>CM076575.1:528363610-529007917 GCA_034641835.2 Pinus albicaulis | reverse complement strand
TTTTTGTAACGTCAGGACAATTACACTATGCACGAGTCAAGAACCTATATGCACTTGAGGTACTAGATGCATGCAAAGCTTTGAGGAGAAAGGAAAAAGTTATAGACTTGGTGGTTTAGAGGGAGCATAAATTACCTCTCAACATGGATCCTCATGAGAAGCAGTCTTAGAAGGTTGTGGAGTAGCTGCCACAGTTGGAGAAGTAGAGAGGATACCGAGTGGAAGCGTCCACTCAAGTAGAGACCTCCATGAGGGGGGAATTTTGAGCTAGATGGGAAGAGGGAGCAGCCATACCTCGAGGTGTAAGGTGGGGTGATGTGTAGACATAATCCCAAGATAAGAAATTTGGGCAAGGTCCATTTAGATGGCGTGTCTCATGGATCGAACCTGGCAACGAGGAGCCCACAATACAACAGTAGTAGGAAGGATCAGTTATATTGAGGTAGTCAGATGTCAGCAAGATAGAAATCAGAGTGACAGATGTCAGATACTAGTGCAGAAATCAGAGTTAGCAACAGTTCAAAGGGCACGGATGCAGATGTCAGCAGTAGCGCAGAGAATCTAGTACTAGACAGGTGCAGTAGCTAGTAGCAGTCAGAAGACTCTGATGACAGATGTATTATACTGATTCAGTTGTTCGAAGGCTATTTAGTTTCAGGATTTGCAGGTGCAAACAACACTAGAGAAGTGTAGCATGCAAAAAATTCTAAAGGTACCGGATGGGGATAGATTGAATTCATTTATTGTTGAGAGGGAGTGTTGAAATTTGCAACAAGAAACAGTGAAATTGGCAACTAGAAAGGACAAAAAAAAATGCACCCACACTGGAGAGGAATTTTGATGTACCAGGAGTGACTAATGTGAGGCATCTAATTTATTTTTCCCTTAAATAAATTGGAAAATAAATTGTAATTTCGTCTCATAACAACTTGTGTCAGTTAACCAAGTCATGATTATTGAGTTAGCTCAAGAAATTCGATTTAAGGAGATCGAGGTGGATATTGGTGGCCACCCACCTATTCCACTTGGGCCCTCGCCATTGTCTCTTTCAGTTTTTCAGTTTCCTTATTTATAGCACAATTTACTATTTTTGTCAATTTTTCGGGTCCTGAACTTCTGGAGCTGTTTGGCGATTTCATTGAAATCGCATTAAATTTCATTATTAGTTGTATTCCTCGGAGAGATCTTTCTAATGAGGTATCATGTGCGTCGAATGAAGATCATATGACCAAGTTACGACCCCATGAAGTTAGCTGCCCAACTAACCCCAACGTGGCCATAAAATCTTGGTGTTACATCTCCTCGGGTTAGGGTTTTGGTTGTTTAGGGTTTTCTCTTATTTTAAATAATAAAAATGTCCTTGATCCTTATTGTAACGCAGTTTAGAGGAACATAACTATCAGTTTTATTTATAGAAAATTTCCCATGTGCAATTATAAAGTCATTAGGATGCCATGATGGATTGTGCAATCAAAGAAGGTTGATTTTCCTAATTAATATGGAGATAATTCCATAGGAATTGTGTGAGCAAGGCAGGCTGAAGGAAGGCTGAGAATTGGCTAAGTACTAGACCGATTTTTCCTAGATTAGCAGGAGACAATTGGCAGAGTGCTGGACAATCTCAAGAGAGATTAAGCATTGTATTGTTTCATGATTCCTTAAATTAATAAAAAATAGAGATAGAGGGTTTTGAGCAGTTGCTTCCCCAGATACATCTTGTGTTGTGCGATTGATAACTTGTTTCTCTTACTTATATGTGATTCATGTGCGATCGTGTTTTGTTTCCACAAATTGTAGGAAGGATTCAATATCTTGTTTTAGTACATTACAAGATCAGATTGAATCTCGTTGGTTATATTTTCTACATGAAATAGAAGAGAGGGTTGATACCATCTTGCCTTGTGGTGGTTAGTAGGCCACAAGGTCTGTGATAAAGACCAACATAAATGGAGGAGGGCTTGCACTGTAATTTAGAGCCATAACAGAAGTCGACGCAGGCGTAATATTGACTGAGTTAACCCTAGTTTGAGGGTTGACATTGAAATCTGAAGTTCATGTCAAGATTCAGTCAAAGAAATGCCCATAATCTATGGATCCATATGAGCTAGGTCAAGTCCCTTATGGAGGAAAGAGTCGTGTTTTTTCTAAGGGTGGATATGGTTTTTTCTATGACAATTAGAAGTACATAAGTATAATGCACTAGTTAGGACAGTTTCCTAGCATGTTTAGTTCATAAGGTATGCCCTTAAGGTTGTGACAAATTTGTGTAGAAGAAGACGGGTTATGACCCTTAGAGCGAGGTTTATTTCTGCAATATAGACTGCAAATCTGGAAGATGGTTTGCAAATTCAGTATGTGTGGAGACAACAGATCCAAAGGAGGGTGGAACTTGAGCAGAAGATTAAGCATGCAGAAGAAATGTGCCATGTGAATAATGGATTGATATGCAGAGGACTTGATTTTGGTGGACTGTCCATAGAGTTTTAGACAGAGATCTGAAGCAACCTATAAAAAATTATTCACTGGATTGTTAGTGGTTGATCTATGACCCTAGTTCAGTCATCAACAAATTTTTAGAAGGATGATAATAGGAGTAGTTCATATCTGTTCATATATTTGACAACAATGATCAAATTATCGATACAAAAGAACAATGATTTTTAGAGGACTCGAACCATCGTTAAGTGGTAGATTAGAAGAGCCCTAGATGAAGACAATATTGTGGGCCCTAGATCAGTAAAAAGAATTTATTGTGGTTGGGAAAATTGATGGTAGTCCAAGTACAGTTGGAGGGTTGTTAGGTGACTGTCACAGAAGAGCCCTAACTCTTGTTCTTGTGAAGGACAACAAGATTGGTAGAAGGGCAGGTGTGTGCTCCTTAGATCACCTATAACTCACTCACACTTCCTATCACAATCTCTTAATTGTTCATTTCAATGCATTATTTTCACCTGGTGCTCCCTTGTGTGTCCCTAGGACTACCTAACACTTCCTAGCATGTGTTGGCACACCATGGCACCTGGCACATCTTGGCCACATGCCACTCTGGCACACTAGCATGAATTAACGTTACCTAGCATACGATGTCACTCCCTCCTTAGCATACCTGGAACTCACTGACACTCCATGTCACACACTCTTATTCATTCATTTCCAAGCATTTTTATGTAATGCTCCCTTGTGTTTCCATGGAACTCGCTAACACTCAACACACATTGCCACTTGGCACATCTTGGTATGCTTCCCTAGCACTCTATATTGCCTTGGAAATATCTAACATATCTTTTCAGTCCCTCCATAGCAAACTTGGAACTCCATATAATTCCCTATAACTCCCTGGCACATATTGGCTCTTGGCACTTAGTGGCACTTAAAAACTATTGGCATGTGTTTGGATGCCTTGGAATTCCTTAGCATGGTTTAAAATAAAATTTATTTGAGATCAATTATTCACAATTAAGAGAGAATTAATAGAGGATGATTTGGCACTTAAGAAAAGCTAAAATATGGCCCTTGGCATGTATTGGCACTAGTGTTGGTATGTCTAGCATTCCCCTCTTGAAAAGGTAAGGTCTTGAATTATTAACCCTCATATGTGTTCACTTCTTTTCATTTCAACTTGGTATTCCCTTTTGTCGCCTCAAACTCCTTGACACACGTTCGCATACCCTAACACATGGCACATTTCGTCATGCCTTAACACATGGCATGTCTTGGCATGCCTGGCATTCATTGACACTACCTAGCACATATTAGCGCACCCTGGAACTTGTTTAAATTCCATAGAATTCCCTAGCATGCCTTGTCACTCCCCCCTTGGCACGCTTGACACTCGCTGACACCCCCAACACACCCTCTTATTCATTCATTTCCATTCATTTTCACTCGATGATTTATGTTTGATGAGGTGCATGTCTAGAAAGAGTTCCTTTAGGAGAATTAAAAAATGAATGCACCATTACTGACATAATTAATTGCGAGATTCTACTTGAATGACATTAGGAAACTACACAAGATATTTTAAGAATGAAATTTTTAGGGTTTTTTGTTATGGTGTGGGAATGGTAAGAAGTGAGTGGTAAATATGGTGTGTGAATTCTTAGAATACCTTCTCACTATTCCCTCCTTGGAATGACAACTAGCACTCATTTCCACTCCCTCACACACCCTCATATTCATTCACTTCCATGCATTTTGACCTAGTGCTCCCTTGTGTTGTCCTAGTACTCCCTAACACTCCTCACCATGCATCGGCACTCTCTACTTAGGACTTTTCGACATGCCCTGCCACTTCATAGCATGCATAACACTCCCTGACACACATTGCCACTCGGAACATGTTAGCCCTTGGAAAGTCTTGGCATGTCTGACATGCATTGAGATGAATTGGTATTCTTTGGCGTGGTTTAATATTAAAGTTATTTGAGATCAATTATTGGAAAGTAGATGAGAAGCAATAGAGAAATATCTGTAACGCAGAATGCACTAACACTTGGTACTTGGCACCTATTCGCACTTAGTGTTGGTGTGCCTAGTATGTCCCTCATGGAAAAGGTAAATTGATGACTTATTAACCCTCTTATGTGTTCATCTCCTTGTAGTTTAACTTGTTTCTCCGTTTTTTTCCTTGATCGTCCCCAACACCCATTGTCACACCCTTGCACATATTGGCATGTCTTAACACTTGGAACATCTTAACATGTTTGACATGCCTTCACACTATCTGTCACATATTAGCATTCCCAAGCATGCCTTGGAACTCATTCCCTCACAACTAGCCTTACTTGGGAACCTTACATTCCCTAGAACACCTTGGCACTCCCTAGCTGGCATACCCTCATAGATAGCCTTACTTTTTTTGCAACTTGGGAACCTAACCAAGTCATTAGCAAAAAAATGTTGTGCCCAACCCAAAGTCTCCCTTTATCTGAAATTACTTTGTCTACACCTTATCACAACCACATGCTTCCCTCTTGCAAGTATTATTCTGAACTTCTACTAAAACACTTCATCTTGGCACCTGGAACATCTTGGCCGCATGCCACTCTGGCACACTAGCATGACTTAGCACTTCCTAGCAAACAATGTCACTCCCTTCTTAACACACCTCGAACTCACTGACACTCCCTGTGTAATGTTCCTAATTTTTAGCTCCATCTAAAGGGAACATTATAGTTGGCACATTTTTATTTTGTTTAATAAAATGGGTAAGGAGACCCCTTAACCCCCTTGTGATGAAGAAATAACCCTCGTTGTGTGAAAGGAGGAAAAATAAGCAGCTGAAATAAACACCTAAGGGTGTGAACATGATGAGGATCACCTTGAGTTGGCCATATTTGACCAAGTCAACAATGCTGCCTTAGAGGGGTGGCTTGCCTTAGAAGCCAACGCAGTTTTTGGAGGGAAAGCATTCAAAAGTGAATGGAAACCCTAATTGTGGGACCTATGGTGAGAGAGAGTTCATTTGCTTCATAAAAGAGAAGATAGCAGCTCATTTGTTCATTTTTTGATTCAAAAATTTCGTAGGGCTTGCTGAAGCATGCACATCCGGGCTGTTTAGCAGGATTGCAGTGCTCTTGAGCATTGGGGGTGTTCCCAGTCGAGAATCCCCACCTCTTCCATGGAGTAGCTCTTGGAAGAGCATTTTGCTTCATTTTCCTCATTCCAGCATTTGGGCCAAGCTCACTCCTTTAGTTGCAGCGTTAGTTCTGTAGCAGAACAGTGCTGTGTTGTTGGGGTAGCAGCAGAGGAACTCTTAGAGCCTTCCTTGGCTTGCTTTTTCAATGGAGGGATGATATTTCTTTTGGAGGAGCAGCAGAGAAGACTCTTGGGCTGTATTTCAGATCAGTGGCATCAGGCCACACTCTCACCATCTCTCACAGTGCAGTCCACGAGAGAAACTGCGTTATTTCATGGAGGCAGTGTTGAGGGAGATCCTTGTGCTCATCAGGAGGAGTGATTTTGAGTGAAGGGGATCAACCCCTTTTCCCTTGAGGGCATTATCAGAAAAGGGCATCATCATTTCAGATCAGCCACAGCCTCATGTTCATTTTGTTCCAGTTATAGTGACATTGTGTTTGTCACTTTGTATTTTATCCAGCATTTCTAGCAATCTCCCTGAGATTGGCTAGAAATTCCATATTGAGCCCATTTTCCACTTTGGGGCTATTTTCTTTGTATCTTTCAGCCACATTTCCATTTTATACATGTTTAGCAATTGCTTCACTCTTAGAGACTGCGCAGTCATGGTCTTCCGACATTCTATGTAGTTGCAACAACTCCGACATTTCATTGTCTATTCATTGGAGTATGGTTCTAGAGGTTTGAGAGGCTTGTCCCCTCAATTATTTCTTGTATATTAATGCTGAAATCATAATATAATGTTGGCTGTACCATTTCCCTCTTTTTATATATTCAGAATTGCAGAGTTTCAGATTCATGTTTGCATATTGCTGTAGCTCTCTCTCTGAGCTATTTTATGAAGTACCTAGGATGGGGAGGTCTGTTTAATCCTCCTTGAACTGTTTGTTTCAGCTCTGTTTCTACATTTAGACTCAATATTACATGTATAAGAGGATCCCAGCACTATACATCGTTTTATTTGCATGTAATTCCTTATACAACGTTTCCACTGGAGGATATGCAGTAATTCTCGTCTTGGGGTTATTAACCTTCGACAATGTTCAATGGACAGAGTCTGTATAGGGCCAGGTAGCCTCTGGAGCTCATCCTTCTTTATGAATGTGACATATCCAAAAAATTCCCCTACAGTCAATCTCTAGGTTAGTACAGTTGTTGATTGTTAATATTCCTGAAAAAGGAATATTATTTGTAGGGTTCATGAGAAGTTCCTGAAAAGGAACATTACACCCTGTAACACACTCTTATTCATTCATTTCCATGCATTTTTACATAGTTCTCCCTTGTGTTTTTCTGGAACTCGCTAACACTCAACACGCATTGGCACTTGGAACATCTTGGTATGCTTCCCTAACACTCTAACATGCCTTGGAACTATCTAGCATATCTTCTCACTCCCTCCTTAGAAAACCTGGAACTCCATAGCATGACTTATAAATCCTTGGCACGTATTGGCTCTTGGCACTTGGTGGCACTTCACAATTATTGGCATGTGTCTGGATGCCCTGGAATGCATTGGCATGGTTTAAGATAAAATATTTCAGATCAATAATCACAATTAAGAGAGAAGTAATAAAGGATGATTTGGTACTTAAGACACACTAGAACTTGGCCCTTGGCATGTATTGGCACCAATTTTGGTATTCTTAGCATGCCCCTCTTGAAAAGGTAAGGTCCTAAATTATTAACCCTCATATGTGTTCATTTATTTTCATTTTAACTTGGTGTTCCCTTTTGTCGTCTGGCACTCCTTGACACGTGTTCACATACACCTGGCACATCTTGTCATGCTTTAACACATGGAATGTCTTAGCATGCATTGGCACTATTTGGCACATGTTAGCACACCATGAAACTTATTAACATGCCATAGCATTCCCCAACATGCCTTGTCACTTCCCCCTTAGCATGCATAACACTCGCTAACACTCCCCGACACACCCTCTTATTCATTCATTTCCATTCATTTTGAATCGATGATTTATGTTTGATGGGGTGCATTTATATAAAGATTTTCTTTGAGAGAATAAAAAAATTATCACACCATTACTGACCTAGGTAATTGCGATATTCTACTTGAATGACATTAGGAAAATACACAAGAGATTTTAAGAATGACATTTTTAGAGTTGTTTTAATGGTGTGAGAATGGTAAGAAGTGAGTGGTCAATATTGTGATTTTATTTCTCATTAAAGTTATTATCCTTATGAGAGACTCATCTTGATAAAATGACACCCTCGTCATGCTTACATTCCAACTATTAATATTCTCAAAATAAAGGCCAACTTGCACAGTGAGGGAAGGCATGTTGGTCTATGGTGTGATGAGTGACTGGGTGAGAGTGTTAATGTACCATGAGAGGGACTAAACTATTTACTTTGTGTCCTTTATGGATGAAATGATGTAGGTGTGTCATGGAACCACAAGGCCACTGGAAAGATTCTGTAAGATATAGCCCAACATAATCAATGTCTTTAGAGAAATCTGTGGAGAGGGATCAAAATAAATTATATTGGTGAGTCCACCAAAAACTATTTACTAGAGAGTAACACCATGGTGATCAATGCCACACACAGAGTCTTTTGAGCTAGGCATTTGTTTTCTAAAAAATTGTTTGGAGTGTCACTAAATTGTTGGAATTCTCAAATTCATGACGTTGTAAATTATGTAGGTACATTGTTGCTTTTGTTATAGATGCTAAGGTTTGCAAGGAGAATATAGGGTTTGTAGGTATTAGGGGAAAAGAAGAATCAATTTCTAGCTCTTTGATATACTACAGAGTATGGATTATATGAGTACTTGATATGGATTATATGAAATTGAATCCACCTTGAGATGGAAAATGGCCACCCATTTTCTTCTTTAAGCATGGCCACTCATTCTAGACTGGACAATGGCCATCCATTTTCTTCTTTAAGCATGAAACTTGAAATGCATCATGAATTAGACTTCTCTCTAGCAGATTCAAGGTGAAAGCATCTTAGATAATCTTCTTATGAATTTGATATAATCCATAGAACTTTGGTGCCAATTTATTCTTTCACTAAAAGAATCCATTGAGTGTGTTAAGGTCAATTTTGAGGAAGCATAAAATGTATTTTTCTAGGGGTTAAGCCATGTGTTAGATTCATATGTCCTAGAGGTTCATACATGATAAATAGGCTATGAATATATAAGAGGCATCTATTAAAGCATGGAATGAGGGAATTTTTCTAGTAGTCCTGGAAGTTAAGCATAAAATTGATATTAAATTGAGTATAAAAGAGTCCTCTAATGAAGTGTGTATTAAAAATTAGTCAATGGAAGGTGTTGGAGTTTCATTCCTAGCCTAGATAGTTCTAAAAAATAATTTTTTTTTACATTTAATAAAGATTGTAGATTTGTACAACTTGGTTTGAACATGATTTGTAGTTTGCTTACACAGGTGGCATTTTATAACATGAAAAATAAATGTTTCATTCAAAAGATTCATTGCTACCATAACCATTTCATCCCCCAAAATTAGGGTTTCCTCTCTCCTTTTCCTCAACACAATACAATCTCAAACCTTCATTCTAATAAAGACAAACAAATAGTGTGTATATTCTTAGTCTCTAGCTCTCCCTCTTGCTCGCTCGCTCCCTCCCTTTCTTTCCTTCTTCCTACCTCCCTCTTCATATCTCCCTCCACTTCTCCCTCTCTACCCTCGATGGAAAAACCAAAATCCAAACCCAAATAATTGGATCCCCAAATATTTATGGCTTTCCATCCAACTACTAAACCCCCCAACCTTCCATTAGCATCCAAGGAAATGAAACTCCACCCCTTTAGTAGAGATTCTAGACAACTGACAATATAAACACCATCTCCTGACAATTGTCACCAACGACTTGGAGGATGTTTTCCAGAGAGGAGTTGCACCGCCTAGCTTTTCCTCGCCTCCCAAAACCTCCAATCCAGAATCCTTTTCTAACCTAATATGTCCTTGCCTCTAGATGGATAGTCCTATGTAGAAAATGGAAGCTCATAGTTTTTAGCAATGTGCCCATACTTATGGCCCCGCCTACACCTAAAAGGTGTTCCTTCATAATCCAATGTTTGAATACAGTTCACCCCAATCCCGATATCCATTCCTTCTATAAGGCCTTCTCTGAGGTCCATATTAACAAAAATATGGGTGTATGTCTAAATCCCCATATCTAAATATGTAGATTCACGGGTGTTGAGGAGGTAAATCCCCTCTGCGGACAGAGGCGATCCCTACTAGCCCAGCAGGGGTCTAGCAACAAACAAACAATGCTATGACGCAAGCTCCTAGTTACGAATGAAAGACTTGGGATAAGAGCCTACCTAGATTCCAACGCTAGATCTGAAGAAGAAGATGTCTCCGTCCTTCAGCCCTGGCAGATCACAATCCTTCCACGATCTCCGTGGATGAACACCTGCACACAGAAGAAACGAACAGATACATGCATAGGAACCAGCATACGTAACTAAACATCGGTCAGAAAAGATATTACTCGCATTAACATGATAGAAAAGGGAGTGGAACCATAATCATAGTCATCTATTAAAGTGATAAACGAATAGAAGTTACAACCAAGTTCTGACGTCGCAGCTTCCTTCGAACGGGTCTCCGGTTGTCCACGTTCCTCGCAAAGCTCGCCATGAAAAGAAACCTCCGCAGTCTCGTGAACAATGGTCTCCCTCGTCGAATGGGCCTTATAAGAAGGGATTTCACAAAGACACAAAGGCACTCTTGGGAATAGGGAGATGCTTCAAGACTTAGCAGATCAGCTTGCCATGATTCATAAGCTTATAGATGGGGAAGGAGGGAGTTGGGATCCCTATTATTATGGGATTGGCCCTATCTGAGGTCCATATTAACCAAAATATGGGTGTATGTCTTAATCCCCATCTCTAAATATGCAGATTCATGGGCTAGATAATATCCCAATGAGTTACCTATATCTTTGAAAATTAGAGCATTCCAGTAGTTAGGAGGGAGACTTGGAAGATGAACCTAGATAAGGGCCATATCTAGTCTCTCCTACTTTGCATCGAAGAGGGGAATCTAGAAATTGAAAAGGATAGGAGATGAATCAATTTTCTAAACCATTTGTTGTACCTTCTGGGTGTATGCTACATCTTTGAAGCACAAATGAATCCAAACTCTGGCTAATAGCGAAACCTTTGGAGGACATTTGACAATAGGCAAGATTTCCTTGTTAGCACACACTTTTAGGGTTGAGGACCTAAATTTGGAACCACTTACTTGCCCCACCAACGATTTTTGGGACATTTCCTCAGTCTTTTGAATGGTGACGTTGACTCCCAAAACTAGAGAAAGGAGGACTATGTTCTTCTTCTTGACACTACAATGTATTTTCCTCTTCCTTGCTTTCTCAGACTCTTTTTGAATCATAACTCCTTATTCACAAGAGTGTTTCTCCATGAAAACCCCAAGACCATTCATGATGTTAGTTTGACCTTCTCCATCACCGGGGCAAGACTCTCCTTCACTAGTTCGCAAAAGGAGGGCGAGGTTGACGGCACTTGAGATGAAGGAGATATGGGAAAATAATACGAAGAGGTTTCTAAGAGTGAAGAACCCCCACTGTGTTCAAAAAACTCTGAAAACCCTAAGGAAGTAGTAACACATTGTATGTCTTCCTCCAATATCTGGGACAATAGGGAAACTAAAATTAGAGCCAAAGATCCCAAGAAGAGTTATTTAGCCCCTGAAAAACGTCCTCATGCACTGGGTAGCCAAAACTAAAGGACCTGAATAGTGCATGGCTAAATCAGGGGTTAGGGCCTTCAAACCACTAGATAGTTGCCTATTGAATTTTTAACTTTATTTTCTAAAGATTTGGTAGGCCTAGAAGCTGCAGTATGGTGACCTTCTAAGTTGACTTTGAAATGAAAATGGATAAAATCCTTGGGACTAGACCAAATTTGTTGAAAACCCCCCTCCTCTAGTTCGTAATTCACCAACTCCTCCGCCTCCATGTGGGTCCAATAGTAAGCAATTGACATCTCATCTGAAAAGAATATTTGACGAGCTGTTGTGTGTCTTCAAAGGGTTTATCATAGCGACCATCTTTGTACAAAATATATATCATGTGATAAAAAAACTCATGGTTACCATTTAATCTTATTTTGAATTTTGACAAGGATATGAGAGCCTGACATTATCCAAAGCTTGTTCACTCTTTGTCAAAACTATGCCCTACTCTAGCCTGAAACTCTACAAACCTTTCTTCGCCTGCAATTTTTCTGTGGGCCTCTAGGGTTTCTTGAGTGTTGAATTCTTGTCCTATGGTAAAGATTTTGTAAGGTCCTCTTTAACATTTTGAGTACGTCAAAATAAAATAAAAATTAAAAACATAAAATTAATAATTAAGCCAATCTAGATCTATCTTAACTCTAGATCTACCAAGGGCCGAGAGGGAGGAATCAAATCTCTTACAGTGCAAACCTTTTTAGATTTGATCCCTCTAAACACTTGATAGATCCAAAGTTAAGATGAATCTAGATGAATCATATACAACGAAAAAAAAATAACATAAATAAATAAAAAATAATTTGCAAGCTCAACATAGTTTCCACCTTTATTTTGAAAAACATTAAAATATTTACAATATTTGAATAACTTTTAAGAAATTAAATATTTATTATATTTCATATATATATATATATATATATATATATATATATATATATAAGTATTTGACCCTTCCCATTAAAATTCTTTTTCTCATCCGAAAATCATTTTCCCACTCCACTTAAATTTAAATTTTAAGAGGGTATTGTCATGGAGGATTGGCGGGAAAACAAAACACAGACAACATTCAGTTACCAAAACAGTAAGACCAGATCAGAGCTAGAGGAGGGGAGCCTTAATACCCTCTCATCGCTACGGAGTGCATTGAAAAGTTTGAATTGAGCAAATATGACGAATCGATTATTCAGTTTCAAGAAGAAGAAGGCACCCCTCCTCCTCCATCTGTTGAGAGGCCTATGATACGGTAAGGGTTTAAGCAATTATTCCTGTATGATGTAGCTGCCATGCCATGGAAATCAGAAATCAGACCATAATGTGTGCACTCTTGCAAGATGCGGAAAACTCAATAAGAAATTTTCGTAAATGGTGATGACCCCTAAATTCGAGATTGGGAACCTCTATAGCAAATCTTTTTGTTTATGGGAATAACAACAAAGTCTCTGGTTCCGGTGCTTATCGCTTCTTCCACATCACCATTTTCTTGAGCTCTTCAACCTCAATTCCACCTTTGATATCCCTGATTTTCTCACAAAATCAGAAACACACTCAATAGTGGCTACACCCTGCTGCAAGACGAACTGCAAACACCATAATTCTTATCACATGTCTTATCACGCTGCTCTTCTCAAATAATTTCTACTAAAAATATTTCATTCCTCTACTAGATTCGAGCTCTAATTCATCCTTCAATCACGTGGAATGTTCGCCGAACATTTTCCTCGGAATTATCACAGCGTTCAGGAGGCCCTAAAGCTCTGAACATGATGTTGAAATTAAGCTGGAGATAGAGATTCCATGGCAAGTCTTTGACTATCCCTTAGAATGTGGAGCGGAGAAATATTTGCAGACGAAAGTTCAGCCCCTAGCGAATCCATCTTGCAACCTATATTCGCAGTTTTCAGGTATTCAGATACCCTAATATTTAAGATAATTATAGATTTAAGCAGTGCATTTTATGCAAAAATAAGAAGCCCAAACTAAGTTTCTGTGTTAATGGCAGCCTCGGATGTTGTTCAGAAGATCCAACGAGAGGTGTTAATCGATAAATCTACTCCGAAATTAAAGAATGGTCATGGAAAACCCAATTCAGAATCAATGCCAGTCACCTTTGGAGGAAATCTAGATGCCAAAGAAAGGAAAAGGTATTTTCGTTATTCTGAAGCAATGGAATTGCCCAGCGGTTTTGTCAATCACCCAGGGGAGGAACATTGTTATTCTGAAATTTTTTATTTTTATTTTTTTTAATTTTTTTTTTAATTTTATTTATTTATTTATTTTTATTTTTTTCTCGAATAAGACTAATTCTATTAAGAAAATACATATGGTACAATCGAGTTGCGTATGTTTAAGCTAATGAGCAAGGAGCCGAAAATGAAAGCATTTCCACCTCGCTCCCATTAGAGCCTCCATGGTCAAGCAAGTCAAGCCAACCTCCTCATCAGCTCAGAGGGGAAGACAAATATGGAAGGAGTAAAAAGACCTAAATTAAACCTATTTCTGCCAGGGTAACGCCTATCTATAACAACACAAGAGCGTTATAATGCAGCTAATCAGTGAATGGGCCGCGTTAGTGGCTAGGGCAACGCTCTGTTTACGCTGGAGGGAAGCGTTACCCGTGTTTTAAGTTTGAATAGGGAAAAGCCCGCGGAGAATGATTTGAATCTTCAGCTTTCCCTCACAAGAGAGTCAGTTCACAAAAGAAACTGCAGAGCACTAGTTCATTATTGGTCATTGCTATAACAAGACTGAACTCCAAAGGAGGCAAAAGCATAGAGATTAAAGAAACATCTAATTTTTTTCCATTCCAAACTAGTGGAAAGAGAAAGGCAACAATGGCTTTCTCCCTCTCCTATAAGAAGGAGCTGAAGGCTCTTAATTGAAGGTCGAAGGATTGCTAAAGGTTTTTGCATACTTGTGGAATAGAGAATAGTGTTATATTGTGAAGGCCAAGAGTAAAAGAGGTTCCTAGAGAGCTTGTTGACTTGGACTTCTTCACTTGAGAGATAAAAGAGATTGGGAGACTGAGGAGGGCTTGGTACAACCGATGGTTGTAATCCTCCTTCTTTCAAAATCAATAGAAATGTGTTCGTTTTGTCCATTCAATGCTTAATATTGTCATTATTGTTTGAAAATTTACATTGCATGATATGAATGGCTCAGATTTGTATAATCTAGAAGTTCATTATATATTGACTTGATTGATAGGATATATGTTATGTTAGGAATTGCACGGGTGCTTTGACTGATTGCAGGACTAAGATTTGGAGCCGGCGAAGAAGGACTCTTGTTTCGCTGCCTAGCGCTCTCCAAGGGACTCCGAGATCGTCAAAGAGGTAATTCTCTATCGCATTCCATCAAGTTATTTTAAGTTAATATGAACATGCTCATGCCATCTTTGTGAACATCACAGCTAATCTTATTGTCTGCCTCGGGCACCGGAAAGCCCTGAGAGGGATATTCGAAAACCAACAACCCAAGCAGTTTACCCTATAGCAGAATTGGCGACTCCACTGGGGATTTTCCCCATATTTTCTGGACTATTTCTTCCCTCCTCTCTTCTTTCCTCTATTCACAGACCCTTCTGACCATTTTTGATGGCCAGTAGACATATCAAACGCTCGCAGAGTTCAATCCTATTTCTGTTTGACCAACTGAAGAAATTTTCCCTGGCTAATGCTACCTATGTAGGTTTTCCAGTGCGTTATAACGCTGTCTCTGACTAAATACAGTGCATTAGTCGTTGTCTTTACTCACAGACAGAGCGTTACTCAACCAAAACCTTGTTGTTCACTGCTGTGATGGTGTTTTAGTTGCAGAGTTTTTTGGCCATCAGTACCTTTCGCTGATTGAATCCCTGTGCTTTTTTGCTATGCTGGCATTTCTATTTGTTTCTCTTGTTTGAAAATTCAGTGTCCAAAGCATTTACTTTTTAAGAGAAATTTATTATTATTATTATTATTTTTCTGCATCTAACTGAGTTTATTTTGAAATTTTCAGTTCATAGACTGTTTAAAAGAGGTAGATAGAAGTTTGAATCTTTAAAAGTTGAACTGAGCTATTTGAATGTTAGTGCATGTATGTTGAAAAGAAACCTCTCCCTGTAGAAACACTCTTCATCGAATTTAATATCTAGAGCATGTTTTGCATGGTTTCTTGAGTCAGAGTCTCATCACATTTCATACGTCCACTCCCCCTCCGCAAGAATAATAATCAAGTACACTAAGAATAAAGCGATAATAAAATCAATCAAATCTTTTTGAACTCACACAAACATTAGTTCAGGCTAGGATCTTGGGTTAGGAACAGTGAGAAAACTACCCAAGATCTCAAAACTTGAAACTAGAGTCATTAATGAGCGAAATCCTACTGCACTCATATTATCAGGACCGTTCCTTTACCGGAGCTCAGCGCGAGACAACACTTGGGTGCACAAGAAGGTAGCCCGCCTTCGACTGCATCCGGTGGGTGTGTTATATATTGGGGTTCCCTTCGGGGATGTCGAAACTAGATCTGGGATCTAGGTATTCTGCCCATATAGCATACTGTCCTTGACCGTGGACCCCCCTGATGATGTCTGTGATTTGAGGTATCTTTAGTGGCCATACTTTTTAGGGACTTACACAAGGTGACTGGGACGGGCTGTCCTGGTACCTGAAACAGACGGACCCACTCTGTCTTCGGTCTTTAGGAGGGTACTCGTCTTCACGAGAGTGCTTACACCTATCGTCTGAGGTTCGGGCGAAGCTCTAAAGTGACTGTAACTGTACTTTCGACCAACCCTCTCTGTATACTATTGTGATACTAGATTTCATCACCAGCAAACGGTAGTACTCAGACAGGGCACCCTATTCTGGCTGCTTGCTGATTGATTTTAGAGAGTCCTTTCTTTTCTTTTTTTAGGTGTGTGGTTACTATCACTAAGACTTTATAATACATCAAAATTTATTAAAATTTGTTAAAATTAAGCAGGTCACCATGGCGTCCCCCGACCCACGCCATCTGTCTAGACGACAGCAAGGTCTACCTCCTCTAACTATTGAGGAAGAACTGAACCTTGGTGAACCCGTGCCTTCTACGAAAGAGCAGTCTCCACTGACTAATCTTGATTATCACATAGCCTCATATCATCCGAAATTTCTGGACGACCCTTTCACTGAAGGGGTTGTACCTCATTACAATCCTCCGCTCACTGATCCATTGGGGCCTGTGATAATTCAGATTCCACCACGCCAAGATATGTCTTCGGCCGCACCAAAATCCATTTCACCACTGGCATCCACAGGGTCGATGCCAATGGCAACCATCCCAGGTTCGCCACCATCCTCCCCGCCGGTGGTCAGTTCTATGCCATCACTGGGTAACCCCAGTAGTCAACATATACCTACTCCCAACCCTACGGTCATCACAACTGTCAGTAGCTTACCGAATCCTTCGGCATCTACTTCTACCGTGACCACGTTGGGACCCACGGTAGCTCCTCCCACGAGTATGACTACTTCGGTACCTTTTAGCAACCCTTTCAGTTGGAACCCTCTGCTGAGTTCGAACCCCTTGGCCTCTATGCCAGGGGGCAGTGTCACCAGCACTCAGATAGCAGGGAACATTTCACTTCCTCTGCAATCCTTAGGACAAATAGGACAACCTATTGTTAATACTTTTCCCTTAAGTGGTTCAAATATAGGTGTAGGGTCTATACCGTTGCCAAACTATGCAAGTAGTAGCATGCCTCCGGGAAACTCTATTGCATCCATTTGGACTAACCAACCCCAACCTCCATCTGGAATGGGAGGGCACTTTTATACTGGGGGCAACCAATAGTTCGCCCCGCAATACAACATGCCCTATGGACAGCAACCGTATGTCCCTACTCCTCCGCCTATAAGAATTTTTTACCAAAGTCCTACTTATCCTCCCGGTAACACATTGATGGGTGGACCCTATGGTCTAAATAGTCAGCCCATACTGCCTTGGTTAGATTCGGGGGAAAATCCACAATTTCCATTCTTGGCAGCTTTGGACATCCCCGATATCCATAAACTGACTAATGATCCCATCAATCACAACCCTCTTTGGCCTCCAGTACCGCATAAGATTCCTTCCGACATCCCGAAGTTCGACGGGAAACAAGGGGACGACCCAGCCGCACACATCACTACCTTTCACCTATGGTCTATATCCAATTCCATGGTAGATGATAGTGTCCGACTTCGACTATTTCCCCACACACTTACAGGAAATGCTGCCAAGTGGTACATTGAATTACCACGCGCCACCATCAATACGTTTGGTGCTTTAGCAACGGAGTTTCTAAAGAACTTCCAACTACCAATTAGATTTGAAACCGAAACGGAACTATTAACCTCTCTCCGCCAAGACACCGCTACCCACATCTCCGATCACATTCATGAATGGAGACGTAGGAGGCGGCTAGTCAAAGTGCCAATTCCAGATCATCTCTTAGCCAATTGGTTTTGCAAGTCTCTCTTACCCCACATAGCTAAAGACATTGGCCTTTCTGGTGCGGTCACAAAAGATCAATGCATTCGCCGTGCCCAGCATTTAGATTTAATCTACTCACAATCTAGCACGCTGTATGATTTTCTCCCCCATGCCCCTGGCAACCCAAATCCTCCGGCTACTCAGAAAACCAGAGCTCATGCCGATGGTCTCATTGGCACGATCTCTGGCGTAGCCACAAAGAAGTCTCAGGGGAAAGCCTCCCAACCATCTTCGGCTACCACCGCCCCTCACCAAACGACTACTCTTCCCACCGCTGAGGTAAATTCAGTGAAAACCTCACAAAAACCTAGCGGGAAAAATAAGAAGAACAAGAAAAAGTCATCTTCTTCGGAAGAGCAGTCGGATAATCATAATAACACTAATCAGAAAAACGCTGCCAAAAATGACAAAGGGAAGGATAAACCCATGAAATTTCCTTGCAAATCTGTGCGGAGGACCACTTGACATACACATGTCCTCGGCTGCAGGAATGCACCGATTTTATTGCCAATAAGGATTCCGGGTGAACACCTGTCGTTCTTCATAATCCTTTCCCTAATCAACAGCAGCAACATCAACACATGGTTGACAATCTGCCACAACCCCATCAACGGGGCAATGGTGGTTCATATCCTTCCAGCGAAGGACCATCTGCCATTTATGGCATTGAGAGTGTTGACCTTCAAACTCGAGCTAAGCTTTATGGAAACCCTACCATAGATGCTCAAGAACCTGGTACTAGTTCAAATCCACCGCCGCCAAATGATTTGCATATCGAACGGCCTACTGCTGACCCCGTGATTCGTCCCCCCAAAGGGACACTTCGACGCACGACTCATAACACCTCTGCACGTGCAGCCCAAAACTACAACATTGTAGAAGATTTGGCGCAGGCACCGTCAGCTATGTCTGCTCTCGAAGTATTACAAACCTGTCCAGCACAAAGGAAAGCCTTGCTTTTGGCCATTGGTGGAATAGACCCCCAGGATTCCATGCTAGCTATCTTTGATATGGAAAAGGCTAAACCTCGCCTCTCACACCAACTCGCATTCCAGGTGCAAGTTGTGTCGAAAGGGAGACCAATCCATCGCACTGTCATAGACGAAGGTGCTTCGACCTGCGTTATGTCACAAGCTTGCTGGCTCAATTTAGGTTCTCCTACCCTCACCCCGCCATCAAATTCCCTCAAAGCTTTCGATGGCCACACTTTCCTCCCAAAAGGATACCTTGCTAGCTTTCCCATCACTCTGAGTGGGAAAATGGTAAACGTGGACGTTGAAGTCATAGAGCGCCATCTAGACTATAATCTATTGCTTGGTCGCAGTTGGTCTTATGCCATGACTGCCATTGTGTCTTCGGTCTTCCGACTCATCATATTTCCACTGGATGGGAAAATAGTCACAGTGGATTAGCTATCCTTCTGCACCCCTGATTATGCCACGTTACCAAGTAGCACTGTACCCCTAATAGGAGGCTTTCCTGACTCTTATGTCAACATCAATACCGGTCTTCTGAAGGCATCTTCCCTACTGGGTTGTTTTCCTCTCCCGCCGCCATTGATCCCAAACACGGTTGCAATGATATCCACCACTGTAGATGGCTCTATCGACCCATGGATCATTCCGGCACCTTCAGACATTGATTCCTACGGAGATCAGATGCCGCTCTCACCAGCCGAGTTGGCTTACCAAGCCATCCAAACTGCATCTGAACCCTCCACTGCTATGGTTTCGACCAAAGGTACAAACCTCCCTCCCATCACTGTTCTCTCTAAGGATCTCCTCAATGAAGTCTTGCCTACAGATGAAGCTATTCGAGAGATCATGTCTCTAGAAGAACGACCTTGGGGAGAGTTTCACCATCGCGCTTCGATGATTGACTCGGAGGCGATAAAAACTGAAATCCCATCTTTTGACCCACCTGAGATGGTTCCCTCCGCTTACACGACTGTCCAAACTATCGAGTCAGAAGGGAACATGGGTAATCTTTCTAAGACAATGCTCATTGATATCTCGGTCAAAATGGGTATCGTGGAAAATATTCAGATTGGAGCCGATTGCAATCCAGAGGAAATTGCACGCTTCACATCCCTTTTTAAGGAATTCCACGATGTGTTTGCTTGTTCTTATGACGAAATGCCCGGCATAGACCCTTCTATTTTCGAGCACGAAATCAAGATTTATGATAATGCCAAACCTGTTTGGCAACGTCTCAGACCTGTCCACCTGCGCAAAGTAGCCGCCATCAAGATTGAAGTAGAAAAAATTTTGAATGCTGGTTTCATCTATCTCGTTCCTTTAATGAAATGGGTTTCCAATCCGGTTCCCATTGATAAAAAACAAGGCACCATTAGAGTTTGCGTCGACTATCACGATTTGAACGCCGCTTGTCCCAAAGACAATTATCCTACACCATTCATTGACCATATTCTCGACGATTGTGTCAGATGCAAATCTTTCTCATTCATGGATGGATTCTCGAGCTATAACCAGATTGCAATAAAAAAAAACGACCAGCATAAAACTTCTTTCATCTATCCTTGGGGAATTTTTGTGTATCGAAAACTCCCATTCGGTCTGAAGAATGCTGGAGCAACTTTTCAGTGGGCTATGGACTACGCTTTTCATGACATTCGACATATTTTACAGGCTTACTTGGATGACCTTTCGGCCCATTCCAAGAAGCGACAGGATCACCTGGCTCATTTAAGAGAATTTTTTGCTAGGTGTAGATTCTACAATATACGCTTGAATCCTCATAAATGCGTATTTATGGTCGAGTCCGAACATCTGTTAGGTTTTATTGTCTCCAAGCACGGGATTACGGTTGATCCCGATAAGGTTAAGGAAATTTTTGATTTTCCGGCACCACAATCCATCCTTCAACTCCAAAGTTTGCAGGGGAAGGCAAACTTTTTGCGTCGTTTCATCGTTAACTATGCCGAGATGACGAAAGGATTCATGCGATTATTGAAAAAAGGAACACTATACTTGTGGGATGACCAAGCTCAACGGTCATTTGATGCTTTAAAACATGCACTTGTTTCAGCCCCACTCCTTAGTGCCCCTGATTACTCACGCGACTTTCTCCTCTATCTGGCAGCATCACCATCCTCACTTGGAATGGTTTTGGTTCAAGTACACGATGACGACAGTGAACATGTGATTTACTATTTATCAAAAGGTCTAATCGGACCTGGATTACGTTATTCACATGTGGAGAAAATCTCTCTAGCGGTAGTTTTTGTCGTCACCCGACTCCGACATTATATATTGCTGCGACAGACTACGGTGATTGCTTTGGAGAATCCCATGCGACATATCTTGTCTAGAAAAATTATTGGAGGGAAATATTCCAAATGGATCGTCATCCTCCAACAATTTGATTTGGTGTTCACAGCTGCCAAAGCAAAGAAATCCCTTGTCTTCGCCGAATTACTATCGGACCTTCCCAGAATCGACCCGGCAGAGGTAGCTCATGATCCATTCCCTGATGAATCTGTCTACTTGGTCGACTCTTCGGACCCATGGTATGGAGACATCTTAGTCTACCTACAAACTCAACGCTTCCGCCCAGCTCTCACGTCTGATGACCGTCGTCGTATCCGCCACCAAGCAAAGCACTACCTCGTGCTAAACGATACACTATATCGTCATGGTGTTGATACTATTCTCCGACGTTGTCTCACTATCGATGAGGCAGAACGCGTTTTGAATGACTGCCATGCAGGGGCATGTGGTGGTCATCTTTCGGGCATAGCTACTGCCCAAAAAATCTTGCGCGCCGGTTACTGGTGGCCCACTTTGTTTAAAGATTGCATTGCAGCAGTCCAAAAATGCCATCCATGTCAAATTTTCACAAAGAAAATGCGCGCACATCCTGCCCCCCTTCACCCAGTTATCTCCATTGGTCCTTTCGCTAAATGGGGAATTGACTTCGTCACCTCCAATCCCGCTTCGTAAAATAGACACAACTACATCGTGGTTGCGGTCGATTATTTTACGAAATGGGCTGAAGCCCTTCCCACTTTTAAGGCCGATGGCGAAACCGCCGCTCACAAAGAAAATGCGCGCTCATCCTGCCCCCCTTCACCCAGTTATCTCCATTGGTCCTTTCGCTAAATGGGGAATTAACCTCGTCACCTGCAATCCCACTTTGGAAAACGGACACAACTACATCGTGGTTGCGGTCGACTATTTTACGAAATGGGCAAAAGCCCTTCCCCCTTTCAAGGCCGATGGCGAAACCACTGCTCTCTTCTTGTTTAATCAGGTAATCTGTCGGTTCAGCGTACCCCTATCGATTGTCACAGATCATGGATCTCACTTTCAAAATCATATGATGACCGAATTAACATCCATGCTAGGTTTCCGTCAAGATCATTCTTCGTCTTATTACCCTCAAGCTAATGGTCAAGTCAAAGTCATAAATGGCGTCCTCAAAACCATGATTCGTCGATTAGTCGGAAATCATAAGACCACATGGCATCGAAAGTTGTATTTTGTGTTATGGGCATACCGAACGTCAGTTAAAACTGCCACAGACTTCACTCCTTTCCAACTTGCTTTCGGCCTAGAGGCAGTGCTTCTAATCGAGTGCGAAATTCCATCACTCAAAATTGCCGTTGAACTCCTGCCCAGCACCACCACCACAGAAGAGCGTTTTCTCTCACTCGATCATTTGGATGAAACTCGCCGAGATGCTACACCAGCGCTGAGTCAAGGCTCAATACGACAAATCTGTCAAGCCTCGTTCTTTCCAAGAGGGTGATCTAGTTCTAATTTATGATCAGAAACACGACCTCTTGGGGGCAGGAACACTCCAACCATTATGGCTTGGTCCTTAAATCATCACTAAAACCCTCTCAAAGGGAGCTTATGAACTTCAGGACTGTAATGGAATTCCACTCGCGGAGCCCCGCAACGAGCTCTACTTAAAGAAGTATTTTGCCTAGTTCCGCACTAGGCATATGCTTTGTAATTTTATGTATATAAGTTTTGCTTATTATTTTGATGTCTTCTGGATTGTGTCCTGGTTTTCAAAGTGTTTTTCTTATGTATAATATTTTTCTTTCACAGAGATGTCGTCACTCCCCTTAGCATACGTGGGATATGCAGATGGTGCTAGTCGTCACACTAGATGCATTGCTTCAGCTGCTTGGGTTCTCTACACTCCTCAGTTGGACGTTCTTGGTTCCGGGGGAATCTTCCTAGGTAACGCCACCAATAATGTTGCTGAGTACATGTCAGTGATCCAACTCCTCACGGAAGCGGCATCTCGTGACATCTCCAATTTAGTGGTCAGGTTAGATTCCCAACTCATCATTATGCAGTTAAACAATCATTATCGTGTCTGCCATCCTGTGTTGTTACGTTACTTTTTAAGGGTAAGACTTCTAGAACGTCATTTTCAAACAATTACCTTTGAGCACGTCCCTAGAGAATTTAATGCATTAGCTGATTCTTTGGCAAATTATGTGTTAGATTGGAATTTTTCACATTCACTATAAAAGATTCACTCATGAGTACATATATTTTTATAGATCATTGAAAACACATAAAAATTTAAAAACACAAAATCACCAAAAAAAATATATATATATATGTCATGTCCAGTACATAGTTACATCAAAAAATCTTCTAAAACTTGGGTGTTTTACAAAAATTTGGCTATACTAAGCCATGCTCTGACACTAATACATCCGCTCCACCAGCTAGGCCTGATGCTCATGGTAGCACACAACTGTTCTAGCTATCCTCCTCAGAGGCACTAGGTATCTCTCCGGCACACCTACAGTATGCCGCTGCAAACGAACTGGAACCTCCCGCATAGGAAGGGGTAGTATACCCATACTCAGACCCTCCAGGTTTCTGGAGAGTTCATGTAAAACTTGGGCATCATCATCGTCGCCGGCTTCCGCATCCTCTACTGGTGCGCTAGCCCCGGGTAGCTGCAGTCCTTGCCGTGCATAGCGAGGGGCCCCAACTGGGTGGACAGGTGCCACATATGTGTCAAGAAAACAAAAGCTTCATGTCAACACATAATTTTCACCCTATCTCAACAAAAAAATTGCATAAACATTCAAAAGACAAAAAACAAAGTACTTCTTTGGAAATTCACTGATCTTTTCTTTCTTACCGTCGAGTCCCCACTGGGTACCAGGAGGCAGGACTAACTCCGGATCGCCTGTGAAGTTCATCCCTGCATAGGGATAATCCTCAATCATAATTATCTGGGAGTCTAGCCAATCAAAAAATCCATCATCAAAGCAGTGACGGACGGGACCCTCTCCAGTCCGCGGAAGCAAATCTACCCACCGAGCCTGCCTCGGCTCACGTGGGCCCAATGGCGCTATAACGATCCTGGGCCTCATCAATGGTATCCGCTCCAGTAAGAAAGAAACAACCAGTGTACCGTACCCAAACTCTCTCTGGGTACAGGTCTTACATGCGGTAAGTTCTGCTCGGACCCGACGGACAACTCCGTCACACCAGTCGAAAACCTGAGGTTGCATACAGTCCAGGGCTAAGAGCATCTGGACCTTAGTGGCCATATGCTGACTCTTAGCGCCTGCCAAGCGAACAATCATCCATAAGATAGACCTCAATGGTCTCTAGGTCACCTGGGCGATCGGTATCCGGTTGCTCACAGCCTGAGTGTCACGTATGCAATGTGCACGAATCAGATCAGTAGTGGAACGTGGGTCAGCTCTGGACCCCATCAAGTTGGGCCTCGCCCCACGACATGATAGGCCAGTCAAAAAGTACACATCATCCTTTTCGATTGAGAGCTCATTGCCCCCAATCCGAAATACATGGTGGCATTCGTCCCACTGCTGGATTAGCCACCTTAGGAGGTCCTCTTGGCCCCTCATCAGTTCTAAGCGGGCATATTTTAGCAATCCACACCTGCGGAGAGCCATCAAGCTTGCGGCATCCGTCACCATCTCTCGTTCTTCCCGTTCATGTTCTCTCTCTCCCTAGATACTCATGTTTAAATAGTTGAATACCTGCACAAACAACATTTTCAACCGATCAAAAGTTGCCTGGAACATTGCAAAATGGAAAAACTTGAGTTGATAGAAAACATGGTGCGCCTAACGCTGGCTCTAGTACAAAACAGATAGTGCTAATGCGGTACCCCTTCATGGGTTATGCACTTAACGCATCCGTTATACTCCTGCCCCGCGTTAGGCGCAAACATTTTTTTAGGGCCTCGAAAATTTCTAATTTTGAACCAGCAAAAATTAACAAAAAGATAATTAAATGATAGCAGGAGGTTCTAGCTCTTACCTGGATCTCGCGGGAAGGAAAACCGTTGCCCAGATTGACCGTAATTGTTAGCTGAAGTTTTCACCCCTTTCACCCCAGAGCTTCTTCACAGCACTTCACACAGTGAAAATGAAGGCCTTCTGACCTTTTTATAGCCATTTTTGGGGCACGACTCTTCAAGCTAGTCAGCAAAGTCATGAATTCTTGCTACGCATGTGTCGCAACTTTTGAGATGCGGTACTGATGTTCTGATGAGCGATCAAGATTGATATGAAGACATACTCTTGTGATATCGAGCATTCTTTTTACGGTATTTTTCTTGCTCGTTAATCCGAAAAACCTTGATTTCCCTTATTCGGACTCGTTAAACTTATACGAAGTTGATATCGAGCGTTCTTTTTGTATGGTCTTTTTCTTGCTCGTTAATCCGAAAAACCTAGAGTTTTCTTCTTCAGACTCGTTAAAATCATGAAGAAGCACTGAGCTTTCTTTTTAGGAATCTTTTTCTCGCTCATAAAACTGAAAAAACCCCGAGTTTCCTTTGTTGGGCTTGTTAAACTACCACGACAGAAAGGATGGAGCCATTCTTTTTTCTTTTTCAAAGCTCTTTAAACTGAAAAAGTGACTGAGTTTTCTCCGCGTGACTCGTTAAAATTTCATGGAGGTAATCAAGTTTTCTCCGTGCAACTCATTAAAATTTCACGGAGGGCACTGAGTTTTTCTTTGTCGAACTCGTTAAAATTTCACAAAGAGTATTGAGTTCACTCCATCTCCTCGTACTCATAACAAAATGAGGTAGACGTCTATCGAACATAGATTTCTCACTTTTCCGGTTTCGATGGACTAACTTACGGAAAATGAACTGTTTCGGGCTTACTATTATCCCTTTGTCGTGCCCGGTTATCAAGAGATGACAAAGGTACCCCAATGGAGTTGTCTTTCCTGACATTTTTCAGACTCTCTAAATATGAAAAATTCACCGAGTTTACTCATCTGGACTCGTTAAACCTAATCAGATGGGGCACAGAGTTGTCTTTCCTGACATTTTTCAAACTCTCTAAACATGAAAAATTCACCGAGTTTACTCGTCTGGACTCGCTAAACTTAATCAGACGGGGAAAAATTTGGACAAAATGGATACTACCTCTGTTTCATTTTCAAAAAGGTCGATTTGGCAGCAAAATTCTTGAACATGGCACTTCCCAGAAAACTCTTTCGCAGTTAGCCGAACCCTACCATCTATGAGTATTATCCTTCATTTCCCAGTGTCCCTGCACCGGTAAAATACTAACACACTCTTTGGTGTTCATCAAGCTTCAGCTGCCTAGTACCCTGCTAGAGTGCCTTCTATTGTTCAAGCAGATCTCGCTATCTACTGCTCCTGTTATCAACCAAACCGCTCATTATGCCAGAAATTATTTGTCGTCAGACGTTCCCATTTACTCTTCATTATCTCAATCATAAACAAAATCAGTTGGTTTCTGTTTCGTGTTGACTGATGTAGGACGCCTCAGTGCCTACCTTTCAACAGATCACTTCCTATCGACTTCAACACCTTATCTAGGAAGTTGATCCAGAAACCCATCAGTACCCAGATACTTGCAGACATCAGTGGCAGGTAGTCTTGTGTTTGATCAAGGGTCTTCATCATTGGCTCTTGGTCGAATGATTCTACGAGTGTTCGACTTCAACTCATTTTATTCACACTCGCTAGATTGTACTGGGCATCTTAGGGACCATCATCATTATCGGTGGCCACCTTCGCGTCTGTTAACAGTTTTCATTATTGACTGGTAATCAGACGATTTCTCACATGTTCGACGACAACTCCTTCATTCACATGTTGAGAAATATGTAGTTTAAGTGAATCGGCGGTCAAGACCTTGGGGCAAAGGCTACATCATTAAAGTTGTGTTTCCTTCCCCAAGTTGCGATATTGTTTATGGAGACAGCTTCTTCAGCCTGATCCTGTTATGACAGACACTTCCACATTGTGCTTATCGGTGGATAGATTCTTCATATCTCTATTCTAGAGAAATCATGTTGTTTAAGCTACTGAGCATGGGAATGCCCGACTCAAGGCAGATACTATATTTTCTGACATATGTTGTTGTTTCAGGTTTTCCTCAGTCTTTCAATCTCTTTATCTCTACAAAAATTATAAAGTATTTCGGCCATCGTCTTCGTCTCTGACCTCACACTTTAGGGGGCATCTGTTACAGGTCAAAATACCTCCTCATCAGCTCAGAGGGGAAGACAAATATGGAAGGAGTACAAAGACCTAAATTAAACCTATTTCTGCCACGGTAACGGCTATCTATAACAAAACAAAAGTGTTATAACACAGTAAAGCAGTGAATATTCCACGTTAGTGGCTAGGGCAACGCTTTGTTTACACTAAAGGGAAGTGTTACCCGTGTTTTAAGTTTGAATTGGGAAAAGCCCGCGGAGAATGATTTGAATCTCCAGCTTTCCCTCACAAGAGAGTCAGTTCACAAAGGAAACTGCAAAGCACCAGTTCATTATTGGTCATTGCTATAACAATACTGAACTCCAAAGGAGGAAAAAGCATAGAGATTAAAGAAACATCTAAGTTTTTTCCATTCCAAACTAGTGGAAAGAGAAAGGCAACAATGGCTTTCTCCCTCTCCTATAAGAAGGAGCTAAAGGCTCTTAATTGAAGGTCGAAGGATTGCTAAAGGTTTTTGCATACTTTTGGAACAGAGAATAGTGTTATATTCTGAAGGCCAAGAGTCAAAGAGGTTCCTAGAGAGCTTGTTGACTTGGACTTCTTCACTTGAGAGATAAGAGAGATTGGGAGACTAAGGAGGGCTTGGTACAACCGGCGGTTGTAATCCTCCTTCTTTCAAAATCAATATAACTGTGTTCATTTTTTCCATTCAATGCTTAATATTGTCATTATTGTTTGAATATTTACATAGTATGATATGAATGGCTCAGATGTGTATAATCTAGAAGTTCATTATATATTGACTTGATTGATAGGATATATGTTATGTTAGAAATTACGCGGGTGCTTTGACTGATTGCAGGACTAAGATTTGGAGCCGGTGAAGAAGGACTCTTGCTTCGCTGCCTAGCGCTCTCTAAGGGACTCCAAGATTGTCAAAGAGGTAATTCTTCATAACATTCTATCAAGTTATTTTAAGTTAATATGAACATGCTCATGCCATCTTTGTGAACAACACAACTAATCTTACTGTCTGCCTCGGGCACCGGAAAGCCCCGAGAGGGATATTCGAAAACCAACAACCCAAGCAAGCCCTATAGGAATCACATAAGAAAAAATATAACAAAGAGAAATCGTAAATGAACTAGCTAAACTAAGGTGTCTACTCAAAGATGGCTAGAGTTCCCAAATCGACATTTTTTCCCTTTATTTTTACCGATTTTAACTCAACCATTCCGATCTAGCCGGACCTAACCACTTCGTTAATCGTTTTTTTACAAAGGAGGATTCTCCTGTCCGAATCTAAGAAGAAGACTCATGTGAGCGTTTCGTGCGATCGTGGGTGTAATAGATCCTGGGTCGCACCGATGGCGCAGTCCTTCGGATGCTCCAAATTCTCCTCTTTTCCACTTCAATATCCTCCTCATCGCAGCTAGAGGACTCTATGTCATCCATAGGGGGTCTACTGGCTAAGGTTTCCGCCTCTTCGATTTTGATTTTTGCGATAGATATTTTTTTCGAGGAACGTTGCACATGTGTTCTGGAGATGCCCCGTCTGATGGCAATGGCGACACCTGAAAGCTGTGTTCTCATAGTCCAAATTTTGCGTCCAATGGAAGTCCCCAATTTTGAGGATGATCTGGTGTGGCAGCCCTTTGCTAATGTCTATTTCTGCGCAAATTCTGCCAAAGGTATATATTCCTTTCTCCCCCCTTGAGGTATTTGTTTCCAGGAAGCAGCCTAAGGTGTCCCCAATTGCTTGAAAGACAACAAAATGCCATAGATGCATAGGGAGATTTGGAAGCCTGACCCAGATAGGAAGCTTGGTGATGACAGCGGTGGAGGGGTCGAAGTCTGGGAACCAGGGGGTGAGGAAAAGTCCAGCTGATCCCCAGAACTAGGGGCCTCCCGTTAAGGCTTTCTGGTAATCTTCATTGAAGGCAAAGGCTACAATAAAGAAGCCTTTCGAGCATAAGAAGACTTTGCTGTTGTTGGTCCAATTGGAGTGGATCCATTGGTATAGATCGACAGTATGGGGCCATAGTCCATTAAATCTGCAAATGATGGTTGTTTCTGCAAATGTCTGGTATTGATCATCCAGAGATGGATGAGTAATTTCAATGGCAGGGGTTTCCTCCATTTTGTCCACCAAGAAAGGTTTGGGCGCCTCAGCTGTTTGGGCAGATTTCTTGGTAGGCTGTGCATGAACCGCATCTTTATAGGAAAAACCTTTGGGGGCGGAGGATTGCCCAACGACACCTCCCCTTAGCCGAAGTGATAGGATCACTGTGGCATTTCTTTCAATATTGTAAAAGGAAAGAGACAGATTATTGTCAAGTTGCTTACCTGCAAAGAGGAGCCACAAAAGGGAGGAAGGGATCCCCAGCCTCTGTTCGAGGATCTTTGAGAGATGGCGCACTGTGAAAGAGGGCTGGACCTCAAGGAGCAGGGTTTTGCCCGTCAGAAGAATTAATTGAATCTGGAAAGTCGTTTGCTAGAGATGAGAAGGATCCCGGCTGCCAGAGAGAGGAATCGAAGTTGATTCAGTGAATTCGCAGGGCTTCAGAGCTAGCTCCAGATCCCGGCGATACTGTTTCTGCATGTGGAAGCCCGCGTTTAAGTAGCCATGGGAAGAAATTTGCGGGAAAAGGCGCAAAGAGAAACGAACCGGCGGCCAACAAGGTGAAGGTCCAATCGCACCATTGTGCCACCGCGCAGTTAGGATGGGCCACAGTCATGGCGGCCGTGGCCGCCGCATGTTGTAAAGCCGCAACATATCGCGTTGAAGTCTACGTAAAAAATATTACACCTGGATTTGGAGAGACCATCGAGAAACAAGCCCCGTGTTCAAGAATATGCCGCGCTCGAAATCGTATGAGCCGTGTTCCGAATCTCGGTAGAGATGGGATGTCAGAACAAATGTGGAGAGGCGGCTTCCCATAGACTATACACATAAACCCTAGGAGCCATTGCGCCGTCCCGTAAAATCCCCACCATTCATGACCCGCTATTATGAAAATATTAGATATCCCATTAAATATTATTCCATTAAATGTTTCTATAAACTATACATATTGATTACAGATGGTTTGATCCAACCCAATATTGAAATTCAATAACCTATAACACTCTGTTTACCTGTTTGATAAATAATACAACCACATTTCTGTTGTAAATAAACCTAATCTGATTCCATAGGCATTACCAGTTTGTTGCAATAAAAATTACCCAAAAACCTGCCTGTGATGGATTGCAATCCCTCAACTTCCATATTTTTTTTCCTTAATTTTAGTGGAGACATTGAAACCCTGTACCAGGATGGTCGACAAATACGAGTCAGGATAGTAGAGCAGGGCGCTGAAAATCTTTGTGTCACCAGGATTTTCATCAATTCAAATCTAGTTCCTGGAAGGATTTCAATATCTCTATACCCATATCCATTTATATGGATTCAATTGCATAAAATCAAGTTACATAGGAATGTGCTTACGAACATTCAACATCTCCATCGAGTTTAAGGCAAGCCAGGAAAGGCTATCAAAAACAAGGATTAACGAACTATTCTAGTCTGTAGCAGGTGGACCCTGCAGCATAAGCGGCACAAGCCTGGCTAGGATTTCAGGAATATCAACCTCATCTTCGAGCATATTCACGGTTTCCACCATTCGAGATCTTAGTGCCCCATAACATGCAAGAAAAAAATACCCACCAAAATGACCTCTGCATCACGTCCTCCTCCCTGCTTCGACGAATACTCTTGTCTACTATTTCACTAGTCCTGCCTTGTTTCACCAGGGCCATTGCCCAATCCACGATGAGATAACTGGGGCCCGATTCAGAAGTGAAGTTGAGAGGCTTTTTGTAGCTCATTATCTCCAACAGCATAACCCCAAAGCTGTACACATTGCTTTTGTCTGTAATTTGGCCAGAGAGAGCGTATTTAGGGGCCAAGTACCCGTGTGTCCTTGCTACTTTTTTCGTCACATGGGATTCTCTTACTTTAGTCATAACCCTGGCCAGGAAAAAATCGGCCATATGGGCCTTCATTTCCTCATCTAGGAGAATGCTAGTGGGTTTAACGTCTCTGTGATAAATTGCAGGCTCAATGTCATTGTGCAGATAAATTTTATTATTGGGCTTGAGATTCTAGTTTAAAAACTTCTTTTTTTGATCCCAATTTTTTTTTATCCTTATTTCTTCTTTACCAAGTTTGTCATGGATGATTATTCACTATGTGAGGTGATCATTTATGTGTTAGGATTCCAATGCCTTTTCTTCTATTCTTTCCATTTTATCCTCCATTTATTTCACAATCAGTGCCTTGAGAATGGTTTCTGAGTCATTGCCTATAACGACCTGAGTTTTCTTCCCATTCCACTAAAGTTTCCATCATCATTCTCCGTGTCCCCACACATCAATTAGATTTGATCGTTGAGCCATCTAACCGTGACAACATGGGATTGATATGAAATTCTCTCAGTGAGTGAAAGCTTGCAAAATAATGTGAAGACTTCTTTCAACAATACTAGGTTTTGTTTAGCATCAATGTTTCCTTGACTATAAAGAATATATATATATAGATATATATATATATATACATACAAAAAGGTGGGCTATAAGTGCAAATATCAAAAACTATAGAAAACTCTAAGTAGCCTCAAATATTGCAACTTGATGCATATAATACTCAACAATAATGCATGCAACTGGGAGTGACTTGTAATGATCATCTGGGGCAATGCCCCAACAATTGATCACAAGAGGCTTATCAGGGATCTGGTCTCAGCCATCAATATTAGGTTTGGGATGGATTCTCGGAGATAGCAAGGGCTAGAGTTAAGAACTATTTGTGGTTGGAAGGAAAGTGTGAGACATAGTGAATGAATTTTTTCCTCTCTCTACACTATTTTATTCTATTGTAGTGGCCACTTCAGTGCAGTTGTTGACTAGGAGAGCGACTGGCTAGGTGGTTTCCAACTCATCATGGATTCAGGCCTGCACTATTACCTGCAAGGACAAATTGGCTTGTGATTGCACCCTCATATCACATGAAGGCTCATTCACATTAAGAATCACATCATTATTGGTGCAGGAGCACACAATGAATAAAATGAAGGACACATAATGTTTTAAATCAATAAGGGCACAAAGGGAGGAACCCCCAAATTACATAACCAACTTTTATATTACACCAAATATGTCATAAATTTACATAATACGCTTCAATGGGCTTCATATACTATAAGAAATAACTATTGAGAGTGTCCGCAAATAACTATTGGGAGTGTCCGTTGGTGTAAGTCTCAGCTAGGCTTACAAAAGTTCAAAGAGGAATACCAAAACCAATTTAATTCACCCTGGTACTTTTGTTTCTCTTGCTCCACCTTTTCATCTCCTCTTCCTTCTATTCTATTTTCCACTTCCCTATTTTATCTCATTCCTGCCTTCCCTATGGTCATTTTTGCATTAGACTCCCGTAGTAAGAGGAAAAGTGAGCTCCCTCTCACAAGTGTGTAGATCAAACATGTGAACGCTGAGTGACTCATCCCAACTCTGCTTTTTAAATCCAAGTGGTCTCTTTCAAGCCCTTGCCTTCCCAATGAACAAAATAATTCTTTGTTCCCTAGCTTTTTCTCACAACCCCATCTTTCAAGATATTTGTGATCTCATCCCTCTTATGCTTTGGAATCTACTCTTTCCAATTTTCGACATATTGATTCCCATCTGCAATAGCTTCCTGAACACACAAATCAAACGTGTTGGAAGTTGGTGAGATGTCAAAACCCTCAGGGAACTCTAAAACATAATCATTGTCCAAAATATTTTTCAAGATATTGCAAGGACCTATCATCTTCTTTTTCAACTTGTAATAGGTGCTCTTCAGAAAATATTTCCTTCCTCGACTGTGCTAAAACAAGATTCCCTTTTTGAATCTTCACACATGCCATTTCACATTGGGCTATTGTCACTGCTGCTACACCTTCTCATGTATTTCCTTCGTATGCTCAGTGAATGACTCCACATTTACACTCCTCTTGCTTGCTTTAAGTAAGCAAGCCAAACTAGTGACTCCTCTTGATGACCTACCATCAGAATATTGGAAGTACTATTCCTTGTAGACATGTTCACCAAAATTCTTCTACACAAATTTAGCATGTGACAATACCAAATCCCTCTATTCCCATTTCTCTCCAATTAAACATCTTAATAGATTTCCAAGGCTTCTATTGACTATCTCAGTTTTCTCATTAGTATGCAGATGATATGCAAGCACTGAACTACAATTTTGTGTCAAGTATCTTCCACAGGTCCTGAAATGACCAATAAACTTGCTATCTCTATTTGAGATTATGCTTCCTGGCAAACCATGTAAACAAACAATATCTTTAAAGAACAAAACAACAATGTATGTCACAACATCTGTTTTCTTACCGAGAATTAAATGTGTTATTTTTTACAATCATTGAACAAAAACAAAAATAGAATCTTTACCTGATTGGGTTCTCATCAATCCCAACATGAAGTCTACGCTAATACATTCCCATGGTGCTTCTAGCATTGGAAATTGTGTGTACAGTTTAATATTTTGATTCCTTCTCTTACCAAGCTGACAAATTCTACAATTCTCAATCCATTTCTTCTCATTCTTGGATAAATAGTCCAAGAATGGAGTTCAGTCACCATTTCATAGTTCCTTGCCACCAACTTTCCATGCATTAGAAAAAATATGCATTAGTTTCACACAAATTCTTTATTTCCATCAACCCTACCATTTTCATTGTCATAGTAGTTAACAATTCCGTTCTTTTGTTCAATGCTTCAACAACCCTATTCGAACTCCATACCTATGCTTCAACATGAATGAGTGACTTTGTAAGAATTCTATCCAGTTCATCTACCACTGATCTAACTTTGCATGGTTGTTTATATATTATGCTGATTGATTATTAGTAAAGTACAAAATCCCTAAGAAATAAGTAACACCTCTACCTTTTTAATCATTGAATGATGGCATGGATATTTTTATCACACATATAGCACATCATCTTTGCATCATTCAATGTTTTATTAAGAATTCTGATATGTAAATAACGGAATTCATTCACCAACATGGATCCTCTCCAAAATTTTGGTTCTTGTCTCTCTTTCAGACTTGTACAAGGATTCTTATTTGCAAAAATTTCACTAGCTTTTTATTTCTCTACCTTTCGCAAGGATTTGTCTATCGAACAGCTAGAAATTCATTTCATCTCATTTCGTGTTTCAAACAAAATAATAATAATTAAATAAAGTCTGATAAAAACAATTAATAATAATATAATAATAAAATTTAATCCCCTAGGGAGTTTTCTTGGCAAGCTTATGAAAAGTAAAGTAAATTCAGGTACAAAGTCCCATGTTCAAATATTAGGATGTTTTCCTTTGGTTACGTGTTAGGGGCCTCTGGTTCACCTAGGGATTATAATAGTGTTCCACAGGGTCGCGCCCCCCCACTTGGGGGTCGCGTTTCCTAGCTACGTCGCGCTCCGGGGATTTGGGGATGACTGGGGGTCGTTTCCCCAAGCTCCCAAAAAACACGGTACGCGAGGAAACTTCTGAGGGGTCATTTCCTAGGAAAAAGGGGATGTGAGGGGTCGCTTCCCTAGTAAAAAAATTGCAAAATTTTTTTAATGAAAAAAAAAATTCCAAATTTCTAAGGTTTTGAGTTAACTTAAAAGTTTATTTCAACGTTTCATTGTTTATTTCACATTTCATTTATGTTGAAGCTGTCGCCGCTGCCCGATTTTATGTTGTATTGTGGGGCAAGGCAAAGGATCAATACAAATTGGATAGAAGCACAAAAAATAATGGACTTGAAAATGAATCCAACAACAACATCACAATTACAACAACAAAAGAGTCTAACATTGACATTAATCAACCACTCTTACAACATGAAGGCAGTGTTGAACATTTAAATCATTCTCACACACAAATTTCTCATGAGTAATTTTTTATTAGATCTAAACATGAAACTGTTTTGCTGAGAAGTAGATTTTTTAAAATTCTTGCCACCTTTAGTTATGAGAAAGGAAACCATTGTCAAAATTTGCAAGAATATAGTGTATTTTTCTTCCTTTCTTATCTTCTATTATTTGACATAAAGGCCATGGTATCCAGTTTTTTAACATCACAGTTACAAACTTACATGTATGATATCCTCCATGATGTAAGTATTATATATTATACAATGATAAAGATAGTTAAACTATAAATATAAAAATTTCAATGATATATCATATCCTTTTAAAGGCCCCAACTTCCATCCATGTTTCCTAAAAATTGGTGGGGAGCTTTTTCATAGGCCACTCCCGTGTATCCCCGCTCCCTCGCCCCCACCTCTAGGGTACTTGGTGGAACATTACAGATAAGCCAGTCCCTTGGCAGTCCCTAGGACGATGTTCCTCCAATGTTCCTTTAGAATTCAATTCCATTGCACTGGGTTCGTTTTATCTGAAGAAGACCAAAAGGCCATGGAGCTATGTAGGGTTTTGGTGGTTATTTCAGCTGTAATTGGAGGTTACGATAGGATTAGGAACCCGTGCATGTAAGGAAAATCACATCATAAAATGTGTGTTTCTTCATGTTTATGGACAATGCAACTCTCATAGAGCTTGCTAGGTACCAAATCAAGCTAGATGAGTCTCACAAAATTGGAATTTGGCACATAGCTTTGGTCAAAGAGTTTCCATACAAGGAATCTATAATAAATGGCCTCATACCGAAATATATTCCCCATAGGCTTTTCCCAAACCATGGTTACAACATTTGGATGGATGCCAAGATGCAACTTGTTGTTGATCCCTTGCTAATTTTGAAAAATTCCCTATAAATCACAATGCTGATATTGCTATGTCCAAGCATACTTAGAATATTCATACCATTAAGAAAGCCAGTTTTATAGTCATATGGGGAAAATGGAGTAAAGAAGCTGTGAGATATCAAAAATCTTTGTGATGTCTTGTAGCCTTGGAGCTCTGAAAAGCTTCCCTACAACAGTGGTATGAGAGCTCATCATTGTTATTTTTTATCCATGATTTGAGAAATGTTACCTATGTAGCATGATTCTTGATCACTGTAACTGATTTTCCACATGTTCTTTTTGATGTGACAGATGTTGCACTCATATTCATGAGAAAGCACAACCTTCCAACAAACCTATTTTCCTACCTTTTGTTCAATGAATTAGAGGTCTTCAATCCTCGGGATCAGTTGGAATTTGCTTATGTTAGAGATATGATGAGCCCAAAAGTGAGTATTCACATGTTTGATGTAAATATTTTCAATACAATCACAAATGAATATCGACATTCCCGCAAAATCAGTGGGATTATTTTCAAGAATCCTGGTGTGAACCAAAAAATTTCTTTGGGACACGATATTACAACCTACAAATTGTATTTGGACAGGATGTGGAATGAAAAATATTTTGTACTTTAACAATTTTAGTGAACTCTGTATCAAATTTTAGCCATGTATACCATGCACCTCCATATTGCAACCTATATTCGTAGTTCTTAGGTATTCATATACCCTAATATTTAAGATAATTATAGATTTAAGCAGTGCATTTTATGCAAAAATAAGAAGCCCAAAATAAGTTTCTCTATTAATGGTAGCCTCAGATGTTGTTCAAAAGATTCAGCAAGAGGTGTTAATCGATAAATCTGCTCTTAAATTCAAGAAAGGTCATGGAAAACCCCATTCCGAATCAATGCCAGACACCTTTGGAGGAAATCTGGATGTCAAAGGAAGGAAAATGTATTTTCGTTATTCTGAAGCAATGGAATTGCCCCGTAGTTTTTTCAATCGCCCAATGGAGGAACATAGTTATTCTGAAAATATTAGATATCCCATTAAATATTATTCCATTAAATGTTGCTATAAACTATAAATATTGATTACAGATGGTTTGATCCAACCCAATATTGAAATTCAATAACCTATAATACTCTCTTTACCTGTTTGATAAATAATACAACCACATTTCTGTTGTAAATAAACCTAATATGATTCCATAGGCATTAGAAGTTTTTTGCAATAAAAATTACCCAAAAACCTGCCTGTGATGGTTTGCAATCCCTCAACTTCCATATTTTTTTTCCTTAATTTTAGTGGATAAATTGAAACCCTGTACCAGGATGGTCGACAAATACGAGTCAGGATAGTAGAGCAGGGGGCTGAAAATATTTTTGTCACCAGGATTTTCATCAATTCAAATCTGGTTCCTGGAAGGATTTCAATATCGCTATACCCATATCCATTTATATGGATTCAATGGCAGAAAAGCAAGTTACATAGGAATGTGCTTACGGAAATTCAACATCTCCATCGAGTTTAAGGCAAGCCAGGAAAGGCTATCAGAAACAAGGATTAACGAACTATTCTAGTCTATAGCAGGTGGACCCTGCAGCATAAGTGGCACAGGCCTGGCTAGGATTTCAGGAATATCACCCTCATCTTTGAGCATATTCACGGTTTCCACCATTCAAGATCTTAGTGCCCCATAACATGTGAGAAAAAAATACCTACCAAAATGACCTCTGCATCACGTCCTCCTCCCTGCTCTGACGAATACTCTTGTCTACTATTTCACTAGTCCTGCCCTGTTTCACCAGGGACATTGCCCAATCCGCGATGAGATAACTGGGGCCCGATTCAGAAGTGATATCGAGAGGCTTTCTGCAGCTCATTATCTCCAAAAGCATAACCCCAAAGCTGTACACATCACTTTTGTCTTTAATTTGGCCAGAGAGAGCGTATTCAGAGGCCAAGTACCCGTGCGTCCCTGCTACTTTTTTCGTCACATGGGATTCTCTTACGTTAGTCATAATCCTGGCCAGGAAAAAATCGGCCATATGGGCATTCATTTCCTCATCTAGGAGAATGTTAGTGGGTTTAATGTCTCTTTGATAAATTGCAGGCTCGATGTTGTTGTGCAGATAAATTTTATTATTGGGCTTGAGATTCTAGTTAAAAAACTTCTTTTTTTGATCCCAATTTTTTTTTATCCTTTTTTCTTCTTTACCAAGTTTGTCATGGATGATTAATCACTATGTGAGGTGATCATTTATGTGTTAGGCTTCCAATGCCTTTTCTTCTATTCTTTCCATTTTATCCTCCATTTATTTCACAATCAGTGCCTTGAGAATGGTTTCTGAGTCATTGCCTATAACAACCTGAGTTTTCTTCCCATTCCACTAAAGTTTCCATCATCATTCTCCGTGTCCCCACACATCAATTATAGTTGATCGTTGAGCCATCTAACCGTGACAACATGGGATTGATATGAAATTCTCTCAGTGAGTGAAATCTTGCAAAACAATGTGAAGACTTCTTTCAACAATACTAGGTTTTGTTTAGCATCAAAGCTTCCTTGACTATAACTAAAAACATTGCGTGCATCACTTGTGAAGGCTTCTTTCAACAATGCTAGGTTTTGTTAACCATTAAATCTTGTTTGGACTATAATAATATATATATATATATATATATATATATATATATATATATATATATACAAAAAGGTGGGCTGTAAGTGCAGTTATCAAAAACTCAAAAATGCCTCGACTCAGGGTAATCACTCAAGAGAATACAAACGCCAACAACATATACATAGTAGAAAAATCTAAGTAGCCTGAAAGGTTGCAACTTGATGGATATAATGCTCAAAAATAATGCATGCAACTGGCAGTGACTTGTAATGATCATCTGAGGCAATGCCCCAACAATTGATCACAAGAGGCTTATTAGTGATCTGGTCTCAACTGTCGATATTAGGTTTGGGATGGATTCTCGGAGATAGCAAGGGCTAGAGTTAAGAACTATTTTTCGTTGGCAGGAAATTGTGAGACATAGTGAATATATTTTTTCCTCTCTCTACACTATTTTCTTCTATTGTAGTGGCCACTTCACTGCAACTGTTGACTAGGAGAGCGATTGGCTAGGTGGTTTCCAACTCATCATGCATTCTAGAAGTCATCGTTGGTGCATCTCCATTTGTATCTTTCAGTCCTGCACTATTACCTACAAGGAAAAATTGGCTTTTGATTGCACCCTCATACCACATGAAGGCTCATTCACATTAAGGATCACATCATTAGTGGTGTAGGAGCACACAATGAATAAAATGGACACATTATGTTTTAAATCAATAAGGGCACAAAGGGAGGAACCCCCAAATTACACAACCAACTTTTATATTACACCAAATATTTCATAAATTTACATAATATGATTCAATGGAATTCATATACTGCAGGAAATAACTATTGGGAGTCTCTACTGGTGTAAGTCTCAGCTAGGGTTTAAAAAGTTCAAAGAGGAATACCAAAAACAATTTAATTCACCCTCGTACTTTTGTTTCTCTTGCTCCACCTTTTAATCTCCTCTTCCTCCTATTATATTTTCCACTTCCCTATTTTCTCTCATTCCTCCCTTCCCGATGGGCACTTTTGCATTAGAATCCCCTAGTAAGAAGAAAAGTGAGCTCCCTCTCACAAGTGTGTAGATCAAACAGGTGAACACTGAGAGACTCATCCCAAATCTACTTTCAAAATCCAAGTGGTCTCTTTCAAGCCCTTGCCTTCCTAATCAACGAAATAATTCTTTGTTCCCTAGATTTTTCCCACAAGCCTATATTTCAACATATTTGTGATCTCATCCCTCTTATGCTTCGGAATCTACTCTTTCCAATTTTCGACATATTGATTCCCATCTGCAATACCTTCGCGAACCCTCAGGGAACTCTAAAACATAATCATTGTCCAAAATATTTTTCAAGATATTGCATGGACCTATCATCTTATTTTTCAACTTGTAATAGGTGCTCTTCAGAAAATGTTTCCTTCCTCGACTGTGCTAAAACAAGATTCCCTTTTCGAATCTTCACACAGGCCATTTCACTTTGGGATATTGTCAATGTTGCTACACCTGCTCATGCATTTCCTTTGTATGCTCATTTAATGACTCCGCATTTACACTCCTCTTTCTTGCTTTAAGAAATCAAGCCAAACCAATGACTCCTCTTGATGACCTACCATCAGAATATTGGAAGTACTATTCCTTGTAGACATGTTCCCCAAAATTCTTCTACAAAAATTTAGCATGTGACATTACTAAATCCTGCTATTCGTATTTCTCTCCAATTAAACGTCTTAATATATTTCCAAGGCTTCTATTAGCTATCTCAGTTTGCTCATTAGTATGCAGATGATATGCAGGCACTAAACTCTAATTTTGTGTCAAGTATCTTCCACAAGTCCTGAAATGACCAATAAACTTGCTATCTCTGTTTGAGATTATGCTCCCTGGCAAACCATGTAAACAAACAATCTCTTTAAAGAACAAAACAAAAATGTATGTCACAACATTTGTTTTCTTACCGGGAATTAAATGTGCTATTTTTTAAAATCATTGAACAACTACAAAAATAGAATCATTACCTGATTGGGTTCTCAGCAATCCCAACACGAAGTCCACAATAATACATTCCCATGGTGCTTCCAGCATTGGAAATGGCATGTATAGTTTAATATTTTGATTCCTTCTCTTACCAAGTTGACAAATTCTACAATTCTCAATCCATTTCTTCTCATTCTTGGATAAATAGTCCAAGAATGGAGTTCAGTCACCATTTCATAGTTCCTTTCCGCCAACTTTCCTTGCACTAGGAAAAAATTTCATTATTTTCATACAAATTATTTGTTTCCTTTAACCCTACCATTTCCATTGTCATAGTAGTCAACAATTTCGTTCTTATGTTCAATGCTTCAGCAACCCTATGTGAACTCCATACCTATCCCTCAACATGAATGAGTGACTTTGTAAGAATTCGATCCACTTCATTTGCCACTTATCTAAATTTGCATGGTTGTTTCTTTATTATGCTAATTGATTATGAGTAAAGTGAAAAATCCCTAAGCAATAAGCAACATGTCTACTTTTTTTAACCATTGAATGATGGCATGGATCTTTTGATCACACATATAGCACATCATCTTTGCATCATTCAATGTTTTATTAAGAATGATGATATGTAAATAAGGGAATTCGTTCACCAACATGGATCCTTTGTAGAAGTTTGGTTCTTTCCTCTCTTTCAGACTTGTACAAAGATTCTTATTTGCAAAAATTTCACTAGCTTTCTATTTCTCTACCTTTTGCAAGGATTTGTCTATGGAATGGCTAGAAATTCATTTCATCTCATTTTGTGTTTCAAACAAAATAATAATTGTTAAAGAAATCCTAATAAAAGCAATTAATAATAATATAATAATAAAATTTAACCCCCTTGGGTGTTTACTTGGAAAGCTTATGAAAATGTAAAGTAAATGCAAGTACAGAGTCCCATGTTCAAATCCTAGGATTTTTTCCTTTGGTTACGTGCTAGGGGTCTCTAGTTCACCTAGGGATTATAACAATGTTCCACGGGGTTGCGTCCCCCCACCTAGGGATTGCGTTTCTTAGCTCCCTCGTGCTCCGGGGATTTGGGGACGGCTGGGGGTCATTTCCTAAAGCTCCCAAAAAACAGGGTACGTGAGGAAACTTCTGAGGGATCGTTTACTAGGAAAAATGGGACGTGAGGGGACGTGAGGGGTCGTTTCCCTAGTGAAAAAATTGCATTTTTTTTAATGAAAAAAAATCCGAATTTCTAAGGTTTTGAGTTAACTTAAAATTTTATTTCAATGTTTCATTGCTCATTTCAAATTTCAGTTACGCTGAAGTTGTCATTGCTACCTGATTTTATGTTGTATTGTGGGCAAGGCAAAGGATCAATCCAAATTGTATACAAGCACATAAAAGGATGGACTTGAAAATGAATCCAACAATAACATCACAATTACAACAACAAAAGAGTCTAACATTGACATTAATCAACCCCTCTTACAACATGAAGGCAGTGTTGAACATTTAAATCATTCTCACACACAAATTTCTCATGAGTATTTTTTTATTAGATCTAAAGAAAAAAATATTTTGTTCAGAAGTAGATTCTTTTAAATTCTTGCCACCTTTAGTTATGAGAAAGGAAACCATTGTCAAAATTCACAACAATATAGTGTATTTTTCTTCCCTTCTTATCTTTTATTATTTGACATAAAGGCCATGATCTCCAGTTTTTTAACATCACAGTTACCAACTTACATGTGATATCCTCCATGATGTAAGTATTATATATTATACAATGATAAAGACAGTTACACTATAAATATCAAAATTTAAATGATATATCATATATTTTTATATTTATAAGTTGTTAAGGCCCCAACGTCTCTCCACATTTCCTAAAAATTGGTGGGGAGATTTTGCATAGGCCGCTCCCGCATATCCCCGCTCCCTCGCCCCCACCTCCAGGGTACTTGGTGGAACATTACAGATAAGCCAGTCCCTTGGCAGTCCCTAGGAAGATGTTCCTTTAGAATTCAATTCCATTGCACTAGATTCATTTTATCTGAAGAAGGCCAAAAGGTCATGGAGCTATGCAGGGGTTTGGTGGTTATTTCCGCTATATTTGGAGGTTACAACATGGTTAGTAAACCCACGTATGTAAATAAAATCACATCAGAAAATGTGTGTTTCTTCATGTTTATGGACAATGCAACTCTCACAAAGCTTGCTAGGTACCAGATCAAGGTGGATGAGTCTCACAAAATTGGAATTTGATTCATAACTTTGGTCAAAGAGTTTCCATACAAGGAATCTGTAATGAATGGCCTCATACCCAAATATCTTAACCGTAGGCTTTTCCCAAAATGTGGTTACAACATTTGGATGGATGCCAAGTTGTAGCTTGTTGTTGATCCCTTGCTAATTTTGAAGATTCTCCTTATAAATCACAATGTTGATATTGCTATGTCCAAGTATACTTAGAAAATTCATACCATTTAGAAAGCCAATTTTACAGTCAGATGGGGAAAATGGAGTAAAGAAGCTGTGAGATATCAAATGGACTATTACTATGTTGATGGTTTTTAGCCTTGGAGCTCTGAAAAGATTCCCTACAACAGTGTTATGAGAGCTCATCATTGTTACTTTTTATCCATGATTTTAGAAATGTTACCTATGTAGCATGATTCTTGATCACTATAACTAATTTTCCACTATAACTATAACAAAGCTATTTTCCTGCCTTTTGGTCAATGAATTAGAGATCTTCAATCCTCGAGATCAGTTGGCATTTGCTTATGTTAGAGATATGATGAGCCCAAAAGTGAGTATTCACATGTTTGATGTAAATATTTTCAATACAATCACAAATGAATATCAACATTCCCGCAAAATCAGTGGGATCATTTTCAAGAAGCCTGGTGTGAACCAGAAAATTTCTTTGGGACATGATATTATAACCTACAATTCGTATTTGGACAGGATGTGGAATGAAAAATATTTTGTACTATAACAATTTTAGTGAAATCCGTATCAAATTTTAGCCATTTATACCATGCACCTCCAGTTATCTCCTTTGAAGGTGTCAATTCTGCTAGCATATACACCTTCTTTGCTTGGTTAGAAACACACTTCACCCCTTTTATCAAGCCACGAGCTTCTAGATTTTTCAATGCTTTGTTAACTTGCGGCTGCTACAAATTTATTTCTCTTTTCATATCTTTTGTCCATATAACCATATTTCCAACATTTTTTATGACTTGATATATGAGAATATCTTTAGATGAGAGGCCTTAGACCTTATAGATTCTTCTTTCATCTATTGCTCATAAACTATGAAATCACCCTACTTGAAAACCTAGAGTTGATGATTTTGAAGCAGGGCATTGTGTTCCTTACTTCTAACATTGAGATCAACATCTTTGAGATTTTCCTCCATGATTTTATCTATAAATCCATCAAAGAAAGTAGTGAAAAGATCAAATATTCTATTGATAGTAGTAACCATTTGTGAAGTTGATGCTTCCATCTCTAAGATCTTCAAAACTATAATGGGCTTCAAACCTTAGAACAATATGTGCATTTTCAGTGTCTGATTATCACGATTACTCCATTTGCAGTACGGGCTTCGAACCCTAGCCACAATATGTGTAGCCCTCAAGCAGAAACAAAAAATGTATGCATATATCTACATTTTGAACATTTGTGTGGGTATTACTATTTTACAATAAAAAAAAACAAAATTATGAGCAACTGAATTTTATAATTTGGATACAAAATGTAGAATTGAGTGGTGCCTAGAGCATTCTTTGGTGGGGGATAGTTTCTAACTAGTGGATTTAGTTTCAAATTGCTTTATGAACAATCCTCACTTATTTATTAGTTATTTTTGTCTGAAGCATATCAATGTCATTTTCCAAAAAATATTATTATCATTTACTCATGCAACCTACTGTGCATATGGTTTCCATGTTTCATTTTCTCAGTTTTCAATGTAGAGGCAACCATGCCCTCCTTTTTCCAAGCATATCTAGCTATACATTTTTTCCCTTTGTTTACAAAAGGGGCAGATATGTGTCATTTATTCAACTCTTTATCATCACTACTCACAAGTTAATTCAATGATATCCAACATCCTAGAGATTTAATGTCTTAGCTTCCTATGATTTATCATAGCCTAGATTCTCATGGTTTTCTTTTAGAGCCAAACATTTTGCAAAGTTTCATCTTTTGGTGATCATCATGAAACCTTCTTTAAAGATTCTGCTGTGCTATTTTGGTTTTGAGTTTGCATTCTTGAATTTGAAGTGTTATTTGAATTTTCTTTAACTACTCCTTCACATGAATTGTATTCAATTTCTGATTGTCTTTCCAAACACGGAAGAGCTCTAGATCAAAACTTGTTGATGTATGTTGTATTCGGTGCTTCTTTCTGACTTGTAATCCAAGGGACTTAATGTGATAATCCATTGTATCCAGGAACATGGATCTATGCTTCTATAACCAATGAGTGCTTCAAATTATTGTTATTATTTTTGGCGCTATGATGAAACTTTTTCAGATGCTTACTGAGCTTTCTTATGCCTAGCATGTGATACTGATTTGTTAGTCCATTTTTGTTTGGGCTAGGATTATTTGGAAAATGCATCAATTCTTGACATTGGATATACTGTACTTTTATTACACGCGCTTGTGGAGAGGGACCAAAGGTATTTTTTTTCTCCTTCTAATTATTGTTTTAGTTTGATTCATATCCTTACTACAAGAATAAACTATGTGGTATTTGAATGAATAGTTGTTTTTGTTTGTACCAAAATATGTGAGATGCTCTACAAACTGCTTGGGATGGGTGGGTCCATCAATATTGTATTTTCATGTAATGACATTTAATCTATACTATGTGTTAGGTGCATTGAATATAATATCCCAAATCCATCTAGTTCCGGTTTCAATAGATTCAATATTGCATATATTGAGTTCAGGGAAATGACTGATGTATTGAATATTGAAATTTGAGGTATTTAACCTTGAGCTTTGGAACACTGATGTGCATATCAGACACAATTTTAGAAGTTTATGTGCTAGTGTATATTGATTTCCATTTGATATTAGTGCGAGTAATCTAATTTTTTGTGGAGCTGACTCTGTTTAGTTTGGAGGCTTTGCAGGTCTTTGTCATTTGGGTCAGAAATGCAAGTGTGCATTTTGATATGCAGTTTCATCTTTGATGTTATTTATCTATGGCAAGCATAAATAATGAATGGAGTTAATGCATACCATTGGGTTCTTAGTCCATTTCTGATTTGTACACTGTCGTGGATGTTCCACCAGTTCTTCATAACAAATTTTATAACATTATACAATATTTTACTATGTAGTATTCTACTCAAGATTGCGGACTTCATTTCATTATCTTTAACACAGAAATTAATGAGAATCAGCTAAAAGTGAAATTAAAGAGACAAACAATTACACACCATTTATATATTGAATACAAGATATACCCTATGAAAATCCAATACATGACAAACCCAACTAGAAGGAGAGGCCTATGCTTTGCTCTTTTCTTCTTAGAATGAAAAGTGAATACAAAGAAAGGGGTACTGACACTGGCCAAATGTGAATGCTATGTGATTTTATTCTTCCTCTTTCATGCCTCAATATTCCATAACTATGAACATAATATTGAAACATATCTATGAAATAGATATAAATGAAGAGAACATAGAGAAACACAACTTGACTCGTTTATAGAGAGTTGAAGAAGTTACATGGTCACTAGGTGTTGTGATTTGTCTTCTGAGGATCACTTTTTCTTTGTTTCTTTTTCTTTCTAATATTGATCCACCCAATTCTATTGACATGGGTTAGTGGCATTGTGATATACTGATTTGTGAAAGGGGATCATGAATGCAAAGTGGTTAGGACTAAGCTTTGCCTTTTTTGATTCATGAAGGTGCTTTAAACCTCAAAAGAGATTTGATGGAACCAATGTTGAGTGTGTATCCCGACCACTACCAAAGGGAACTTTCATAGGTCTCTTTGCTGTTAGATGAGGCATTTTCTTTGTTGGAGCACATATATTTCCCTTTATTACTTACCATCCTTTGGGATTTTTCCTATGTCCATTGGATGTAGAAGATGTTGGTGAAGATGGATAGGTTTCTTGGAGATGTACAATTTTTTGGCATCATCTACATCTAAATGTTGTGCTTTCAATGTCTAACATTTCGGTAAAAGTGAGATCGGCCCATTATATGAGCATCTAGTTGGGAAACCCACAACTTAGGTTGGGCACTACACAGATATGGGTAAAGATGTTGAGCCCATGGCAATATGAGCTCCATTAAATTTAATAAAATGACCCAGGGAGTTCCTAATAGTTGCAAGAAAATTAGGATAGCATAAGTGAAAAGAAAGTTTGCAACTCTTACCTAGACCATACTTGTTGTAATAATAATGGTGTTTGTATAAAAATTTGAGAACTAGGGATTAAAGGAGAGGTGCATTCCCCCCTAGCAATAAGGTCCAAGGTTGAAAACATTTTTTCTATCCACCATGACCTTAAAAATTACAATGAAGTAACACTTGGAATGGAGGAAGAGCTCATTGTTCATAATCCAGGTTTTATTTTTTCACCCATGAAGCGTTTTTGTAGATGGCCAAAGCCCATTAAAACGACAAAGAGTGGTATCCCTTCAATACAAAAATTTGTGGTCATATACCTGTGGATCTAGCACTTCAAGTTCTAAGACTGGAATTTCCTTTGGTTTCTCCACTATGAAGGCAGGATTGAGGGACCCCTTTGTATTTGAGAGAATAGAAAGCATAGGCTTCACCTCATCCTTGAATTGATGGGATTGGGAGGAGGAGGGCATATTTTTTCATAGAGATACTCCAAGAAGGCTTGAAACCAAAATAACAATAACATCCTTTGTTATGCCAAAATCCACAGGAAATAAACACTCAAGGAGTTGCCTTCTTGCATAGAGACGTTTCTAATGGCTTGGAGGGAACCCTCTCTTTGTTGTATCCATGAATTCAATATAATGATAGAACCCATGGATTTCATATGAAAATATAATGATTCCCCTAAATGGGACCTCATAAATACTTGATGATCTGAAGTGACTCCCCCTTGTTTTTTAAGATTCATGTTAGATAAGAGTGCAATGGTATTAGTCGAATGAAGACCATATTGGAGCTGAATGTCTTATCTAGTGTTTGTGTAAGTTGTGACTCTTAAAAAGCGATGGTGGGACCTCATTTTACTTGAAATGTCATGGATATAGTCGATGACCACATGCTCTCTCTAGTTATAGTTTTAACTGGTAATAATAATGTGGTCCTAGCTCATCCATTGACTCCTTTTATTGTCGTGTTCATTTAATTAGCGTTAACTATTGCATGCGTGATGAAAAAGAACTCATTCAATGTCTTATTGACCCATGATGAGTGTTTTTAATGCATAAAATGCAAAATCATCCATAATTTGAGCCTTTAGATCAAGATAGACATTGTCAAACTTGAATCTCACGTTGACACTAGCATTTGAAGCAATGGATTTACAAACGCTTGTTTTCATGAATTGTCTTGAGTATTTGCTTAACTCCATAGTTGCTTATATCAATCCCAAAAAAGAGACAACATGCAAAAATAAGCTAGTTAATTAGTTGGAAAAAACAATGTTACCATAAACCTTGTGAAAAACAATGTTTAATGGCTTGGAGGGATCCCCTCCATTCATTATTTCCATGAATTTAATATATAAGAAAAATATGTGGATAATATAGAGGGGTTCCTCTGAAAGGGACCTCATAAAGATGTGAAGATATGCTATGGCTCCCTCTTGTTTGAAGATTCATGTTAGATAGTATCAAAATTATAGTAGTTATACAAAGACTATATTATAGCTGAGAGGCTTGCTTGCCCTAGTGTTTGGCTAGGGAAGACTCTTCAAAAGCTATGGTGGAACCTCATTTGGCCTGAAATGCAAGATATAGCCAGTAATGGTATTCTCTCTGTGGTTACATTTGTAACTACTAGCCCTAATGTGGCCTTGGCTTGGTCATTGTCCCCTTTTGTTGTCATGTTCATTTATCTAGGGTTTGTTATTGTAGGCATGATGACAATGACTTCTTGACCCATTGATGTGACCCTTTTGCTGTCATGTTCATTTATCTAGGGTTTGTTATTATAGGCATGATTACAATGACTTCTTGACCCATTGATGTGTGTCCTCAGTGTAATCAAAAGAAGGATTGGCCAAAACTTGAGCCTTCAGCTCAAGATTGACTTCATCAAACTTGGATCTCATGTTGATGATGTCATTTGAAGCCATGGATTGAGAAATCCTCGATTTCATGCACTGTCATGAATATTTACTTAAGTCACTTGTTTATAACATTATATTAATCTTAGAAAGATACAACATGTAGATCTAAACTAGTTCATTAGTTGCCCAAAAAGATGATATCATAATTCCACAAGAAAAATAATATTTCAAGCCAAATCATATGCCAAGTTTTGAGATAGTTGGTGGTTCAAGGGACATTAGAGAATCGATAAATTGGCCATAATAGGGACTCATTCCATCTCCAAGTGGCTTGGGTTTTTGTTAAATATTCATAGGATTTTGTTGAAAGTTTGTGTGAGGAGGTATATAGTTTTTTAGAAAATAGAAACACAAGTCTTCAAAGATAACACATAACTGAGGCATTGACCCATATAATTTCCTAAACTATGGTTCTAAAATTGTTTCCAAATTTTACTTTTTACACTATCTAGTGACACCACTTATTATTTACTTCATAATGGTTGCAGGTAAATTTTTTAAAAGAAAAGGGATGGGTGCGTTTGGAAACGATGCTAAAAACACAAATATCCCCGTGGAGGTCTGGTGGCATTATTTGTTGAAAAATTGGCATGAGAATGATGATAATCCCTCAGCTTTGCCATGAATATATCTGTCAAACTGGTGACAAATGAGTGATCAACTGCCCAACCACAGGAATATTCTGTAAATTCCACCCCCAAACAAGGTTATGAGACCAAAGGGACGAATCATGGTTGTTGGATTTATTTATTTCTCCGATATTGTTCCCAATCGATCGTTTCTCCACTCGCCATCGCTGCTCCATGTCCACCTACAGACCCCTGTCACCACTGCTCCACGTCAACTTACCAAGCCAACCAGATCCCACGATGACACTGTATTCTAATGTCCGGTAACTTAAACAATGTTTTGTGTCAGTTATAAATGGACAATGGGTTTTCCGTTAAAATCCCTACAGCAGACACCAACGCAGCAAGTGACAAAGGCAGTTAGAGCCAAGATGTCAGATCCTTTGAAGAGATAAATCCAAGATGTCAAACTTGTCATTGCCTTGTCAACATCATTCGATCTATATCATGACTGCTCTAAAATTAATAACAGACTGTTAAAGGCCACTGTTACGACCAGACTTATCATATCACCACTTGCATGGTTCCACTTGTCAACTTTTGCTTGAATGTAATTAATAACTATCATTGAAGCAAAAAAATTAATCGACTTAAGTTTTTATATAAATACTGCATGCATAAGTAAAATGGAGGAGGCCCAAGAGGGGGAAAAACAATTGTAATAGACTATGCTGGTTGTAAACACTCTCAGTAGATGAATGAAATATGATGTTGTTTTCCAAATTCTTGTGTCATGTTCTGTGGTGAAGTGCACCTTTTTTCATAATCTGTCATCTCTAGTTTTACATTTTTTTTTTCTTTCTTTACTGTGGATAGAAAATTTTGTGTAGGATTTACCATGGGGTACCATGCTCAATCTTGAAACAGTACATTATGTTTTCCTCTAAGACCAGAATGCAGAATTCAGAGACGGTCTGCTCTGCATTCCCGTTTAACCTGAATCTCCTCCTCCTTTCCATTCCACAAGTTATTAAGATCCATTGACATGGCTAGCTTGCCTGGTTGCATCTGAACTCAGTTATTCATTTATTTGAATGTGTTTAAACCTTCTTGATTCCATAGCCCAATGGCCCTCTTCTGCTCCCTCAAGCATAATTTTTCAAAAAACCCCTATGCACTAATAGCCAGCCTAAAATTCCCTTATAAACAAAGCTATATCTAACAGAGAGAGCCCTCTTTGAGTCTAGGAAGGCTAGGTCCTGGACTCCAAATAAGTTTGATGTTACCCTCCGTAGTTATATATTTAGCCTTTGGAATTTACTGGGTGACAACACTGGGGATGGTAGCTCCTTGAAGGTGTCAAGAACACCATAGACCAAGTAGCCTAACCATTGGGCATGGATTCAAAAATTTTAAACTAGACTGAATACTGAAAACTTGACATGATAAACTGACTCAAAACTTTACTGAATTGAATTTAACTGAAATTTTAAAACAACATAAAATCAATGGAAATTTATGGCCTTCACCTCAGGCTCCAAGCTTTGATTATTCTCCAATTCACACTTTGCAGAAAAATTAAACTGATATGTATAATGGAATTGGGAAATTTTCATAAATATGCTCAGAAAAGGTAATTCTTAAGGAGCCTACCATTGCTTGGTCCTCCTAAGCAATCTTCTCCATTCATTTCTTCCAATAGCAAAACATGTTGTCCGCGAGAGGCTAAAATATTGTATGGTCCTTTCCATAGGTTCTCAAATTTACCGTGTTTCCCTTTCTCCTCATTTCTAACATCCCAACGGAGGACCACATATCCAATCTTGAAATCATCTGCCTTTGTCTTGCGTTCATATACCTTATTTACCCTTTCATGAAGCTTTGAGGAGTTTTGAAAGACCTCATCTCTGGTTTGCTGGAGATGGATCATCTGATTGATCCGATGCTGCACATTATTCTCTTCACTACCTACTTCTTGTAACAACTTCATAGCCGAGACTGCAAGCAATGTAGGGACAATTGTGTCTACTCCATATACCAATTGAAAAGGAGACATTCCTATTGACTTCTTACTACTCACCCTGTCTACCCAAAAAGCATTAACAAGCTTCTTATGCCAGTTCTTCTTGTTTGCCTCCAACATATTCTTTATAATGTTGATCAAATATTTATTAGAAGATTCTGCCAATTCACTACCTTGCAGATAATATGCGGTTGAGTGCCCCAATTTGATGTTATACTTGTCACAAAAATCAACCATTTTCTGAGACTTCAATGCAGCCACATTATCTGTAATGATCTTGTGAGGACAGCCAAAACAAGACAAATTGTTAGTCTCCAAAAAATGAATAATGACTAAATATGTGGCTTTCCTTGTTGGTATCGATTTGATCCATTTGGTTAAGTAATCGGTAGGTTTTAAGATAAATTTATGTTGGTTAGAAGATGTAGGGTGAATTTATCCAATAAAGTCAAGGCCCCACTGCTGAAATGGTGCTTGCATGGATATAGGCTGAAAAGGAAATGGAAGAAGCTTCCTCTTACCTTTAAATATCTGACACTCATGACAACTCATCACGATTTTATATAAATATGCAAAAAGAGTAGGAAAATAATATCCAACCCTCAACACCTTATTTTCTATGGTTTTCCAAAATAATTGACCTCCACAATATTCCTTATGGAAATCATTCATTACCTCCTTGGATTCATCTTCTTCCAAACAATTCAGCAAGACACCTCCTAGGTCTTTCCAATAGAGAGCGTTATAAAAAATGTAGTATTTGGAAACCTTCAACTTTAATGACCTACCCTTACCTTTAGACATGTTTGGAGGAGGATTAAGATGTTGAAGAAAATATATGATATCAGAATACCAAGGATATGAGAGAAAAATATCTTATACATGCATGAGTACTACCATCATATTCTTCATCAGACAAAGCTGAAATGAGTTTGAGATCAAGTGCATGTAAATTGGATTCAACCATGAGCTTGGCTAGTCAACCATTGGATTCAATGTCGTTACCAAGGCCAAGGCTTGCTTCTCAATGATGTTATATATGATGGCTGCATCCCTAATGGTATGGCTGAATAATGCAATGGGCTGCTCGGTCTTATCCTTCATTTGTGTTGGTATCCCATGTTTTGACAGTTTGGCAAATAAAAAGACAAGGCAACATCAGAACCAATCTTTAGAGTTCCAGGATCTAGTCCTCCTGTTCTCAGAGAGGGATCTCTCAAATATTTGTTTGCAAAGGTTTATCTTGTTTGCTTTGATTATGGATTTTAGAGTATTTATTAAGTGCAGATGTTTGTTTGGTTGGGTTGAGTTGATACAGGAGAATATGAAAGGTCTAGGAAAGACAGACAGAAAGAGGAAATATCTGGTTCATTGGGCAATGGAGTCAAAATAAGGTCATGAAAAACTTTTCAAGGAATATGGGATATCAAAGGGCAAATCTAACTTGGCCACAGGATCCTTTGTTTTGGAATGAGATGGAAATTAAAGTTTTGGGAAGAGAAGTTTAATTCTCAACAAAGAGAACTTGAAAACATAACTTAACAATAAAGAGATATTTGATAGACATGGCTAACCATAAATTCTACAAACATTCTTTGAGCAAATAATGACTTCAAGACAACTTTTAAAATGAAATCTAAGATTCGGGGAACTCCCTATTTCCTCAAAGATTTTACTTTAAAGGACTTAGAAAACATAAAATATTCACTGATAGCTGCATTCATAGAAGAGGGAACACCTAAATAACATCTATGCTTGCAACTATAAAGACCTCTGAAACATTTGTTCAAGCGAGGGCAATGAATCGGCAAGGGTAAGATCAAAGCAGAGCCTCTTTGAAATTCTACAAACATTCTTTAAGCAAATAATGACTTCAAGACAACTTTTAAAATGAAATCTAAGATTCGGGGAACTCGCTATTTCCTCAAAGATTTTACTTTAAAGGACTTAGAAAACATAAAAGATTCACTAATAGCTGCATTCATAGAAGAGGGAACGCCTAAATAACATCTATGCTTACAACTATAAAGACCTTCAAAACAAATGTTCAAGCAGGGGAAAAGGGTAAGATCAAAACTGACCTCTTTGGTTAACTTAAGACAATGATACTTCAAAGGGAGACTTCAATAACAACTTTCAAGTGATGGCAGACAAGCAAGGAGAACCATAAATCATGCTGAAACCAACTATTTGAGCTATCAGGGAAATAAACGAGCATGAAGACTAAAGACAAGGTTTAAAGCCTCTAAAATACTTCAGCAGAAGAAAACATAAAACAGTGAAGGGTGAACAGGTCTAAGGTGCTTCTAGGAGTCATTTCTTAGCCTAAAACTTTCAGCCTATTGTAGTAAGAGATTATGAAACATAATGAAAACAGGAGAACACATTAAACATTTAGAATACTTCACCAACAACCAAGCTCATGAATCCAATGATAGAGCCTTCTTAGGAACGGACATGCAACAGCATCATCAATACATCCAAGACTTCAATTTGTTTTCAACTTCAACAGACTTGTATATTTATTTCAGAGAGTTTCAATGTTACAACTTGTGATCAAACAGAAACCAACAACCAACAATTTCTCATCTTCTACTGAATTATTTATAGAATACTGAGGGGAAAAAATCTGAGATAAGATCTTTTAAGACAATAAATACAGATTCAAGACTTCTCGGCCCTTTGAGGGGCTCGATGGAGAATTTTACAGGTGGATTACTATATTAACTATTTTACATTTATGAATCAAGCTCGGTGGGAGCTTTATTTGAATTTGAGGCTTTGTGTAATGTTTGGAGTAACTCTGCAGGTATTTCTGCATTGATTTCCTTGCATAAGTAACTCCTTGGCTGCGCTGGAGGTGAATATCTAATTTTCTTCATTAACTTCGGCCTCTGTTTTTAAAGGTTTGAGGCAACAAGTGGCTCGGGGGTAGCTGAGGAATCAACTCGACTCCTTTTTTTGGCGGTGGAGGGTTTGCTGTCATTAAAACACTTTAGGTATTCTGCAGACTGTGTTTTAGATTGGGGGATTAGGCTTTTGATAACAGTCTTAGCCGTAATCCCCAGAAAACTGTCTTCAATTCTTTGTGCTGGCACATGTCTGGTCTTCTACAGCTGATACTCTTTGACTGTGTCGGATTCTTGGTGCTTCGCTGTTACACAGGGCTACGCAGGGTTATACGGCATCAATGCCTCATGAAACACTGATGAAAACCTGAATTTGACACCTGCGAACGATTTCCTTTGATAAATCGAAGGAGGGAGGGTCGTCACCCTCATCTTTCGAATTTCATCTGAATATAGCGAAAAATGTTAAACCCTGCAAAATACAAACAAAAGTTATGAAATCTTGCGTTTATAGGTTAAACTGCATTGAAGGATGTGCAGAGGAAGCAGGGCCGTTGGATGGCATCATCCAACGGTCGGGATTAATTGGAGAAATCATAGAATGGTGAAAAAAAGATAAAATATAAGCCGTCGATCGCACAAGATCAACGGTTGGGAGAAGGCAGCAGAAAAACCTTTGTAAACAATACAATATGACGTTTTTTAATTTTACAAAGGAAAAAGGCGCATTTTATATGAGCGGCGAGGGGATCGTACGGTGGTCCCGACAGGACTGATCGCAAATCGCAAAAGTGGAAAACGCGATGGTGGATTATGCGACGGAGATAAAATGCGATATTGCGATTATGCGATGGGCGGAAACTGCGATGGATCGCATCACAAATATTTGCGATGGCTCTTTGGAGGAAAAGTAAAAATTGCGATCTGCGATCTGCGATGGATTGCAGCACAAATATTTGCGATGGATCTTTGGAGGAAAACTGAAAATTGCGATCTGCGATCTGCGATGGATCGCAGCGCAAATATTTGCGATGGCTCTTTGGAGGAAAACTGAAAATTGCGATCTACGATCTATGATGGATCGCAGCGCAAATATTTGCGATGCATCAGTTTAAAAAATAAAAATTTGGAAATTCTGCGATCTGTGCTTTGCGATAAGCGCCAAAGGGTTAAAAATTGGTTCCAGGGTGCGGGCATATGGAAGAAAGGGGCTAAGGGCTTAAGCTCGAGGGGCTTAAGTCCTATACATAAAAACATGTATTTTCATGGTTTTTGAAGGGTTTTTTGAAGGAAATGAAGGTTTCGGTAAGGTTAAAAAGTGGGTTTTTAACCTTATAAAAGGGATTTTAATGAAATGGAAAGGGAGAAACATGAAATTGTGGGTTTTTCATGGGAAATGGAGAATAGAAAATGAGGTTAGTGAGGAAGAAAAGGAAGGGGACCAAGGGGTTCTGCAGCAGTACTTAACTTGGGATTTTTGAAGGATTTCAGAGGCTTTTAGGATGTAAACAACAATAAGGGATCTAGACAGAGGCATGAGGCCTTAGAGAGACTTCAAGAGCCAAAAATTTTTAGTGATAAAATTTGTTCCTTGGAGGCTCAAAAAGTTTTAGCCACCTTTTGGTATAACAAAATATTATAGGTGGCTAACAGTGGCTCCACTTGGGGATGGTGCCTTCTTGAAGGCATCAAGAATTCAGACTTGATTTTTCTGGGACGCTGACTTGTGCTTGATCCATTGGGCTGCTCTTCTTTTGCTGGATGATCTTGCTTTGAAAACATATTAGCAGCCATGAAAATAATGGATTTTCATCTACAAGCTTTCTACCTACCCAATCCTACTGATCTAACATTTTTTCCTCATCAGAGTGCACTTGGATTGGCAAACTCTTTTCACAACATTTTATTCTTTTGAAAGCATAAAAACTAATCTAATTCTACTCCTTATTTATCCCTGAACTCATATTAAACAGTTGAGCTCAGATATTATCTACCTAATCTACTGTCTGTTGGGATTAAACTGTCCAACAGACTTTGATTCTCTAAATTCTACAACAAAAATTTAAAAACAGTCAAGTCAAGATTAAGCTATTTGACTTGCTGTGATCTATGGCATAAAAACAAGCTGCACATAGATTATTATTTGCAGAAAATTAAATAAAAAATAGAAGGCTTAAGATCTGAAAACTCAAAATGCTGCCTTCTCCTTTTACAGCTTTGTTTCAAACTTGTTTTGAGCTGTCTTTGCTTTCCTTCTGGTTCAAGTTTTAAGCTAATTAGAACCAGATCTTTACAGTTCTTTGACTCAAAATTTAACATAGATTTGAGTCATCTCCTTTGGAAACTTTGGTTCAGATTTTGAATTTGTTTGAACCTTCAATTTCTATCCTAATCTATCTACTGATAAGCCAAGATTAAATAGTTTGGCAGATCGAATTCACTATCCTATCAGCAGAAAATTTAAAGCTAATTAGTCAAGATTAAATTGTTTGACTAATTAGAAGTGTGTTTTTCAGGAGTGGCATTTGGGCTAGCACACTTTCAGATTTATCTCTTTTTTGGTATGGGGCTATACCTTTCTTGTTTTGACAATCTGCCCTCTTTTCTTTTTTCCTATTGTTATTGTATTTTTGAATTTTTCTAACTTTGAATGCAATGGTTAGACTATGATTTTTACAATGGTAAAACAAAAATTCTTTGAAAACTTTAAGATTCTTGGCAGAAGTAATGCTTGAGCATCCTGCCATTGACAGGACCTCCATATAGGTCTTCTCCATTCAATTCTTTCAAGAAAAATGTATTATGACCCCTCTCAACATGAATAATATATGGCCCTTTCCACAAGTTCTCAAACTTGCCATGTTTCCCCTTCTCTTCTCTCCTTGAATCCCATTTAAGAACAACACTTCCAACCTGGAAGTTGTTTGCCTTAGTCCTTTTATCAAATTGCTTCTTCATATTTTCTTGGACTAACTGTGTTCTTTCATAAACTTCTTCTCTGGTCTGCTGCAAATGGATTGTTTGGTTGATCCTCCTCTGCATATCATTTTCTTCAACCTGCACTTCTTGAAGGAGATTCATGACTGGAACTCCTAATGAGGTAGGAAAAATTGCATCCATGCCATAAACTAACTAATAGGGGGACATATTTATTGATTTCTTTGTAGTTAGTCTATCGGCCCATAAGGCATGAACCAACTTACTGTGCCATAATTTTGTATTTTCTTCCAATAACTTCTTAATGATATTGATGAGACTCTTGTTGGAGGATTCAGCTAATCCATTTCCTTAGGGATAGTAAGCAGTGGAATGGCCCAAGGTTATATGATATTTTTGACAGAAATCAACCATTTTCTTAGATTTGAAAGCAGAAGCATTGTCTGTTATGATTTTTCTGGGACAACCAAATTTGGATAGGATGTGGGTTTCAAGAAACTTGATAATGACAGAGTCATTAGCATTCCTGGTAGGTATAGCTTCTATCCATTTGGTGAAGAAGTCAGTGGCCGTGAGGATCCACCTATGTTGAGCTGAGGAGGATGGATGAATTTCCCCAATGAAGTCCAGCCCCCATTGTTGGAAAGGTGCCTCAACTCTGATAGGATGTAAGGGTAAGGGAAGGAGTTTTCTCTTGCCATCAAAGATTTGACACTTATGGCAAGACATGACCAGCTTCTGAGTGTCTAGGAAAAGGGTAGGCCAATAGTAACCTGATCTGAGAATTTTGTTTGCTGTGGCCTTCCAGTAGAGGTGTCCTCCACATTCACCATCATGTAATTCATGCATGATTTTTCCTGCATCATCTTCAAGTAAACATTTAAGCAAAATTCCAACAGCGTTTTTTTAATATAATACTCCATCTAATATGCAAAAACTCAAAGCTTTCTGTTTCAAAAATCTAAGCTTTAGTTTTAGACAACGAAGGAGGAGCATTTAAATATAAAAGTACATAGACAATGTCAGCATACCAAGGGGAAATTAGGAATGTTTCTTCAATAAAAGGAGCATCAGATTCTTCTCCTATTTCTTCCAACACATCTACCATATTCATGTCTAATGCTTGGAAGTTAGACTCAGCCATAAGTTTTGCTAACCCTTGCCCTTTTACTAGTTTGGTGGGCCTAATTTCTAAGTCATATTCAAGAATAGTTGCAATCCATTTTCCCCTTTTACCATCAGGGTATTGACTTAGAATGTCCTTGAAAACGGTATGTGGAACAAAAGAAATTATGTGAGAGTGCAAGATGTAGACCCTAAAGTCCTTTAATGCTTTCACTAATGCTAAGGCTTGCTTCTCCATGATGTTATAATTGAGAGGAGCATCTCTTAAGGCCCTACTAAAGAAGGATATTGGTTGTTCTTGTCCTAAATCATTCTTCTGAAGCAAAGCTGCAGCTATTGTATGTTCAGATGCAAAAGAAAAAATGTAAAAGTCTTTGGTAAAATCAGGACTAATCAGGACTGGTTTTTGGGTAAGAGCTTGTTTGACCAGTTCGAATGATTGTTTAGCTGGTAAAGTCCATTTTACACCCACGTTTTTCTTAAGCATGTTTGTAATGTTTTTTAATAGCTCAGCAAGGTTGGGAATAAACCTTCTCAAAAAATTAATCTTTCCAATGAAATATTGCAATTCTTTGAGGCTTCTAGGATGGCTGATTTGCAATATGCCATCTATCCTTGTAGGGTCTACTTTGATTCCCTCTTCTGAAATTATATGCCCAAGAATTTTCCCTTCTTGGAGTCCAAAAAGGGTCTTCTTGGGATTCAGTGATAAGCCAAATTTCCTACACTTCTCAAAAACCTTTCTTAGGTGAATCAAATGCTCTTCATCAGTTTTTGAGAAAACAGTTATGTCATCAAGGTAAATAATTATAAAATAGCCAATATCTTCAGAGAAGGCTATGTCCATGGCCCTTTGGAAGGTGGCCCCTGCGTTCATTAATCCGAAAGGCATTTTGACATACATAAAAGTTCCCCAAGGTGTGGTAAAAGCAATTTTGATTTGATCACTTGGGAAAACTAACACCTGATTGTAACCCGAGAACCCATCTAATAGGGATATTCTTCTTGATCCAACTACCCTTTGAAGTATATGGTTCATCTTAGGTAAAGGGTAGTTGTCTTTTAAAGAGGCTCTGTTTAAATTTCTGAAGTCAATACAGAGCCTGATTTCCCCAGTTTTCTTTCTAACAGAAACTAAGTTTGATACCCATTCTGAAAATCTAATGGGTACTATGATCCCAACATTATACATTTTCTCAATTTCTGCCTTAACTAAAGGTAGTAAAAGGGGATTTATTCTCCTTAGTTTTTGCTTAAAGGGCTTTTTATTTTCCTTCAAGGGGATCTTATGCTGGATGATGCTGGTATCATATGATTTTAAGTCTTTGTATTCCCAAGCAAACACATCTTTGAATTCTTTGAAAAGCTCTATGTATTGCAATTTTATGTGAGCTGGGAGGGTGCTGGATAGCTTGATCATCTTGGGTTCTGCTGGACTGCCTATGTTGTGTTCTTCTACATTCGTTTCCACAGGCTCCATTCTTGGTTCTTTAGCTACATCGTTGAGATCAAACAGGTGTTCTAAAGGCGTGAGACCTCTTGGGATTTTATCATTTTTGCATTGTAAGACTTCCAAGTCTTCTTGGTCTTCATTGTTCACTACCTCTGCTTCAAAAGGATTTTCGCAATGATTTATATCAGCAGGATATGTCATTTCAGCCTCTGGGATTTGTTCAATATACAAACAGTTTTCTTCATGGCTAGTTTCTGGTGTTGGTATGCTGAAATCATTTTCTGATTTCAAGAAATCATCTATGTGTTTGTCAGATTCAAACACTTGCCAGTGATCTTCGTTATCAAGTGCAGCAGGTCTGTGTTTCACCTTTATACTGAGTTGTTCATTTATTTCAGGTACTTGGAAATTACTGGCCATGAAGGCAAGTTCATTTGCTAGATGATTCAGTGCTCTAGGAATGAAAATGAGTTCATATTTTTCGAAAGTTTTTAGTAGGTCTAGGGCAGCATTTCGATATTCCCTAAGCCTTGGATTCTTGGTTGAGTATTCTCCTTTGATTTGTTTGATGATAAGTTCAGAATCCCCTAAAATAGATATCCTTTGGGCTTCTAATTCTTTAAGCAGTTGTAAGCCTAGGAGAAGTGCTTCATACTCAGCAATATTGTTAGTGCATGGGAAGTCTAACTTGTATGAAAAACTCTGATTTGTGTTTTGAATCCAGACACCTGCCCCTGCACTAATTTTATTACAGGATCCATCGAAATTTATTGTCCAAAGTATATTTGACTCATTCTCATTTTCTTGTTGCTGTTGATCATCAATGTTTTGAATTTGATTCGAGGTAAGATTGGGTTGGTCTGGTGAACTGATTGGGTTCATGTTTTCTTTACCTTGTTGATTAATTTCATCTTCGTTACACAAGATAAAGGAATCTAAACTTGATTGAATAGAATAGATTGGAGTGTTGTTTGGTTTGTCCATTTTGCTCACCATGTACTTCATGTGGGATTCTCTATATAGTCTTCTGTTTTGGTTAAAAACAGGGATGGTGGCATAAGACATGTCCATTTGAAGGCTTCCCTGAATTTTGGCTCCCCATGATCTTGATAAGAGCATGCCATACTTAGGGGGAATGTCGGCTACAACTATATCCATTACTAGATTCTTGGCAGGGATCTGAGCTAGGTTAACACATAAATCTTTGATTAAACCCAAACATTTGACTCTGCTTGAGTCAAAAGAATACAAATCTTTGTATGGTTTAGTAATTTCTAAGCCTAAGCTTTCCATTACTACTTTGGGCATTAGGTTGTGTGAAGCTCCGGAATCTAACATGGCATTGTGTAGAATTTTATCGTGTATGTTCAAGCTAACATAGAAGGGAGGGACTGGTCCTTCTTGATATTTTCCTTCAACCTCTGGGCCAAACAACAGCTCAGGTTTGTCATCTATCAAGTTTAAGGTGTCAGTATCACTTCCTAAGTTTAAAGCTTTCAAAACTTGGTTTTTGTACACTTCTTGGGTTACTAGTTCAGCTAGGGGGATGGTAATTTTTATCTTAGCAATCTCTCCCTCAAGGCTGAAAGGAATAATTGACTTGTTAATATTTACATCTGTTTTTTCTATTGAATTCCTTTCAGCAGCTTTGATTTGCTGAACCTTGCTTGGACTAGTGATAGGAATAGTTTTACTAGGACCACTAGCTGAAGTGCTAGGGGTACTTTGTTCAACATTTGGCTGGATTCCCTTGTCTTTATTTAAATCTGGTTTTTTGGCCGAAATGTTGATTTTTTCTGCTGTCTTCTTGGGCTGGTTTTCTTCGTTTTTCTTGACAGCGGTGCTAGTATTCTTATCTTTTGAATTCTCTATACTTCCCTTGCTCCTAAGATCATATTGTTTGTGTACCTCCATGATTTCATTTTCAAAACCCAATCTATAGTCATCGGAATCTTCATAGGTTTTTGTATTTTGATCATTAGAGAAGAAACCTGTTCTTCCTCAGTGAGGAAAACATCATCCCCATTGTCTGATCCAATCAAGTTTACATGTGATTTTTCCAACCTTTCCAACTCCCTGTCTTCCTCATATTGATCTACATAGTTCTATTGAAAGGGAGGTCTAATTTGTTGGTCACTTTCTTTTTGCTTATCTTGATTGTTATCTCTTCTATAATTCTGATTTCTATTTCTGTTTTGATTGTTTTGAAGTGCAGTCTGGTTTTGATTTGCTTGTGCTTTCTTAATTATGCTCATCTCTTTCATCATTTCTTCCAACATTCTCTCCATTTTTGAGCTTGAAGTAGAAGGAGGGGATTCCTCTCTGAAAGATACTCTCTTCTCAGTTTTCATTCTTGCTCTTTTTTCTATTAAGTTGACTTCCACAGAAAGAGCACCCCTTTTCATATCTTCGAGAGTTGCAAAATCTCTTTCTCTTAGTGAATAAGTCATGTCAGAGTCAAATCCTTCAGGAAACTTGTTTAAGGCTGAGCCTTGTGGAGGTTTTAGTTCTGGGGAAAGTGCATTATATACACTGTTAAATCTAGTACAATAGGCTTGCACACTTTCCCCAAGGTTCCTATGAAGGTTGTTGTAATCAGCAAGGACTTGAAGAGGATTCTTCTTTACTTCCCATTTGTTTAGGAACGTTTGATGGAAGGCTTGGAGATCATTAACACTGCGGGGGGCTAAACCTTTCAACCATTTTCTTACTTCTCCCCCAAAGCTTTGAGAAAATAATCTAAGTTTGATAGAATCATCATCAATTTCGTTTCTTTCAAAGTAGTCATTCATCTTATCCACATGATGTGATGCAGTTGTAGCATTGTTAGCATCATACAATGGAATCTTGGACTGGTAGTCCTGTGGGAGATTGACTAATGGTGCGGGAAGAACTAGGGGAGCATACCATGCGGCCATGGCAGGAGGTGGAGGTGGATTTACAAAAGGGAAAGTGGGCTGAGGTGTGGTGGTTTGAACAGTGGATGTAGGATGAGTAGAAGTGGATGGACCAGGAGTAGACTGCTGAGCTGATCTTGGATGAGAGACACCTAGGTTGTGAAGGAAATGTAAATCAGGAGGTGTTGTTTCTCTACTACCAGGATGTTTACTTGTCTCCGGGGATGAAAGTGAAGATTTAGAGTCTAACTAGATTATATCATCAAATGACCTGGTTCTAAATGGGTTTACTAGGTCAGCTTGTGATTTTTGTAGAGCTGAAATATTTTCAGGGACTGAATTAGCTCTCAAGGATGATATGAAAACAGTTGATAATTTAATCCTAGGAGACTTCCAAAGGATACTTTTTGGGTTATCAACTATCTCAGGTGGATTAGGGTCTGGATGGGCTCTAGTTTGAATATTTTTAGAAGCCACTATGATGTGTTTTTAGACCTAAATAACAAGAACAGTTTAACCAAGTATGACAATCTTTGAGAGGTTAACTAATCTGTTTATACATATTTTAATCCTACAGTCCTCTAACTAAGTTTGAAAGATATTATAATGATAAGGGTTCTTCCCAGTGGAGTCTTAAGGTCTGCTAAGGATTGTGGAGTCGCCAAGTGGAATTTTTTAGCTCCTAAGGAGGTAAAAGGTTTTATGGTCCACTACCAATGTTTATTATGAAGCCAAACTTGAAATGTTTTTGGGTTTTTCTGAGTTATTTTGGTTTTATAGGTTAAGAGAGTGTTCTAAGTCTGATTTTTCACTTAGCTAAGGTGTTCAAACAAACAGAGTTGCTCTTATGGCTTGGTAACTGGTTCCTTCAAGGTTTGGTAAGGCTTTAGGAGAATCCTAAGGGTTACTTAGTTTGTCACTGATTCAATTAAGTCCTATCATGATTGCCATTTGTTAGGCAGTGCTTGAAGAAAGTCACTTATGTTATACTAGACCTAAAAGTTCAAGGAAAGGTCTTGAAACGTCTAATTCTCAGCAGGTCCCACCGTGATCGCCATTATGTTAGTGGCGATGAGGTGGCTAATAATCACTAGATATTCTTGAAAATAAGGGATTTTTGATGTCCTAAAGGGTATTAGGATTGTTACTGACTCAAAGGTCCCACCGTGATCGCCATTATGTTAGTCCCCCGTGTTTTGATAGTTTGGCAAATCAAAAGACAAGGCAACATCAGAACCAATCTTTAGAGTTCCAGGATCTAGTCCTCTTGTTCTCAGAGAGGGATCTCTCAAATATTTGTTTGCAAAGGTTTATCTTGTTTGCTTTGATTATGGATTTTAGACTAGTTATTTAAGTGCAGATGTTTGTTTGGTTGGGTTGAGTTGATACAACAGAATATGAAAGGTCTAGGAAAGATAGACAGAAAGAGGAAATATCTGGTTCATTGGGCAATGGAGTCAAAATAAGGTCATGACAAACTCTTCAAGGGATATGGGATATCAAAGGGCAAATCTAACTTGGCCATAGGATCCTTTGTTTTGGAATGAGATGGACATTAAAGTTTTGGAAAGAGAAGTTTAATTCTCAACAAAGAGAACTTGAAAACATAACTTAACAATAAAGAGATATTTGATAGACAGGGCTAACCATAAATTCCACAAACATTCTTTAAGCAAATAATGACTTCAAGACAACTTTTAAAATGAAATCTAAGATTCGAGGAACTCCCTATTTCCTCAAAGATTTTATTTTAAAGGACTTAGAAAACATAAAATATTCACTGATAGCTGCATTCATAGAAGAGGGAACACCTAAATAACATCTATGCTTGCAACTATAATGACCTTCAAAACAACTGTTCAAGCAGAGGCAAAGGGTAAGATCAAAACCGACCTCTTTGATTAACTTAAGACAATGGTACTTCAAAGGGAGACTTCAATAACAGCTTTCAAGTGATGGCAGACAAGCAGGGAGAACCATAAATCATGCTGAAACCAAATATTTGAGCTATCAAGGAAATAAACAAGCATGAAGACTAAAGAGAAGGTTTAAAGCCTCTAAAATACTTCAGCAGAAGAAAACATAAAACAGTGAAGGGTGAGCAGGTCTAAGGTGCTTCCAGGAGTCATTTCTTAGCCTAAAACTTTCAGCCTACTGTAGTAAGAGATTATGAAACATAATGAAAATAGGAGAAAACATTAAACAGTTAGAATACTTCACCAACAACCAAGCTCATGAATCCAATGATAGAGCCTTCTCAGGAACGGGCATGCAACAGCATCATCAAGACATCCAAGACTTCAATTTGTTTTCAACTTCAATAGACTTGTATATTTATTTCAGAGAGTTTCAATGTTACAACTTGTGATCAAACAGCAACCAACAACCAACAACTTCTCATCTTCCACAGCAGTATTTATAGGAAGATGAGGAGGTGAGATCTAACAAAATATCCCAAGGATAATTAATACAGAGTGAAGACTTCTCGGCCTTTTGAGAGGCTCGATGGAGAAGTTTACAGGTGGATCACTGTATTAACTGTTTTACAATAAATATTAAAGCTCGGTGGGAGCTTTATTTGACTTTGAGGTTCTGTGTTATGTTTGGAGTAACTCTGCAGATATTTTCTGCATTGATTTCCTTGCAGAAGTAGCTCCCTGGCTGCGTTGAGGCAAAACATCTTCCTTTGCAATAACTTCGGCCCTGGTTTGAAAGGTTTGAGGCAACAGGTGGCGTTTAGTCGCTGGGAGGAATCAATTCGCCTCCTTTTTGTGGCGGTGGAGGGTTTGCTGTCACTAAAACACTTTAGGTATTCTGCAGACTGTGTTTTAGATTGGGGGATTAGGATTTTGATGACAATCTTAGCCGTAATCCCCATAAAACTGTCTTCAATTCTCTGCGCTGGCACATTTCTGGTCTTCTACAGCTGATACTCTTTGACTGTGCCGGATTCTTGGTGCTTCGCTGTTACACAGGGCTGCGCAGGGTTATACGGCATCAATGCCTCATGAAACACTGATGAAAACGTGAATTTGACACCTGCGAAACGATTTCCTTTGATAAATCGAAGGAGGGAGGGTCGTCACCCTCATCTTTCGAATTTCATCTGAATATAGCGAAAAACGTTAAACCCTGCAAAATACAAACAAAAGTTATGAAATCCTGCGTTTATAGGTTAAACTGCATTGGAGGATGTGCGGAGGAAGCAGGGTCGTTGGATGGCATCATCCAACGGTCGGGATTAATTGGAGAAATCATAGAATGGTGAAAAAAGATAAAATCTAAGTCGTCGATCGCGCAAGATCGACGGGTGGGAGAAGGCAGCGGAAAAACCTTTGTAAACAATACAATATGACATTTTTTTAATTTTGCAAAGGAAAAAGGCGCATTTTATATGAGCGGCGAGGGGATCGTACGGTGGGCCCGGCGGGACTGATCGCAAATCGCAAAAGTGGAAAACGCGATGGCGGATTATGCGATGGGCGGAAACTGCGATGGATCGCATCGCAAATATTTGCGATGGCTCTTTGGAGGAAGACTGAAAATTGCGATCTGCGATCTGCGATGGATCACAGCGCAAATATTTGCGATGGCTCTTTTGGAGGAAAAATGAAAATTGTGATCTGCGATCTGCGATGGATCACAGCGCAAATATTTGCGATGGCTCTTTTGGAGGAAAAATAAAATTGCGATCTGCGATGGATCGCAGCGCAAATATTCGTGATGGCTCTTTTGGAGGAAAATTGAAAATTGCGATCTGCGATCTGCGATGGATCGCAGCGCAAATATTCGCGATGGCTCTTTTAGAGGAAAACTGAAAATTGCGATCTGCGATCTGCGATGGATCGCAGCGCAAATATTTGTGATGCATCAGTTTAAAAAATAACAATTTGGAAATTCTGCGATCTGCGCTTTGCGATAAGCGCCAAAGGGTTAAAACTTGGTTCCAGGGTGCGGGCGTATGGAAGAAAGGGGCTAAGGGCTTAAGCTCGAGGGGCTTAAGTCCTATACATAGAAACATGTATTTTCATGGTTTTTGAAGGGTTTCTTGAAGGAAATGAAGGTTTCGGTAAGGTTAAAAAGTGGGTTTTTAACCTTATAAAAGGGATTTTAATGAAATGGAAAGGGAGAAACATGAAATTGTGGGTTTTTCATGGGAAATGGAGAATAGAAAATGAGGTTAGTGAGGAAGAAAAGGAAGGGGACCAAGGGGTTCTGCAGCAATATTTAACTTTGGATTTTTGAAGGATTTCAGAGGCTTTTAGGATGTAAACAACAATAAGGGATCTGGACAGAGGCATGAGGCCTTAGAGAGACTTCAAGAGCCAACAATTTTTAGTGATAAATTTTTTTCCTTGGAGGCTCCAAAAATTTTTAGCCACCTTTTGGTATAGCAAAATATTATAGGTGGCTAACACCATCAACCACAATGCGAGGGTACGGTTTGCATCGCAACTTCAATTTTGGTGGTGACAGGTGAAATCTTGTGTCCCAATCCGAGTGTACCAAGCACGAGGTGCGTTTGCATCTGCTTCAATTTTGGTGAAGCCCAACCCCGTGAAATAGCTATCAATCCGAGTGTACCAAGCACGAGGTGCTTGCTTCATCCCATACAGTGCTCTCTTGTGTCGGCACACATGTGACTCACTGTCAAAGATCTCGAAACCTTCTGGCTACTCTATGTGCACTTCTTCCTCAATAACTCCATTGAGAAACACAGTTTTAGCATCCATCTGATGAATGCACCAGCCCATCTGCGCTGAGAGAGTAAGGATAGATCTAATGGAAGAGTACCTCATGACTTGTGCGAAAGTCTCTTGATACTCAATCCCCTCAACTTGTGAGAATACCCAAGCCACAAATCTAGCCTTGTACTTCTCCACACTCCCATCCGCTACTTGCTTCACCTTATAGATCCATCTAGATCAAACCACTGATTTTTTGACCAGTCTTGGGACAACCTCCCATGCATTTTTCTTGACGATGGAGTCATACTCCTCTACTATAGCGTCAACCCAAATTAGTTGTTGCAATAATTCCTCAAAGGAAGATGGTTCTATCACAATACACTTGCTCATAAGAGCCATGTATCCAGTAACCTTGTCTGGAGACTGTCTTTGTTTGCGTAGTGAAGTAGGGGCTCCTACATTCTCTGCCACGTCAAGTCTCTAACTATCTTCTTCTGTGGTACGCCTTATACCATTTCTGGTGGATGTCTCTTCATGAGTGTTTTCTACCACTCCCTGATCCTACGCATGTGGTTTCTCCACATCTTAAGGTTCATTATTTGGAACCAAGAGCTCCTACTCTACATGCAAATCTAGCTCCCTCTCAAGGGACAAGCACATGGTTTTCTCCTCATCAAATTTTATATCCCATCACACAACAATCATTCTAATATTTGGAAAATACACCCGATAGTTGTGGGGAGTATCAGTGTACCCCACAAATATCCCAATCTTAGTTGTTGTTTCGAGCTTCTTCCTGGCATCTTTGGTCACATGCACATAAACAGATGAGCCAAAAATCTTAAAATGTGAAACACCAAGTTTCTTTCCAGTAAAAGCCTCCTCTGGTGTACTCATGCCAAGTATTCGATGAGGACAACGGTTTTGCACAAATACTGTTGGGTTGCATGCCTCCACCCACAGATGCAACGGTATGCCCTGATCATGCAACATCACTCGTGTTGCACCCACAATTGTTCTGTTCTTTCTTTCTGCAACCCCATTCTATTGTGGGTTATGAGGCACAATCAACTCTCTCTAAATTCCTTCTTTGTTGCAAAAGTTCTTGAATTCATGGGAGATGTACTCCCCATTGTCGCTCCTGAGAGCCTTCACATGCTTCCCCGTGTCTTTCTCCACCAGTTCTTTGAACTCAAGAAATTTTTAGAACGTCTGATATTTCTTCGGCATGAAGTAGATCTAACACTTTATAGAAAATTCATCAACAAATATAACATAGTACTTATGCCTTGTTGTTGAAGTAGTAGAGAATGTTCCACACATGTCTAAGTGAACTCTCTCAAGGATTTTTGAAGCTTGGTTCTCTTTCTCGTGAAAAGTGGCCTTTGCATACTTCCCCATAGTATATGCCTTGAAAGTGTCTGAATATGCAAGAGTACCCTTGGGAAGACCCGTAGAAGTATGTTGTATGACCTTTAAGGCTCCGTGGTATAGATGGCCCAATCTCCTGTGCCATAACACAACCTCATCCCGGCTCACCACTTTGTTCGCCTTACCCTTCAATGTTGTGCAGCCATCCACATAAATTTTATAGAGATTCTTCACACGAATCCCATTATGCTTGGCTTCTCCTATTGTTTTGTGTCACAGGAAGGATTTTCCTTCACTGAAAACAACATCATAGCCTCTATCCTCCAACATTGCGACTAAGACTAATTTTTTCTTCAAGTCTGGTACATGCATTACATCTTTTAATTGAAAGGGTTTACCTGACTGTCCCTGGAAGGTAACTGTACCAATCCTGGTAGCATTGTACCACGTGTCATCACCCATTTCGATGTGCATCTGGAGGTCCTTCTCCTCCAAGCTATTGAAAATGTATTTGTCTCCCGACATGTGAAAGGATGCACTACTATCCAAGTACCACACCGATACCAATGCACTTGACACCATGCATGGAATGAGCGAGAATTCAATCTCAAATTGCAAGGCCAAAGCCTCACGAGATGCAGATCCAGAAGACTTCTCGTTCTTCTTCTTTTGTGGACAATTAGTGGCATAATGTCCGTTCTCATGATAGTGAAAACACTTCACTCACGACATTTCACGCTTCTTGTCATATTTGCTAGACTTATATTTGGAATGAAATTTATTTCCATTCCCCTTATTCACCTTGGCAACCAAAGAAAAATATTCTTCATCATCATGCTTAGATGAAGAACCGTCTCGGGTATTCCGCCTAAATTATTCTTGCACCAAATCCAACCAAAGTCGTTCCCAATCTAGCATCTTTTCACTTCCATTAACAAAGTCCAGATAAATATGCCAACTCTTTTTAAGTCCTAGAAGAGCTAGGCTCACCAAGTCATCATCACCGACAGCAATGCCGACTCTCCCAAGCTCATCCTGACATTGGACAAACTTTGTTAAATATTTTGGCATAGTGTCACCTTTCTCCATTTTGATTTTCCTGAGCTTGTCCTTCAGTGCCAAGTTTCGATGATCACTGCTGCTCTAAAATAGATATGTCAAAGCTTTTCACATTTCATATATTGTCACTTTTCCATCGACACTTGAGAAAATGTGGTCTCGTACTCCCTCCAATAAGATCCTCCTCACCTTTGCAACCTTATTTTGCCAAGCATCAAGATTTGCAGCATCTGCTACAGTGGGTTTGGGAACATCATTGTCAATGAATTCTTTCAACCCATTGTCCTCTAGCACTGCCTCCATCCTATCTATCCATGCAATATATTTAGATATGCCCTCGCTGCATACTCCAATATCAAGACATTAAAAACCATTTCGATCCAGAATCGCCTCTCACACCAAGAATAAATTTTGGAAATTCGAATTCTATTCAGTGAAAAACTCAGCTTCTCCTCCACTACAGTGATTTCCTGTGCTCTGATACCATGTAGAAGCTATACAAACATATGTATATCAATGGATTCAATCTGATCTAACAATGTAATAAAGCCAAATACTGAATCCTTCTACAAATCAATTACGGAAATTAAACACAATTGTCAATCACATTAAGAAAAGAAAGAATCAAATCAAACCACAACACAAATAATTTCTCGGGGAAAGCTTGCTGCTGAAAACCCCACTATCTTCTATTGTATATTCACCATGGAATCATGAAACAATTACAATGCACTCTTCTCACAAGAGTCTCATGCACTCTGCTAATCGTCTCACATTGTCCTGGACAAAACTGACCAACACTTAGCCAATTTTCAGCCTCTAAACAACCTGCCTTGCTTGCACAATTCCTGATGAATGCAATCCCTATTCTTTAGGAATTTTGGCCTTCCTAAACTGTGCAAGGATCATGGGCAATCCCATGGATGTCTGGATGCATGCGAGAAACCTACTAATCACACAACTCATAGTTAACATCCCTTTAAACTTTGTCTCAACTCGGTCTCCACTGTAACTGACATGCATGTAGCTATTAATAGTAAATCATAAGTTGCATGGAAGATCACTAATTGTGAATTAAATAATATTTGATTCGCTTGATCTCTCACTAGTGCAAGAAACAGTTACAACTAGTTCAGTTGACTCTAACTCATGCATTAAACCAATGCACCAACTACAATTTGAACTCCATAACTAATACAATTACTCTGCATTCCTCACCAACCACCCTCAACTCAAAATACATGATCTAACTGAGTTTATTACACTTAGTTAACTGTTACAAGTGATCATGAGATAATATTACATTTTATTATCCAATTTAATTAAGGGAAAATTAAATTAGACACTGCACCAAATTAACTAATTAACTTGGCCTTCACATTAATTGATGCAGGAGCATTCGTACAATCGCCAGCAATGTGATTATGTTTTAACATGTTGTGGCCAAACAAGAAGTGGGAAAATTTAATCATTAATAGTTTAGTTAGATTTAAATGTGTGAAGTTAGTTGGTTTTCATGTTCTAGATTAAATAGGAATAAAAGTAGCATTTGGATCTCCTTGCGAGGAGATTTAGCAAATAGATTAGGATTGAGAGGATCAGATAGATTCGGTTTAAAATCTAATAAATGATAAACTGATTTTAGTTAGGTGGAAGCATAGATAAGTGTGTGAAGTGTGATAGGATAAGGAGACATAGAGTGAAGTGTGAGAAGTGTGCGAGTTGTGTGATAGAGGAGTGACAGAGAGGAGAAGTCATGAATGTAAAATCTAGCTATTGAAGGGCTCGACTCTATGTAATTACCTTTCTGATAATTCCAAGTGTGTTTTTTTAAATTCTCTTGTATGTGTTAAAGTTTCACTCTTTAATTTGCTGTTAAATTGAATATCATTTTATCGCACAGTGTATGCAAAGAAGTCGATTTGCGAGGCGAACAAGCAAAGACACAGTGGAGTTCTGTGTGAAAAGACTTATGCGAAGTGGGCCAGTGAATGTGCAATAGAGACCGTTAGATATGACAGAAGACTAATGGTGGAGATTAAATCTCTTTGAAAGTGATTTCACAAGTCGCAAAATTTATAGTTTCACACTAAGGCCTTATTCCATAAGTTATTTGAAGTGCGATGCGAAGTAGAGGAGTAAAGGAGAGAGAGGACTGTTGGATTGGGCATAGATCAACAGTGGACAAAAAATCACAAATTCACACATCACAAATTTTAGCGAATATTGTTAAGACTTCGCAAGTTAAGTTATATTCCCTGAGATGCGATAAAAGGTCAAAGTGCGATAAGTTAATAAATCTGCGATACGGTGAAGGGAAGCCACATGTCAGCATAGCGATAAAACACATATTGCACATCGCATATTGTTGTGGTTATAGTTAAGAGTTCACATGGTAAGTTATTTTTGGTGCGATGCGTTGCGTCGCATATCGCATATCGCATGGGATAAGAAATAAGGTTATCACTAAACTCTAAATGTTGCGAAGTATGATATCCATTTCGCTACGAACTGCAAAATCGAAAAATTCCAAAATTGCAAAATGTGTTAAGTGTTGAAATGTGCGGGGAGGTAAGTTTAAGAAGTTACGAAGTGGAAAGTTATAAAGGTTTCGAAGTTGCGATTGGCGCTGATTGGTCCGTTCTGTGTGGGCCATAAAAATACAAGTTCCACGCATGAATACTTTGTTAATGAGTATTTATTTGGGAAAGGCAGAAATTATTAGAGTTTCTACGTATTGTGGGTAAAAGCAACCTTTTGGCCGCATCATTAATGTATCACTAGGACCTATTGGTCCCACACTAGTGTGTGTGTGCTGCAATTTCTTGTTGGAATTCAACAATATCAAGGGTAACTTGAGGCATGCATTTACCTTATCAAACCCAATGAAGATCCTCCCACAGGCAGAAGAGTCAAAAAATTTGCGAAAGGTGGTGTTACAAAGATGCTACGAAAATTACGCTACGAAACTGCCTAAATGCTGTGTTTTTCCAGCGTTCTAAATTTTCGGTCGTTTTGAGTCATTCAATGAATTTCACGAAGGAGATGAGTCATCAAAAGGGATTATTAAATGTCACTGGGACATCTGTTGATGAAGGTAACTCAGAAATACACTTAACAAGATTGACATGGTTGGCAGCACAACACTTTTGCCACCTCACCAATGGACAGCTCATCATCAAATTTGGTATATCAAGACCTGAAATCCAATATGATAGTTTGCCACCTAAACATGGTTTTTTGGTTCAGTAGGCATCATTAGCATGGGTTATTAAAAGTTTTTGTTGATGTAGTTAATAGTTATAGAGTCCTTTTTTACTACAAACTCCCTCAAACATAATATCTCTATTTTTTCTCAATGTAATGGAATCCTTTTTGGATTAGACCTCTAGATCAGGTTCGAGAGTCTAGCCTAGGTAGGAGACCTATGTAAAAGAGATCTTACTCTATAAATGGGAGGTTTTTAGAATTAGAGGGGGTTGATGGATGTAAATGACCAGGTTGCTATGTAATTTGCTTTCAATCAGTTAATACACAGTTGCAGAAATGTTTTTTAAGACCTAGATTCATATTGAGCTTGTATGTGTTTGTGTCCGTTTATCTTTTGAATATTGATTCAACTTGCTTATACATAATTACTTGGAATTCATAAAATCTTATGCTCCAACTTCTTTTATGTATTATGTTAGTTGTCAGAGTTATTGTAAAAGCTCATGTGCCTAAGTTTCCATGAATAATACTCATTTGTAATTGAATTTCCATGCTTACTCCATGTCTAATGGTAGCCCTCACTCATCTTCCACCTGCAAAAATAATCTAAAAACATATAAGAGTTAGCCATCTTCATTATAAGCTTGTTTCTTGAATATCTTACCTTTTTCTTGAGAGAGCTCTCTCTCGTTGGAAGGGCTAATTTCCGACCCAAAGTGGTTTGAAATAGTTACATCAAATTGATAACAGCCCAATCTATCCCAGTTTGGTGATAAAATATATCATGATATATTAATATATATTATAATATAAAAAATATTTTTTTTTTATTAATCAAAAGTTGTTAAATTTAATAATATTAATATTATAATATATTAATCTCAATATTAGATTTAATAATAGTAATAACACTAATCTTTTAATATTAATTTTATGGTTAATAATATTTTTTTTGCATGGTATTAATAATAATTTGGCCCAACAAAAGAAGAAAGTCTAAGAATATTTTTAGACTTCTTTTTTTGCGCGCTAGGGTTTTTCTGCTCATGCTTCAGCGCCGACACCTGCTTCCCCTGCTGCTTCTCTCTGGCACGCCCCTTCTGCTCTGTTGAGATCGGGCTCTGTTGCGCCTGCTATGGCAGGCCCGCATGGGGGAGGAGAAGGCTCCTCCCCCCCACAAAACGACATACCAATGGATAGTGCCCTTCCAAATCGTGCACCCACTGTTACAAATGCTACGGACTCAGAAGACCCTAACAAGCCTGAAGGTAAAGAGGACAAGTCTGACCAGCAGAAAAAGGTTCAGACAGAAAACTCTGAAAAATCGGAGACGCCCCAGGCCAAATCGTCCACATGCAAACCAATCACTGCAGAAAGGCCAAAAATAGACTTGCCCAGCCATCGAATCAATGGCAGAATTCAGTACATGAGGGACCATGCCCTTATCGGTAAATTCATAGGCTTCTGGCCCACAGAAAAAGCTCTGCAAGGATGGATAGCTGCCAAATGGAAACCTAAAGGGCAGGTCGACCTCCAACTTGGCCCCAAAGGATTTTTCACTGCCATCTTCACTTGCATTGAGGACAGGAACAGAGTTCTGGATGAGGGTCCATACTTCTTCAACTCTGCCGGCCTCTATCTCAGAGACTGGGTGGAAAGATTCAACCCCGACAAGGAGGACTTCAGTTGGGCCCCAGTCTGGATTCGTCTTTATTCCCTACCCCTGGAATACTGGGACGAGGATTCTCTCAAAGACATTGCCAAGGGTTTAGGGGAGTTCATCAAAATTGCGGAGGAAACCAAGCTATGCCGTTACACCTCTTATGCCCGCATCTGTGTCTACATGCGCTTGGATCAAGCCCTTCCTGACTCGGTAAGTCTCTTTCACGATGACTATGAATGGATTCAACCTCTGGATTTCGAGCATGTTCCCTTCCGATGCCGCAAATGTCATGTTCATGGTCACCTTTATAGAGACTGCCCGCTAAATGCCAAGCCTCTTAGCCCTAATCCCTCTGACAACTCTGACCCGGATGGCTTCACAAAGGTTACCAACCGGCGCAGGTCCCATAAAAAACCCTCCGCTAACAAAAAACCCCCAACCCATTCCAACTCCACTCCCTCCACCAGTAATAGTTTTGAAATCCTAGCCTCCAATCCGGAAAGCCTACCCCCTGATGTCCAACCTTCTACCCACCCGACCGCTATAACTTCTCCCTCACCTCCTCCTGGCTCCAAACCCTCTCAATCGGCCTCGATGGACCTTGGACCTTCAGACAAGGATACCTCTGTCGATCCAGCTTGGAAGCCGAACGGAATGGATGTAGACCGCATCTCATCCTTGAACACTGAAGGCAATAGTCAAGCGCAAAACATGGAGGTCGAACCGGAGAGTATAGATCTCATGGGACTAGATATTCTCGAACTAGAACTAGCTTGCAAAAGAAAGGAATTCGACAAAATTCCAGACCAAGAGCTAGACAGATTGGAAGTCATTATTTCCAGAGCTTTTCAACAAAAAGAATTGGGAATACATCCAGGCAGTCGTTGGGATGGCAATCAATACAATAAGGACTCCAAGAAACGAGGCCGAAAATCTGATCTGGAGCGCACTATAACAGTTGGGAAACTCCTGGTTGAGTCAGGTAGATATGCTAAGCTGACCAAGTATTACAAGCCCCTCCCCCACAGTGATCCATGAAGCTCCACTCTTGGAATGTCAGAGGACTAAATAGTCCTGGGAAACTTAGAATGATCAGGAATATGTTAAAGATGGAAAAGCCAACTATTCTTTTTCTACAGGAAACAAAATGTAACAGCAGCACATTAGGAAAAATTCTCTCCAGCGCTTGGCCTGATTGTCACTCTGTGGCAGTCGATGCATCTGGAGCTTCTGGGGGGCTTGCTATAGCCTGGAACAATCAAGAAATTAAGCTCCATGACTTTCACGCGGCTCATCATCTCATCCAGGCTACCTTTCACATCATAGGTACCAATGTCCATGGTCACCTCTCTAACGTTTACTTCCCTCAGGAATCGAGCAGCAAAATGGCTCTTCTTGACACGTTGGAGGTTTTAAACAGTACCAGGACCCACCCGCTATGGATTCTGGGTGGGGATTTCAATATGATCACTTGCCTAGAGGAAAAAAAGGGAGGCAGAGTTAAGCTCGATCCTGAATGTCTTCATTTCAAGGATTTCATACAAAATAATTCGCTAATTGATCTTCAGTACAGCAACGGCATCCACACCTGGAGTAATCGTAGATCGGCCCGTCAACACATATCCTCCAAACTGGACCGCTTCCTTATTTATGATAATGCGGTGTATCTAGGTGGAGATATCTCGGCATCCATTCTGCCATACAGCGGCTCGGACCACTGGCCCATTTCCCTGCAATGGCAGCGTCTGGGAGACTCTAGAAAATGTCCCTTCCGTTTTGAAGCTTTCTGGCTGTCCCATCCCGCATTCAAGGATCTCATCACAGCCTGGTGGAAGACCTTATCTCCGCCTGAAGGGTCAAAGATGTATCAATTCCAATACAAGCTCAAATGCCTAAAGCACCACATCAAGCATTGGAATCACAATACGTTTGGCAACATCTTTCAGGCGCAGCAAGCCCTCACTACAGAAATGAAAACTCTACAGCAGCAAATCATAACGAATGGCTACACGGAAGATCACATGGCAAGGGAGAAACAACTTCAGGCCCAAATGGAAGAACGATCCAAACAAGAAGAAACCTTGTGGAGGCAAAAATCCAGGATTAGATGGCTGAAGGAAGGTGAAAAGAACACAAAGTTCTTTCACCGAACTACCATTCAAAGACGCATGCATAACTCTATCACTGCCATCATGAATCAAGCAGGGGAAAAAGTAGAGGCACATGCAGAGATTGAGCAAGCTTTCTTAGAACATTTTCAAACAGTGCACAAAGAACCTCATGGGGACAGAAGCTTAGCTATTAACAAAATTCTGCAAAATATTCCTAAAATCATCACTGAAGAGCATAATAAGCTGCTCTTACGCCCTGTCTCCAGGCAGGAGGTTGATGTCGCCATGAAGCAGCTTAGAGATGGAAAGGCTCCGGGGCCGGATGGGTTCACCACTACTTTCTACCATCAGTTCTGGGACCTCATAGGTGAGGAAGTTTGGTTGGTTGTTGAAGAATCCAGGGTCATGCATTGGCTTCTCCCCTCTTTAAATGCAACATTCATTGCACTCATTCCTAAAGAAGAAGAAGCCAGCACTCCTGACAAATATAGACCCATTTCTCTTTGCAATGTGATCTATAAAGTCATCTCCAAAGTCATTGCCAACCGTCTTAAACCGCTCCTGCCCCTCCTTGTCTCTCCAGAGCAATCCGGATATGTTGAAGGCAGGCAGATCCTGGACGGCATCATTCACACTCATGAAATCATCCATTCGCTAAAGCAGAACAAGCAAGCAGGTATGATTCTTAAAATCGATCTCTCCAAAGCTTTTGATAAACTAAGTTGGATTTATATACAAAAAATGCTTTTGGCCTTTGGCTTTTCCCCCACCTGGGTTCGTTGGATCCACAGCCTCATCTCCTCCTCATTCTTCTCCATCCTCATCAATGGAACTCCCTCCCGCACCTTCACCCCTTCTCGTGGCATCCGTCAAGGAGATCCCCTATCTCCTTTCCTTTTTGTTTTAATGGCGGAAGGTCTGGGGCGCCTCCTCTCCTCTGCCTTAAGCTCTCAACAAATTCAAGGCATTTCTATCCACAATGCTCTTGCTGCCACCCACCAACAGTTCGTGGATGACAATATGGTCTTTGGCTATCCCTCTGTCCAAGAAGCTGCCCAGTTAAATTCCCTGCTGCAAGTTTTCTCTGATGCGTCAGGAACCAGCATCAACAAGTCCAAATCCCAAATCTTCTTCTTTCATACCCCACCCCCCACACAATTGGCCATTGCCCGTATTCTTGGCTTCTCTGTTGCATCCCTCCCCTCCCATTACCTAGGCGCTCCTCTCATTGCCTCTCCGCTTAAACATGCTTCCTGGCGCACTCTCCTTGACAAATTGGCTGCTCGTCTCTCCTCCTGGACTTTCCGCTCCCTCAACTTAGCTGGAAGGTTGGTTCTCATCAAATCTGTTCTCCAAGCCATGCCTCTTTACCTTTTTTCCATCTTAGCGGCACCCAAATGGGTACTCACCAAGATCAAAGCTCTCCAAAGGAACTTTCTTTGGGGTTCTAAAGGTACCAATAAAAAATGGGCTCTTGTTCAATGGTCCATTGTCTGCAAACCCAAAGAGCAAGGTGGTATCGGCTTGCGGGATCCCCTTTTAAGTAATGCCATCATGAATGCGAAAATCTGGTGGAATTGGCTCACTGCTCCGGAAAAGCCCTGGGCCGTTCTATGGAAAGCCAAATATGCACAAAATCGCCCCCAAGATGATCTGGTCAGAATGACTCCGGATGTGAATGGATCAATAATATGGAACTCTGCAAAGACTCACCACCTTCTCATCCAACAGCACAGTTTCTGGGAGATAAGGAATGGCACCTCTGCTAGGTTTTGGACAGACTCCTGGGACCAATCACCAAAGCTCATCAACACTCACAATCCTTCAACGGATCCTGATTGGCCTATGAGACAGCTGGAAACGGTAAACACTCATTGGGAGGATTTCGATAAACATGGCTATCGGCAGTGGAGACAGACAGCCAGAATTGTCAGAAATGTCACAGATCTGGAAAGTCAAGCCATCACGGATGTTCTAAATACCCGATGCATCAGAGTCTCGCAAGATAACGACATCTTAAGATGGGGCCACCTGCCCAAAGGAACTTACACCACTAGGGAGGCCTACAGAATCCTAAGCATGGATCCCATGCCAAAGGACCCGCTTTGGAGCAATATATGGAATCTTGGTGTCTGGCCCAAGGTCGCCTCGTTCCTCTGGCTCCTTGGCCACCAAAGGATTATAACATGGGACAATCTCCGCAAAAGGCAATTCCACGGCCCTTCCATCTGTCCTAATTGTGGGGAAAATGAAGAAACACAGCAGCATCTCCTTTATGCCTGTCCTTTGGCCTCTCTTCTTTGGGAGAAAGTCAGCTTCAGATGTCAAAGAAACTGTAAGAACAATGCTGACATCAGAGGTACCCTCCGTGATTGGCCCCATCGACCCTACACCAGCGAAATACTCAATCATCTCTGGCGTATCATTCCTGGCCTCCTCTTCTGGACGATATGGAAAGAAAGGAATAAACGGATTTTCAAAGATCAAAGGACCCCCACAGATATCATTTGGAGTAATTATTGTCACAATCTCCAGGAGACTCTTGCTTTGCAGTCCTGGAGTACAGAGGAGTTCCCAACACAAGCTAAGGAGAAATCAATATGGGAAAACTGGGGTCTCAACATTAAGCCCAGCACTCAAAAGCACCCTAGGTCCCAATCGGGAAAAATCAATCTTAAGTGGACTCCACCCCCTCGGGACACCTACAAGCTCAACTTTGACGGCGCCTCAAAGGGCAATCCAGGCAAAGCTGGCTTCGGCGGTATCATCAGAAATCACTCCGGTTCCCCCCTGCTAGCTTACATGGGAAGTATAGGCTGGGACACTAATAACTCGGCAGAGCTGGAAGGATTATGGCAAGGCCTTATTCTCTCTCAGCAAATGGGTCTTAACCCTATCGAGATCGAAGGTGACTCTCAAATTCTAATCAACATTGCGGATCATCTTCTCAACGGAGCCCAAGCCCGCAAAATCTCCAATAGCTGGCGACTAGAGGCGCGTCTAGATAAAATGGCTAGATGGCTCCAGGATCACCGGGCTCTTCTGTTCAAGCACACTCGCAGAGATGGAAATAAGGTCGCGGACTTTCTGGCTAATCTTGGGGTGGATTGTGGTAGCAATCTCAAGGCAGGGACATTGGACATAATACAGAATGAAGAACACAAAAGGAAATGCCACTCTCTGTTGCAAGAGGAGGCGATCTCCCCGGATGCGGGTGCTATGGGAATTGGGAGGACTGACAGGACGCTGGGCGAAAGGACGGGAGGCCACCTGCCTACCCGCTTATAACCTTCTAGCCCACCTGATATCATTTATTTCCCGGAACGTTTTCTTTATGACCCGGATATGGAGTCGATCTTCTTCATTGCGTCTGGTTCTCGAGGCCACCTCGAACGCTGTTATCGTGCTATGTATTCGACCGCCATGTTTTGTCATTCAATGCAGTTTTGGTTTGCAGTTTCGATTTGCAGTCTGGGGTGGTTATTTATCATGGAGCCGTCCGCCCCTTCGCCTCTGTCATCGAGCTGCAATCCTGCTCTGGACAAAGCCTCTGTTCGCACCTTCACCGGGTTGCGCTGCTGCAACACCTGCTGTCTGGTGCTTGCAGAGAATTCCCACATTTCCATCACAGGCTCTTGTGATTCTGCCACTGAAACTCGTGGCTCGTCTTCTGCAAGGTTTTCCACTGATTCTCACTGGTTTTCTAGCTCCCTTTCCGCAGCGAACATGCCCAGAGTCAGACAGAGGATGCGGCCCCGTCGAGGCTCCTCGCGGGCTACCAGAAGGCACTCGCCTTCCCCCACTTCCTCTCAGTCCAACTCCTCCGCGACCTCGGACAGCTTGCCCCGTCTCCTTCATGGGCGACTGCTACGCTCAGGTCGACGTTTGGATTCGCCCTCCGGTGATGCACTTCCAGCCCAATCTCACACGGCGCTCTTCTCCTTTGACTGCGCCCTCGACAAACCCCCGGTCACCGTCGCCATCTCGGTCGTCTTCCTGGAGGAGCCAAAGCCGGAGTCTCCGCCTGTTCCGCCTGCTCACGATGAATGCGCAATTCAGGACGAAAAGCAAAAGGATTTACCCTCTGAGCACAGGACTTCTTTGCAGGTCGACGCTGGGGCCATTTTGGGTCAAGACGCTGCGCCTCCACCAGTTGTTCATGTACAGGGCATTCAGGACGACTTCGGTTGCACCATTGAAGAAATCGAGCCGGATGAGTAGCTATGTCCCCCCCCTATGTCTTTTTGTTAGCTCTCTGCCCACTCTGAGGGTCTGCATAGTCGCCTTGCTTGTTCTTCATGTTTCTTTTTCATTTTCATGAGATGATGGGGCGCGTTAATGTTATTGTATCTGTGTTTAGTGTCATGGTCATGCGCTCTGTGTCAATGTCTGGACGCAGAAGCATTGTTATTTTGTTCTGTGTCAATGTCTGGACTTATCAGTGCGATCCCCTGCGTGGGATTTTTTTAGTTTCTGGTTCTCATGGTTGGTTTCCCTCTCGCAGGGCAGCCTCTTTTCAGTCCTGGTCTGTTAATATGCCTCCCAGAAGGCTCTGCTATGGCCACGGCCAGTTGTACATTATTTCTCTTTAATTAATAGATTACCCTAACTTAGAAAAAAAAATTAGTCTATGGTATTTCTATAAGCCACCTAAATAAAATCTCTTTTCTCAATGTTCATAAATATAAGTAAATAGGATTATGGAGTAAATATAAAAGGAGGTTTTATTTTTTACCATACTACCTATGGTTTATTTATATTTATATTTATTTAACATACCTCTTTTATTTACCATGCTATTTGGCACATGTGCTTCGTATATACATAGATGTTTATTTCTAATCCTATTTGATATATTTTTATGTATTTACCATACTCCTTTTCAATACTCCTTTTACATTTATTTATTTACCATTCCTCTTTATAAATATGGTATTTGGCCCATGGCATTTAGCACATGGTATTAATAATAATTTGTCCCATGGTATTTGGCCCATAGCTTCACCTAAATAAAACCATTTTTTGAGGTTTCAGCAACATAAAGAGGGTTATGGAATAAAGATATAAAAAGATGTTTTATTTATTTCTATACTTTCTTTAGTTTATTTATATTTTATTTATTTACCATACCTCTTTTTTGAATATTATCACAAATATATTAATTATATGTCGAGTTTATTTATATTTTTATTTATTTATTATACCTATTTATTTATATTTATATTTATTTACCATACCTCTAGAGTAACTATAAAAAGAAATTTTATTTATTTACCATACCTCTTTTTTTAATATTATCACAAATATATTGATTACAATTGAGCCGCTATTAAATTATTTTACATACAATTTTTCTTACATTACATCTAACATCTAACACGTACACATCTCTTCCATTCTGGTACAATCTTTCTTACATTACATCTAACATCTAATGCCTACACATCTCTTCCATATGAGTTGTAGAGGGGACACAAAAATGAAATTTAAAAAAAAAAAACAAAACAAAAAACAAAAAAAACAAAAGAATAAAATCCAAATGATGGGATACTAAATAATATTTTTTTGTAAAATTCTTTACTATAAAAACATTATATACCAACTTAATTCTATTTTAACTCGAGATCTATCAAGAGTTGAGAGGAATCAAATCTCATTTCACTATATAAAAAAATTGCATGTTTGCAACTCAAGGGATTTGATCCCTCTAAAAGTTTGTAGTTCCTGTGCAAGATGGATCTAGAGATCAGCTATATTCTTATTATTTGCATTTTCAATTATTCAACATTATAACTTCTTGTTTTTATTGTGGTAATATATAATCTTACATGTATAATTTAAATATATATGTAAAATGAGCACATTAACTATATGTTCATCAACATATTTTTTGTGGCCAATCACCACTCAAACCAGCATTAAGCATGGAGAGGTATCAAATCTCTGTAGATGCAAACATTTCTTCAAGTTTTGCACTCAAAAAAGAGGTTTGTACCTCAAAAGATTGGATCTATTAAGCATTGAGAAGGTTCAAATCTCTTCAGGTGCAAAAGTTTACTGAAGTTTTGGACTCAAAAAAAAAATTATACATCAAGAAATTTGATCCCTAAAGTGTGTGATAAATCAAGAGTTAAGATGAATCCACTCTAGCATAAAAATCATTACTCATTTGACAACTAAATTATAATAAGTTTTTCACTTCAAGAAAAAAATATATATATTATCATATTAAAAACAATTTCCAAATGAATATGATTGGAAATTTTTGTGATATCAGTGTCTTCCAAATGAATATGATTGAAAAGATATTTCCAAATAATGTAATTGTGATATCACTATAGTTAATGTATATATATATATATATATTCTTCATAAAAAGTGCTGCGTACATACCACGAAAGAAAACGTCGAATAAGAAACCAATGGCCGTTTTGTTCAATTCCATTGTCCGCCAAACGATGTGGGCTGGAGCATCGAAAATAGATGCGTGCAAAACAAAGAGGGAGCGATTAAGTTGGTAAACAAAGACTTTGAAAGTTGACTGGGGCAGACTCCTTCGAAAACAAACAACGCCCCCACCTCACGGTCTCTTGTCAATCGCTTCGTCTTTCGTTTTACCCACCGCCCTCTGCTCCTACTACTCAACCAATCTCTTATGCACAAGAAATGCAGATTTGTTACGTTCATCAGTCTTTTTCCTTTTGTCGTGTGTATTACGAGAATGGTTGCGGGGTGGTCTTCCACGAAATTTTTATGGGTGGTCTGGTCTTCAATCATACCATGAAAAAAAAAGGATACATATATGTAGAATTGGATCGAGTGAGTGGGTGGAGCGCAGAGATGAGAAGAAGGCTGGGGAAATTGCTGAATAACTTTATGGGAACTTTGTCGCGATGCATCAATTTATTCTTACAGAGTTATTCCATGGTGGGCGGTGATGTTTACCACAAAGAAAAATTTGGCCACAGACTCTGACCACGGACTCAACTCTGAAGTCCTTCTCTTGTTGATCGGTCTTTCGTTTTCCCCATCTATTTTCACAATCCAACTCAGCGTCTATTAGACAGTCATCCTCCTCCTCCCATGTGGTCGAGAAGTCTTGGACGTTTCCTTTCGTGGTATGTACGCAACACAATTTCCAAATGAATATGATTGGAAATTTTTGTGATATCAGTGTCTTCCAAATGAATATGATTGAAAAGATATTTCCAAATAATGTAATTGTGATATCACTATAGTTAATGTATATATATATATATATATTCTTCATAAAAAGTGCTGCGTACATACCACGAAAGAAAACGTCGAATAAGAAACCAATGGCCGTTTTGTTCAATTCCATTGTCCGCCAAACGATGTGGGCTGGAGCATCGAAAATAGATGCGTGCAAAACAAAGAGGGAGCGATTAAGTTGGTAAACAAAGACTTTGAAAGTTGAGCGATTAAGTCTAACATCCTGTCAGGCCTGTCAGCTGTGAGCATTGAAGATGCCAAAGAGAGGACAATTTGTCGGTGGTGGTCTTTACGACAAAGAAAATACTTCGGTATCTTCAGTGCGAACAGCTGGCAGGCGTGCCAGGATGTTAGACTATCTGAAAACAAAAAAACGGCCCTCTTCCCCACTCAACTCGCAAGGTCTTTGTCAATCGCTTCGTCTATAGTTTTACCCACAGCCCCTCTGCCCTAACAAGAGAATGGTGGATGGTGGTCTTCCACGACATGGAAAAAAAAATGGAAAGAATCTTTATGTGTGCTCTGGTCTGGTCTTCTTCAATCATATTATGTAAAAAAAAGGATACATGGGGCGCAGAGATGAGAAGAAGGCGTGGGGAAATTGCTGAATAACTTCATGGAAACTTAGTCTATCAATTTATTCGTACTTAGTTATCCCATGATGTGCGGTGGTCTTTAACACAAAGAAAAATTTGCCATGTCAGTCTCATAGACTCTGAGCACAGACTCAAGTGTCAAAGTCTTTGTTGTTAATCGCTCCCTCTTTCGTTTTCCCCAATCTATTTTCTCAATCCAACTCACAGCGTTGGACGGAAAGTTGGTCCTCCTCCTCCCACAACGTTTTCTTTCGTGGTAGGTACGCAACACACTTCTCATAGAAAACATCACCATCACATTCTTTGGAAAACTCTTGCTAGCCACTATTTTACAATTTTACAGAGTTCCCATAAAGACATAATAATGGTAAAATACAGACATAATTTTTCCCACTTTGTCTATAGTAATGGTAAATACTATAGATAAAGTATTTAGTTTAGTAATAGTAAACACAGACACATAATTTTTTTTTATACAGAGTTGTCACAAAATAAAAGAATGTTAACACTATATCACGTACTATATCACGTGACTCATGTTAATTTATAATCATAAGATATGCACCTGGTACATGTTGTAAGTAATGTGTTAAGTCTAGGGTCTATGGTCATTCTACAAGTATTGCTGAGTAATTAACATATCTTGGTTATAATGTTTTGGTATATGACTATATGATTATTGTACCTAAATGTTTATTCGCGTATTAGGGGTAACACCTATCAGTAACACCAACCATCTAGATTTTTCTGCTATGTCTACTCACATCATAATTTAGGCAATGGCTAACATTATTCATGGGTAATGGTATAATGTGTTTGCATGGAACTTTCTAGTTCCCGTTAGTATGAGTTGCCTTTCATATCTCTATTCCCAAGGTACTCGAGACTTGGGCACATCGTTGTTGTCCACGTACCTGATGCAACGATGCATGGTGAGGATTGGCAAGGGCGTTTTGGTAAATGCCCCTACCCCCAATATGTCTCTGATGCCACCATTTCAACACCACAACATGCTGCTCTCGCTCAAGTGCAAAGCTAAACCCTAACCAGTATTTTCTTCGCAATTTTCCTATGGTTTTCTTTCCTATTGCTCACAACGTCCTGACCTCCTCATCAGGCTTCCATGGATTTCGCTACAACCACCACGAAATCGGCAGAGTTCCTTCCAAGTTACAGGTATACAAACCTCTTTACTGCTTTCTCTAAGGTTGATCACCGTGTCTTCAGAGAATTATTTACTTTATGCCTAGGGTTTGCTTCAAAGGTGCTACAGAATTTCTTGGAGAACTCACTAGGTAAGGGTTTTATTCACTTCTTCCTTCCAGTTATAATCGAATTCTAAATATAGTTTCTCGCTAGCTCACAAACCCTATTTTTTTGTGATAGGTAAGCCTGGTTTCTTCACATGCACGTGTTCGTTTACAAGCTAGTCCAAGATGTGAATAGATTCTAATGAAGTCTTTGTTTGACCAGGTGTTATTTACCCTACTCTATTTTCTTGCTCAGTCGTTATATTGGGGTTTTAGGTAAACTTTTTTGACTATCCTACGACATTATTTAACAGTCTCCTATTAGGGTTTGCTTCCCGATTGAACATATATCTTACATATTATAATAATTTTATGTTAAGGCCAATGGCCTTCTTGGTGTATTGAAAGAGGGTTTCATTTCGGTTAATACTTATTATCTAAGAAACCAGATTTGTTCCCCAAGGGCTTCGAATCCTGAATCCGATGAATTCGATACGATTTGCCAGGATTCGTACCCAATTCATGGGATACATCCGTATCCGTATAGGGTACGGAGAATCCTTGTCGTACCTAGTACGGATACGGCCGTATCCTGTACAGTCGGATTCACTGTCTCAAAAAAGTGCGATTTTTCCTTATAAAACACCGAATCCGCTCATTATTTGGCATGATTATCAACATCATACATTGCTTGGGTATTTCTATGCACAAGGTGCCGGAGTACATTCCATTTTGTGAATTCCTGCAAGGACAACAAGTTGTTACCATTGAGGTTTGAGACCTCCTAATCTGCGAAATTGTTTACATAATAATATAATATAGAGACAGGCTTCTTATAAACAAGATATTATCTGAGATTGTTGTACCGAATGTTAATATTGCCGATTTTTTTTAATCCTTTGGGCAAATATACCCTTCCAATTTAAGGTAATATATCTCTATCCGACATATTAATTATGTAGCTTCCTCATGGTACTTGAGAGGTTAAAGGTTCCTTGGAACGAATGCAAGCGGCCGAGTAGATTTAATTGGAAGTAATTGATTTATTTTGTACTTTTTTTCGTTCTAGCCGAGATTGCTTTCAACAATGTCTACAACAACCATTCCATTAGCAGTATTTTTTAGATTTTTTGTGCGTGAAATTTTGATCAGCCATAATCAAATTCACATGATTATGTTTGTTGCTAATATTGTTTTTGATTGAGACAGTAGGCAAGTCGTCAATATTTTGTCAATCTTATATGTGATCGGAATTATTAATAATGAACCTAAGAAACTAGATACCGTAGGTAAGACACATGATCTTACTATCTTGTATTTCTAAGTAAATTTGACAATTGTATGATGTATCAATGTATCAAATTTCAATGTATCATGTATGAGTATCTAAGATCTTAAATCTATGTTTGAATCAATGAATTTGTATGAATTCTGTGTTAAAAATATTCAATTTTTAATATATATATATATATATATATATATATATATATATATATATATATATTTAATAAAATAATCTATAACGTATCGTATCCCTAAGTGTCTTATTCTCACAGTCACCGTATCTCGAATCTGATTCTCGAATCCCCATATCCCCGTATCCCCGTATCAGTTGACTTAGCTTATTATTGATATAGGTTGCAATTTAATTTTTCTACTCCAGTTGAACTATGGTACGCCACTTGATGGGTTTCTTGATAAATGTTTGTTAATGAAATTGTGGATTATAGCATAATATTTTCCTTAAACTCTGTCTATATAATTGGTACTGTGTCAAAGTTATTTTTCAATATTTACAATGCATAGCGAATAGATGTGATTGAATATAATTGTTTGAGGATTACTCGTTTTGCTCCTATTTTACATGTCGTTCTCAATATGAAATTTGGTATTTAGAGTTACTTGTTACATGATAGCATAATTACTATCAATATTTGAATTCTTCTAGGGTTATTTGATTTTGGTTCACAGTATATTATGGAAGGTGCCAACAAGATAGGAATCCCTCCCCTTCGATTTTGTTCGGATGCTCCGACACAATATTCTTCCAATTAGAAGCAGATTGCTCTTCCCTGGTTTCGGTCTAGGGAAGACTAACTGTCTTCAAGTTCTTTTGTCTATGATATATTTCCTGGATTCATTTAGTTCAATGTTTCCTTAATATGATTAATTAACTATGAATATTGCATTGTTTTCTTTAGGAAATTTTGCATAGTAGCTACCCAAGTGGCTTCTGGTTAACCCAGGTTGCCTTCCCCTCAATAAAAATTGCACATAATTTATCGACCCTACACTCGTGTGCAAGGGTAGCCACAAGAACAATTTTATGTTTAGTTTCAGCCTTATTCCTCCTTAATTATAGTATGGGTTCTTTTATGCATTTCTAGTACGTTGTTAGTCTCTTATTCATTCTCTTTGATGTATATCGATGGGTAAAACCCTAGGCCTAATTAAAGAGTTCAAATATGCATTTCATTGATATTTTTGTTCTAATTAGTAGTCCACATATCTTGACCGTAAAAAACAAATTACTATGCATAAACACAATTTTCACATTTTCTTAGAAACAAAACTTATGTAAAATATTTACTATGCATAAACACAGTTTGCACATTTCCTTAGAAACAAAACTTTCGTAAATGCATATTCTTTACCTAATCATTTGAACAATCTGAAACAAAAATAAAATCTTATTGAAAGTATATTCATTTCCTACTATGACAAAAGGTCCAATCACTTCTTCAAGGAATTAACATTTATCTCTCTTCTCCTTGCTATGGAAATTGATTAGAATGACTTGTTATCCATCCAACCAACGAGGCTGGCTATCAGGCCTTCCCCCGAGCCTCCCTAATTACGAAGTAGTTTAAAACATTACCAAACTAGGACCTCAAGACTCCAGTCCAGTCCACACAGTTCTTGCGCAGATTTCCCACTCGCTACTACTAGATCAGGACAAATATTCTTAACAACGTACTGCCTTCTCCTGACAACGTCCTGTTTAGGATTATATTTTTTTTTCCCGTTTCCTCATTTCCCTTCTTGGGATGAAGAAATTATTTTTCTAACTACCTGGAAGCCAAGATCCTCTTTCAATTCATTCCCGCCTTCTTTCCTTGAATAAACAGGATTAAAAAAATCCTAAAATAATTATAATATTCTTTCCATTTTCTTCTACCAAACTCAAACCACAACTTGTTTCTATGAAGTATGTAAAAGTAAAACGAAAGTGTAAATGCCAATAAATGAAAATGCCAATATGCCCAGGGTTATTACATCTCCCCCCCTTGAGCGAAATATTTTCCTTAGTGTTTAATCATGCTTCTTGAAACAAATGAGGTTATGATTCCAGCATCCAACCTTCATCTTCCCAGGTAGACTCTTCTACATTGAAGTTTTTCCACTGCACTTTAACCTGTAGAAATTATACAATATGCATGTATATTACCAAATTCTCTTGATCTAACAATGTAATCCTTATGTTAAGTACATAATCCTTCTACTTAATTCTTTGCGGAAATTAAATCGCCAATTGAAAACACATGAAGAAAAATCAATCACAGATAACAAGTTGTTTTACAGGGAAAGCTTAAAGGTAAAAACCCCAACTATCATATATTATGTATATCAATGGAACATGTAGCAATATCATACAAAGCTCAGCTCATAGAGCTCTCAGTACAATATACAATCATCACACACTGTCTTGCAAAAATTTTCATCTCCATGCACCAATTTACTGCCTCCTAACAGCCTGCCTCCACTGCACAATCCCTGTTGAAGAAGAACCTTGAATGAATTCGACCTTGCCTTGCCTTGACTGAGCAATACTCATAGGAATCTCCAATGTCTGTGTGGATGCATTGAATGCTCCACTATAGTCACAACTGATAGTCAACCCGACCCTTTCACCTATCTCTCCACTGGGTCTCCACTAGATCTGACATGCAAGTAGTTAACAACTATATTTCTTCAGTTGCATGTGAGACACTTCTTGTGAATTAATTAAATAATTAATTCACTCTTCTATCACTAGTGTATGTTCAGTTACAACTAGCACAGCTGAATTTAACTCACTAAACTGAGTTAAACTAAATAACAACTCACATAACTACTCTTCCAACTCTATTACAACTCGCCACAATCAGTTATAACCAAGTCCACCATGCATGACTCACCAACCACCCTAGGAATTGCGTAATTTTTTCAGCTCATTGATGTGCCAAATCTATTCACTGAAATCAGGTGCTCCAAGAGAATAAGTTATTGTTTATTATCTGATTATTATTAAGGGCTAATAATAATCGACATATATTCTATTTTTAGATATGCAATCTATAAATAGACTTTGCCCATATCTCTAAAAATAGGAATTCATCCAAAGATAGAATTTGCTCAACCATCTAGAATTAGTCTCCTGCTAATTATAGAATATGCTCACCCTTCTAAAAATAGACATACACTAAAAATAGCCTGTGTGGGCCCCACCTAGTTTAGGTGATTATTTTTCACTAGGATCAAGGATGATGTTTCCGGATGCCTCTTTCATTGTTTCTTGTTGCAATCTTCAACACTCGCTTTCAACAAGAAAGGAATGTCCTTGCATGCGAGATGCAACTCCATGCATGCACCCTGTAATATTTGCATGCGCCCTGCAATCTTTGCATGCGCCATGCAACTCCATGCATGCACCCTGCAACTCTTTGCATGCAACACTTCCAAAATTGAATAGCCTCCAAACAACTCAATCAGTATAATGCATCTGTCATCAAAGTATTCTGACTTCTTCTTAGCTACTGCACATGTCTTCAGGAACCACTGCGATGTTGAACTTTGTACCCATGCACTTTGTACTTGTTGTCAACTCTGATCCGCGCTCTAGTATTTGACACTGTCACTTTGGTTTCATGTCCTCACGACATCTGACTCCACCAATCCAGCTGATCTTGCTACTGCTGCTCTGTGGGCTCCTCGTAGCCAGGTTCAATTCATGAGATCCACACCATCACAATGAATCCTGCCCATAAATTTCTTCTTGGGATTATCCATGCATGTCACTCCACCTCTCACCTAGTGGTATAGTTGCATGCAATCACTCTGCCCATCTAGATCGAAATTTCTCTGCATGAGTGGTTTCTCCCACTCCATGATCCTCATCTTGTGGCTGCTCCACATCCCAAGGTTCACTCTTACCAACATGCAAATCCTACTCCCTTTCAAGCTTCAATTGCATGGCTTTCTCACACTTCCGAACAGTAGAAAGCTCTATAGAAATCCCATCTACATCAAGTCTATAGAGATTCTTAACTCGAATCCCAACCTTCTTGTCTTGTCCCATCGCTTTGAGTCTAAGGAACACCTTTCCTTTTCCAAATCACGCACATTGTAATTGTCCCGCCATCTCAAATTTTTCTAACAAAAGAGATGACTTTAAATCGAAGATATCTCCCTCATCCGAGCTCCGATTCGACCGATTTTTTTTTTTTTTTTATTTGGGTATTTTTTCACAAGGAATCCAAATATGCGATTTTTTTCTGAAAATTTTGCATCCAAATTTTCATATATTCTCTGCAAACTCGTGCACCCAAATAATTCTTTCTCTCGTACCATGTAGAAAATTTATAACATAGCTCCGAAACCATGTAGAAAAGTTTTATAACACAACTCCAATACCATGTAGAAATTATACAATATGCATGTATATTACCAGATTCTCTTGATCTAACAATGTAATCCTTATGTTAAATACGTAATCCTTCTACTTAATTCTTTGCGGAAATTAAATTGCCAATTGCAAACACATGAAGAAAAATCAATCGCACATAACAAATTAGATAATGGACATTTCCATAGTCATAAACATAAGAATGTTGAGAGTTTCTGGAGACATTCATACATAACAAGTTGTTTTACTGGGAAAGCTTAAAGCTAAAAACCCCAACTATCATATATTATGTATATCAATGGAAAATGTAACAATCTCATACAAAGCTCAACTCATAGAGCTCTGTTAGCCACGTATTTCTTACATGTTAGTGATGACTATATTCACAAACTGAAGTTTTTCTAGAAACTGATTTCCTTATGTCAATATGTCATCCAGAAAACCCTCCTAAAACTTTTTTCGCCTTTCTACCTTTTCAGTCCACCCCTGGCGAAATCAAAACCTCATTGTCACTATCCCATCTAGCTTCAGCCTTCTTGATCTGCCCATCAGCTTTAAAAGGCAAATCCACATCTGTTTCAAAAGTCTCCCCTATGTTAGGAAGTGGCGCTTTAAGACATTTCACCCTTGGCAATCATCAAAAAGCCAAAAAGCCTCCATCTGCAACAGACCTACCATGACTGACCTCTTACTTTGCAAATGAAATTGACAAACAGCCCTAAGTCGCGCCACTCATATCCCCTAGATCTCAGCACTGCAAAAAACCCCAATCTCAAGCTGACTATTAGGTTTTTCACAGTGTTCTATGGTTTCTACAAAGGCAGGAAATATAACTTCATCTCATGGAGTAAATGCTTGAATTTACACTTAGAGGAACAGCTGCTTCTAAATGTATTATGAGCCTGAGATGAAGCTGCAAAACAAAAGTCACTCATCAGGACCTTACAGCTCTTTACAACATGAAAATCACAGTAAGAAAGGGTCACCACTGTCTCAGCAAACTGGTAAATTGTCAAGGCCCAGAACCTCCTTCATTTACAAGCAGAGGGTTAGGGCGCCTCCTTCATCCATAAGCAGAGGGCGCGGGCCAGTATTGACTTAGAAGATTGCAGAAGTCCAAGTTTGCCTTTACTGAACAATGAAACAAAAACTCCAGGTTTTATGAATGTGACTGATGATCATAACAGGAGTAGAGTTGAAATATGCTAGCTCAAAGGAAAAGGAGTTTGGTCTGATAAAGGAGGTCATCTCAAACTTGCAAATCATGTGAATTGTTGAACTTTAGAAAGCATGTCATCAGTAAACATTCCAATCTTAAGCAGCCTGTTTTCCACAGGATCAAATGGAATAGATGCTGTTAACAAATGCCATTACACAGGCAGAAAGAAAGTTCTTGGTTTTTCAAAAAGCACTGACCTTCATAGTCACAAAGATTATTTGTCAAGTAATCTGTCATGAGATGACCAAGCCAAATGATAAATATCTCAGTCACCCTTAGAACAGTGCAGGGAGACAGTGTTACTTTGGCTAGGATTTTTGCTGAAACACAGTGATGCTTGCAAGAAGAGATGCTAATATTGATGTTTTTCAAGAGGTTCACTTACCATCACATCCAGAGAAAAGCTGTGTCAAACAGATTTGCCAAAAAACCTTCAGATACCTTACCTGATGAAGAGCCTCCTCCATGTATGAGCAGATGGCCAGAGCCAGTGTAGGTTGTTGGAAACTGATTGATCTAAAAATGCAGTGGAAAGATACAAAAATTGAATAGAAGTCATTGCACAGGTAAGTGATAGTGTTTATGATACAAAGGGATTGGTTTTCCTATTCAAAAGAGCTGTCTGTCAGACTGTACCTGTAGTGGAAGGGAGAAAATATTGAATATATATATATGCCATTGATACCAAAAGGGACAGTTCCCTTAAGGGAAAAGATTAAACAACAATCCACTGTCACATGCCCAAAGTCCAGCAGCTGCTTTTCAAGAAATAGTGCTCAAGGTTTTGTACCTTCTGCGCATTATGAATGGTTTTTCCAGCAAAATTACCAAGGAGGTAAACAAGGAACATACTAGCAGAAATGATTCTATTTACAAACAAGGGTCTACACACACAAAATGATGACCGTGTATCAAAGAGCCCGCTTTTCCTCGCTTTTACGTTTATCTTTTTATGGACAAGGTGAATGGGTATACAATCTTATGAATGCCAAAAGAAGTCGTTTCGATAAATTGTCACTGCTAGAGACTCTAAAAAACACATTGTCATCATTCCAAAGGTGATGAATAGTAAATACATGGAAAGAGAACCAGCAGACAGGGCTTTTTGAATTCTATCACCAAGAGGATATCCCCTTTTGAGTTATTGTTCATTATGTTCAAAAAGTCATTCAGCATATGATAACGGTTTGGATAGTTTAAAAGGAAGACAGCTTTGTTTTTTATTTTATCAAGTGAGCAACGAATACAACTATAAGTAAAGAAAAATAAAATTGAAAGTGATAAGTTTTTCTAAATCATGTCCAAGAATAATTGATGTTGCGCATTTCTAAACTGCAGCCAGGTTCGTACAAAAGTCAAAAGAGTACAATGCAACAAGTCAACAAGAATGATTTATCACTACAAGTCTTCTCCTGAGAAAGATTCAAACATATCGACAGCAGCCCACCAGAAATTGTTAGACATATTAATAACTACGCTTTAAGAAGGTTTTTATATCCTGCAGTGACCAGTGGTTGCTGAAACAGTGGCATGTAAATAAGTGATATGAGATTGTGTTTTAGAGTTTAAAGGGTTTGGTGTTGAAATGTCCCCCAAAGGACAAAGCTGGAGGTCCTCTTTCTAACACCTGTACAAAAGTAAATCAAAGTTCCTTTTTTTTTTTTGAGGCCATTGCTGTCACTATAAAGAAGCAGGTCCGTGATAGACATGTTCAAAGATATGGCAAATCTCCAAAGCAAATATGGAACACACCAAAGTTAAAAGAATCAAAGGGTTTGTCAAAACAAAAACGCCTTGCAAAGGCCAAACCAAAGTTCCGCTTCACATTTCAAAAAATGGTGACCGTTGTAAAGAGTTGAAATAACATAAAGTTGAAAGGTGCGAGCGAGAGTTTCATGTTGAAAATTTCAAACTAAGTTTCCCTGCCTCCATAGCATCAAACAAGGCAATTCTAGTCAAAATAGCATAGTTTGCACGTTCTTGCACTGCGCGACGTGCCTGCATTTTTGCGCGACGTGCCTGGGCGAGGATTTACACGGGCCACCTGTGTTAGCACGACGTGCCTGTATAGTGGCGCGACGTGCCTGTACAGGCCGCCCGACCACCCGACAGGCCGACCCGACAGGTGTTGTATGAGCGACGTGCTGGCTTCAAAAGAGTGCCGCGCAAGGTTTAGAAGGTTCCAATGCTACTCCGGCCCTGCACGAAGATTCTTCATCCAATTTAAAGGTACTCTCACACATTTTACCCCTCGGTTTCAAGAAATTGCTTTGAAAATACCCTTGGATTGAAAGTTATGTGTATATGAGAAATACACTGTTAAGGGTGACTACCAAGAAACAAGGTATCAGATTTTTACAAACCTCCTCATTACATTACATACAAAACTCTAAAAAATGTCACTATACCAGAAAAATAATGCTATTTGTTGTATAGTTTTTGAGGTGTAAAGATGAAATAAAGGGCAGACTGTGTCATTCAAAAAACACCTACAGAGATACTCGGTTTTGAGATTAAGGGCAGTTTGTTTGCAAAACAATCGAAAGGCAGAAATTTTCCTGTAAAGAATTGTGTTTTGATTAAAGGAGATTTTGTTGTAGAAAGACAGGGTTTGGGTCTGCAGAGAAACTGTCCTCACAGTCCTCCAGACATTGCCACATTATCAAAACAGTGAAGTACACTCAGTAAGAGGGGTTTTGACATTCTTTTTGCTTGAAAAGGAAAACTCGCACATTTTCTGCCTAAAAGCTTGTGGCCTTCTAAAAACTCTGTCATTTTCACTCCAATCCTGTGTATTGACAGTCTAAGCACATGTATGGTGGTTTGCTAGAGATGCAAATTGTTGAAAGGTGACACACTTATACAGGGCAAGGTTTTTAATGATTGAAAGCCTCCTTGAGCAAGGAGTTTGGTGTATTGGTTGACATCTAAGACTTCAAGAACAGAGTGATTATTAGCATTTTCTCACAACACACTCTTTTAGCAGACTGCCCCTCTTTCACTGTATTTTTTCACTACTGTGAATTTGTTGACAGAGATTTTCCCAAGGTGAACAGGATACTGGAGGACAGGGTTGTTTGATGAGAATTTAACATTAAGACAGAGGTTCAGATGTGGTGGTTGATCTTTTGAATTCACAAATAAAGGGTGTGTTTCCTAAAGCACTGTGCACTGATATTTCACCTAACCTAGGTCTGCCTTTTCTTTTCACTATATTGTATCATTTTGAAGAGTTGTTGACAGAGATATTCTGAAGGTGAATAGGGCCACTTTCTAAAAGACAGGTGGTTGATGATTGAATTTTACATTGAAGACAGAGATGTAGCTATGTTGATTGACCTCTGACAAACTCACCAGGAGTAGTGATTTTTCAAAACTGTGCACAGGGAATCTACACAGCAGTTTGTCCCATCTTTACACATGGTACCCTATTAAAAAGGTTTACCTGGCTGAGGTGCATCCAGAGGTGAAGGGTTGGTTTTAAGGAGAGCAGAGTTTGTTTATTCAAAGGAACACTTGTTGCAAACCCCCCACCTCACATTTTTCTCTGTCCAAGCAGCATATTGCCACAGTTTCAATCCAGAAGGGCATTTTACATACAGTGAAGGCAGTTTGCCTCTTCCAAAGCTTGTTCAAGTCAGAATGCCTCCAAAGCAAGATCACAGGAGCGGTCCACATAAGAGATATGAGCCTATCTCCACAGAAGAAATCAATGCTCACCCATCTGTGCTTTTCAATTTCCATGAAGTAGGCTGTCTTGATTTCTGCCAAAAGATAGAAGAAGTCAAGAGTTTTTCGCCACTAACACATTTGTGCGCTTTGAGATTCAAAGACAAACACTTCCAAATGGCGGGTCTTGATTTCAAAATTTCCCCAAGGTATGTGTCCAAGGCTACCAAGATCCCGTATCATGGTGAAAAGTGGTTTAAACAAGCTCATCTTGATTTAGAGGATTATAAACCTTTCATCAAGCCTGAACATAGAGAAACCATCACTGCTATTTTCCCTTTTTCCTATCTTCTTGACAGTTATGCTCCACTGATGAAAGCCATAATGAGATATTTCACTTGTGAAGGGAGGTTTAATCAAATTTATGCCTACCATGTTCGCTTGTTGATGCATTTTACCAGAAGCAGGCAACTAAACCTTCCTTACTTTTTGTCCAAGAGCATAGAGAAAATGGCAGCTACTGTCCAAAAGAAGGCTCCGCCTCAGCAAATCCCTTCTCTCTTTCATCATTCCTTGATCAAGATTATCTTCTTACACCAGCTAGAGAAGAAAGGGGTTTCATGGGATTCATTCATCAGCCATTCAGATTTTGCCACTGTCCCTCCTGTTCATGTGTCTCCTACTCAGCCTGTCCATCGCCCAGTGCCTTTGTCTAGTAGGCCTACACCTAGAAAACTCAGAATGACTACTGGGCATCCAAGTCAGCAGAGAGAAGGAGAAGGCAGTGAACAGCAACAAGAAGGAGATGGCAGTGAACAGCAGCAGTTGGTTATTGAGGGACAGCAGCAGATACAGGATGAAGGCCAGCAGCAGATGGATGATGAAGGGCAGCAGGCAGATGATGAAGGACAGCAGATACAAATTAAAGGACAGTAGATAGGTGTTGAGGAACAGCAAGTTGGGCAAGAAATTGAAACACCTCTTGAAACACAAATTGGACAAAACATTGATGAGGAACAGCAAGCTAAGGCTGCCATCCAAACAGTGACAAAGGTCACTCCTAGCAAGAGGAAATTGCCCAAAAAGACATCTTCTATCATGCCAAGGAGGAAAACCGCCAGATTGGCTTTCAAAGGCAAAAGCAAAATTGGGGAAAGTACAAAGCATGGAGGTGAATTAGCTATTATCCCTATCCAAAGCGATGATAGTGACAATGAGGCCCGCCTCCTGGAAAACCTCCTCATTCACAAAGAAGGACAAATTGAGGCATTGGAACAAGATCTTCAAAGGGCAAGAAATTTCAATCATTTCTTGGAGATTGAAAACAAACAAATGAATGTGCACACAGCCGTTCATGAGGCACGGGCGATTAAGTATAAGAAAGAGGCAGAAAGGGCGCAAGCAAGAATTGAAGAGCTCATTGGTGAGTTTGATGAAGAGGAAGAAGAAGACCAGCCTAGGTGGAAGAGGCCTAGGACCATCGGGCGTAGAAAAGCCTTGGAGAAGCAGCGAGCAGAAGAGCAAGCCCAACTCCAAGCCTTTCCTCTCACTGCACTCCTTGAGCAGGAAATTGAGGAAAACAAAGAAGCATGGCTTGAGAGGGCTAACAAGCATTTGGAAATAAAACTTGAGAAGGCGAACAGGGATCTTGAGCTACAAAGAAAGAGGACTCTTCACTTTCAGAAGCTAAATCAGTTCGCCAGGCGAAAATTAAAGGTAGCGCAAGAGAAATTGAAGAAGTTAAAGGGGAAGCGCCAAGCACGAAAAGAAAGGAAAAGAATATCAGCCCTTGATATTTTGGCATCAGCTTCGGAGCATGTTGCTATGGACCCTTGAGGGTCATGCATGCCAATTTTGGGCCTTGTTCGACAACTTTTTGTTTTTTGACATTTTTTGGGTTTTTGGCCGAAAACTCATAATTTCGCCATTTCAGTTTGATGAGTTTTCAAGGGAGGAGGATGATACCAATGGATGCCATAATTCCATGAGCAGGTCTCCAGCGATTTTCAGGGCATTTGAAGATCATTCGCCCCCTCAAATTGGCGAAAAACACCCTCTTTTTGCACATTCTGCCCGCCATATCAGCAGCCTGCTATTTTCTGGGTTTTTGCACACAGGTACAGTTTTGAGGTACTTCCGGAGATCAGATTGAGGTAATTTCACTTGCGCCAGAAAGCAGACACAGAGAGCTTTCCAACGAGCCATCATGAACCTCATTTCGACACCGGGAAGGCTGCCATTTGCCTTCAGCAAGTCAGGGGACCTTTTTCAGGCATAAATATGAAGTATTTTTGTAATTTTTGAACTTCAAAAATCTGCTTTTCCCAAATGTGCGTTAAGCTATTTTTATCATTGGGAAATGATGTAAAGTCAATATAATTTCCGTTTTTAGCAGTTTTTTAGATATTTATGGGATATTTTGTGCCTTGGGCTTTGCAAAGCCTCAAGGACAAGTTTAGATATTTTGACTTGGCCAATGGGATAGCTAGTTGCTCCATGAGGTTTTCCTTCCTCAAGCCTATTTATTCCATGGTTTTCATTGTAAATCAGAGGCTAAAATTGAGAGAAGAATTAATACATTGGTCATATGAGCTTTGAAGAATACACTTGAGTTATGATTTTTGGACTGCCTCTTGGATGCTTTTGAGGAATGATGAAGGATTATTGATGGATTCCTTGACATGGTAGAATGGTATAGTGTTTCTTGATATGTTTTTGTCTTCTAGTTTTCATTCATAATACATATTTCTTGCTGCTATAGATCAGTAGAGATTGATTTTGAGATATGCCCATGGAGGCACCTCAAAATCCCTGAATCTTCATAGCTTGATGTTTTCTTCTTCCTTAGTCATGCTAAAGAATTCTTAGCTTCTCTTTAGTAACTTAAGGTATTGTTGCTAGGTTTTATTCATAAGTTCTATGTATGTTGAGTAGGATGTATGGTTTGCCCTACCTACCTATTAGCTGCCCATAGTTCTGTCCATAAAACCTTCTCTTTGACTGATTTGCTGATCATCTTGTTGAACCAAGGAGGCCTAGTCCCGATCTAGCCCTTTGCCTAAAACTATGAAAGCTTGTTTGCCAAAGTGCCCAATGACTTAGAGACTATGTTTAGGCATTCCGGCGTAGTTTATGAGTTGTTAGTTTGTCTTATGTGTTTTCCCCAAAGTCTGATAGTCATTTCCCGAAGTTAGAGGGTCTTATACCTCTATGTATGGCTGGAATGTTTGATTTCAATGTTTTAATTAGCTCATAGTTGCATTTCGCATGGTTAATGGCTTGCTATAACATGTTTATGTCTGCTATCAACTAGTTACACTTGAAATCCCTTGTCTTTCACAAACTTGTTGTCCATTTAATCCATTTTGCCCGAAGATCCCTTCTACCGTGAATCAAATCGGCCCTACAGCAGCCTTACATCATCACCTCATAGCTTCCTTGACTTGTTTGACCCCATAGCCCAATTTATCTACATCTTGTTATCCAGTTTATGTATTTGATCAGTTTCATCCCTCACAAACTTAAAAAACCAAAAAACTAAAAACATACTTCATAACTAGCCTAATATCAAAACACCGCAAGTAAACACACCGACATCTTTTGCATATAATAGAGAGAGCCCTCTCTGAGTCCAGGAAGGCTAGGTCCTTGGGCTCCAAAGCTTGGTTTGATGTTACATCGTCATTTGGCTCGCCAATCAGCCAAATCACGGGACCCTAACATAATGGCGATCACGGTGGGACTTTTCTGAGTTCATTTTAATTTGAATATCTTACAAGACTCACAGAAAGCCCCTTTTTGAACTAAGCACACCTACTATTGAGCCACCTCATCGCCACACTAACATAATGGTGATCACGGTGGGACTCTGAGTAACAAACAAACTTAGATTCCCTATACATTCAGATACCTTTGAGAATTCTATCTCGTGGACTTATCCCACCGCTCACTAACATAATGGCGATCACGGTGGGACTTTGAGTCAAAACATCCTAGGTATCCCTTAGGAACTCTTAGATCTCAGTCAAACTTAGAAGAATAGAATCTCGTTGTCTCACCATCCTAGAAAAATGATGACTCAGCTATAGGACACTCTTCCAAACCTTAGGATTACATAAAAACTCAAAAAACCCCAAAAAACTGCCTTAGATTGGTTTTTGTAAGTATTGGTGGTGGACCATACACACATATCTCAAAACAAACAAGTTCCACCTGGCGACTCCACTAACCTCTAGTAAGCCTTACTATTTTACCAAAATCTAGGCTACTATCCGATAGACCTATCCCATCGCTCACTAAGATAGCGGGAGATGGTGGGACACTGAGTACATGATAGTCTAGCAAACTCTTATAGACTCTTTGGTCCTTTAGATACCATAAACAAGCAAGCAACCCATAGACCCATTTAGAGTAAACTCTTTTTGTTCTCATCACCCTAGCAAAGTGTTGAAACAAGTCTAGGATACTTTAACAAACCATAGGCTGCACATAAAACTTAGAAAATCCAAAAACATTTCCAGATTAGTTACCGGTGGTGGACCATAGCTATCTTCACAAAAACAACCCATTTCCACCTGGCGACTCCACTAATCCATCCCTTTTATTTTGACCACCCTTCACCTTAGTAAAACTTTAGAAAAACCACTCATCCAGAACATTCACCAATACCACTCTCTCTAAACTCTGGATCTAAAATCTGGCTTCACGAAGAATCAACACCAGATCCCATCCAGACCCAAATCCCCCTATCATAGTAGATGACCCGCAAAAGATTCTGTGGTTGCAAAGTGTATATAACTCCCTACCACCTCATTTCAAACCTCCACTTGGTCTAGCTTTGGAAAAATTCCCCGAAGGTTTCGATCCGGACATGACATATCATCTGAGAGACAAGGATCCCCCTACCTTAGAGGAAATGCAACAAATAGCCATAAAAGCAGATGCTAACTTAGCAGAAAAGAGGGCTAGGACTAGATCAGAAAGGAAGGTCACCTATAGAGACGAGGTCTCCACTTCATCACCTTCCCTAGATCCTAGAATAGATGACTTAGTCAAATCCATGGCCAAAATGTGGGAAAAGATAAATGAAAAAGCTCCTATTAGGGATAACCAGCCAAACCCTCCAATCAGAAACCGAAACCAAAACTTTAGGAGGGAACAGCCCCAAAACAGACCAAGGGAAAATGACCAACAGATCAGGCCACCATTCAATGAAAACTATGTGGAAGAGGATGATAGGGATACAAAACCTCTTGATGAAAGTCATCTAAACCTCATAGGATCTGATAATGAGAGTGAGGTGTACCTCACAGAAGAAGAACAAGCCTTCTTTTCGCCTGATCAAGATGAGACCAACTATGAAGATCTTGACGAACCTGCCATAGATTTTCATAATGCCATTATAGAAGCTCACAGGCAATATGACCTTAGAAGTAAAAGAAACCAAGATAACGTCAAGAAAGGTAACTCAGATACTGCTAAAGTCCCTAATACCATCCTCAAGAAAGCAGTAGGCAATGACAAAATCAAGGTTGAGAAGACTGACCAAAGCCAAGCTAAAGTTACCCAAACTAGTCCTCTCTCAGATACTCCTGATACTTCTACAAAGGTCACCAAAACAATTATGGCAAGCAAAATCCCTAAACAAGGCCAACAAGCTCAGAACATAGACAAGGTCTTAGCTGAAAAAGCTGAAACAAACATATCTAAACTTCAAGTGCCTTTTAGCTTTGAAGGCGAAATCGCTAAGATCAAAATCACCATGCCTCTTACTGAACTCATTCCCCAAAACTCTTATAAATCCCAAGTACTAAAGGTCTTAAATCTAGGGAATGATGCAAACACTGTTAATCTCACTGATGACATTCCTGAAGTATTGTTTGGTCCAAAGGTAGAGGGAAAATTCCAAGAGGGAGCTACTCTTCCATTTTACATTAGCCTAAACATCCACGACCAAATCCTCCATAATGCCATGCTAGACTCTGGCGCCTCGCATAATCTTATGCCAAAGGTAGTAATGGAAAGATTAGGCTTGGAAATCACAAGACCATACAAAGACTTGTATTCATTTGATTCAAGCAGAGTCCAATGCCTGGGTTTGATCAAAGACCTTTGTTTTAGTCCGGCCCAAATACCCGCGAAACATCTAATCATGGATATAGTAGTGGCAGACATTCCTCCCAAGTACGGGATGCTCCTATCCAGATCTTGGGGAGCCAAACTCCAAGGGAATATCCAACTAGACATGTCATATGCCACCATTCCTGTGTTTGGTCAGACCAGGATACTCTACCGCGAATCACACATGAAATACATGATTAGCAGTCAAGATAGGCCAGATAACATTCCAATGTGTTCTTTGCGTTCCGACTTAAACTCTTTCATTATGCATATGGATGTAAACATGGAGGAAGAGTCAAAAGAAACCGATATAGACTTAGATCCACCACATCAGTTGTCCCTGGTGCCTTATGATGAACTGGACACTCAAAACTACCATGATCATGAACAGCTGTGTCTTGAGGAAAGTAAGTTTCCCCTCTCCAAAGTAGGATTAGAGCAAGAAGCACAAACCCTCATGTACTATCAAGCAAATTTCTCTAGCTTTAGTCAAACACCAGCAGTAACTTGTGGAAATTTCTTCCGGGTAAAAGCTTTAGAAGACCTACACATCATAAACCTATTTGGAACCCGGGAGAAAGGGAGTTTAATGTTTCTACCATACCTCAAAGATTTACCATCATGTGACCCTCCTACTGCAAATAAAACTTTGACCATAACCTCAGTAGCTCAACATCTTGAGAAAATGCCAGATGAAATTCTTATGAGCAAGGATGACAGTTATAATCCCAGCATACCTGAACTACTGAAATTGGCTCATATTTTGTCTTTTCATGAAGAACTTAGAAATGCTAAAATCAGGAATCTCATGCAAAATACTAATTTCTACAGAAAAAACAAGGGAAAACATTGTATCACTACCTTTTCCTCAAAGAACAACTTTAACAAAAGAAAACACAACAAACTAAAACAAACTGAAATGATCAAGGATAAAACTAGTGGCCATAGAATCTGCTTTGATTTTAGAAATAATACTGCATCTCCATATAACAAAAATCATGTTTTTTCTACCCAAGATCATGATTCACCAATTAAAAGTGCTTTTAATCATGTATTCTTGCAAGATCATGTTTCAGGTCATAATCATAAGATTCCTTTGCAAAGTAGACAACTTAAGGATTTTTTCCAGTTTGCGGGAGGTAGATCTGATTTCAAGTTCAAAATTGCAAAACCACCCAATATCAGAAATCTGTTCATGAAGGCCATGTTCCCAGTTTTAAATTTCTGTATTTTTTCATACCTTGATGATGTCATTATCTATTTCAAGAATTACCAAGAGTACATACATTACCTGAAGAAAGCATACAGTAAGGAAAGGAGTGGAAATTAGATATTCAGAGAGGTACAAAGGGAGGATACTGGGCTGTTTAGAGATTCTTGCATGAATCCCTATGTCATATTAGAGAGAGAAAATTTCCCAAATTTTTCTTTTCAGGAGTTAAGTGGGCCAAGGGTGAGAGGAGATCCTTACGAGGATAAGATGCTGAAATTCCGTCATTTCCAAGATTTTTGAGTTTGAAACACTTTCAGTCATTGTACATACCATTGTTTGAAATATTGAAAAAATAGAAAAGTAAAAAACAGTAAAAGATAGGAAAGTCAAAAACAGTAAAAAGCAGAAAAGAGGGCAAGTGAAGATAGAACAAAGGCCCCATGTTCCAAAAAATAGTCTTTCGGAAAGCGAGAAAGTCTAAATGCCGCTGCTGGTACTTCAATGTCTTGTTCAGCTATCTAGCCTAATCATAGCTGAGCATGTTTAAATTTATTTGCTGATAAGTTAGTGAGTGTCAAGATAGTCAACATTGTGTAAGATTGACTTATCACAGAGCTTAGATTAGGGAGAGATTCTGGTTCCACATGCTTAAAACAGAACCAAAGAGAGGAGCGAGGGATGAAAAACACATTGTACATCTTAGCCCCGCTTCTCTAGTTTCCTTTTATTGCAGAATAACATTTGTGTGCAGCTTGTCTTTTATGCCGCAAATGCATGACAAATCAGACTGTCTAATCCTGATTTGATCATTTTTTGAATTTCATGTTTTAGATTAGAGAAAAAAATCCTGTCAAACTGCTTAATCTTGATAGTCGATCTAGCTTTAGGTAGAGTAATGAAGGAGTTCATTAGTTTAATCTGAACTCCCGGCAGATATAAGAGTAGAAATAGATAGGTTCATTTTGCAAAAAGAAAAATATGCATTGTCAAAAGGCTGCTAGTTCAAATGTGCCAAAGAGAAGAAAAAATGTTAGGAAAGATAGTGGGGTAGGTGGAAGTATCATTGATGTTAACCATGCTGTCACTTTTCAGAAATAACATCAAGAGAAGGGTAAATTTTGTGCCAATGGATAAGGCACTGGTCTTCATAAGCCAAAAATATGAATTCTGGACACCTCCTGACGAGGAGTTGCCCTCCCCAAATGGAGCCACTGTTAGCCATCAGTATTTTTTACATGTTAGTGATGACTATATCTTCAGCTGAGTTTTCTAGAAACTGATTTCCTTATGTCAATATGTCATCCAGAAAACCCTCCCAAAACTTTTTTCGCCCTTCCACCTATTCAGTCCACCCCTGGCGAAATCAAAACCTCATAGTCACTAGCCTATCTAGCTTCCGCCTTCTTGATCTGCCCATCAGCTTTAAAAGGCAAATCCACATCTGTTTCGAAAGTCTCCCCTATGTTAGGAAGTGGTGCTTTAAGACATTTCACCCTTGGCAATCATCAAAAAGCCAAAAAGCCTCCATCTGCAACAGACCTACCATGACTGACCTCTTACTTTGCAAATTAATTTGACAAACAGCCCTAAGTCGCGCCACTCATATCCCCTAGATCTCAGCACTGCAAAAACCCCAATCTCAAGCTGACTATTAGGTTTTTCACAGTGTTCTATGGTTTCTACAAAGGCAGGAAATATAATTTCATCTCATGGAGTAAATGCTTGAATTTACAGTTAGAGGAACAGCTGCTTCTAAATGTAACTTGAGCCTGAGATATGTCTGCAAAACAGAAAGCTACTCATCCAGACTTTACAGTTCTTTCCAGCATGAAAATCACAGAAAGACACCACTGTCACAGCAAACTGGAAAATGTTCATGGCCTAGAACCTCCTTCATTTACAAGCAGAGGGTTAGGGCGCCTCCTTCATCCACAAGCAGAGGGCGCTGGCCACTATTGACTTTGAAGATTGCAAGAGTCCAGGTTTGCCTTGAACTGAACAAATGAAACAGAGACTCCAGGTTTTATGAATGTGACTGATGATCATAACAGGAATAGAGTTGAAATATGCTAGCTCAAAGGAAAAGAGAATCTGGTCTGATAAAAGAGGTCATCTGAAGCTTTCAAGTCATGTGAATTGTTGAACTTTAGAAAGGCCTGTCATTAGTAAAAATTCCAATCATAAGAAGCCTGCTTTCCACAAGATCAAATGGAATAGATGCTGACAACAAATGCCATTACACAGGCAGAAAGAAAGTTCTTGGTTTCTCAAAAGACACTGACCTCCATAGTCACAGAGGCTATCCTTCAAATAGTTTGTCATGAGATGACCAAAACAAATGATGATATTTCAGTCACCCTTAGAGCAGTGCAGAGAAACAGTGTCACTGTGGCTAGGGTTTCTTCTGAAACACAGTGATGCTTGCAAGAAGAGATGCTAATATTGATGTTTTTCAAGTGGTTTACTTACCATCACATCCTGAGAAAAGTTGTGTCAAAAAGATTTGTTAAGAAACTTTCAGATACCTTATCTGATAAAGAGCCTCCTCCATGTATGAGCAGATGGCCAAAGCCTTGGATATTGTTGAAGACTGAATTAGTCAGAAAGGTGCAGTAGAGAGATACAAAGAAGGAAAATGGAAGTCATTACACAGGTCAAAGATAATGCTTCTAATTCAAAAATACTACTCTTCCTATTCATATGAAAATATCTTTCAAAATATACATCATGGTGGACAGGAAATGTTATGAATAGGTATGCCATTGATACCAAAAAGGGGGCAGTTTCCTTAAGGGAAAGGATCAAACAACAAAACAATATCACATGCCAAAGGTCCAAAGAAGCGCTTTTCAAGAAATGGTGTTCAAAGTTTTCAAATGTTTCTGGCGCATTATGAATGGTCTTTCCTTGATAAAAATCACCAAGAGGGGAAAACAGTGAACATAGTCTAGTTATGAAATGGTTCTATTTACAAAAAAGGGGTCAACACACTGGTCAAAGCAAAATGATGACTGTGTATCAAAAAGCCCTGTTTTCCTGTTTTACAAGCTTATCTGTTCAGATGGACAAGGCAAATGGGTATACAATCTTATGAATAGGCAGAAGAAGTTTGTTTTGATAAATTGTCACTGTTTAGATGTCTTAAAACAAACACAGTTGTCATCATTCCAAAGGGCAGATGTAGCACAGAATTACATGGAAAGAGAACCAGCAGACATGGCTTTTTAAATTCTATCACCAAGAAGATATCCCCTTTTGAGTTATTGTTCACTATGTTCCAAGGTCATTCAGCATATGATCATTGTTTGGATAGTTTAAAAAAGAAGCACAACCTTTATTATTTAAAAGAACAGAGGTATTGTATACTACACCTACAGGCAGGGAAGTTTTTGAGAGAGAGGCGCCCTTATCAAAACAGGAGGTCATGATCAAGTCCGAGTAAGGTCAGCGAATTTAAACACCTACTGTAGGTGAAGGATGAAGAAACTGCCGAAGACCAAGAGCTGTCAGAGCAGGTTGACAAACTAGCCCTGTCCTTCAAAGAACAAAGCAGTATTCAGGTATTCCATCGACAGTTTTAAAAGGGGTTGTTATGCATCATAAATATTACCTGTATTATTAAAACACAGTGGCAGAAGTGATGTAGAGGTTGTTGAGTTGTTTATCAAGGTTTAAAGCTCGGGGTTGAAATGTCCCCCAAAGGACAAAACTAAAAAATCACCTTTTGAAACTACTGTGTACTAAACAGAGTCATTGTTCGGGTTTGTATATTCAAAATGACAAGCCCACGGTTTAAAAACAAAACAAAGTTGAAAACCAATGTTACTTTCAAAAGTTTACTGACCGTTGGAAATTTGTTTTGAAATGACATCAAAGAGTAAGTGTGAGAGTAAAAATTTCATTTTCAAAAACTGAAGACGAATCCTGGCCTCCCTAGTACCAAAGAAATAATTTTCCGATCAACTTGCAGAAGTAACACTGTGCAGAGGCCGAGCGACGCCAAATAAGGCTAGGCGACGCGTCATGGTTTTAAACATGTCATTATACAATGGGACAAGGCCAGATAAGAAGGGCTGACGCTACCAGATACTTATGCTCGCCCGACCACCCGACAGGCCGACCCGACAGGCATTTTCTTGCGCGACGTGCTGTCTTCAAAGGGTGCCGCGCAGGGTTTTATGCCTCCCAACACCTCCAAATAATTTTTGAAGTGGCTCTGATTCTCAAACAAGGATTGCAGATATGTTTGGAGGTGTTCTTTTTGCTTTGCCCTCTTAAATTCAAAATCACTAGACCGGGTTCTTAAAAGGCACAACTGTGGGTAATGTTCGAAAAGCAGTGGTCATAATTTGAACATTCTGACCTTGCAACAAAGTCTCCTCTATGTGATTAAAAGATAAAACGGTGTTGTCGACTTTCAATCCATAAAACATAGCTTCAATATGTAAAAACTGTCATGACCTATAAAAGGATTTATCCAAGTCTGTGCAAGAAGACAGTGAAAGGAGGAGGGTTGTTGGGTTTGTTTAAAAGTTTTGGGTTTGCAAATAGCTACATTTTCCCAACAGTGAACGTGACCAAATGGTGGCTTATTTTTATTTTGATGTCCAAAGACTTTATAGACAGCTCTCCAAGCGTTTTTTCTTAAAATAATGCAAACAGCTTCCAAAAAGAGAGACAAGGTTTCAAAAGGAGAAGCTGTGGGTGTATTTTCAAAGAAGCAGTTATCATGATACGAATGTTTTGTCAAACCAAAGGACTTCTCTGTTTGATCAAAAGAGACAAAACACCAGTATTTTCCCTTTTACCCCATAAACCAAATATAGTGTGAATCTGCAAATCACCATTTGGAGGAATTTTCAAAGTATAGGTCAGGATTGGTGATTACAAGGGCAGCATCTCTATTAGAAGAAATGTCAGCTTGCTACAAGGTTATTGTGCTGACCTCAAAAACACCTAGAGCCATGACACCCCGCACTAACACAGTGGTTTCTGACTGAGTAGATGCATTTTGTTGGATTGTGAAATGTTGTTGAATATACTTGTTGAAAAGCATACCAAAGGGGAGCAGTGCTTTGATTTAAAAAGTCTTGAATTTTTAAATTCCTATAGATTTTTTGAGCTTACACCAAACTTTGCAAGCTCTGCCACTTATCTTGCACACAGAGTGACCTTTGACTGTGTAGGTACACTTTGTCATTTACTGTGTTCATATTGTTGAATCCACCAGTGGAGTGGCTTGCACCAGAAGGGAGCTGTGTTTGAAATAATAAGGTTATGGTTTTGCTTTTAACTAAAGTACAAGGTGATGCTGTGTCCTCAAAACATCAAAAGCAGGGTACCCCTTTCACAAAACACAGAAAAGGTCACTTGGACTGTGTTTCCTTACTGACTGTGTTTTTGACTAATTTTTATTGTTGAGGGACATACAAGGGGAAAGAGTAGTATTTACAAAGGAGCAGAGGCCTAATACCAAAGCAAACATGTTGCACAGTTTGGGACAAATTTACATTGATCAAACAATGTTTTAAAAGGAACAGTATGGTTGCCAAAATAGAAGAGCAGCATAAAAATGATTAACAAAGCCATGAAAGTGATGAGAAAGGGCAGTATTTTGAAAAAAGAGCACAGTGAGGCAGCACAATGAGGCAAAGGAAAACACATTGATGATATACAGCACAAGGATAAAGAGCAGCGCCATGAAGAAACTCAAAACAAGGTAAAAAAGGAGGCTAAGGAAGCGCTCTAGCACTTTAAGGAAGGGAAAAGCATATCAGCCCTTGATATTTTGGCCTCAGCTTTGGAGCACGTTGCTATGGACCCTTGAGGGTCATGCATGCAAATTTTGGGCCTTGTTCGACAACTTTTTGTTTTTTGGCATTTTTTGGGTTTTTGGTCGAAAACTCATAATTTCGCCATTTCAGTTTGAGGGATTGTCAAGGGAGGAGGATGACACCGATAGATGCTATATTTTTATGAGCAGGTCTCCAGCAATTTTCAGGGCATTTGGAGATCATTAGCCCCCTCAAATTGGCAAAAAACAACCTCATTTTGCACGTTCTGCCCGCCATATCAGCAGTCTGCTATTTTTTTGGTTTTTGCACACAGGTACAGTTTTGGATGACTTTCGGACCTCAGATTGAGTTGGTTTCAGTTGCGCCGGAAAGTAGACACAGAGAGCTTTCCAGCAAGCTTTCATGAGCCTCATTTCAATATCGGGAAGGCTGCCAATTGCATCCAGCAAGTCAGGGGACCTTTTTCAGGCATAAATATGAAGTATTTTTGTAATTTTTGAACTCCAAAAATATGCTTTTCCCAAATGTGCGTTAAGCTATTTTTATCATTGGGAAATGATGTAAAGTCAATATAATTTCCGCTACTTTTAGCAAGCTTTTTAGATATTTTGTGGGATATTTTGTGCCTTGGGCTTTGCAAAGCCTCAAGGACAAGTTTAGATATTTTGACTTGGCCAATGATTTAGTTGCTCCATGAGGTTTTCCTCCTCAAGCCTATTTATTCCATGTTTCTCATTGTAAATCAAAGGCTGAACTTGAGAGAAGAATTAATACATTGGTCATATGAGCTTTGAAGAATACACTTGAGTTATGATTTTTGGACGCTCTCTTGGATGCTTTTGAGGAATGATGAAGGATTGTTGATGGATTCCTTGACATGGTAGAATGGTATAGTGTTTCTTGATGTGTTTTTGTCTTCTAGTTTTCATTCATACTACATATTTCTTGCTGCTATAGATCAGTAAAGATTGATTTTGAGATATGCCCATGGAGGCACCTCAAAATCCCTGAATCTTCATAGCTTGATGTTTTCTTCTCCCTTAGTTATGCTAAAGAATTCTTAGCTGCTCTTTAGTAACCCAAGGTATTGTTGCTAAGTTTTATTCATCAGTTCCATGTATGTTGAGTAGGATGTATGGTTTGCCCTACCTACCTATCAGCTGCCCATAGTTCTGTCCATAAAACTTTCTCTTTGAATGATTTGTTGATCATTTTGTTGAACCAAGGAGGCCTAGTCCCGATCTAGCCCTTTGCCTAAAACTATGAAAACTTATTTGTCCAAGTGCCCAATGACTTAGAGACTATGTTTAGGCGTTCCGGCATAGTTTATGAGTTGTTAGTTTGTCTTATGTGTTTTCCCCAAAGTCTGATAGCCATTTCCCGAAGTTAGAGGGTCTTATACCTCTATGTATGGCTGGAATGTTTGATTTCTATGTATTAATTGGCTCATAGTTATACTTAGCATGATTAATGGCTTGCTATTACATGTTTATGTCTGCTATTAACTAGTTACACTTGAAATCCCTTGTCTTTCACCAACTTGTTGTCCATTTAATCCATTTTTCCCAAAGATCCCTTCTACCGTGAATCAAATCGGCCCTACAGCAGCTTTACATCATCACCTCATAGCTTCCTTGACCTGTTTGACCCCATAGCCCAATTTATCTGCATCTTGTTATCCAGTTTATGTATTTGATCATTTTTATCCCTCACAAACTTAAAAACTAAAAAAAACCAAAAAAACACTTCATAACTAGCCTAATATCAGAACACCGCAAGTAAACACATCGACATCTTTTACACATATAGAGAGAGCCCTCTCTGAGTCCAGGAAGGCTAGGTCCTTGGGCTCCAAAGCTTGTTTTGATGTTGTCGTCTGCATTTATTTCTGCATTTGGCTAGCCAATCGGCAAATCACGGGACTCTACACTGTATTGACGAGCAGACCGTCGGGTGAGAAAATGGAGGAAGTGATGGCACGAGTGTGCCCACGGGCACAAATGGGAGCAGGAAGCAAAAAAGTGGATATCCACACTATCCCTGATCTGGCATTGAGAGTTGTTTTGCATACCATCACACGGGCTGCAGGGTCGCAGGCACCGCACGAGGCCACAAAGGCCCAACTCCTGCTGGCCTCAGAATGCATGGGTCCCCGACTGTATGACTGGGCAACAGCAGTAACGATCAACATGAAAAGGCAGCTCACAAAGTGCAAACAGGGGAAACTGAAATAGTTCGGTTATGGTTCCATCTCGGTATCGTTCATTCTGGAATGTTTACCAATCTTCCAGGGCGAAGGGGCCGCAGTGGCAGATCCGGAACCACGAGAGCCAAGAATGGCTCGCTGGGCAGCATTGATGCCCAGAGCTGGAGGTGGCCAACAGATGTCCTGGAGGCCAGAGTTCTTTAGGTGGTTATGGCGCCAGCTGATCGTCGTGGAATACTGGCCCTACGCAGGAACTGACTTTACCGGGGACCCAGATCTCCCACTGCCAGAAGGAGATGACTAGGACGAGGAGTTGGGTAAGACCTCATTTTTTGATTTTATGTTATATGTTTTTTTTGTTAATACACATTTTTCCTAACACAAATATATATGTATGCAGATGTGGGACCTGAAAGACCAGCTGGGATGTCTCCAATCTCTTGGAGGACACAACTCACCCCTGAGATCCAGGGAGAGGGCACCGGAGGAGACGAGCTGATCCAGAACCTCGAGGGTATCGCCCACGGGATCCCAGACTACGCCCGGCTGGCAGACGTACCGATGGCATACCAGCGCCACACGGTGGGAGTTCCGAGTCGGATCCACCGAATCCTGAGACGCTTAGTGCGTGCAGTGACGTGCTATCATGAGCACCATGCGGATTAGTCCTTAGGATTTATAGCACACCTATTTTTTGAGAGACATACCGTCTCCGGATGTACTAAGACGACTATGTATATTTTTTTGAGTTTAGTGATGCACACTGTGCAAACATTTCGACACATATATATATATATACATATGACTATTTCTAGATGGATCTTTCTTTACATGTGATGATGTTTTTATATGTCATGCGAATGTATAATACAAATGTAATCCAATGTATCAGTTACATAACAAACGACCCAATGCGAAATGTATTCACACAATGTATCTAATCACACATTTCATTTTTACGCAAGCTTAAAAGCACACATGAACACACACATATGCAAACTATGCTTGGAATGAGGAAGACGGGCATGCCCCCCAGCATGATGTCTCAATTCGAGGTGCATGCCCCCCAAGCTTCAGTCCATTGAAAATGGAGTGAAGGTTCAAAACAAAAAGTCGAATTGAACATGCTTGTGTTTCATTATTTTAACGAGGTTGACACACTTAAAAGAACTATCCTCAAACAGCTTGTTTCATTGTTTTTAGGAGCTCGACACAAGTGGAGGAACTATGCTCCGAGAACCTGGTTTCATTTTTTAAAGAGCTTGACACAGGGAAGAAACCGTGCTCTAACCGACTTACATCAAAATGAACAAGAAGGCGGTGCTTCCAAGAGTTCCACTCTCGATGGAAGGAAAACATCCTGGAAGTCAGGACCCAATGCCCCCAGTACACTATGCACGACGGCGTCTTCACTGAGTACAGGCACGGGGTAGGTGGCCACATAGTTGACCTGCGGTGAGGCAGATACAACGGGTGGATAGAAACTAGGAGGGGGTGATGGCGGGCCAGATGCCACATTAGGACCAAAGAACGAAAGCTTATCAATGGTCACAATCCGTCCTTCATGTGGAAAGCACATCACGCGAAAGAGGGAGGAGACAAGTGCTCCCATGGAATAGGTGTAATTGTGCCCCAAAAGCAGATTGAAATCCAAGGGGCCTGGAACAACCATCACGTCCATATGGACGGTTTTACCTCCCAAAGTAACAGGTAACCTTGGAAGGATCCCCAACGGTTGACTCGTTCTTCTATTGAATGTCAACAGATTCTGCGTAACAGGCGCAAGCGGCGGCGAACCGAAGGCTTGCCAGGTAGTTGAGGATAGAATACTAACAGAGGCGCCTTCGTCTATAATGGTGCTGGGTACGACCAGACCAAAAGCCTGTAGTGTGATCTCGAAAGGCATGTAAGATGGAAGGCAGAATCCTGCAAATCGACTCCAATCAAAGGAGGCGACCAAACTACTCGGAGGGGCTACCATCGAACCGAGAAGGTCTTCCCCTGGTGTTACGGAAGAAGGAGCATCCTCCATAACCTCCATCTCGAAGGCGGGAGGGATATCCTCCGGAGCCTCCATCATGGGAGGCGGAGGAGCAGCTTCTTGAAACACATGGATAGGAGAATCTTTCTCCAAATCTGAAGAATCTGAAGAAATCAGAAGGACATGGGGGGTGTGAGATCCACTCTCGACAGAAAAGACCTGGTGCACCGTGGACGGGGCCAGTTCAACCGATCCTATGACCAATGGTTAGTCAGGGACGGATTCGTGAATTTGAATTTCTGGGGGAGTGGGATCGACCAAGGATGACCCTTGACTAATCGTAAGATCAGCTAGCGGAGGACTCAAAGAAAGTCGATTGTAACCAGGTGGAAGGCGAGGTGTAGAACTAGTTGGGTTGTCCAAGATCCGCTTGACTTCATCCATATAAGGACAAAGGTGAATGGCATGGTGCCCTTCACACAACTTACAGGGATTGGTAATATTACCCTGTTTCTTAGAGGCCTTATCAGTACCAGTTGAAGACGTTCCTTCAACTTGGCTCCCGGAAGTCAAAGGCAACGGCGGACGGCCATCGGACCATGCTTCGAGCACCTTGGGGATACCACGGCAGTCTCGAAGCAGATGGTCTCCCGAGCACAACATGCAAGGGAACTTGACTTTCCGAGGAGGGTTGGAAGGACTATCAAAAGGAGGTGTTTCGGAAACAGCAGTTCCACTTTTAGCCTCTCGCTTATCAGACTTCTTCTTCTTTGTCTTCTTCTTCTTCTTCTTAACCACCTGGTTACTCGAATCCAAACTTTCACCAGGCGAAGAAGAGGAGGAAGACGCAGAAACAGGCGAAGAAGGGGAGAGGTCCACCTTGGAATCAACATGTTTTCGTTCAGGCGGAGGGACTGATTGAACAGTAGCTGAGACATTCGGGACTACAGAGGTTGAGAATAACCAACGGGCAACCCAACAGTTAGCCCAGGAAGGGACAATGTTGCCATGTACGGAGCACCAACATTCCCAAAAGGAGGAAAATGACCAAGATTCCCATCGGAGGGGATTCCTTGGTTGGTGAACTCTGGAAAAGTTGCCATCCAAAATCAAAACCACACATGGGCTGAAAACAAGTTAAGACACACGATCACACGGTCAACAAGCAATATCTAATCGGGTGTGTAATCGTGGGCGATTAATTTTACCACATTGGAAAGTAAGAAATTCTACCGTTTCATATTTTAAGAGTCGAGAAACGATAAAAAGATGACTCTATCTCTTTCAGATTTGACACAAGCATGAAAGGAAAAGCGCTTGACGGTCTTTTCAAGTTTAGGGAGTCAGAAAAGACCAAATGACTGCTCAGGAAAAACTAGGCACAAAGGGTGTACCAAATATCCGTGAACTGCAATATACACCTTGGTTTCAATAATGAAACAGAAATCGACCAAGGACTTTCGTACGTGCAGGTAGTCTCCCCGAATGCTGTGTTCGGTGTATCACGGGTATAGGGCGGCAGACTCGGCTTCCTGTGGATAAAGGATTGAAAACCTAGAGGGGTCTCCCTTTATATACGCGACGGTACGGGGAGCACAAGTCCGTACTAGCGCTATCTAAAGCCAAAAGGCGAGCGACAGCTGCTAGGTTTAACGACGCCGGAACACGTCTCTAGCCTAGACCTTCTAAATATGTTTCGTTAAGTTCCAATGCTGCCTTAGGTTAATTGAATAAATTTTACAGTTGATCTTCAATTAAGTTTCAATTTTCAGGCCCTATCGTATGTAGTGTCTTAAAAGACTCCTAAATGCAAAGCTATATGCCACAGTCCAACATTTCGTTCGATGAAAACTAATTAGAGAAGAGTTGAGAGCTTTACACAAACGAAATGAGTGGAAGACAAACAATGAGATCTCTTAATGCAACTAATGAAATTGAAAACTTTTCATTCAAATCACTAATCACTAGCAAAAGTGAAAAGATTACAATTTGCACTAATTCAACAAAAGCAAAAGAGATTTTTTTTTTTGATTTTCAATGTTTAATAGCTAATATGCACTAAACAAACTTGAAAACAAACGGAACAACTTGAGAAACGATATTCGAGAGAGCAAAACAAACAAATTTCACTCAACAACACAAGCAATCAGATCCCAAATCGACCAAAGTCTCTCAAAACAAAGAAAAGACTCAAAAGCTTCCAATGAACCGTGTGATCTAGGTCCAAAGTAAGACTAAACGAATTTCGAATGAAGGAATGAACAATCACTCAAAAATCGCAACAAAACAATCAACAACTACTAAGAGGATGTGGAGAATCAATCAGACAGTTGACAGGACAATCAAAACACCAAAACTCCCAAGGAGGGCTCGATACACTAGGCCACTAGATGCCCTAGGGCTCAAAATGTGAAATCGATAGATAAAAGCAAACAACCAAAGGCTAGAGGTGAATTCCCAGTGAAACAGGACTCCAACACACTCAGGCAGTCGGAAAATCAAGAAGAAAAACACTGACCAAACCTAGAGAGCTCAAAAATGAGGAAACTCAAAAACCTTACAGGAGTGGCGCGACTGTAAGGAAGAAACTGGCGCCAGAAAGCAATTGGCGCGAGCTAAACAAAGGCAACACGCGCCAATTGGCGCGACTGTCGGGTTAAAAACCGCACCAGTCGAGTTTCTCAGCAAAAATTAAAAAAAAGCTACTCCAGAAGCAGATCAATGTAAACTAAGCAAACCAAGAAGCAAAAACATCACAAGGAACCCAACCCAGAAGGCTAATCAAGCAAGGAAAAACATAAAAAAATCAAAGCGAGACAACACAAACGAGACAGTGAAATCTGGACGATCCCCAGTGGAGTCGCCAAATTGTTGAGGAGGTAAATCCCCTCTGTGGACAGAGGCGATCCCTACTAGCCCAGCAGGGGTCTAGCAACAATCAAACAATGTCACGATGCAAGTTCCTAGTTACGAATGAAAAGAATAGAGATAGAAGCCTACCTAGAATCCAATGCTATGATCTGAAGAAGAAGCGTCCCCGTTCCTCAGCCTCGGCAGATCACAATCCCTCCACGATCTCCGTGGATGAACACCTGCACATGCAAAGAACAAACCGATACAAGCATAAAATCCGGCATACGTAACTAAATATCAGTCAGAAAGGATATTACTCATATTAACATGATGGAAAACAGAGTGGAACCATAATCGTAATCATCTATTAAATAACAAACGAAGAGAGATTACAACCAAGTTCTGACGTCGCGGTCTCCTTCGGATGGGTCTCCAGTCGTCCACGTCTCGTAAAGCTCGCCAGGGAAAGGGCAAACCTCTCCAGAGTCTCTCGACAATAGTCTCCTTACTTGAGTCGGCCTTAAGGGAAAAAGAGGGCTCTTTACAGCACAAAGGCTCTTGGGAATATGGAGATTCAAAGCTTAGGCACTTCAAGACTAGCTTGCCATGGGATTGAGCAGGCTTTTATAGATGGGGAAGGAGAGAGTTGAGATCCCTATTATTGTGGGATTGGCCCTATCAACAAGGAAGGCTCCATGGAAGGTGGCAAAACCACTTCCCTTCCATAGAACTCCCGCAGCCAAACCTCCCAACTCAAGATAGGCAATGGTTCTGAGTTTGTTGAAACTCAACTTCCGCCATCTTTATTAGAAAAACACTCCTTAAATTGGCTGGCGCGACCACTTCTCTGGGACAGAGCGCCAGGTGGCGCGGCCTCTTTGCAGGATTTCCCTCATTGGCGTGAGTGCTGAACTGTCTGCCCGCGCCAATGCAAAAAGAGATGTTTTTCATGATTTTTGCAAGGAGATGTCTTAAGGGAAATTAAAGCTCATGCTTAGAGGAATGCTTTGATGATGGTTTCAAGGCATATGACAATGTTCACAGGTCACAAAATGGGTCCTCCATTGTGTGGGACGGGGAATGGTAGGGACGGTGACAAGTGCGTAGCAACAATTGTGAGAAAACTCCACAGCTAAGCGCGCTTGAGCCGGAGGATTTCTAGGATGGGTGACCTCCCAGGAAGTCCTGGTTACCGGGTGCAAGCCCGGGAAGTAATGATTGACGCTATGTGATTCATTTTACTAGTTTTAATCCCACTTCTTCACCCATGTGAGCATCACCCGATGCAATGAGTGCTAAGAGGACTATTCAAAAATCTTGAAATTAGTCCATTCACAACTACCTCTCATGGAAATGATCATAGATGAATGACTTACTTTAACTTAGTTGAATTCCAAAAATGATATCTAATATAATGCATTGCGGAAACCCCTCATACTTAAATACAAAAGAGTAAAGGGATCTCTACTTGAATGGTTCATGAGGCACAATACTTGCTAAGGTTTTGAAAATAGGATAGCAAGCTAAGTGGGCTTGATTGTGGGGAAAGCTCCATAGTTAAGCACGCTTGAGCCAGAGGAATTCTGGGATGGGTGACCTCCCAGGAAGTCCTAGTTGCCAGGTGCAAGCCCTGAAAGTGATGATTGACATTATGTGATTCATTTCACTAGTTTCAATCCCACTTCTTCACCCCTGTGAGCATCTGCGTCTGATGAGTGCTAAGTGGACTATTCAAAAATCATGAGAAATTAGTCAGTTATGACTACCTCTCATGGAAATGGTCATAAATGAATGACTAAATTAACGCAGTTGAATCCCAAAAATGATATCTAATATAGTGCACTGCGGAAACCCCTCATACCTAAAATACTAAGAGTAAAGGGATCTTTTCTTGAATGGTTCATGAGGCACAATAGTTGCTAAGGTTTTACAAATGGGGTAGCAAGCTAAGTGGGCTTGATTGTGGGGAAAAATCCACAGCTAAGCACGCTTGAGCCAAAGGATTTCTGGGATGGGTGACCTCCCGGGAAGTCTTGGTTACCGGGTGGAAGCCCCGGAAGTGATGATTGATACTATGTGATTCATTTCACTAGTTTCAATCCCACTACTTCACCGCTGTGAGCATCACCCGATGCAATGAGTGCTAAGTGGACTATTCAAAAATCATGAGAAATTAGTCAGTTATGACTACCTCTCATGGAAATGGTCATAAATGAATGACTAAATTAACGTAGTTGAATCCCAAAAATGATATCTAATATAATGCACTATGGAAACCCCTCATACTTAAAATACTAAGAGTAAAGGGATCTCTTCTTGAATGGTTCATGAGGCACAATAGTTTCTAAGGTTTTGCAAATGGGGTAGCAAGCTAAGTGGGCTTGATTGTGGGAGAACTCCACAGTTAAGCGCGCTTGAGCCAGAGGAGTTCTGGGATGGGTGACCTCCCGGGAAGTCCTGGTTACTGGGTGCAAGCCCCGGAAGTGATGATTGATGCTATGTGATCCATTTCACTAGTTTCAATCCCACTTCTTCACCCCTGTAAGCATCACCCGATGCAATGAGTGCTAAGTGGACTATTCAAAAATCATGAGAAATTAGTCAGTTACAACTACCTCTCATGGAAATGTTCATAGATTAATGACTAAATTAACGCAGTTGAATCCCAAAAATGATATCTAATATAATGCACTGTGGAAACCCCTCATACTTAAAATACTAAGAGTAAAGGGATCTCTTCTTGAATGGTTCATGAGGCACAATAGTTGCTAAGGTTTTGCAAATGGGGTAGCAAGCTAAGTGGGCTTGATTGTGGGGAAAACTCCATAGTTAAGCGTGCTTGAGCCAGAGGAGTTCTGGGATGGGTGACCTCCCGGGAAGTCCTGGTTACCGGGTGCAAGCCCCAGAAGTGATGATTGATGCTATGTGATTTATTTCACTAGTTTCAATCCCACTTCTTCACCCCTGTGAGCATCACCCGATGTAATGAGTGCTAAGTGGACTATTCAAAAATCATGAAAAATTAGTCAATTATGACTACCTCTCATGGAAATGGTCATAGATGAATGACTAAATTAACGCAGTTGAATCCTAAAAATGATATCTAATATAATGCACTGCGGAAACCTCTCATACTTAATATACTAAGAGTAAGGGGATCTCTTCTTGAATGTTTCATGAGGCAAAATAGTTGCTAAGGTTTTGCAAATGGGGTAGCAAGCTAAGTGGGCTTGATTGTGGAGAAAACTCCACAGTTAAGCGCGCTTGAGCCAGAGGAGTTCTGGGATGGGTGACCTCTCGGGAAGTCCTAGTTACCGGGTGCAAGCCCCAGAAGTGATGATTAACGCTATGTGATTCATTTCACTAGTTTCAATCCCACTTCTTCACTGTTGTGAGCATCAACCAATGCAATGAGTGCTAAGTGTACTATTCAAAAATCATGAGAAATTAGTCAGTTACGACCACCTCTCATGGAAATGGTCATAGATGAATGACTAAATTAACGCAGTTGAATCCCAAAAATGATATCTAATGTAATGCACTGTGGAAACCCCTCAGACTTAAAATAAATACTAAGAGTAAAGGGATCTCTTCTTGAATGGTTCATGAGGCATAATAGTTGCTAAGGTTTTGCAAATGGGGTAGCAAGCTAAGTGGGCTTGATTTTGGAGAAAACTCCATAGTTAAGTGCGCTTGAGCCAGAGGAGTTCTGGGATGGTTGACCTCCAGGGAAGTCCTGGTTACCGGGTGCAAGCCTTGAAAGTGATGATTGACACTATGTGATTCATTTCACTAGTTTCAATCCCACTTCTTCACCCCTGTGAGCATCACCCGATGCAATGAGTGCTAAGTGGACTATTCAAAAATCATGAAAAATTAGTCAGTTACGACTACCTCTCATGGAAATGGTCATAGACGAATGACTAAATTATCACAGTTGAATCCCAAAAATGATATCTAATATAATGCATTGCAGAAACCCCTCATACTTAAAAGTTGAATTTAAAACACATAACACTTTACATCACATCCATTGGAATTGATACATACTGATCTATGTGGTCCTGTGAGAACAAAGCCTTAGATGGAGAATTATATTTCATGTTAATGATAGATGACTATAATAGGATGGCAGCCGTCAGTTTCCTAAAGAAAAAATATGAAGCATTTGAGTGCTTTAATATCTATAAGGATTTGGTCGAAATTGAAACTAATTTGAAAATAAAATGTTTAAGATCATATAATGGCAGAGAATTCACTTCCAAATTATTTCAGCAATACTGTGACGAAAATGGAATAAAAAGACAATTTTCAACAACATGAACACCTCAGTAAAATGGAGTTGTTGAAAGAAAGAACAGAACTGTACAGGAAATGGGTAGAACAATGTTGAAGTACTATAAATTGGATGAAAAATTATGGGTTCAAGCAATTGATACGGCAGTCTTCATTATTAACCGAAGTCTTCTCAAAAATAATTTCAATAAGACCCCATATGAATTATGGAAAGGATACCCGGCTAATGTAAAATATTCCAGAATATTTGGAAGCAAATGATACATCAAAAGAGAAGATCGAAAGTTGGGTAAGTTTGAATCACGTGTTGACGAAGGTATCTTTGTTGGTTACTCACGCAACAGAAATTCCTATAAATGCTATAATCTAAGATTAAAACAGATAGTGGAGAGCACAAATGTCACATTTGATGAAGATGGTGTTCTAATGAATAATGATGAGGATCTAGAATCTTTGAAACTTGAGACAGAGGCTGAAAAAGGCAGAGAAAATTCTACAACAAGAAGCAACTATCAACCAGGAAGAAGTAAATAATGATCATCAAGATATACTGGAACAAAAACAAGAAGCTTCTCCAAAGAGAACAAAATAATGGATTCAAAAGAATCATCCATCAAATCAAATCATTGGTGATATAAATGAAGGTTGGCAGCTTCATTCATCACAACGAGCTCAAATTTCTTTTCTAGTAACCTTTGAGCCAAGTAGTTTTGAGGAAGCCAGCCACAATGAACATTGGGTAGCAGCTATGAATGAAGAAATGGATCAAATAGAGAATAACAACACCTCGGAATTAGTTCCACGACCAAAAGATAAAAATGTCATTGGGACTAAATGGGTCTTCAGGAAAAAATTGAATGAAGATGGACAGGTTACCAGAAACAAAGCAAGATTGGTTTGCAAAGGCTATGCACAAGTGGAAGGAATTGATTTCGATGAAACATTTGCACCAGTTGCCATAATGGAAGCCATCTGAATGTTCCTTGCCTACAAGAAAAATCAAAGTCTACCAAATGGATGTTAAGTCAACATTTTTGAATGGCGAATTAGAAGAAGAATTTTTCATTGAACAACTTGAAGGTTTCCTACTATCAGAAAAAGAAGATTATGTTTGCAAGTTCAAGAGACTTTGTATGGTCTCAAGCAGGCTCCTAAAGCATGGTATGCTCCTCTTGATGGATATCTATGTCAACAAGGGTTCAAGAAATCTACTGCTGATAGAAGTATTTATATACAAATAAATAAAGATAATTTAGCAATCATTGAGGTATATGTGGATGATAAAATATTTGGTAGAAATGATGATCGACTAAGTAAGAAATTTGCTACAAAGATGCAACATGAGTTCACGATGTCTTTACTTGGTGAGCTAACATTGTAATATTCCAAATTTTTCCTTCAATAAATTGGAATATTGATTTTGTCTATTTTCACTAAGGAGATGAAAAATTGGGTAAGGAGGCCCAATGGAAATAAAAACATAGACAAAATCCCTCTAGTATGAAAAGGGATTAGCCATGGAACTAGATTTCACACCCTCATGTGTGAAAGGAGACTTTTGCAAAGAGGCTTGGTTAAGTTTGACCAAGTCAAACTGCGTTGGGTATGAGGTGGAAAGCACTACATGGGACAGCGCAGAGATAGAGGAGGGAATATTCCTTTATGGAGGAAACGCTAATGGATGGGGCCCATGGAGAGAGAGCCTTCACTTGCTATATATGGAGAGGAGGAGAGCCATTGTAATGCATGCTTATGATTATTAATTTTATGTCTATTCATAAATTGTGCATTCTTTGTTGTTTAGAAAGAATTGCTGGGGAATTCCCGTTTAGGATTTCATCACCTTCTTGAGAGGTCTCTTGAAGGTTTGTTCTTCATTCTTCACATCTCTTGGCTCAAGGCCAAAGCATCCTCCTCCAGGACAACGTTATTGTTGTAGCAGCATAACTCTGTGTTGTAGGGTGTTGCAGTGGAGACTCCACAACACCTCTTCCATCTCATCATTTTCAAAGAGAGAGTCTTACCTTTCTTGGGAGATGATATTGGAAGCTTGAGAGCTTATTTTTAGATCTTGGCACTTGGCCATAGTTTTCTATTCCACTCACTGCATAGTCCCTCTTAGTGACTGCGTTATTTTCATGGAGTATTTGCAGTGAGGGTTTGCAGATTGATTGGATGGTGAGATCTCAAGTGTAAAGATCAGCCTTCCACTTTAGAGATCCATTGGAGGAGGTTTACTTCAGATTTCTCATCATATTTAGCCTTCTCTATTCAGTTATATATTTGAGTTGCAGCTGCTGCCTAGCAACTCTGGCATTTTTGCCATTTTGTATATCTCAGCCAATCCTTTGGAGGATTGGTGTATTATTGCTTATAAGGGTTAGAGCTTTGCTCCCCTAGTGTATTTGAGCCATATCTTGTCATATATTTTAGTTATCATGTAATATGGAGTAGTACCTTCTATAAACTTCATCCTCTTAGCCTCAGTTTATGCAAAAATAGCAGTGTTCTTCTATTTTCATGTACATGTCTTGTTGAGGCTTGCATTGCCTTTCTTGAGTAGATGTTTCCTCAAGAACTTGTACTTTATTTGCTGCTATAACATTATTTATTGGCTATCTACATCTTCTTGTCTCACATCTCATAAAATAATGTTGTTTTTCCATGGTATGCTCATGTATTGTTGCAGCCCCATTCCTTAGGCAATTTCTGAAGGGAACTAGGTGTGGGAGGCTTGTCTCACTACCCTAGAAGGATTTCTTTGGTCCCAACTCTTGGATTGTAGTCTTAGATGTATTGATCTAAGGGATCCAGGTCTTGGTATCAAATCCTACTGCCTCCATTTCTGGAAAATTCATTTTCTAGCCATGGATTGCTAGCCATTCTAGATTGGGAACATTACAGTGGTATCAGAGCAACTTTCTTAGCTCAGCCTGTGAGTCTAAGCCCAAGAATGTCAAAATTTTGAAGAAAAAGAGATTGCTCTCATCAGTATTCAGATCCAGAGGAGACCTCTCTAAGGAGGTAAGAAGATTGAAGAAATAGAAGAGGAAGGACCGTGCACTTCCTATTCTCATCTAGAAGAAGACACTTGGATTATCAGATTCTAAGTGATTACCTTGTTGAGTATAGATCTCAACCTAGAGCCTTCAAGGAGACTCTGTATTTTCCTCATTTAATCTAGCTAAAGGAAGAGAAGAGACCCTGTAGCAGAAAAGGAATCAGAGGCAATAGATTTCTGTTGTCTACCTTTGATGGGTCATCTACTACAAGAAATTAGGTGAGAGAGTTGGAGGAATTTTTCCTACTACATCCTGTAGCAGGGAAGGAAGCTGTTGAAATCTTAGTGCTGCACTTGGAGGGTGAAGCCTATGATTGGTGGAGCAGCCACTTGAGCCATGCAAGGGAGAAAAATTTTGCAAAGTTCATCCAAGGGTTGATCAAAACCTTTGATGGTGAAAGGGAAAAGGAAGAGAAGGCCACACCTCCCCTTGAGGAGAATTTTGATAACGCTGTCACACTCATGGAGGAAAAGCCACATGCATCAATAGTTGGGGCAGCCAACACTTTGGAGGAAGGAAATCTTGCATCCCTACAAGAAGTTCCCAAACATCATCAAGGTATGAAGAGATTTCCACATTCTTTTGTTGCAGCAAATTCTTTTGATCAATGTGGAAATTTTCTTTTGAATGACCAAGGGTCAAATCCCATTGCTACCATAGAGCAGCTTGGTTGCATTGCGTTGTGCAACATGAAAATTTTTGAGGAGGAAATAAAACATCATCTTCATGAGCCTTTTTTGGATTGCATATCACATTGGAGGTTGGGCTTTGAAGCCTTGAAGGATGATAGTAGACATCTTGCAGTGAGAAGCCCTTTCTCCCTTCAATATGAAACTTTCTCAATGAGCTCCTCTCAGCTCAAAGAGGAACTTTTACTTTCAGCTCCAAGACCTCATTGGTTTTGGAAAACTATTGATGAGCTCAAGGAGAGATCTCATCAGAGGTGCACTTCAACACACCATGGAGTGCAAAGATGTTCTTCCTTTCTCACAAGAGCAGATAGAAGATGGGGGACATCTTAGGATGGATAACATCTCTCATGCTTGTGTTGGACATTCCTTGAGCCATACATATCATGATGGGAGGTTTTTTCCTACCACCTATTTGGGTCTTGATAGGATCTCATTGATCCTTGAGAAGATTGCATTTCAAAATCCCATGAAGTGAAAAGACAGGAATTTGATTTGGGGGAATGGTATCCCTCATGGTAGGAGTACCAAGATGAAGATAATATTAAAAGCATCCACAAGTGATTGAGTGGATGTGGTTGATAAGTAAGGAGCTGGGAGGCTACTTGCAAATTTATGATACCGGGCAATAGGAGGCTTGGCTACGCTGGTTACTCTTGAAAGAGTTTGGCCATCACTTGGAAAACACTCTTCCTGAGAGTAGGAGGATGGAAAAGAGATGGCAGGATACTTGCAACAGCATAGAGTATGGATGCATGGTGTTGATATGATACTCATATCATTCATTGTGTCTTCATCACATGAGTTGTATGATGGAAGTATGGGGAAGTAGCAAAATATTTTGTTTTTTTTCTTGTTCTTGGGAGAGCAAGGGCAGATTTTCTCTCACACTTTGTATGATGTTGCAAGAGGAGGAGATGGCATTACCTCCTTGGATTTTGATGATAGAGAGGTACTTCCACCTTGGGAAGAACTTCTTATGTATTGCAGCATTACTAGAGGAATCTTTGATAGGGAGCATGTCAAAGAACAAAGCTTGGTATTGACAGGAGCTTATTTTCATGAGCTCACAGCGTTGTCACTTTGGAGTAGAGATTTATAGATAGAGTGTCCCCAGGATCACTTCACATTATATGCACTTGGTTAACAAGGAGAGGTGATGATGATGGTCACTATTGCATATTCTTCTTCACTTGGGTTTCCAAGCATGAGGAGGATTATCTTCTTGCAGCACACGGTTCATTCTTCTTCATAGCATGCCAAAACACTATGGAGGACTCATTTATAGATCCATGTATCATCTTACTTCTGGCATATGGTAAGAAGTTTGTTTTTACATTCATAGGCTTGCACACTCTTACCATTCTTATGCAGTGCATTGCTTCACAAGAGGGCAAGCTTGTCACATTGCTCTATGAGATTTATTGGGCCAATCTATATGATGGAGGTAGCCATATCTTATTTGACCTTGGGAAATTTTTTTATCATCACATGTATGTGTAGCTTATGCACTCTAACATGTATCATATGAAGACATGCATGATTAACCATGTAAAAAGAAACATTTTTCCTTGTACTTTCCTCAAGCAGCATGTTGTAAAACTGCGCTGTCACTATTGGGGAAGTTGTTGGTACCTTATTTCCTAACTTGAAACCTTTAGCCTTTCCTTCATTTTGTTGTTGATCATGCCTTCATTTTCTGATATGGATCAGATTCGTATAAGAAGCATTATTATGAGAGAGGCACATGAGTTGGATGTGTCCTTGAGTGGGAAGAATTCTCACATTTTCTGCACTACATGTTGTAATGGGAGCATGGGAGAAGATATGCCCACCACTACTACATATGTGTTCCCTTTTGAGGTGGACCATGGACTTGATATTCATCCATTGTATATCCATGGCAAGTGTTTGATCTTGTATTTTTGTTATATTCAGCCATTTACTGTTCCTTAGTAGATGTGATGGATTTTATATGTCACTTGCCATGTTCCTTTCTGAGATTGCAGTGGATGAAACTCCATTGTTTGTATCATGTATCATCATGTATAACTTGCAGAAAAATACTTATTGGGATACTCTATGATGACCTTGTCCTATTCATCATGGATGGATTGTTTTGGGCCAGCTTGTTCTTTAATGTTGGAGGAAGACTCGTTGGAGGATTGTTCTTCACTTTGCCATTTGAGGGAAATACTTTTGTAGCCCAGGATCAACACACACTCTACACTTACCATAAGTGGAGAGAAGAATAGCTTGGGGTAGGCTATTATGCTTAACATATTCATATTTTCAGCCCACCTTCATTTCCAGAGCTTGAGGTGGAAGGATATTTTCAAGAATTTCCTTGTTGGGAGGTGGCTCATTTTGTTTGGATGATTTCTTGGGGATGGAGGATCCATGTGGGGAAGATGATCCTCATAAAATTTAAGACTCCATGCCTTGAGTGGAGACTTTCCAGCTCTATCCTTGCAGTTGCTTGAGGAAAAGCAACATTTGGGAGGGGAGGACTGTAATATTCCAAATTTTTCCTTCAATAAATTGGAATATTAATTTTGTCTATTTTCACTAAGGAGATGAATAATTGGGTAAGGAGGCCCAATGGAAATAAAAGCATAGATAAAATCCCTCTAGTATGAAAAGGGATCAGCCATGGAACTAGATTTCACACCCTCATGTGTGAAAGGAGACTTTTGCAAAGAGGCTTGGTTAAGTTTGACCAAGTCAAACTGCATTGGGTATGAGGTGGAAAGCATTACATCGGATAGCGCAGAGATAGAGGAGGGAATATTCCTTTATGGAGGAAACCCTAATGGATGGGGCCCATGGAGAGAGAGCCTTCACTTGCTATATATGGAGAGGAGGAGAGCCATTGTAATGCATGCTTATGATAATTCATTTTATGTCTATTCAGACATTGTGCATTCTTTGTTGTTTAGTAAGAATTTCCAGGGAATTCCTATTTAGGATTTCCTCACCTTCTTGAGAGGTCTCTTGAAGGTTGGTTCTTCATTCTTCACATCTCTTGTCTCAAGGCCAAAGCATCCTCCTCCAGGATAGCATTATTACTGCAACAACATAACTTTGTATTGTAGGGTGTTGCAGTGGAGACTCCACAACACCTCTTCCATCTCATCATTTTTAGAGAGAGAATATTCCCTTTCTTGGAAGATCAGATTGGAAGCTTGAGAGCTTATTTGTAGATCTTGGCACTTGGCCATAGTTTTATATTCCACTCACTGTGCAATCCCTCTTAGTGACTACATTATTTTCAAGGAGTATCTGCAGTGAGGGTTTGCAGATTGATTGGATGGTGAGATCTCAAGTGTAAGGATCAGTCTTCCACTTTGGAGATCCATTGGAGGAGGTTTACTTCATATTTCTCATCATCTTCAGCCTTCTCTATTCAGTTCAATATTTGAGTTGCAACTACTGCCCAACAACTCCGACATTTTTGCAATTTTGTATATCTCAGCCAATCCTTTGGAGGATTGATGTATTATTGCTTCTAAGGTTAGAGCTTTTCTCCCCTAGTGTATTTGAGACATATGTTGTCATATATTTTAGTTATCATGTAGTATGGAGTAGTACCTTCTATAAACTGTGTCCTCTTAGCCTGGTTTATGCAGAAATAGCAATGTTCTTCTATTTTCATGTACATATCTTGTTGAGGCTTGCATTGCCTTTCTTGAGCAGATGTTTCCTCAAGAACTTGTACTTTCTTTACTGCTATAACATTATCTATTGGATATCTACATCTTCATGTCTCACAACTCATAAAATAATGTTTTCTTTCCATGGTATGCTCATGTATTGTTGCAGCCCCATTCCTTGGGAAATTTCTGAAGGGAACTAGGTGTGGGAGGCTTGTCTCACTACCCTAGAAGGATTTCTTTGGTCCCAACTCTTGGATTTCAGTCTTAGATGCATTTATCTAAGGGATCCAGGTCTTGGTATCAAATCCTGTTGCCTCCATTTCTAGAAAATGCGTTTTCCAACAATGGATTGCTAGCCATTCCAGATTGGGAACATTAAAAACATACTTCTTAGGGCTTCAAATATCTCTGAAAGAGAAATGAATATTTATATGTCAAGCCAATTACATCAAGGAAATGCTCAAGAAATTAAAAATGGAATATTGCAAACTCCTCCTTACTCCCGTGGTAATAGGTTGAAAATTGAGCATAGACGATTCATCTAAGGATGTGGATCAAAGGTTGTATAGATCTATGATTGGTAGTCTTCTATATGTAACAGCCTCCTGGCCAAATGTTATGCAAGAAGCTGGACAAGTAGCAAGATTCCAAGCAGCACCAAAATAATCAAATATTATTGTTTTCAAAAGAATTTTTCGATATCTAAAGGGAACAACAGAATATGTCTTGTGGTATCCCAAGGGTAACAATTTCATTATTCAAGCCTTTATAGATGGAGATTGGGCAAGAAGCATTGATTATCATAAGAGTACTAGTGGAGCAGCATTATATCTAGGTGGTTGTCTCGTATCATGGTTGAGCGAAAAACAAACCTCAATCTCGTTATCTACAGCAGAAGCAGAATACATTACTATGACATCTTGTTGTACTCAATTCCTTTGGATGAAAAAAACTTTCCAATATATTCAAGTACAATTCAGTGAGTCTATTCCCATGTTATGTGATAACACTAGTGCCATCAGTATCTCTAGGAATCCTGTCATGCATTCAAAAACAAAACAAATTCCGATCAAACATCATTTTGTTAGAGAACAAGTCACTGAAAATAATATCAAACTTGAATATGTTGGTACAAAAGAACAAATCACTGATATCTTCACTAAAACTTTACCTCATGAAGCACTGAATATCTTCACCAGAAGCTCAGGATTCTCCCAAGTTCTCATTAGATTTTCCTTATTCAGAAAATAATGGAGGAGTGGAAGTGTGTACAGATCCGCAATATGGTTGTGTGTTAGGGGGAGTTACCCTTTTCCATTAATGTCAAAGGGGGAGAGAATGTTGTAGTAACAGGTGTCATGATCACAAGTGGACTTCTTATGTTGCCATCAATTCCAAAGGGGGATATTGTTGATCAGTGGCTATCATTGATGTCAACCCAAGCAACACCAGGGGAAACCCCGATTTTGCATGGGAGTTTTGACCTACCAAATTACTGTATTCCGAGTCAAGGATATTTTTTATGGTTTCTAATTTTTGATATGTTTTTTTTGATATATGGCATGCCATGTAATTCTTTATGGTTTGAGAGATATTCATGTTTGAAGTTAGTAACCCCTATTAGTGGGCTAAAACCCCATGGGGTTATGGCATGACACTATTCATTGGTTGTGGTCATTGAATAGTAAATAATTAATAATTTTTAAGCTCCTAAAATCCCTCCCACGTTCACTTGTTGAAGTCCCTCTCAACCTAAGAATTTATATAAATTGTGATCCTCATATCCTCCTTATGTAGGGATTTCGCTACTTGAAACAGGTCATCTTGGAATTTTCGATATAACTTTTTTTCTATGAAGGTTCAGAAGATGAAATTTCCAGGAGGAGAAGCCGAAAGCCTGAGGAATCTCTTGTAAAAATTTTAGATCATGGCTCGCAATATTTGGAGATATGATCTGTGGAAGTTAGGTTTTTTGCAGGCCCCTGAACTTCATCTCAAAGAGGTGACATTTGGAAAATCTTCATAACTCCCTCTGTAAGTATCGGATTGGAATTATGTAAAAAGTGTCTGATAGTGCATAGAGTTTAGTTTTCTTTATATCAATTTCAGAGCTTAATGAGGAAACAATGACACGTGGCACATTTTACAAGCTCGCTCTACTGAACCAGTACATAATTAGGCCATTGTGAGAGATTGGGCATAACTTTGTCATGAAGAATCCAAATTGGGTCAGACCTATGGCATTGGAAAGAAGACTCAAAGGAATACTGGAGGACCGAACATCACATATTGGGGATCTAAAATAGTAGAGATACACCATATTCAATATCGAGATCCTAGAAGGAAAGAAAAGGCTAGATCATGTGTTGTCAAGGGCTGCAAAGGACCATACTTTCTAGGGAAACAAAGCAAATCAATGTGCAATAGAGATAAGCTCCATGTAAGTACATTCTGTATATGTGTGTTCATCTCTTAATTTCATTAGGTTCTTTGTATTCTAATTTTTTTTTTTTTTTTTAGCACTAACATACGCTCTATGGGATGAGGTAAGTTTTGTTATTATCATGTCATGTTTATTTCCTTGAAGACTTTTTGCAGGTATTATATATTCATCAAGATAAGAATCAATGCATGATATAATGTTCTAAAGAGTGAGAAAGGGTAGCATGACAAGAGCAACAATCAAGGTGCAGAATAGCATCAAGAACTTCACCACATGAAGTCTTCACATTGGCAACACTGCATATAGTCATTGTAAAGGTATGATTGTATTGAGTCATTATAAAGCATCATTGTAAAATTTGTACAAATTTCTATCTACCAAGAATTGAAGAGGCAGTGTTGGGAGGTCTAGGATCATCATTAGGTATTTGTGTCATAGTTGGGGTTATTTTCTAGTGTGTCTTCTTCTTCTACATTATTCTATATCATTGTAAAGTGGAACATTTTCCCTGGTATGGGAGTCCATTCTTCTTTTATTCTTCTATAGGGTGGTAGGGTGGTGCTAGGCTAGTGCATGAAGTCACCAACAGGTTCAAGCCTGTGAAAACTTCACAGTGGTAGGGTGGTGCTAGGGTGAGTTGTAGCTCATTAGGCGTTGGGGCATCCATTCAGTTGACTACTGACGAATCTTGAGCGTTCGAGCGTCCATCCAGTGGGAGCTAGGGAATAATTCTTTTATAGATTCTAGGAAGTTGGAGATTTATTTTCAATTGGAGTTGAATATTAAAGAATTATTGGAAAAGCATTCAGGTGGTTTTTGTCCCGGAAGGTGTTTCCACCTTAAAAAATATGTGCATTTGTGTTCCTTTTGTTTACTGCTATCAATGTACAAACACTGATAATAATTGAAGATGAACTCATGCTATAAAATATTAATAATAATACTAATTGAAAGGAATAATAATTCACCCCCCTTTTCAGTATTTCCAACAATAACCGATAATTAACACTAAATATTTATCACATGCCAGTTCTAAGGAAGACTCAATTGAGATTGGAGTTAAAGGGAAGTGTATTATCAGTTGTATAATTAGAAAATTGTACAGGTGGTGCATGGAGTCTGTAGGATGCTGATCTGAAAGGACTATATTAGTTTTTTGTGCTAATTGTCTTTTCAGTTAATAAACATGTACATATTTGTCTCCATTTGTTTGCTTAAGGATTGAGGAATTTAACCATGAAACATATATGAATTTGTGAATTATAAGAATTAAAATAAGCATAAATAACACTGAAAAACACTGTATAATAGAGAAATAAAACCACACATAATATTTACACAGTAGGCATGATGAAGCAGTTCACCCCTCTTGGGCTACATCTGCTGGTCCAACTCCCAATACCATGTCCATCTTTCATTATTCGCAATTTTTTTCAAATACATGTGTTTACAAGCCTCCAATGGCTATTTTATCTACAACAATGGCTCCAGAATGCTCAAATTAGTCTAGTTAGACCCTTTTTTTACCCAAATTCGTCGAAAATTGACCCTCCTAGCCTATTTCCCAATATCTCCTACAAAACCTCCACTAAAAATGCAGGACTGCAGTTAACTGTAGTTAAAAATAACAAATATCTGAATTTTGGTGGCACGCTATTAACTTCGCTAAGCCAAACTGTCAAAATTTAATGTTAAGTTAAGCAGGAGGGGCTAGCCACATGTCGACCCCCAAACTCTGCTTTTATGCTAACTGCTGAGCAGAACCATCAACATAGGTCACTGTAACCATGCCATATGTTAGGGTTGTGGTTGTAGTTGTATTACCACCAAGTGTTACGATTTCATAACCATTGGAATGTTGCAACAAATGTTGCGATGAGAGTTGTATCATGTGACCACTTCCATCGGGGTCACCAGCAGGTTGGGATTGCTGGTGGTCCCCCCAAAACCCCCCCATATACCAAAACTATAAAATTTATATAGATGTGGTTCCCTATAGGGGTAAGAACTTCATAGTAGCCTGGATGGTTAAAACCTTTGTACTTTCCCAGAGGTCGTGGGGTCGAACCCCGCGGACCTCGACAAAATTTTAATCAACCAAACAAGGGACACGTGGTAGCCTCAAGGCTGGCCACGTGTCACCCAACCATTGGCCCAAAAAAAAAATAGCACCACCACATCATTGAATAAACATGTGCCACCTGGAGAAATATTATAGGCTTGGGAAAATGGAATATTCTTAGGAATATTTCCCTTTTTGCTGACTGTACACCTTCATGTTGATTGGGCATCCCAATCAAACCTGACACAATTTTAGTTGTTTGGGAAATCGATCAAAACATGATATCTACCTCATACGACATTGATTTTTCGAACCATTCATGGCACTGAAATCAAAACAACGAGATCTAAACAGTCATTCAGGTTCGCTATAGTTTCGAGCACTTTCAATTTTGAGCAAAATTCATGAACTCCTAGTCACACCTCCTCATTGGGAAGCTTTTGGACCCCAAAATACTTTGATTACCTGTTCAGTAGAAGAGGGTACAGCTCCTTCACCATTCCAATTTCCATCCACTCTAACTTACTTGGCTTACTGCCTTTGAGCCCAACACGAAGGTAGTCAACACTACCCCTCTGAGATGCTCTTGTCCTCCTGTCAAGAACTGTATCTTCCTTGAGCTCATCCAGAAATTATGGCGATAAATCTTCAACGGAAGGAAACTGAATATCACTTCCTTGATCATCAATCAAAGGTGGCTCATACAAAAATCATTTTTCAACATTAACAACTGAATACATTTGCATATATGAAGGAAAGTCAAGTTGAAATTCATTGTTACCAACTTGCTTTATGATCTTGAATGGACTATAGTGAATGGGATTCATATTTTTACCTTCTCCTTGCATCCTTTCTTTTCTTATGTGAAACCCTACCTCATCTCCTTCTTGAAACTTGTGATCAACTCTATTGTTTTCATGGCTCTCCTTGTATTTTCTTTGACTCTTCTTGTAATATCCCAAAATGGGAATGTAGAAGTGCATAAGCACAATACTAGAATAGTAGGGTTCAATCAATTCATAAAATGTGTTGATAAACACATGGCCATAAAATGAATGAAACAACAGCAAAAAGAAGCACTTCTACGCCTTCCCAAGTGGGGAAAATGCAACAAATAGACCCTGAAAATGTTATTTTTGGAGATATGTGTTTTAACTGGGTGAAATAATGGTTGGTTCCCTTAGAATATGGTCTTAGGCCCTCACATACAAAAGAGGAACTGAAAAAAATCACTTATGATAAGTTAAACAGACCTCCCGGCCTCAAAGCAGCTTAGAAATAGCCAAATCCCATGACTTAAGTTATTCGGAAAAAAAATGAAGCATGTACAATGTTATTTTATGAGGTTATCTCCAAAATTTCAATATAAAATCATATATCTAGATATTTATGGCACAATATGCTAAGAAAACATAGTTCTGACCTCCTTATTGCATTATAGAGATAACCTGGCAAGGGTTCTTGAGATACATGTACAAAAAAGAGAAGATCTGAATATTCAACTCTGAAAAATGCAGTCTCACTGCAACATTATAGAAATATGACTTAATAATACAAAAGAGGGATGATAATCCCTTCCTCTAGCTTTCTGGGAGAAGGGTTAGCCCTTTCCCTAGGAAACTAGCTCAGCAACAAGGGTCTTAACCCTGCTACAGCAAATCTATGAAAAATGATGCAGTTCCTACAAGGGACTGTGCTGTAGGAGATGAGGAATAATTTGGCCTAATTCCAAGATGTGAAATGAGCCCAGAAATATTCCTAGCTGATCTCTCAAGAGAAGGAAGGCACCCTCTACTGAGAAACAAACCTAGAAGTGGTGTTAACAAACCTCCACTGCAACACCCTACAACACAGCAATATTCTGCTATAGAAATAACGTTGAGGCTGGAGAATGGTGCTTAGCCTCAAGCTTGGATGTGTAGCAATATAGAACAAAGCTCTCCCAAGAGGCCTCTCAAGGGAAGAGGTGGGATTCCCGCTCAGGAACACCCTGTGCTAAACAGCACTGTAACCCTACTAAACAACAAGAGGAAGCTAAGTCTAAACAGACCAAGATCAAATGATCATATCAAAATCATGTCCAACAAATGCTCCCATCCTCTCCATATATAGCAAGTGAACCTCTTCACATTGGGTCCCATCCATATGTGTCTTCAAGCTCATGCAAGTTGTCCTCCACCAAAACTGCGTTGTTTAACATGGAGATTCAATGCATCTAGACAATTCTGTTGACTTGGTCAAAGTTGACTGAATCAACATGATTCCATCTCTGTTCACACCCAAAGGTGCTCAAACTAGCTTCTTATTCTTCCTCCTTTCACATTAGGAGTGTTATTGATCCTTCTAAAGAGGTTAATGGGCCTCCCTACCCATTTATTCACCTACCTAGTGATAAAGAAACTCTAATATTCCATTTAGCTTGAAGGCTAAATTTTTGGAATATTACAGTCCTCCCCTCCTCTTCTTGTGGCCTCCTCATCAAAAGTCCCCACCACTGCTCAAAATGATCTGCTACAAATATGTCCTCCAATGTTTCCTCCCAAGCATGCAAAACCACATGGCTCACATCATAGAAAGGTGGAAGGTGTAAGTGGAAACCTCATTGATGTCCAATGGCCTCCTCAAGGTAGGAGTGATGATAAACATGGGGAATCTTATTTCCAATGAGTGGCTCCCACACACATGCTATCATCCAAATAAAATGAGCCAATCTAGTTAGCTCAAAAATGTCCTCAACCCCCGGTTCATACAATGTGTTGGGGCTGCATGGAGAGAGAAACCACTTAGATGGGAAGATCTGATCTCAGATTAATTCACGTTGAGGCCAAGCCACTCAGGTGGTATCAGAGCTCTGATACCCTGCAATATTCCCACTTTAGCACACAACTAAATGGAATATTAAATTTTGCTTTTATCACCTAACAGCTAAATAACTGGGTAAGGAAGCCCATGCATATTAAAAACATGAATAAAGTCCCTCATAATGTGAAAGGGGATAGTCATAAGAGATGGATTTCACACCCTTATGTGTGAAAGAGGACATTTGCATGGGGACAAGGTCAAGTTTGACCAAGTAAACAGCGCTGGGATAGGAGGTGGAGAACACTTTGAGAGATAGTGCAGTATGAATGGGAGGAGGGTTATTTGGTGAAGGAAACCCTAATGAGTGGGACCCATGGAGAGAGGGCTTTCACTTGTTTAAAAGGAGGGTAAGGAAACCATTTTTATTCATGATTTAGATTATTGATTTCATTGTCTGTTTAGACTTTGTGCATTCTCTTGTTGTTTACAATGGTATCAGATGGGGAATATCTGTGTATCTCAGATGGGTATCAATATTTGGGAGCTTAGACCTTCACTCCCAATGTTGTATGAGCTATACATTTGTATATCTATGTATTTACATATGTTAGCAGCAGTTTCTCTTTTTAAAACTGTGCAGTCATAGTCTTGGGCACTCTTGTGTAGCAGTGTTTTTTCATATTTTATGTACATGTTTCTTGAGGCTGATTTTGCCTATCTTGAGTAGCTCTTTCCTCAAGATCTTGTGTACATTTTGTTGTTGTAACTTAATAAGATGGCTATGAATTCTTCTTACATTTATTGAGTTGATTTATCACTGCTACTCCAGTTTATGTTTATATATTGCTGGATCTCCAACTTTTGAATATCTTAAGATATTCTTATTGTTGTAGAAATTCCCTATTTTGGAATATTACACTGGTATCAGAGCTATATTTTAGTGACAAGCTTGGATACCACTGTAATATTGATTTTTGTTGTGAGATCCTGCTGTTCACAATGGAGGAAGATTCCTTGGTGAAGGAAACCCTAATGAGTGGGGCCCAAGGAAAGGAGGCTCACACATGTTTAAAAGGAGGGAAGGAAACCATAACAAGTTTATGCTTATGATTTTATTTCGGTCTGTATGACTATTCTGCTTTCTGCAACTGTTTAGTTGAGATTGTTGTGCTGCTTTGTACAAGGATTTCCTGTTTAGGAATCCTTCTCCTTTCTTGAGAGGCCTCTTGAAGGAGTATACTGATTTGCCTCACATCCAAGCTTGAGGCCAAGCATACTCCTTCAGCTACAACATTATTTCTATAGCAGTATAACATTGTGTTGCGGGGTGTTGCAGTGAGGGTTCACGACACCACTTCTAGCACTTTTTTTTTTTCAGAAGAGGAGGCTCTCTTTCCTTTGAGAGATCAGTGTGGGAGCATCCTGGAGCAGTATTGCACATCTTGGCACTTGGAAACATCACTACCAACATCTACAGTGCATTCCTTTGTAGGAATTGCGTCTTTTCTTGCAGTGTTGCAGTGTGAGGGTCAATCCCCGTAATCTTGAGCTTGTTTCTCAGGGAAAGGGCCAACCCTTCTCCTGGAAACCTTGTAATAAGGATTCTCCTTAATTTTCTATATTTTACAGCTGTATGTATTTATAGCTTTAGTTAGACTACATTTTTCAGATCCAGATCTGCAGATCTGACATTTTTCACTTGTACCTTCATGAAACCCTTGTTGAGTCATTTTTATAATGTGTAAAAGAGGCTTTTTCTCCATTTTTCTCCATGATCTGATGTAATACATGCCATGTATGTAATTTCCATTATATTTCATCATAAATCCTCATAAAATCATGCTTTATATGCTTCAGTAAATTTTTCATAAGCTAAGTCATGGGATTTGGGCCTTTTTGAACCATATCGGGACCAAGAGATCTGTTTAACTTAGCTAGAGTGATTTTTTTTTCTCCCATTTGGTATGTAAGTCCCATATGACATAATATAATGGATCCCATAGTTATTTTCCTCTGTTATTACACAAATAGCTGGGAATAACATTTTTGGGGCTTATTTTGCTGCTTTTCCCCAACTTTTGGATCATAAAATGAAGTATAAGTTGCTTTTGTAACTTTAATTGATGGCTATGTGTTTTTAACACATAATATGAAATATATAAAACTTTGGAACGTCTAAGGTGTTCTTATTTTTGTATAAATTCTCCCTTTTGGGATATTACAGTAGGATCGGAGCTCTGATACCACTGTAATATTCCTACTTTAGCAAGCAGCTAAGGGGAATATTGGATTTTTATTTTTACACTTAGGAGATCCAAGCCAAGGTATACCATGGATAGACAAGCTCTTTCATTCCATTTAGCTTCAACTCTGATACCACTATAATATCCCAAAATCGGGACTGCTAGCAAGGCATGCCTGAAAAACACATTTTTCAGGAATGTATGCTACAGGATTGGAAACCAGCACTTAGATCCCTTAGATCTGAAAATATAAGACCTGAATCCAAGAGGGATTCTAAAACAAATCCTCCTAGGTGGGTTAAATAGGTCTCCCCACACCTAGTGCAACTAGAAAATGCCCAAAGAAGGGACTACAGCAATACAAAAACAACACTGCTGGAAAATAATGCAGTTCAGCCCAATATTTGTAGGAAATCATTATGGAGGCTCATATTTCAGCTATACATCAGCAAAATAGATCTACACAATAGCTTATGCAATGTATAACAGAAAGGAGAAGGATTTACAAGAAGAAACCCTTAGAAATGAGGTGCTACAACCACAAGAAATATATGAATACGCTTGACAGCGTTATTTTCATTGGCTGAAGCAGCAGTATGTTACAACCCAGATCTAGAGTAGATCTGTATACAAAATGATAGATCTATTTTAGATCTGTATACAAGAAAATCTCATCTATACATTCCCCTTGGGGTTTTGTGCAAAACATGAGAGTACAAGAGTAGATCTGAGATCTAAAGTTGTAGATCTGCAGTAATATTCAGAAATTTATGAATCATGTGATAGAACAGAATATCATATCTAAAACAAACATGGATTGGATGGCCAATCCATGGATCACCATAGTGAGAGGAGGAATCCTATAACCAGAGATCTCTCCTCTGAAGTGTAGACAAAACTCCCTCCAATTCTGCTCTTGCAAATAATGCAGTACTATAAAAGGAACTGCACTGTAGGCTCTGAGTATGCTTTGACCTGATGCTAGGATGTGGATCTGAAGCTCCAAGGATCTATGACACTCTTGTCAAAGGGATAGAATACTTTCCCAGTGAAAAGGGGTGCTAGAGATGCATAGATCTGAAAATATCTATCCTCCACTATCATGGTGCAAAGGGGCTCCGATACCCATCAAAAGTGCACAATAGAAACCTATTGCCCTTGATTTCTCCCTTGCTGTAGTGTCTCCTCCCTTCCTTCAATTGAATGAACTGTGGGAAGGCTAGAGTCTCCTTGAAGGCTCTAGGTTGATACTTGTACTCAACAAGGTACTCACTCAGGATCTGATGATCCAAGTGTCCTCCATGCTTCTTGTCTTCTTCTTTGTGAGAGTAGGAAGTGCATGGTCCTTCCTATTCTCCTTCTTCTATCTCCTTAACCTCCTTGGAGAGGTCCTTTCTGGATCTAAAAACTAATGAGAGCAAGCTCATTCTTTTCATCATCTTGATCTCTGTCTTCAGACTCACAGGCTGAGCCAAAGATCACGCTTTGATACCACTGTAATATCCCAAAATGGGAATGCAGCAGTGCATAAGCATAATACTAGAATATCAGGGTGAAATTAATTCATAAAATATGTTTATAAACACATGGTCATCAAATGAATGAAACAACAACAAAAATAATCACTTCTACACCTTCCCAAGTGGGGAAAATGCAGCAAATAGACCCTGAAAATGTTATTTCTGGAGATCTATGTTTTAACTGGGTGAAATAATGCTTGGTTCCCCTATCATATGGTCTTAGGCCTTCACATACAAAAGAGGAACTGAAACAAATCACTTATGATAAGTTAAACAGACCTCTCGGCCTCAAATAAGCTTAGAAATAGCCAAATCCCATGACTTAAGTTACGCAGAAAATACTGAAGCATGTACAACGTTATTTTATGAGGCTTTTTGCAATATTTTAATAGAAAATCATAGATCTAGAGATTGATGGCACAATAAGCTAAGAAAACAGAGATCTGACCTCCTTATTGCATTATAGAGATAACCCGGCAAGGGTTCTTGAGACACATGTACAAAAAAGAGAAGATCTGAATATTCAGCTCTGAAAAATGCAGTATCACTACAAAATTACATAAATATGACTAAATAATATAAAATATGGATGAGAATCCATTCCTCTAGCTTTCCGGGAGAAGGGTTGGCCCTTTCCCTAGGAAACTAGCTTAGAAACAAGGGTCTTAACCCTGTTGTAGCAACTCTATGAAAAATGACGTAGTTCCTGCAAGGGACTGCACTGTAGGAGATAAGGAATCCTTTTGCCTACTTCCAAGATGTGAAATGAGCCCAGAAATCTTCCTATCTGATCTCTCAAGAGAAGGAAGGTGCCCTCTACTGAGAAACAGACCCGGAAGTGGTGTTAACAAACCTCCACTGCAACACCCTGCAACACAACAATATTCTGCTACAGAAATAACATTGAGGCTGTATAATGGTGCTTGGACTCAAGCCTGGATGTGGAGAAATACAAAACATAGCTCTCCCAGGAGGCATCTCAAGGGAAGAGTTCAGATTCCCGCTCAGGAACACCCTGTGTTGAACAACACTACAACCCTGCTAAACAGCAAGAGGAAGCCAAGTCTAAACAGACCAAGATCAAATGATCATATCAAAAGAATGTCCAACAAAGGATCCCATCCTCTCCATATATAGCAATTGAACATCTTCACATTGGGTCCCATCCATATGTGTCATCAAGCTCATGCAAGTTGTCCTCCACCAAAACTGCGCTGTTTAACAAGGAGATTCAATGCATCTAGACAGTTCTATTGACTTGGTCCAAGTTGACTGAATCAACATGATTCCATCTCTGTTCACACCCAAAGGTGCTCAAATTAGTTGCTTATTCTTCCTCCTTTCACATTAGGAGTGTTATTGATCCTTCTAAAGAGGTTAATGGCCCTCCCTACCCATTTATTCACCTACCTAGTGATAAAAAAAATCTAATATTCCATTTATCTTGAAGGCTAAATTTTTGGAATATTACACTTCTCAAGCTATTCTTGAACTTGTTGATGTATAATCTGAATTTTCTCAATGAAATTTCGAGCCTTGTCAATATCACTATGCCCATCAATTGCAACATCCTTCTCAAAGATGAAGTCTAATGGCTATTTCAACAAATACCCAAAGCATGCTTCAAAAGGTGATGTATTTGTAGAAGAGTGCTTTGCCCAGTTGTAAGTGTGCTGAATGTAATGCAGTTTCTCATCCCACAACTTAGGATGTTTTCTACAATATCCTCTCAATAGATGCACAATGGTTCTGTTCACCACCTCAGTTTGGCCATCCGTTTGCAGATGAAAAGAAATACTCTTTTTCAACTTTGTGTCCATCATCTTCCAAATATTGGACGAAAAATTCCCAATGAACCTAGAATCCCCGTCACTAACAATATAAGTTGGCAATCCATAATGAACCCATACATGTTGAAAATAAAGTTCAGTAGTTTTTTTAGCAGTTATGGTTTCTTACATGGCATAAGTATACACATTTTACTAAATCTATCCACAACTACATAAAGATAATCATGATGTTTTCTTGACATAGGTAGACCTCCAACAAATTCCATGGAGACACTCTCCCATGGCCTTGATGGTACCAGTAGTGTTGTGTACAACCCAAGCTTCCTATTTCTAGGCTTGCTTATTTCACACATAGAACAACCTCTTATAAAATGCGACACACTATCTATCATGTGAGGCCAATAGTAATACCTCTATAGATGTGCCATTGTTTTTCTTACCCCAAAGTGTCTATAAATAAGAGATGAATGAGCCTCTCTCATGACACTTAGCCTCTCTCCTTATCGTATACACAGCTTGCCCAAATGAAACAGCAAATTGTTATGCATGTGATAATGATTTTCCTCAACTTGATTCCCTTCACTCAAACTAGCATACACATCTTGAAAATCAACATAATCTGCATATTGTTATATGTAACTCTCATGTACAAAAGAATCATTTTTGAGTAAAGTAAAAGAACTAATAATTTTCCTTTCAAGCATATCAGAAACTTTATTAAAAATACCTTTCTTGTACCTTATAACCAAGTGAAACTGTTTAAGGAAACCCATCCACCTGAAATGTCATGGTTGCTGCAATTTTGTTTGCGACTACAAGTACTGTAATGGTTGGTGATCGGTATGTATAATCTTCTCTTTACCCATCAAGTAGTGTTTCCACTTCTTGATGCTTTGTACCAACGCATACAACTCTTTGTCATATGTAGGATAATTGGTTATAGCACCATTGAATGTTTCAGAACAAAAAGCGATAGGCTTACCTTGTTGCAAAAGAACTGTGCCCATGGCATAATCACTAGCATCAGTTTGTATCTCGAATGGATGTCTCAAATTCGGTAATGCAAGGAATGGAGCTGAATGTTGAGATTGCAACAAGATGATGAGCTTAGTGGAAAGAAGTCACCTTCACTAAGTGGGCCCGCAGGCTATTTTTGGCGCACAATCTATTTTTAGACATGTCGATCATATTCTATGAGTTGCAGGATGTTATTTGTGGATGGTTGGTCAAGTTGGAAAAAATAGATGGACTTCCATTTTTATACATATTGGGCAGAATCTATTTTTAGATTGCCAGTCTAAAAATAGATATGTCGAATATTATTAGCTCTTAATAATATTTGGACTATAAAAATTATCTTATTCTCTTGGAACACTTCAGTTAAGTGCACAGATGTGGCACAGGAGCTGAAAAAAGGAATTACCCTATTCCTAAGGGTCAAGTGGAGCTATTGCATGGAGACTTCAGTTAGAACTCATGTGAGAGAGTTTGGTGGAGTTGGTTGAGGAAGTTAATGGAGTTGTGTTCAGTTTAACTGAGTTAAACATAGTTGAGCTAGTTGTATCTAGTATAACTGATTGATACACTAGTGAGAGTGGTGTGAATTAATTATTAATTAATTCACTAATTATAAACTCATTAATCAACTAAAGAATACATCAGTTAACTACAGTGCATGGACAGTTTCAGTGGAGACTAGTGAAGAGGTAGGTGAAAGAGAAGTGTGACTATCAGTTGTGACTATAGTGTTGCATGATTTGCAACACACAGTGGTTGGAGATGCCAATGAGGATTGCGTGAGAAAGGCTGGACCAATTTGATTTCATTCAGAGCCATTCTTTAGCAGTGATTGCGCAATAGAGGCAGGCTAGAAGGTGGCAGAGATCGGTGCATGGGATTTGCTAGATCGGACCTGATTAGTGTGTAGAAATTGGAGATTGTACTAAGAGCTTGTGAGGAGATTTGTATGATGATTGTTACATGATCTCTATGACATATAATATATAGATATTTGGGGGTTTTTAGCTTTAATATTTCCCATAAAATACTGTGTTCATATGTGTGATTGTTTATGGTTTTAATGTGCACATGCGAATGTTTTTTATTTCCGCAATTAATGATCAATGGTAGACGAGATTCTATATTGTGCATGAAGTTAAAATAGTGTGACTGAGAATACTTGCATAAATATATCAGCTTATCAAATTTATACATGGTATCAAAGCGATATTGATCATTGTTGGAGCAATTGCGAAACATTGAAGCTGCTTGAGTTTTGAGTCGGGTGGAATTCGAATTTGCGTAGTGTTTTCTTGGGCTTCGAAGTTGAGATGTATTTCAATGGATTGCGATCGAGTATGCCTCGAGGAAGCTCGACTATATTGCATGAAGGCTGTGGAGGAGGCGGTGTTGGATGTCAATGGGTTGAAGGAGTTCATAGATGCAGAATTCCAAAACCTCGGCTTTAGCGATGTTGCCGCACTCGACTTACGGCAAAAGAAGAAAGCAAAGTGTCGAAGGATTATGTTGAAGATGTGAAGGATCACATGGTGTCCACCATGGTAAGGCTTCTCCATTCTTGATGTGGAAAGCCTTGACAGATTTATTCCAAAGCAAGAGCGACCAGAGGAAGTTGGCACTCAAGGATAAACTTAGAAACATAAAGATGGAGAAAGGCGACAGTATGCCTAAGTACCTCACGAAGTTCATCCAATGCATGGATGAGTTGGGAAGTGTGGGGGTGACTGTTGCTGATGAGGACTTGGTGAGCTTGGCTCTCCTTGGGCTTCCAAAGAGTTGGCATTCCTATCAGGACTCTATCAATGGTTGGGAGAAATTGCCAGGATGGGAGCGACTTTGGTCGGATCTTGTGCAAGAGGAGATAAGGCAGAGTACCAGGGATGGATCTTCATCAAGGAACTCTGATGAAGAGAATTGTGCTTTGGCTGCCAAAGCAAAGAAGGGGAAGAGCAAGAAAGCTTCTCAATCCGGTGCAAAAGGCAAGAAACAGGACATGTCCAAGGTGAAGTGCTTTCACTGTCACCAACACGGACATTACGCCACTAGTTGTCCACAGAAGAAGAAAAATAAGCAGGCTGCTGGGACTGCAGCTAGAGAGGCCTTAGCCTCGCATTTTGAGCTATATTTTTCGCTGATCGCATGCTTGGTCTCAATTATGATGGGTTTAGTGTGGTTTCTTGACAGTGGTGCGTCTTTTCACATGACCGGAGACAAAGATTTTTTTACTGATTTGGATGAGAAAGATTTTGGAGTGCACATCGAGATGGGTGATGATGGTAGATACAGTGTGACCAGTATCAAGACCATTTCCTTTGAGAGGGAGTCTGGTAAACCCTTCGAATTGAAGGAAATAATGCATCTTCCAGGATTGAAGAAGAATCTTATATCTGTGGTGATGTTGGAAGACAAGGGATATGATGTTGTCTTTAGCGAGGGAAAGGTTTTCCTGCGCAGTAAGGCAACCGGTGAAACCTGGAGGATAGGGGTTCGAGTTAAGAACCTTTATCAGTTGTAGGTAGATGGCTACGTAGCAATGGAAAGCAAGGCAGAAGGAGTGGTGAACTGGGATGATGGCGAGCTGTGGCACAGGAGATTGGGCCACCTTCACCATGGAGCTTTGAAAATTTTGCAGCAGATTTCTACTGGGCTTCCCAAAGGTACACTTGCGCATTCAGATCAGTGCAAGGGGTGTACTTTGGGAAAGTTTGTGAAACCCACCTTTCACAAGAAGGATAGTTGTGCCATGACGATCCTTGAGAGAATTCACACAGATGTGTGTGGACCTTTCTCGGTAGCTTCAATAGCAAAGCACAGGTACTATGTGATATTTGTTGATGATTTTTCTCGTAAGTGCTGGATCTTCTTCATTCAGAAGAAGAGCGAAACATGCTCAAAGTTCTTTGAGTTCAAGGCACTGGTTGAGAAAGAATCGAGGAAGCAGGTGAAGGCTGTTAGGAGCGACAATGGTGGTGAATTCATCTCCGGTGAATTCAAGGAATTTTGCAACGCAAAAGGAATTCAAAGAGAGCTCATAGCGCCTCATAACCCACAGTAGAATGGGGTCGTGGAGAGAAAGAACAGAACGATTGTGGGTGTTGCACAGGCGATGTTGCATGATCAGGGCCTTCCCATACACTTGTGGGCTGAGGCATGCAATACTTCAGTTTATGTGCAAAACCATTGTCCTCACAAGATACTTGGCATGAGTACACCCGAGGAGGCGTTTTCTGGTAAGAAGCCTGATATTTCCCATTTGAGGATTTTTGGTTCACCTGTTTACATTCATGTGATGAAGGATGCCAGGAAGAAATTGGAGCTGACCGCAGAGGTTGGGATATTTGTGGGGTACACTGATACACCCCACAACTATCGTGTGTATTTGCCAGACAGTCGCAAGATTGTTGTGCGACGGGATATCAAATTTCATGAGGAGAAATCCATGAAGTGTTTTCTTGAGAGGGAGCCACACTTGCATGCAGATGAGGAGCTATTAGTTCCTAAGGATGAGCCTCAGGATGTGGATTAGCCACAAGAGGAGTTTCATGGAGTGGAAGATACCACTCATGCAGCGCCAACCATCAGAGGCCGGAAGCGCACTACAGAAGCTGAGCGACTGGCTCAAGATGCAGAGAAGGTTGTAGGAGCACCTACATCACAGTGTATATAGAGACAGTCACCTGACCGGTATACTGGATACATGGCTCTTATGAGCAAGTGTATCGTGATAGAGCCATCCTCTTTCGAGGAAGCTGTGGAGGATCCCGCATGGGTAGATGCCATGGTGGAAGAGTATGATTCGATTTTTAGAAACAGTGCATGGGAGATTCTCCCAAGGCCGGAAGGGAAATCAGTGGTGGGTTCGAGATGGATCTACAAATTGAAGCAAGCAACTGACGGGAGTGTGGAGAAGTACAAGGCAATATTTGTTTCCCGAGGCTTCTCACAGATTGAGGGGATCGATTATGAGGAAACCTTTGCACCTGTTGCAAGGTATTCTTCCATATAGACGATTCTTTCTCTCTCAGCGCAGATGGGGTGGCACATTCATCAGATGGATGTGAAGACTGCATTCCTCAATGGAGTGATTGAGGAGGAAGTGTACATAGAGCAACCTCAAGGTTTCTATATCTTCAGCAACGATTCGCATGTGTGCAGGCTCAAAATAGCATTGTATGGGTTGAAACAGGCACCTCATGCTTGGTACACACGGATAGACAGTTATTTCACGGGACTTGGATTCTCCAAGAGTGAGGCGGATCCAAACCTATACCAGATTGTGGTGGAAGGTAAGTTGTTGATCATTGTACTTTATGTAGATGATTTGATTTTGACGGGTGATGAACTGTTGATACACTCATGCAAGGCTGATCTTGAAAAGGAGTTTGAGATGAAGGACTTGGGCCTCCTTCATTATTTCCTGGGATTGGAAATTTGGCAGCATAGTGATGGACTGTTTGTGTCTCAAGGCAAGTATGCCCAGGAAATACCGGAGAAGTTCAACATGCATGGCTACAAGCCTATCGACACTACTCTTCCTAGTGGTTGGAGGAAAGAGGATGCTACATCGGCAGAGGTAGTGGATGCCACTGTTTATCAAGAGTTGGTGGGGTTGCTTATGTATCTGGTCAATACACAACCCGACATATGCTATGCTATTAACCAGCTTTCACAAGCTATGGTTAAGGCTACCAAGCTCTTTTGGAAGGCAGGCAAGCATGCATTGAGATATCTCAGAGGCACATCCAGATATGGATTATGGTACAAACAATCAGATGAGGTGAAGCTGTGTGGCTTCACGGATGCAGATTGGGAAGGGAGCCCAATAGATAGAAAGAGCACATCTGGAGGGATTTTTAGTATCAGGTCGACAACAGTTTCTTGGTACATCAGGAAGTAGAGATCCGTGGCAGTCAATTCAGCAGAGGCCGAGTATATGGCAGTGATTTTGGCTGCATGTGAGGCTATATGGATGAGGAAGATCCTGGTCGGGTTGTTCGGTTCACACTTAGATCCTACTGTGATATATTGTGATAATCAGAGTTGCATCAAAATCTTGTTTAATCCAGTATTTCATGATAGATCTAAACACATTGACATCCAGTATCATCATATCAGAGATTGTGTGCAATAGAAGATCATGTTACTTTCATACATTCCCATGGAGGATCAGGATGTTGATATCTTGACGAAGGCGCTCACCAGGAGAAAATTTGAATACCACAGAGGCAGGATCAGGGTGGCAGATAATCCCTATCTTGTTGAGAGGGAGTGTTGATATTGCAACAAGATGATGAGCTTGGTGGAAAGAAGTCGCCTTCACTAAGTGGGCCTACAGGCTATTTTTGGTGCGCAGTCTATTTTTAGACTATGTCTATTTTTAGACATGTCGATCATATTCTATGAGTTGTAGGATGCTATTTGTGGATGGATGGTCAAGTTGGAAAAAATAGTTGAAATTCTATTTTTAGACATATTGGGCGGAACCTATTTTTAGATTGCCAGTCTAAAAATAGATATGTCAAATATTATTAGCTCTTAATAATATTTGGACTATAATCATTATCTTATTCTCTTGGAGCACTTCAGTTAAGTGCACAGATGTGGCACAGGAGCTGACAGAAGGAATTATGCTATTCCTAAGGGTCAAGTGGAGATATTGCATGGAGACTTCAGTTAGAACTCATGTGAGAGAGTTTGGTGGAGTTGATTGAGGAAGTTAATGGAGTTATGTTCAGTTTAACTGAGTTAAACATAGTTGAGCTAGTTGTATCTAGTCTAACTGATTGATACACTAGTGAGAGTGGTGTGAATTAATTATTAATTAATTCACTAATTATAAAATCATTAATCAACTAAATAATACATCAGTTAACTTCAGTGCATGGACAGTTTCAGTGGAGACCAGTGAAGAGGTAGGTGAAAGAGCAGTGTGACTATCAGTTGTGACTATAATGGTGCATGATTTTGCACCACACATTGATGGAGATGCCAATGAGGATTGTGCAGTACAAGCCACGTGGTTCTAATTTCAGTAAGAGCCATACTTTAGTAGTGATTGCACAGTAGAGGCAGGCTAGTAGGTGGTAGAGATTGGAGCATGTGTTTTGCTAGATCGGACCTGATTAGTGTGTAGCAATTGGAGATTGTACTGATAGCTTGTGAGGAGCTTTGTATGATGATTTTTACATGATCTCTATGAAATATAATATATAGAAAGTTGGGGGTTTTCAACTTTAAGCTTTCCCATAAAATACTGTGTTCATATGTGTGATTGTTTATGGTTTTAATGTGCGCATGTGATTGTTTTTATTTCCGCAGTTAATGATCAATGGTAGAAGAGATTTTGTATTGTGCATGAAGTTAAAATACTGTGTGATTAGGAAAATCTCGGTGTATAACATATCAGTTATCAAATTTCTACACTAAACTTATCTTGTCTTTTAAAGCTTTGAAATCTTGATGTTGTTTTCTTCCCCATTGGAAGCCTTGTTTCACACTTGTCACTGCATGCATAATATAGGAGCTATTATTGCAAAAAATTTAGCAATAAACTTTCTCCAATACTGAGCTGCACCTAAGAAACTTCTTACCTCGGTTGTTGTTTTGGCAGTTGGACAATTCACAATGGATTCCACTTTAGAAGGATAAATTCTCAACTCGCTTCCTCCTACAATGTGTCCCAAATAAACTAAAGAAGTCTTTCCGAACTCACATATAGACATCTTAAGAAACAATTTCTCTTTCTTCAAAACATCAAGCACCCTATTCACATGCAAGACATGTTCTTCTCTTGTTTTTCTGAAAATCAGTATATCATCTAAATACACAATCACAAAGTCATCGATAAATGGACGCAAAACATTATCCATAACACGCATGAAAGTTGTCGGTGCATTACACAAACCAAATGGCATAACCAACCACTCAAAGAGTCCTTGTTTGGTTTTGAATGCGGTCTTCCATATATCACTTTCTGCAATTCTTACTTGATGATATCCACTTTTTAAATCTAACTTAGTGAAAATAAAAATTTCTTTTAGTTGATCAAGCAAATCATCTATCCTTGGGAGTGGGTATTTATTCTTTACCATAATTTTTTTCAAAGCTCTGAAGTCTACACACATGTGCCAAGTCCCATCTTTCTTCGGAATCAAGACTATGGGTGAACCGCATGGCAAAGTTCTTGGCCTTATGAGTCCCTTGTCCAACATGTCCTTGATTTGCCTCTTTATTTCAGCATTCTCCATTATCGTCATGTGATACATGCCGATGTTTGGAAGAGGACAATCTCGCTACAACTGAATCTCATGTTGAATCTCCCTTTTTGGAGGAAATCTTGTTGGCTCCTGAAACATCTCATGATGTGCATCAACTACATCATATAAATATGATTTCAAATTAGGATCACAATCCTCAAATGATTCATGATTAACATCAAATTTAGACTTAATCATTCAAAGAAAAAAATTCTTACTTGAATTTACCAACCTCTTTACCTATCCAGCATTTACCATAGCAATATATGTCTTCTTGCGATGTTCTCTAACAATGTACTCCTTGTCATCTTTGAATAAATGGTATTTTTTCTCATGGCGATGGAAAATTGCTTTCCTATCATACAAGTGATGAATTCCCAACACAATACATGTTATTTCAAGTGGAACCACATCGAATTCAACTGTGTCAACAAAATGTGCAGTCATTGCAAACCGCAATATAAACTTCTTTGAAACCTATAAGGTTTTGGATGTGGAATGGTCTCAAGATTAAGTTTCTTGACCAAGTCTTTATAGATTAAGTTTTCTTGTGACCCACTGTCAAATAATGTGTCAATCTTGGTATGTTTGGATATGACCCTCACATGAAACAGTTCAATTCTCTCTTCTTAATTTGGAGCTTGTATGTGACAGTTTGATGTACTAGTACTGGGTTTAGTTTCAATTTTTTTTCCCTTCATGTTCTTTAATCCCATGGCTATAATTTTAGATTCATCACCTAAATCCTCTCCTAAATCATGTTGAGTTGTAGCTACATTTTTCTGTTTCCCTTTGTTGTTCTGATGTTTGGGCCTCTTTTCAGGATTTAATTTCCATCAATGATTTTCATCATGGCCTTATTTTGGAAAATCTTTACAGACCAATTTTTCTCCCTCTTTCTTAACAGATGCATTCTTTTTTCCTTTACCTTTTGAGGTCTTCTCTTTGTTTTTCCCCTTAAAGGTTTGCTTCTACCCTCATCAGAAATTTTTTTCCCTCTAGCTTCTAGATGTGTGGCCTGAACACATACCTCATCTAGACTTGTGGGATTAAACATGAGAATATTATGTCTTAGGTAGCTGTGTAAGCCTCCTACGTACTTGAGAAAAGTATCTTGGCTCTGCAAATCTACCCCTAATAAGAGATCTCTTCCCCTAAATTATTGGGTGTAAACTTGCACATTTTGTCCTTTGAATTGTCTAAAGTTTTTCCAGTTCATTATGGATTTCTGCATATGAGCTAATGGATAAAACTATTTTTTTATTGCAGTAATGAAATCAGTCCATGATAGGATAATATTACCATGATTCTTGATCTCCTCCTTTGTCTTGGCTTCCCACCAAACAAGTGTTGCACCTTCCATTCTCAATGAAGCTAATTGGATTTTGGTATCATCATCATGAAGGTTTTGAATTCTCAAATAGACCTCCAATTTCCTAATCCAACTATCAAGCTTTTATTCATTGACTTCACCATTAAACATTGGAAATTCAAACTTAACATCAAGTTTTAGAAATGAATTTTACCAGTGTTCTTAGACTTGTGTGGCTGATGTATTGAAGATGAAGTAGAGGATTATGATGATGAGGGTGAGTATGGTGACTTTCCACTGCCTCCATTTCCTCCATTTCCCTTCTTTGATTTAACTTCATCATTTTTACCTCCTGATGATCCATGTCTTTCCTTGTAAATTTTGGATCCTTCTCCTTCTATTTTCTCATTCCTTTCTCGATAAAGGATTCTCACCATCTCGGTCATGTCAAGGAATGCTTTCCTAAACACTCTTTATTCCTCCTTGGGATCCACTTCTTCATGGATTTCTCCTTCCTCTGAAGGCATGCTTAATGCTGCTTCTACTTCTTTAGTAGGTGAAATAGGTGGTGGAGAACGTGTCAATCTTGCCCTCCTTTGTTGTGGCTCACTTTGAGACCCTATTGCTTCCACCAATTTTCCTTCTCCTCTCTTGAGCTTGAGCCTAGTAAGCATGTGAAAACTTGCAAACAATTAAAAAAATATTTGCACACAACAACACCAGAGAATAAACTCTAGCTTTGATACCAACCTGATTTGAAAGGACTATATTAGTTTGTTGTGCTAAGTGTATTTTCAGTTAATAAACATGTACATATTTGTCTCCATTTTTTTGCTTAAGGATTGAGGAATTTAACCATGAAACATAGATGAATTTGTGAATTATAAGCATGAAAATAAGCCTAAATAACACTAAACAACATTGTATAACAGATAAATAAAACCGCACATAATATTTACACAATAGGCATGATGAAGTAGTTCACCCCTCCTGGGCTACATTTATTGGTCCAGCTCCCAATGGTATGCCCATCTTTCATTATGCTCAAAATTTTGCAAATACATATGTTTACAAGCCTCCAATGGCTATTTTCTCTACACCAATGACTCCAAAATGCTCAAATTAGTCTAGGTAGACTCTTGTTTTACCCAAATTGGTCGAAAATTAACCCTCCTAGCCTTTTCCAAATATCTCCTAAAAGACATCCACTAAAAATGGAGGACTGCAGTTAAATGCAGTTAAAAATAGAAAATATCCAAATTTTGGTGGCGCACTATTAACTCTGCTAAGTGAAACCATCGGAATTTAATGTTAAGTTAAGGGGGAGGGGGTGGCCACATGCCAACCCCCAAACCCCGCGGTTATGCTAACCACTGAGCGAAACCATTGGCATAGGTCACGGTAACCACGCCATATGATAGGGTTGTGGTTGTAGGTTTATTAAGACTGAGTGTTAGAGTTTCATAGCTATCAGAATGTTGTAACAAATATTGCGACGAGAGTTGTAACATGTGACCACTTCCATCAGGGCCACTAGTGGGTTGGGACCATCGGCGGTTCCCCCCTGATATACCAAAGTTGTAAACTTTATATAGATGTGGTACCCTATAGGGGTAAGAAATTCATGGTAGCCCGGATGGTTAAGACCTTTGTGTGCACACCGGAGGTCATGGGGTCAAACCCCCTAGTCCTCAACAAAATTTTAATCAACCAAACAAGGGACACATGGCAGCCTCAGGGCTGGCCATGTGTCACCCAACCATTGGCCCAAAAAAACATCAGACCACCACATGAGCGAATCAACATGTGCCACTTGGAAAAATCTTATAGGCTTGTGAAAACAAAATATTCTCAGGAATATTTCCCTTTTTGCTGACTGTACACCTACATGCTGACTGGGCATCCTAGTCAAACCTATCACAATTTTAACTATTTGGGAAATCGATCAGAACGTGATATATCCCTCATACGACATTGATTTTTTGAACCGTTTGCGGTGCCGAAATTAGAACGATGAGATCTACCCGGTCATTTAGGTTCAGTACAATTTAGAGAATTTTCAATTTTGAGAAAAATTCATGAATTCCTCATCAGATTCCTTCGATGTATTGTGTAATAAATTAATTTAAATTTCCTAATTAATAGGTGCTCAATTCCTTCAAGAATGTGTAAGTAAGGTTGAACAACCCAAAGGAAATTGTTTGGTTAAATATTGGACCAAACTTTGTTGGATTAGTGTGAGACAGTCAGAGATAGTGAAAACAGCTCTCAATCATGAGAGAAGCATTGTATTGTTTCATATTCTTGACTTAATGCAATATACATATAGTCAGTTTTTTAGCTGAGGCTTTCCCTAGATACATATTTTTGTTGTGCGATTGAAATTATTTCCCTTTCTTGTTCATGTGATTGTGTAATCGTAATTGGTTTCCATAATTTGTAGAATATAATCAAGTATTTTGTTTTATCATATTACAATATCAATTGCATCTATGTGGATTTTCTACATGGTTTCAGAGAAGGAATCACTATAGAAGAGAAGAACCAAATTTTGTTTTGAATAAGTGAATCAAATTTGCAGATTTATTCTTCAAGCCCAACAATAGATCAAGATGTCTTTCTGTGGATTGAGACTCGAATATGCCCTTGAGGTTCATTCAAATTACATAGCATGAAAGGATAGGATGGAGGAATTATTAGAGGACAACATACTGAAGGAATTCATAGGAAGTGATATTCCCAAGCCCGTAGCAATAGATGCTCAAAATCTTGATGCATGGGAGAAGAATGTAACAAAGGCAAGAAGGATTATGTTAGAAGGAGCTCGAGATCATATTGTCTTGAACCTCCATGGAAAGGAAACTCCATATGCTATGTGGAAGGCCTTAAAATATCTGTTTCATAATAGAAATGACCATAGGAAGCTGACACTGAAGGACGAGCTCAAAAAAGTCAAGATGGAGGAGCATTACACAATACCAAAATACTTGACGAATTTCACTCAATGTCGAGATGAGCTTGGAATTTTTTGTGTGACATTTTTCGAGGACAATATTGTGAGCCTAGCACTTCTCGGCCTTCCCAATAGCTTGCATAGCTATCAGGATTCGGTAAATTGGAGGTAGAAGATACCAGAGTGGGAGTGATTGTGGTTTTCCTTGGTGTAAGAAGATATTAGGAGAAACACCACAAACGAGACCTATTCCAAAGAAGAGAACTTTTCATTAGTCAGCAAAGGAAAGAAATCCAAGGGAAAGAAGTCCCAAGGCAAAGAGGGAAATAAATACTTGTCCAACAACAAGTGTTCTCACTATCACAAGTTCAGGCACTATGCCACGGAATTTCGACAGAAGAAGGAAAATAAGAACAGAGCCTACAGTTGCAGGAGTAAGTGAAGCTCTAGCTTCATAGTTCGAGCTTGATTTCACTCTCATTTCATGCATGGCCATCACTGTAATGGGATGCATGTGGTAACTTGACAACGATGCCTCATTCCATATGACGAGGAATAAAGATCTCTTCAATGAATTGGAGGAGAAAGACCTCAAGAATAACATAGAGTTTGGAGATGATGGGAGGTATAACATGACTGAAAACTGTACAATAAATTTTCAGAGGGATTCCAGATCCCACACAGATTGACAGATGTTTTGTTTGCTCCAGGTGTTAGCCCCCCTATAAATTTTTTGACAAGCAAATAGGGGGCTAAATTATTTTTGAGTCTTCAAGGAATGCATTTCCTCTGAAAACACAGTCTCCTTGAAGCCCCTTTGTGTCTTTTATCCTTTGATCAAATCCCCTCTGCTGGTTCCCCTTTTAAAGCCTCTCTGTTATGTGAAGAAATGCCCAAAGGCCTCCTCTCCCCTTTATTTTTCCCTCATTTAACCTCTTTTTATTCCCCCCTTTTCTCCCATTCTATTTCCCCATTTACCCCCCAAATCCTCCCAAAATCCCATTTAATTTCTTCCCCTACCCTTTGATTAGCTTTCTCCCCCCTTTTCCCCTCTATCGTTCCCCTCCTTCACCTTCAAAATCCATTAAAAGGGGCTAAAAACCCACTTTCCGACCTTATTCTAAGGCCTAGCCCCTTCCCCTTAACCACTTCCCCATGTGACCCTTCCCCAAAGCCAAGTGCTTAAGCCTTGGGGGCCAATCGCAATCGGAACCGTCGGCGGGAGGCAAATTCCTTTGTAAACGCAAAAACCCCGATGCGATTTGTTTATAACATAAGTCCCGCGATGAGTTTTGAGCCGTCGATCTATCACAAGATCTAATGGCTGGGCGCTAATCGCAAACCCCCCGTCAATCGCAATCGCAACATGTCGCGTGTGCCCTCCAATCAATCGCAAGTCCTTCCTCCCGTACCCCGATTGCATCCCGACCGTCGATCTGCCCCGCGATCCGACGGTCCTCCGCTAATCGCAAGCCTTCTGCTCCTTCCTTCGATTGCGATCCCCCGATTGCATCCTGACCGTTGATCTGTCCCGCTAATCCAACGGCTATCGCACAATCGCATCATCGCTCATCGCGCCCCTCTTTTTCCCGCCGATTGATTGTGAGCCGTTGATCTAATCGCAGATCCAACGGTCAGCGCTTAATCGCAGCCCCTGCTCAATCGCAATCGCAAACCTTGCGCTCCGACCTCCGATTGCGATCCGCCGATTTAATCCCAGCCGTCCATCTGTTTCACAATCTGACGACTCAGCGTTAATCGCACCTGCCCCTCCGATTGTTGTCCCCACCGTTGATCTATCGGTTGATCGGAAAGTCAGCGCTCAATCGCATCCACCGCCCGATCACTGATCGCGAGTCCTTCTCTCTGTCTTCCGATTCAATCTGGTCCGTCCTTTTCTCCACCGATCGACGGTCATCGCTCAATCGCAGCATCGCCCCGATCGCAATCGGAACTTTTTGAATGTGTCACCCTTGCCCCCCCCCCGATTGCGATCCTCCGATTTGATCCTAACCGTCCATCGGATCTGGGATCTAACGGTCAGGATCTAATCGCTCTCCGCCTCCGCTGGGTCCCACATCCACCGCTTCACTCCATTTTTTTTCCATGTTTTCCTATGTAAATCGCTCTAGTGGTGGCATTTGAGTTTTCACGCTATGTGATCATTTCTCCGCCACTTTTCATTGTTTCTCCACTGTCCCGCCACCATTTTACCGCCTTCACAGCAATTCCTCCGCCACCACTGCCCGGGCTCGGTAATAAGTTTATTTCATTATGCAGAGGTCACATAGAGGTTTTCTCAGCATTGCCAGCAGATAAGCTGAAGGTTTCAAGGGGTTAACACCTGTTGTTGACATAATCAAACGTTAACCCCGCATTCAAAGGATTGAAGCTCAGTTCGAAGACTAAGAGCGCACCAACAGGTCATAACTGCACCACCTAACAGCAGAGTACTCTTCTCCAGATGTGCGCCTTCCTACAAGAAGTCACCATGCCTCCTCGAGCCCTGAAAAGATTAATTGCACTGTCTGAGACCCATTTAAGACAGTCAGGCAGCAGTTACGGAGGTATGGAGCGGCCTTGCAGACTTTCATCCAGTTCATTTATTCCAGAATGGCAGCACAGAGCTCCAAGCACCAGAAAGGACCCCAAAAATAAATATCCAAGGTCAAAATCGACCTGACAGAGATCTCCGAACCAGTCTACAGAGTACACACAGCGCTGCATTTTTCCATTAAGTGGTATGGGCGTGAACACTTCCGCCGATTCTGTCTTAATGAGATTCATTCATTGTATATCCTACCACTGCTCCTTCCTCTTCTCCTATAAGAGATCCCCAAGAACATATTGAAAAGGTTGTTGTTGCCTTGCTGGGCATCTGCTGTTAGAGGGATTCAATTTGACTGTTAGAACAGCCTTGGGAGGAAGTTGCAGAGTAGCTTGTATGTAATAGGCTGGGAGGAGAATTTGGGACTGTATTAGCCATTGAGCTATATTGTACATGACTGGTTTTGCATCAATTAATCAAAGCACATTTCACAGGATCCTGGTCTATTACTATTGGTGATGTTTTTCTTAACTCTGTTATTTACATTTTCATACTATTTCATGTTTTGCTAGTAGGCATCAGAATAATGGTATAGGATTCACCCGTGTTAGGTGCCCTATGCTGTCTGCTCTCCCTACCTTTATGTTTTCTGCTTCATGTGTATCTAAGAGTAAATTCGTGGAGTTTAACCAGTGCAGTGGATGTTATTGCCTGCTGGCTAATGTATGAACTTGGGGGTTTGCTTCTTAGATGTTTCTTTGTAATCTTATCTCTGTTTTTCCCTTGGAGTTGCTAAAGCAGACCTGGAGTTAAATGACCTCTGGTCTGATCTATAAGCAACCCCTTTGTCTCTTTGAGAGCTGCCTTTGAGTATGTCCAAGCAGGTTTGGAGTTAAATGACCTCTGACCTGATCTATAGACAGAAATTCGGTTGCTTTCCTTCTTTCACTTTCCTCCTTAATGTTCCATCCCATCATCTATCTAAAATATCCTTTAGTGTAGATGACTTTCCCTTTGGAAGCCTTGGCTAGTTGTTGCAAGTAATTCCCTTTCATGACTCCATAGCCCAATGGATGGCACTGTCTTGGCCCATTCTCCTTGCTGAAACATCTTGCTGCTTTGTTCCTTTTCTCCCATTGCTTTCCCAGTCCATGATCTCCTAACCAACCCAGCAACCCTCCAACCAAACCATTTAAAACCCCCCTCTGTGCTTTATAACTAGCCTAACATCTCATTCTGAGCTTCAAAGATACATCATTCTTTGCTCTATTTGGAGAGATCCCTCTCCGGGTCCAGGAGGGCTAGATCCTAGGGCCCCAAAGTGGTTCTGATGTTGTCTCATCTTTTGGTCTTGCCAATCTAGCCAAAACATGGGAACACCAACACCAGGACTAAATAAGAAACTTTTTTCCGTCACGGTATTGGAAGACCATGGTTATGATGTGATATTTAGAAAATGAAAGGTTTTCCTTAGACACATCACCATAGGATAGGTGGAACAGATCGGTGTGTGAGTCAAGAACCTCTATGCTCTCACGGTTGAATATGCATGCAAATATTTGAGAAGAATGGAAAATGTTAGAGCCTTGGTGATTGAGAGAGAGCATGAATTACATCTCAACATGTAGCCTCAGAAGCAGCCTCATAAAGTTGTGGAGTGACCACAATTAGATAATTAGATAGGAGACCGAGTGGAGGCATCCACTCAATTAGAGACGTCCAGTAGAGGGAAGTTTCAAGCCAAGTGGGAATAGGGAGCACATGCAACCATACCTCCAAGTGAGAGGTGGGTGATGTGAAGTCATAGTCCCAAGAGTGCAAAAATTTGGGCAGGGACCATTGAGATGTCTTGTCTCATGGATCATTACCTTTCTATGAGATCCCATAGTACACAATAGTAGGATAGATTAGTGGTACAGATTAGATCGATTTAGATGTCAAAGTGATAGAGGCAAAGACTAGAAGCAATCAGATATTGTAGTGCAGAGCAGAGTTGGAAGAAATGCATATGGCATAGTACAGAGTCAGAAACAACACAAATTTTTCTGTTGAGAGTGCAGTAGCTAGTAGAAGTCAGAGACTCTGGTGAGAAATGCATCATACTGATTCAGGTTGGATGCTTTTCAGTTTCAGAAGTTGTAGCAGCAACAACACTAGAGAGAAGTGTTGCATGCAGAACATTCCAAAGGTAATGGATCGGGATAGAGTTGAATTCCTTTCTTGTTGAGAGGGAGAGTTGAAATTGACAGCAAGAAATATTGAAAATTGCATCAAAACGAATTCTGATTTAATTCTCCCTTAATTAAATTAGAATTAAACTATAATTCCATATCACATGACAACTTGTATGAGTTAACTAAGTCAATAAGACCTAGTTAGCTCAGTCAATTTGATTTGAGGGTAAAACTAGAGGTGTGTAGAGTATCTCCTACTTTTTAGATGCCCTGCTTAAGTTTATTTTTTAGTTATAATCATTTAACTAGTTATAACTAATGGATGATCTAGTGAGTGCTCCAATGAATTAAATCATATTTAATTCACATGAATTGATCAATCAGATAACTGATAATTCACTCTAAATAGTTGGTGCATGTTAGTTCTAAGGAAGAGTCGGTTGAGATTCCATTTAAAGGGAAGTGTACTATCAGTTGTATAATTATAAATTTGTACAAGTGGTGCATGGAGTCTACAGGACGCCTTGGATGTATTTCGCAATAAATTAGTTGGAATTTACTCATAAATAGGGGCTCAATTCCCTCAATATTGTGTAAGGCTAAGCAACCCAAAGGAATTTTTTTGGTTAAATATTGGACCAATATTGTTGGGATCAGTGTGCAACAGTCAGAGATAGTGCAGAGAGCTCTCAAGCCTAAGAGAAGCATTGTATTGTTTCATATTCTGTACTTAACGCAATATATAGATAGAAGGGTTTTTAGATGAGGATTTTACCATATAGATCTTTGTGTTGTGCGGTCAAAATTCTTTCCCTTTCTTGTTCATGTGATTGTGATATCATAATTGGTTTCCAAAATTTGTAGAATAGATTCAAGTATTATGTTTTAGAATATTATTATATCATTTGAATCTTTGTGGATTTTCTACAACATAATATTCATAGAATACATAAATGTAGCTGGGGCATTAGTCAAACTGAATGGAACTACAACAAGCTCACAATGTCTATACCTAGTTCTGAATGTGGTTTTGTAGATGTCTTCTTCTTTGATGCGTACTTGAAGGTATCTTGATCTCAAGTCGATCTTAGAGAACACTGTTGCTTCCTTCAATTGATTAAACAAGTCATCAATTCTCGAAAAAAAATACTCATTATAGATTGTCACTTTGTTCAACTTCCTGTAGTCAATGCAAAATCTCATAGTACCATCCTTCTTTACAAAAAATATTGATGCGCCCCACGACGATACAGTTTGGCTAATGTATCCTTTATCAAGCATCTCTTTCAGCTCAAAATTGAATTCTACCAACTCAGGTGTGCTCATCATGTAAGGTTCTTTTGATGTTGGAGTTGCCCCTAGCACCAAGTCAATATAAAATTCTACCTCCCTATGAGGTGGAAAATCTAAAATATATGCAGGAAATACATCTTGAAACTGATGTAGAAATGGTTTTATGCTCAAAACATATGCATCCTTAACTTCCTTACCTTTGTCACTAGAAATATGTAATATGAAAAACACACCCTTTCCTGTTATTGTGCTTGGCTTGCATGTCTGTCACCATCCTAACTGACATGGATTTCTTCTTTCCCTGTAATATACTTGGTTCCCCATTGTCATCCAAGCACTCAATGGATTTTTCATAATAATCCACCTTGGTCCTGTGAAGGTATAACCAGTCCATACCCAATAGCATGCTATATGATACCAATGGAAATATGTTCAAGTGTGTTGTTGTAGACATGCCATTCAACTCAAATGCACAAACTCTTACCCAATGGTGAACTCTTTTCTTTGTACCTCTAGCCAACTACACTAACCAATATGATGCATGCATTTCTTTATTCAAGCCACACTTAGCCACTAAGTTAGGACTAAAATAGCTATAATTAGATCCAGGGTCAATCAAAATATAAATAACTTGATCATAAATCTTATCATCCATCTCAATGATAGATGACTAGTGTTTTTCCTGCTTGTTTTCCACGACTACATAAATATGAGGAATTATCTTCGCAACATTCCTAATAGTCTGCGCCTCTTGTGGATTGTATATATTAGGCCTACCACCTTGATTCCATGGAAAATATCTCCTAAGGTGTTTCTCACCGCATGTCCAACACTACAACCATTCAATTTCATTACCTCTATGTTTTTTTTGTGGCTCGTGTCCCTATCTATCTACATTAAACTTCTTTTGTGGTGCCAAATTTTCTTTCTCTTATGTATTCTGAGGCCTTGCTCTTTTCGGCTGCAATTTACCTTTACCTTTGTCTTCCCCTTTCCATCCTTGTTGAGATTCATTCTTAAAATTTGATTGTTCATAGAATTGATCTAATTTCCCATTGAATTCCTCAAGTGACCGAGGCTCATCATACTCAATCCGATCTCTAAATTCTAATGGAAAACCATTCACAAATTGTTGACTTTAGCCTTCTCATATTTAAGATATGGTACATACCTCAATATATCTAGGAAATTGGTTTTGTACTCTTCATGTATCACTGAACCCATCTTTATCTCATAGAATCCTTGGCCTTACTGATCTGAATATGGGAAAACTAGTTATTGCTATGCTAGCTCCCTCATCAGTATTAAAAATGTGTGTTTAGGATCATCTCAAGTTAACCAATTGTGAAGGGGTTTATGTGTCAAGTTTTATGTGTCATTGATGATAAAATTATGAGTTAATTATCTATTAAAAAATCACATAAAACAAATGAAATGTAGATAAATAAAACATAGCATACACATAACATAATGGACGATAACAGAGTTCACCCCTCCTGGGATACATCTCCATGGACCTGCTTCAAATAGCTAGGTCCTCTTGGGATTAAGAGTCAAATGTTTTATTAGATGCACATGTAGTGTTCCAATAGATTTTCAAAGTGCACCATTGGATTTAGAATACCCCAGAACTTATAAAATGACTATTCAATCTCTGAAATTGGTTTCCATCTGATCTAGGCTTGACCTCCCATCCTGGTGGCCCTAGGCTTATTTAATCTCCAAAGTGTCAAAAACACTTTCATAAGTGCTCGAACACCTCTGAAAACTATACCACTATGTTCATAGAATCAAATAAATCTAAAAATGACTCTTCTTGAGCCAGTATTGGTATTCAGTTGATCTGGACATGGCCTTCCTTCCTGGTGGCCCTAAGCTTCAATTTTATTCAAAGTGCCAAAAACACTTGTAAAATTGCTCCTCTACCTCTGCAACCTGTTCCAATGGATTCATATCATGCCAATCTGGTAGGAATGACTCTTCCTAAGCCAAAATTGGTCGAAAATTTCTCAATATATGGCCAAATTAATTTTTCCCTAGATTCCTCCTTGAAATCTAGAGAAGACTCCAGATAGCTCCGCCAAATTAGCAAATCTGCCGAAAATGGAGGCACTGCAAAAAACTCTGCCATATTAATCTGAGACTTAATTAAACTTAATGATGGATTAGTTGGGGATAATTATGGTTTTAATGCACACTAAGCATAGTTCGATTGAGAGCTTGGTCTAAGTCATGTGGTATGGTCGCATGGGAGGAGGGTTGGCTCGCGGGCTGACCCCCTCCATTCCCGCCGTCGAAGACCGTGTGAGCTTCAAATACCAATTGGGCATGAAGCCTTTTCAACATACAAGTCTTGGCCTATTGGTAATTTCATTGTAATGTTTGGGTGGAGTTCACAGGTCTGACCCTGACCTCCGCCCCTATCCACATATTTTTCCGCACTATATAACCCAACTATGAAGATTATGCAATATATATATATAGATATATATAATATAATATATGATATTTAAACCATATAAAATATAAAATATATATATCCAACCTTAATACATAAAAAATAATTCCAAAACATAAATTTTCATCATGAACCCAAATTCAACCTTGGAGGACATTGGGAAATTTTACCTTCTCAAACCAAACTAGAGAATCCTGTAGTGACACTTGTCACAGTCCCATTGGGAAAAAAATGAAGAATATTTCCTGCATGCTAACTGGGCTTCCATGTCATCAGCTTGTCACTGTTCTGCAATTTTTTTTTAAAAATTGCCTATTCTGAACAACGATCAAAAAGCTATAACTTCTTCATATGAACTCGTTTTTCAATGAAACGAGTTGCATTGGATTCCTGGCCATGGGCCAGTCATTGTCGTTCTATTTTGGTGCAATTATTAGCACTTTGATGGAAAAATATTTGCCCCTAATCCAGATTCTGATCACTCCTTCCCATTGACATGCTTTTGGACCCACAAAAGCTAGTTATCTCATGAGAGTTGAATACTCGTATGTTTCCCAAGTTCTATCATCTTGATTCTACTTTGAAAAATCACCATGAAAACCACTTGGGTTCACTGAAATTCCTTTCCTTTCAAATGTTTTGGATCTTCAACCAATGCTCTCATTTTGCTGCTGACCCAAGCCAACACTTGTTGGTTGCTTGTTGATTGATATAACACTTTTTTGTACCAAATCGATTCCTCGATGCTTGGAAAACTAATTGATTTCCTTCCCACTGAGAATCATGTTCCTCCTTTGAATAAGAATGCATTCGATGCAAGCTTCTCCTTGGAAACCACTTTTTCAAATTAAGCCCATCTAAATGAACTACAACAATGAATTCCAACATCAGTAATAACAAGAAATGAAATGGCCATTGTTTTACCTCCACGGTTTCAAATTCCACATCTAGAAGAATGCATTCGCCATCGCCTTCTCTTCTTGGCGTCAACACATAAAATGGTCTACAATGGCTTCAAAAAAAAAATTACATCTTATCATAAACACAACTATCAATCTGAAAAACACATCATGAAAGAAACATAACTTGACAACATATCCTCTTGCTCCTTCAAAGAAAAAAATTTTACATCACGTGAACATCGCCATGTACTCTTACATCTTGGTGTCAAAACTCATCGACCAAACACAATTTGACAAAACATTCCTCTTCAAATGACTGACTCTCAAGTCAAGCATAAGCATGTGTAATAATTTGATGATTCTTTCCCAAAACAAAATGAATTTCACATTTCATGAAGCACTTCGTCAACATCTCCTTTTCATCTTTGGAGACAAAATCAACTCTTCCAAGTCGATATGACATGCATGTAACACATAATCAACCAACACAAGTAGACACTCATGCATGTTCAAGCACAATGAAACCATCAAAATTACACTGTTCATACACACAAACTCTTATGCATGTATACAATTCTTCAACTCTCTCACAAGTACAATCATAAGTACAAGAACCCTATTCATATGTACATGTACTTAAAGAGATGAAATGAAAAAAAATTGATATAAAAAAGTGAGTCAACATACTCTGCTTTCAAACACCTTCTTGGTGTAAACATGCAACATGCATTGTAGAGAGAAAAGAACAAACCATTTCGGTGGTGCTTCCTTCAGCTGCACTTCATCATGTGAATCATCCTGACCCACATCAATTATGGAATCTTATTTTCCATTCTTTCCATTATCTTTCTCCAACTTCTTCAAATGTTGTTTATGACCTTTTGGATACAAATTCCAACACTTGTATACAATATGACCTTGCTTATGGCAATGAGTGCAAAACAATTTCATTTTCTTTTCAACATAATTTTCTTTTCCCAATGGAACTTTGGCTTCCAGCCTCCTTTGATTTGAAGGTTTCATGTGCATGGCTATCTTCTTCCAACATCTTGAACCATTATGGTTATCCAAACCACAAAAGGAACATGCACACTTTCTCCAAATATTATGTGAAGATTTACCATGTTTATCATAATCAAAAGAAACCTGATTAAAAGTATATTTATACCTTGAACTTTAACCTTTCTCGCCTTTTTGATGAGGTGAATTTGATGAGGTAGTGGCTCTCTTTGGAATGCCAACAATGAATTCAATGACTTTAGAGCTTTCAACGTCCTCTTGTTCACCATTATCATTAGCTGCATGCTTATGAGCACCTTCTTGCAAAGTGGTTGTAAAACATTTGCATTCCTCGTGAACACAATCTTCACAAGCTTGAGGTAATTAACATGAAATGAAAGTCCTTCTTGGAACACATCCATGTGCCTTGGATTTAAAGCTTTCTCCATCATGTTGTCCTAATGCCAGGATTCTGCTATAAAACAGATCCTAGCATATAATAGCGTGTGTGCTTCCTTCAGCATGAAAATCCTCAAGAAACTCTTCATTAAAACTAAATTTTGCAACTTAAAATATACATGAAGAAAAGAGAACCATACAAAAAAAAATTCCAGAAATTAACACATGAAATTCCAGATTCAAACTATTTGGCCGCATATTACAATGAATGTCCTTTTGGCTCTCAGCCCTTTACAAAAGCTCTCAAACCATCTATCTCTCTTTGTATTCCTCACTGTTTTTTTCCATCCTCACACACTCCTCATATTTATACATAATAATGAATTTATTCCAATCCATAATTTCCTCCACACAAATCTCAACTAAAATCTAAATTAGATTTATCCTTTTTTTGGGCTCAACTAAGTCCCATTTATGGAATTATTAATCCCTAGATTATCTACCTAATTCAATTCCTCTCATATCCTTAATTTATTAAAAGAATATTTACAATAATCCTCACTTACAATTTTCTCTCTTAATTTATTAAAATGAGCACAATAATTTATAAAATAATTAAAAAATCATCACCCCCCTAATTACACAATATTTTAAATAAAAATCAAGCAGGATGCTCCTGCATCAGACTCCCCATGTAGAGAAGTTTCCATAGACTCTTTTCTATGAGGTCCGTCGCTTCTCTGTAATAATGCAACAGCCACAAGTCTTGATGATTGCTCCCTCCAGGATTCTAAACTCTGTTCTGTCGTTGGTCCTTTAAAGTATGAACTCTGTTTGGTAACTCATCACTCACTCTATCAATCGGATTCCATCGGTATTTACAAAAATTGCTTCTGCCAATTCCTCATAGTAATTCCTCTTTGTCTAATGCTTTCGTCTCCAACTGGAACACTCAACTTTCTGAAGTGAAGAATAATCAATAATTCCTTATTGATTACAACTATAGTCATTGATTTCTCTTATAGTAACAAATTTCTCATCCAGTGATGTACCTGAATTCATCAACAAAATAATAGTTTAAAAAATACAAGACCTTTCAGCCTCTTTTGATGCTTCAAGCACCAATCTCCCATCATTGACTTTCTAGATTTCAACAGACCCTCTTTTGAATTTTTGGTTGCTTTCATCTTTATCCTGCTCGATCAATATTTCTGTCTCCTTTATGTCTCTATGGACATAACTTTCTTACTACCCCTGATCTTTCATCTCAACTCCAAATAATTTCTCCTCAATTTCTCTGAGTTCAACATCATATATGTTAATGTTGTTTTCTGTATCTACAGTCAAATTATTATTTGAAAATTTATAACATTCATTAAACTCTATAAATGTTAAAAACATTTCATCCCTATCATGCATAGTAACTTCAATCTCTTCTGTATCAGGTTCTGCAGGCTTCACTTCTCCCTCGGATTCCTTAAGCCATCGTTCCAAGAACTCTATTTCCGTGTGAAATATTTCCATAATTTTATCACAACCTTCATTCCCAACTTCATTCTTCTTCTGGAAGTCTTCCTGAGTTGTCCTGGTTTCTGTATCATCACATTGCAAAATTCTGTCAACAATTTCATTAAACAAATTCATTTGTTTACCTTCTTGGAATATCACTTCGGCCTTTTCATTATGCTTATGCTCCATAACAGCTTCAACTAGTTGTCTTACCCCAAAAAAGAACTTCCTCCTCTGAAAGGCATTCTCCATCATACTTCGCCTTAAGAGTTTCATTCATCTTTGTGAATTTCACCTGACTATCCACCATCTTCTGCACATCCTGCAAACATACATAAACTGTGAGATTTAAAAATGCAAGGCTTCATAGCCTCATATGCTTCTCTCAACAACACATCTTCAGATTCTTCTGAACTATTCCAATAGTTCACGAGATCTTCCTCATTGATCTCTTCACCCATAATTTCACCTTGTTCTATGCCACAAATGGAAACTTCCATTTTCAACTCAGCCTCTCTAAGTTCTTCACATCCCATTTTCACACTCATCATCTGCTCGAGCTTCCTCAGCTCTTCTGTCAGCTGTATGTTTACCTGTTGATCCCTCTTTGCATGTAGCCTCTGCTACTTCAGTTTCTTCCTCATGGTCCAACCATGTGTCTGTTCTTTCACATTTCTCTACAATAACTCCATCAACAATTCAAGGTGAATTGTTATCTCAGCCTTGTCCCACTCATACTCTTCATCAGTCAACTACTTACATATGCCATTTTCCTTGGCATTTTCCTTCTTTTTTCTTCTGCTGTGGCCCTCATCAGATCTTCTGAAATGATATCACCAGTCATCTTCTCCTCCTTTGTGCACTTCATCTATTCACGTGTCAATTTAATTTAAATCCCCTTTTTATCAAGCCTTCTTACTTGCCATTCAAAAATGCAAGCTCTCTTCTTGCGTTTGATCACTTTCAGTTCTCTGTCTTGAAATCATATTTGGGAAATTATCTTGCTTCAATTTACTGCAAACAAAACTTTAGTAATGCTTGTGTTATGATTACCAAACTCTTTGGGTGTCGGGCTCCGTCGATCATGCACCCAATTACATTCAGACCTTTGACTTAGCTTACGATTCTTTGACTTCAGACTTTACACCAACTCTTCATGTTGGAAAAAAAATACTCAATATTAACTCAAGCTATCCAAACTTTCATTTTGACCCTAACATCTATTTTGACTTTAAGGCTTGCCACAATAATTATGATAGTGGATATTTTGACTTAATTCAAGTTATACAATCTTCCAATGAACATACACCTCAAATACATTTTTAGGATGTGAAATCTTCACTCTCTCTCATACTTCATTCTTATGAAAATATCATCAGTTTCCCATTATCATTTTACATGATACTAAAGTCTTTAATCTAAATGCAATCCATGTTTTCCAAGATTTATTTTATGGTGAAATAAATAAACCATTCCATTTTCAACATTCAAAAATACCTTTCTGAATTATCATACCTTCTGCTCCTGTTAAGGTTATTAATAAACCTTCTCTTTGCAATTTCAACTCTCTGGATTCCACTCTTTTCTGTCGTCTTTGTCACTGTGAATACTCGCATGCCCTTCATACCATAAGCTTGTCATTTTAGTGCAAACATTTTCCTACACTTTTATGCACCATAAAACATCAATTCACATCTCTTCACCTGTGTACAGAGAACAAGCTATTCATATTTCAACCTCTTTGATTAATGATGTACAACTCGTACATTGTGTCCATCCTAAATAACACCTCCTTAGATGTCGCCACATGATGGTAAATACAAATATTCTACAACATCAAGAAATTGTGTTTTCAATCACAAATAAAAAGAATTGTCCCATTTCCAACTACAAGCTTTGGTCCACAATGACTTAGCCAAAACTATGAAGAAATCACACTATGCATAATAAAGCTCCTCATATAAAAATGCATGATTTTATTCATATCACCTGGGGTTAGCGCATTCTCCTTTTCCATTCATTTAAGCGAAACTTAAATTTCTTTAAAGCTACTGTGGTGATAAAACCTTATACCTCCGCATTTGCAACATTTTCACTTTAATGTTGAACAACATGTTGACATATCATTTCCACAAAAATACTTGTCTATAAATTCGATTTTGGTTAAAAAACCAAACATGTCAACATATAATATGCTTGCCCCACAATTTTACTTGACATAGCTTTCCAATTTTCTGCACCCTTCTAATTTGTTTGAGTGAACCCACTCTCAGCCCATTGACTGGTCTCTTCACAAGCAAGATCTCCAAATGCACTTCCAACATTTTTGTCTATGCGAATTGCAAATTTGCAATTTCAGTTTCACTGCTCCATGGCCTTTAATTATTGCAGATCATGATTGTGCTTGCATCATTGATACCAAAATGATGCAGCCAAGTTGTTTTTAACCAAACCCTATGCATATAAAAATGCCATTATCCTTATGCCTAGGAATTTTATAAAGTAAAATTTAGTGACACCCTCTTAAGCCAAATTCTACCTCCCATTCCATTGTATCTTTTATCAAATATATTTACCCTTAAATAAAATTTATCTCTTTCATAAACCTTGAGCAGACTCTTATTACAAACTATGGGACTCTTATTACAAACTATTGTCTAAACCATAAATAAACTCCACTTTATGAATATCAAACTTATGAAACAGACTTTGGCTTAAAACCCAATTAGAGGTAAACTCTTGTATGTGGAAACTCTTACTTCATTTGTATATAGTCACAAACCTATATAACATATCACCCATGTATTACTACTTACCTCTTTCAGTCCACACGAAATCCATTTGTTGGTTTTTTTGAAACCCGTCCACCATTCTCTTTTGCCATTGACTTATGGTTCCCAACATGACAAGGTTCCATAACTTAGTTTACGCTTCTGCGAGGTCTTCTTCACCGTTCTTTCATGCTTCGCATATTTTCTTCTATGCCATCATTTTATTTATGCCTTTGACCGAATCGTGGTTTCGAATTGAACCAGATTCTCATCGGAATATAATTACCAACAACGTCTCTATTGATGTCTATATGATTGTTTGCAAACAAATAACTCTACCAGGTTTCCAAAATTTATTCTTCACGACAGTAGGTCTGGTCTATCCTTAAGGGATCATTGTTATACATATGAAAATATCAAAATCGAAATCATTGTATTACCAAGTATGGAATCCATTTTAAAAAAAATATCAACGCAACCATTTATGATTGAACCCACGGTTCATACAAACCAACACAACTATCAAACAAATGTGACCACAAAATTCTCAAGCCCACGGTTCATACCAATCCACACTGTTATCCAACAAATTATGCTAACCATAGAATTCTCAAGCCTACAGTTCATACCAACCAACACCGACCTTTCAAACAACTGTGACTAAGTTTGAAGATTCAAACACATCGTATTTTATGCTGCATGTAACATATGTTACATAACTTGGTGCACGCAGGGATGCTGATGTCACAGACTCCACTTACTATATCATACATGTGATATAATAAATCGCTGCTCACCCATTGCTGCATGTTGTGATATTTGTTATGATCACCTGTGGTATCACCACTTGAGGCTTCCTTCACAACAATGCATCAAGACTTTCATGCAAAATCCACGAACTCACAGTCACACACCCAAATCACAAATCTATGATCTATTATTTGTTTTTCTTGCTTGAACACACCCTCGGTCCTGCATCCACACACTTAAATATACAGCAGAAATATACATATATAAATTTTCAGACTCAACGCACCACATAACTCAATCAACTCTTAATCTAAAAATTCGACCTGCTCTCCTTTCTCACAACTCATATCCTTAGGCTCTGATACCAAATGATGCAAGGATTCTACTATAAAATAGAGCCTAGCATATAATAGCATGTGTGCTTCCTTCAACATGAGAATCCTCAAGAAACTCTTCATTAAAACTACATTTTGCAACTTAAAATTTACATGAAGAAAAGAGATCCATACAAAAAAAACACTGACATACATTAACACAAGAAATTCCAAATTCAAACTATTTGGTCGAATATTACAATGGATGGCATTTCGGCTCTCGACGCTTTACAAAAGCTCTCAAACCATCTTTCTCTCTCTATATTCCTCACTTTTTTTTTCCATCCTCACATAATCTTCATATTTATACATAATAATGAATTTATTCCAATCCATAATTTCCTCCATGCAAATCTCAACTAAAATCTAAATTATATTTATCCTTTTTTTGGGCCCAACTAAGTCCCGTTTAAGGAATTCCTAATCCCTATATTATCTACCTAATTAAATTCCTCTCGGATCCTTAATTTATTAAAAGAATATTTACAATAATCCTCACTTACAATTTTCTCTCTTAATTTATTAAAATGAGCACAATAATTTATAAATAATTAAAAAATCATCACCCCCCTAATTACACAATATTTTAAAAAAAAATCAAGCAAGATGCTCCCGCATCATGTCCATAACCAAGACCCAAATACTTAGGCCATTCCTCAACAACAATTGGCTTAACTATGCCTTGTGCATGTTTTCCCAATCCTTTGCCTTCAAAGCCCATATTCATCAATAATTTGGACCCTATTCCTCTAACGATGTCTTTCAAAAGCACCTACACAGTCATTTTGAGAGGAAATTGAAGATTAACTTGAATTTCTTACCTCTTTTTCATGCACATACATGGTTAAGTCTTCCTTGGCATCATGGAGCTGAGTCTCCATCTCATGCATCCTTGCTAGGTTCTCATTTGCAATATTGAGTTGAGTCTCCATCTCATTCAACTTTTCAAGAAGCTCTTACTTCTCCTCCTTCATGGAAATCAACTTCTCTTGAAGTATAATGCTCTCCCTCTTATCTTCATACTTCTCTTGCACCATATCAATCATGATGTAGATATTTTGTAACAACTCTTTATCAAAGAGTTTTTCTGAGGAAGATGGATTAGAAACATTTCTTGATGAAGCTTCCATCACACTTGTAATGCATACAAAACTTATTTTCTATGCTTTGAGAACTGAGCTCTCAATATTGACCTTCTTCTAAGGAGAAGGTATACACATAAACTTGCACATAGTTAAATTCTCCTTGCACAAATTCAAAAACCAATAGCTAATTATTCTAGTTAACCTTGGATAAAATGAGCTAAAATTTTCTCTGATACCAACTTGATCTAAATATGGGAAAAATATTTACTTCTATGTTATCTCCCTCATCACTATTAAAAATGTGTGTTTAGGATCGTCTCAAGTTAACCAATTGTGAAGGGGTTTATGTGTCAAGTTTTCTGTGTCATTGGTGATCAAATTACAAGTTAATTAGCTATTAAAAACTCATATACAAAAAATTAAATGAATATAAATAACACACAGCATAAACATAACACAATGGATGATAACGTAGTTCACCCCTCCTGGGCTACATCTCCATGGACCTACTTCAACTAACTAGGCCCTCTTGGGATTAAGAGTCAAATGTCTAATTACATGCACCTGTAGTGCTCCAATGGATTTGAAACCTACACCATTTGCTTCAGAAGAACCCAAAACCTCTAAAATGACTATTCAATCTCTGATATTGGTTTCCAGTTGATCTAGGATTGACCTCCCATCCTGGTGGCCTTGGGCTTGTTTAATCTCCAAAGTGACAACAACACTTTCAAAAGTGTTCCAACACATCTTAAAACTATAACACTATGTTTAGAGAATCAAATACATCTAAAAATGACTCTTCTTGAGCCATTATTGGTCTTCAGTTGATTTGGGCATCACCTTCCTTCCTGGTGGCCCTGAGCTTTATTTTTCTTCAAAGTGCCAAAAACACTTGTAAAATTTCTCCTCTGCCTCTGCAAATTGTTCCAATGGATTCAAAGCATTCCAATATTCTATGAATGACTCTTCTTGAGCCAAAATTGGTCACAAATTTCTCAAGTTATGGCCAAATTATTTTTTCCCTAGATTCCTCCTCCAAATCTGGAGAAGATTCCAGATAGCTCTGCCAAATTAGCAAATCTGCCAAAAATGGAGGTGCTGCCAAAAACTCCATTGTATTAATCTGAGGCTTAATTAAAATTAATGGCAGATTATTTGGGGATAAGTATGGGTTTAATGTGCACTAAACACAGTTAGATTGAGCGCTTGGTCTAAGTCATGTGGTATGGTCGCATGGGAGGAGGGCTAGCCCACGGGCTGGCCCCCTTCGTTCCCATCGTCAGAGACCGTGTGAGCTTCAAATACCAATTGGGCAGGGAGCCTTTTCAATGTACACGTCTTGGAATATTGGTAAGGCCATTTTAATGTTTGAAGGGAGGTCACGAGTTTGACCCTGACCTCTACCCTTATCCACATATTTTGTCACTATATAACCCAACTATGTGAAATTTTCAATAACACATTATAGAACCTTTGTTTAAAATCAAATTCCACCGTGATATATTCAAATTCTTCTCCACCATAACGTTAATCAAAATCTTTGAAATAAATAATATATGTGGAATTCGAACTTTGGGTTATGAAAACATATGTGCGAACTTTGTAATAATGCGGAATTTGGAGTTTAGGTTTAATATAATTAAAGTGTGGGAATCAATATTAATATATATATATATATATATATATATATATATATATATATCCAACCTTAATACATAAAAAATAATTCCAACACATAAATATTCATCATGAACCCCAATTCAACCTTGGAGGAAATTGGGTAATTTCAGCTTCTCAAACCAAACTAGAGAATGAGACTTTTCACATTCTCATTGGGAAAAAACTGAAGAAGATTCCCTGCATGCTGACTAGGTTGCCATATCTTTAGCCTGTCACTATTTTGCAATTTTTTTTTTAAATTTCCCTGTTCTGAACGACGATCAACATGCTATAACTTCTTCATCCGAATTTGGTTTTGGACGAAACGAGTTGTGTTGGATTCCTGGTGATGGGTCAGTCGTTTTCATTCAAGTTTGGTGCAATTCTAAGCACTTTGAATTTTGGACAATTTTTTTCTCCTAATCAAGATTTCAATCACTTACTGTCGTAGTACCATTATGACAAGTAATTCTTCCTTAAAAACCTCTTGAAATCATGCTAAAGATAATAATTCTAACCTTCATGTTATCTGTGTACTCATGCAACTCAAATAATTTTTTCATCCCGAGTATCTAAGCCTCTACATATTCTAGTTTATTCAATTACCCATCAAAAGTAGGTGGATTTTATTTCTTAAATTCATCTGGAAAGTATCCCTTGTCATGTCTCTTGTAAGGATGATAGCGATGGTGATCATATTGTCTATCTGAACCAGAACTATAATAGTACTTGTACTCATCAGCCATCCTATCTGGAGTGTCCAACAACTTTCCATCTCTCACTGTGTCAACTCTATCTGACCTGTGTCCACTAGGAAACCTACTAGCATATGCCCCACTAGTTTTGTTCTCCTGTCCATGGCTGATCTGTAGTGGCCCTTTCTACTTCTAACAAGCTCTAAAGAAGTATTGCATCAACATATGCTTGTTTCTTTTGGGCATGTATGATCCTGTCATTATCTACCTTAAAACTCCTTATTTCTTCCTTCAAGCTTCTCAATGTGTATGCCAAGTCAGGAGAGTTCCCAACACACTTCTCATCTTATTCATAGGGAGAGTCTTTGTAGTATACCATATTTCTATTTATTTTGATCTCTCTCTTGCAAGGCATAATATGTCAGCTAAACCAAATCATAATAAACCAACGTACCTTAGTATAATTTTGCGAGGATACCTCATCTACAAAATCATCCAAATCAGCGTGATACATGTACAAACATAATCATAACAACATATAAACTTATAACAAATAAGTGTATCAACACATAATATCATTCTAGCTAGATTCAATTCATCATTACATGACCATATCACTACACATATTATGCCCTCATGCATGATGACATCAACCATACCAATGTATGTTTAAAATACATAAGCATAAACATATACCATACACAAGTGTACACACGGACAATACACAAGCGTAAACAGAGAAAATACACACGCATAAACACATGTAATCAAGAATAAACATACAATACTTGTAAACATAGGTAGAAAAATGTAACCAAGCATACAAGGACAATACATGTAGCAAAATATTACAACATGTAATGAAGCATACACTCAGGAAAACACACTTCCCAACAAGACATCACTCCAACCATGGTCGACGCCATGCATGTGCAACAAGCATATAGACCACAAGGATGGAAAAACATGTGTAAACGACATGAATGCATGATGAACACTCCATCCATCCATTCCAAAGGGTGAACCATGCTCTGAAACCACTTTATAACACCCCCATCCCACATATACTCAAGTAACTGGCCAACGAGGATAAATATGTGAATAAATGCTACAATGATCATATTCAACCTCCTATGTGACCTTAAGGAAGTGGAATCGATAGACACACATAATACATACCTTCCACATCAACAACAAGAATCCCCGGAACCATCCCAACCACTCAAGTAACTAGCCCTTGGGTCCCACTAAGGTTTTAGCCCTTAATCCCTGAACGCTCCCATAGTATGGGTATCAGTGCATCTAGGAGGCTTTGTATGCTCCCACAAGCCTGCATGCTCGTGTCCAGGGACTAAATGTACAAGACCTGTGCCTGCGTCCATGGGATTTAAGGCACCTTTTTAGACGCGTAGTCCAGGCCACTACCCAAAACTCAATGACAAGTTCATAAATGAAATGAAACATTGAAACGATGATATATTCGCAAAAACCATGACAAGACCTAGAATGGACCCCTACTATCCATGATAGGAATTTCATCAAACATATCACAAATATGTAATCTAAATATGTAAACAACATATATGAACATAGGGGTCTCATACTTATATGAGAATCACTAAGAATTATTTTTCCCTTAAGTCATTAACTGTAGTATCATCTATTAGGTCATAGATACATTGTTTATTCATTTACAAATAAAAACATGAGGAGATCCATAAATAATAATTGTCAGAAAGCATGCTCATAAATAGCATAATAACAAAAATAATATCATGGATACATCAGCCATAGGGTCCCCATATAAACTAGTAAACTTACACAGTAAATGCCAAGGAAATGAAATTCTCATTAATGAATGTAAAAACCAACCAAGAATGGGACTACCACATTCCACCCGACCATAGATTGGCTGAGCCAAATCTCTCTTTAGCCAATCACCCTTGTTCCATTTTCCAAAGCATGAATGTGGGACTCATAACCAACCAAAAAGAAGCAAACAAGCATGTATGCTACCAGAGTTCTCCACCTACACCATGATGAACTTTACTACCTCCTAGTCTCTCAGCCTTTACCATAATCCACAGTCCAATCTAGGGATCACTAGGCCCTACACCAAGACCAAATCTATAGGCTTTACCATACATCCCATCTCGGGACTACTAGGCCCAATGGATAGTGATGCAACTCTTCGATTTACCTCATATCCCACCATTCACCAGCAAGGATTCCTAGGCCCACTGAGGTACACAATCTTGGCTTTACCACAACCCACAATCTGGTTTAGGGGTCACTATGCCAATGGCTTTATAGTGATCCTCAGTCTATTTTATGGATCACTATGGCATGTGTTTTTCATTTCGTAGATCCACCTCACTTAGCTTTGAATCCATCCAACAATCCAGCTCAACCAAAGCATGCACACCCATCTCATCAAGGCTATCCAAAAATGGAAAGGCTAGGTTGAAAACAATGTCACACCTAGAAAAACCCATGCCATGATATAAAATAACCATATGCACTACTGTGCATTCCAAATATATCAAGGAAGGCACACATACAGATCAATAATTGCAAATAATCCCGCTATAGTTGCTTGATCATGCTCTTCCTTGCTTGCTCCTTCCTTCTTCTTACCTCATTTTCCTTTCTTGATCCAAGGCCAAAGTGATCCAAGAAAACTCTAAGTGTCTGAGAGAGAGAGAGAGAGAGAGAGAGAGAGAGAGAGAGAGAGAGAGTAATAAGAAAGCTCCAAAACTGAAATGACAAAAGGTACCAACTGATTGTCAAAAGCCTTTTTATTTATGAGGCCTCTATTTTCTTCATTTTCCATTATTTTCCTCCAGTTTCCTCCTCACATGTAACCTATGACCTTTCACCTCCCTTTCACCTCCCTTTTCTCCATTTCATTTATTTATTTTCATAAATAAATGTGCCAAAATTCCATTTTGCCTTTCCAAATCCTTTGTCATTTCCGTTGTCAATTTCCTTAGTCATAATAAACCAAATGAACACCCACTAGGATGTTTTTCCCAACATTCACCTTGGAATAAGTGTCCCATCAACCGTGGTTATTATTTTTTATTTTATTAAGTTTTATTACATGTAATTTTCACCAAGGTTGTTACAGTTATTCTGTGGCTTTAATCATTTTTCTATCACTGATATTATTATGGTTATATGTTGTTTATAAGCATGGTTTCATGACATATTTTAATAATGACTCTTAACATGTTTTGATTGGTAAATGAATGGTTATTTAATGCATGACCTAATATATGTTATTGTAGGCATTATGAGAATAAATTAAACCTTCTTGGTGATTTTCATATAGGTATCGGACCCTTATGTTGAGATATGAATTTATAGCCTGTAGATTACACGTTCACAATGTGTTCGACAGAATTTCTATCATGGTTAGGCTTGGTTAGGCCAAGTCCTTAATGAAGTTATGCGTTAGAACCTTTATCTTTGTGTCACTTATTGTTTTGGAAAGTTTCATCAAGTTCTGGGTAGTGACCTAGTGTCTAGCCCTGTAAAGGGTGCACAAAATTCGCAGTATTAGGCATATAACTCACTGAAAGAGAGTGAAATCACACCCTTGTAGTGAATATGCATGTGACTGGATTCTTACAGTCTCATGGATGTAGTATTTTGCATGCGAATATGAGTCCATATTATTGAAAATGAAATTTAACTTAGGGTTTGGACACCTGGATGGGTGGTTTAGACCTTGGGGGTCATGTAGTACCCGAGGAAGGCTAATAAGGTTTTATTTGTAGATTCCACTTCCTTAAGGTTATATAGTAGGTTGAATCATATCATAGTAAATATTCATCACATATTTAACTTGGTGGACTGGTAAGCTTGGGTATATTTTGGGAGGAGGGTGTTATACATTAGTATTAGAGCATGGTTCAACCCTTGGACTCGATGGGTGGAATGTGGTTGTCATGCATGCATGTAGGTTGTAAATGTGCTTTTTATGTATTCATGGTGGTGGTCATTGTTTCATTTGTATTGACATGTAGAAGTTAATGATGTTTTTGTTTTGATGTGCTTGTCATGAATACACATCGGTTGTATATGCATTCATTATGCATGTTAGTGTCTATATGTTTTTTTGTATGCATTATTATGGTTATGGTTATGCATGAATAATAGGTTAGATATGCATCATGAGGTAATTTCATGTATTTATTTCATCATGATTCTATTGGAATGCTATGATGTTGATATATTGGTTGAGATAGAGCAAGAGATGTAGATCATCAAAGTGACGTTACAACACTAGACTTCGGGTAAGCGCAAATAATCATACATTTTTGTAAGTTTGGCATGCAAGTATGTTGGTTAATGGTTTTTATATACATTATGGTTATATACATGCTTCTCATTCTATTTTTTTCATGGTTACATGCATGATAGATGCTAGTTTTCAGTGTGGTCATATGCACATGTGTTGGATAGTCATGAATCGTAGCAACTTGTTGTTATATACATTGCAGCTATACACTTAATGATTATGTTCATTGAATTTAAGATCTTTATGTTGTATGTTTCATGTTAATCTAGATTTACTGATGTAGATGGTTATGGGTATGACATTCAAGTATGAGTCGATATACTTGTGATATTGTGTTGTACTAATATGGACTGAGTTTTGCAATTGTGATAGCCTCCCCTGAGATACATTAAGGTATGAGTTTTATTATGTTGTATATTTTGTTATCTAACATCATATGTTTACAGGTTGATTGAATGTTTTATTAATTTCGTGATGTGATTATGTGTCTATAATATTGCTTGAAGGAATGATTTTGTTTGAAGATGGTTGTACTAACATAATATGTGTTGAGAAAGGTTATATGCACTTTAGTGCAAGTGGGTGCTAGTTGTAGCACTATGAATAATGACTATGAGTTTATTGTAGACTATGACATTGTTGTTAGTATTCGTAAAGGATTATTTCAACTTAATATACACGAGATCTTGATATTTGGAACATGTGACTGGCATGTGTGATTAGTTGCAGGGAAACATGCTCGATATTAGCATGACAAGGTAAAAAATGATTTGTTTATATAACTAACAGTTGGCTCATGTGGTAGGACATAATAAGACTCAATTGAAGCAAGGTAAAAAGGTAAAAGAAATTAATTGGGTGAGAATTCCATTGGCTATTTTTGGAAAACACAATTCCAAATGAATGAGTGCTTCGTATGAATACATGAAGTTTTCTTAACCTTGATTTTATCTGATATTATGTAGATATGTGTTATATTCATGAACATGTATTTGACAGGTTGTTATATTAAGGTTGATAATTGAGATAAGAGGTTAAGCACTAATATTGTAAAGGAATTAATAAATGCATGAGCTAATTTTGCGTGTTGTAGGGAATCACAAGAAAAAATAAACTACCATGAAATATTGAAGAAGGATAAAGTTGAGCAGAACCGTGGGGATTGAGTCATGGTGTTTGTTGCTAGTCTTGTGATTTTAGTATTTTGTGATTTGTTTCTATTTATTTCAAATTTTTTTGTGTCTAGTGCATGATCATGCCACTTTGTTTGTGGTGTTGTATTACTATTGTTTTTTCATGGTTTTCTTCTTGTTTGTTTCTTGTTATTTCCTTTAATGTTTTGAGGGCCTTGGGAATTGGTTAGGGAAGGAGGAAAGTTAATGGAGCTCGGTGAGAGATGAATGAAACCCAATAGGTAATGCAAGGCTTAGGTGAAGCCTAGTGCATGAATATAGGGCAACTAAAGGCAAGAGTATGACAATCGGTGGGATTGGTAGGGTCCATCAGTGTAAATGGATGGTGGGAGGGTAGTCATGAGAAAGGTAACATGTAAGGTGAGTGGATTTGAGGTGTAAGGTGATTTGGCTATGTTGGGAACTATTGTTCTTAATGTTTTTCATGTGATGCATGGATAAATGGAGTTCTCTTAACCTAGAACATATGATATCTGGTAATTATATTGTGATCGTGATTATGTTCATGTCCATATATTTCTATATATGTATGTATGTATGACGTTGTATGACAAGGTCATTAGGGATCATGATTGTTTTATGCTATTTTTTATATGTTTATATGTATATATGTATGTTGTTTTCTGACGGGGTCATAAGGAATCATTCTTGTGGAGGAATGATTTCTTATGCATGTGAATGGCATGAAGAGTTTCTTGGTCTTATGAGGAATCAAGTGGGAAGAGTATCCCTGAAAAATCTATGAGGTTAGTATCATGTGGATATGGATTGTTATTATATGCTTGTAATATTCATATTTTTATGTTATGGACAAGAATGTTGAAGGATATATCAACGGAATGGAAGCAATGTGATCAACAACATGTTGGAACATGCATGAATAGTGGAAAGATACTAGAAGAAAGGTTGCTTGGTATGGTCAGTGTGTTGTCTAAGGATGCACAGTAATATTGTTATATATATATTTTACATGTTGCACCTTTGATTTTTTGTGCATCCGGTGTTGTGTACACGTACGTTATGAAGTTTTATGTATAGATGATGTTGTGTACATGTTTGTTACGAAATGTTGTGTCTATATGGTGTTTTTTGCATGCTTTTTATGTAGTGTTGTGTATAGATGGTGTTGTGTGCATGTTTTTTATGTAGTGTTGTGTATAGATGGTGTTGTGTGCATGTTGGATATGCGGTTTTGTGTACATATGGTGTTGTGCGCATGTTGGATATGCAGTGTTGTGTATATATGGTGTTGTGTGAATGTTGGATATGTGGTGTTGTGTACATATGGTGTTGTGTGCATGTTAGATATGTGGTGTTGTGTACATATGGTTTTGTGTGCATGATGGATAATATGTGGTGTTTTGAACATATGGTTCTTTGTGCATGCTACATATGTGGTGTTGTGTACATATATCGTGGTGTGCATGTTGAAAATATGGTGCTATGTACATGTGGTGTTGTGTGTATTATTGTACATCTGATTTTGTGTACATGTCATGCATGTGGTGATCTAGGTGGCTCCATAAATGCTCAGAATTTAGTAGTGGATTTGAAAAAACTCAAAAATCAAAGTCACTGGATTGAAGTGGAACTAGATTCAAATCGAAGATCTCGTTGCAATATTTCCAATGGCATGAACAACACCTCAATATGAGTCTGCATGACCAACTTATCACAGCTTGAAGTTGACAAGTTGAACAACAAAAAAAGGGGCCCACAAGCTTACATGGAAATCAAATGTTGGCCTACCAAACCCTAACACATGGTGCTCTTTCATTGGCTTCTTGCACCTGCAAAAGGATAAAAAATATATAATTAAAAATCATGTTAGGGTCACGTGATTTGGCTGATTGGAAGCCAAATGACAGTGTAACATCAAACCAATATTTGGAGCCGAAGGACCTAGCCTTCCTGGACTCAGAGAGGGCTCTCTCTATTTTCGTAAGGGATATCTATGTGTTTTCTTATTGTGTTCTTGATTTTAGACTAGTTATGAAGTAGGTTTTTGGTTTTGGTTTTTAGGTTGTGAGGGATGAACTGATCAAAGACTAAGATAGGTAAAAAATATGTTAGATCAACTGGGATATGGGGTCGAAAAGGTCAAGAAATCTTTCAGGTGGTGATACAAGGTTGTTGAAGGGCCGATTTGAGCGAGGTAAAATGGATCTTTGGGTAAAATGGAGTGAGATGGACATTAAACTTGTGAAGAACAAAGGATTTAAAACATAAATAGCTTAATGGCTAACATAAACATGGTAGGGAAAACCATTAATCATGAGAAATGTAACTGTAAACTAATCAATGCATACAAATAAACATTCAAGCCATGCATAGAGATATATGACTCTCTATCTTTAGGAAATGGCTATCAGACTTTGGGGAAATACATTTAAGACAAACAAACAACTCAAATCACTATGAAGGAATGCCTAAACATAGTATTTCAAGCTATTGGGCACTTTGACGACAAGATTGCATAGTTTTAGGAAAAGGGCAAGATCAGTACAAGACCTCCTTGGTTCAAAAAATGACAATCTAATCAATCAAAGAGAGGTTTCAGAGGTGGAGCTATGACTAGCCATGACCAAGCAGGGCATACCGTGAATCATACTTAGCATGCATAAAACCATAAATGAGACAAGCAAACAATATTCTTCAGTTATCAAAGAGCAATCAAGGATTCTTTGATATGACTAAGAAGGAAGAAAACATAGAAGCTATAAAGAAACAGGAAATTTGAGGTGCCTCCAAGGGCATGTCTGAAATATATTCTCTACTGTCTTATACCAAGAAAGAACATGGAATTATGAATGAAAAATAAGAAACAAAACAGAGAGAGAGACACTATACCATTCTACCAAGTCATGGAATCCCACAACAGTCCTCTTTCATCATCCAAAAGCACTCAAAAAACTCTCCAAATACATGAGACAAGTGTTTCTTCCAAGCTTGTATAACCATATATTTCTTCTATTCATCAAGTTCAGCCTTGTTTACAATGAAATCCTTTGGAATATATAGGCCAAAGTGAGGAAAACCTCTTAGTTCAACTTGCAATCTCATTGGCCTATCCAAAATATCTGATTTTGTCCTTGAGGCTTTGCAAATCCCAAGGCACAAAATATCTAATAAAATATCTCAAAAATGATAAAAAACTAAAATATATTGACTTTTCATAACTAATCATGTACAAAAATAGCTAAACGCACATGAGGAAAAGTCACTTTAGAAAGGTTCATTTTTTACAAAAATACTTAAGAAATACATCAGTAGAAAGTCGCCTGACTTGCCGGAAACTTTTGGAGGCCTTCTCGATCTCGAAACGAGGCCCGTGATGGCTCGTTGGAAAGCTCTAAATGTATATCTTCTAAAAATGCTTATTTTTCTCCAAAATAACCAATGGGAGTCCTACAAAAATATGCCTGTGTGTAAAAACCCAAAAAATAGGCCTTGCTGATAAACGGGGCAGAGTGTAGAAAAAGCGAGTATTTTTCACCATTTTGGGGGAGAAAATTATCTTCAATTGATTTGAAAATTGCTAAGTATATTCCCCTAAAATTATGGCATCCAATGACACCATTTTCATCCTTTGAGGATTCCCTAAACTGAAATGGCGATGCCCATGAGTTTTAGCCAAAAACCCAAAAATGACAAAAAACGAAAATTTGTTGAATTTCGCCCAATTTTGGCGAGCATGACCCTCAAGGGTTTTTAGAAACATGCTGTGAGGATGAGGCCTAAATTTGGAGATTTGAAGTTTCTTTCTTCAATTTTGGTGCCGGGCGCCTCCTCTGAGCCTCCTTGAGTTTTTCCTATGTGGCCTTCAATTTCCACCGGGAAAACTGATTGAGCTTCTTATAATTCCTGGTCATCCTCCGTTGAAGGTCCAAGTCTCTATTTTCCTTCTCCAACTTCTTTTCCAAGTGATCATTAACCCTCTCAAGTCATGCTTCTCGATTGTTCTCTATCTCTTGGGTGAACAATGTAGTGAGAGGGGTAGATTGGAGAAGGGAATCTTCTTCTTCCTTTTGTTTCTCAAGGGCTCTTTTGAGCCTCATGGTTCTTGGCCTATTTCTCATGGGTTGATCTTCATCTTCACTCTCATCGAACTCACCCGCGAGTTCTTCCAATCTCACTTGTGCTTTCGAGGCCTCTTTTTTGTATTTGATGGCTTGTGTCTCATATACCGCCATATGAACACTCATCTGTTTGTTTTGAATTTGCAAAAAGTGATTGAAGTTTCTAGCCCTCTCAAGATCAGTCCTCAAAGCATAAATTTGGTTTTCTTTATTGATTAAGAGAGTTTCAAGGATTCGGGCTTCATTGTCACTATCATCACTTTGAATTTGAATTATGTCTAAGTCCCTCTCCTTTTCATGCATGCTTTCTTCTTTCTCCTTTCCTTTGCTTTAGGGGGCTCTTTCAGTCTTCCTTGTCTTGGGAAATTCGACAATGGGCTTCTTGGGAAATTTCCCCTTGCTTCAAAGGGCCATAGTAACATTTGGAGTTACAACTTTAGGCACCCTTTTCCTTGATGTCCGGGGCTTGGCCACTTTCAGAGAAGAGAGCATGGCCCCTTACCTAGGAGAGGCAGCTAGCACATGCTCTGTTGGCTCTTTTCCCTTGTTACTTTGCTCATCATTCTTGCCACTGTCTTGGATTTCTTCATGGATTCCTTGACTATCCTTTTGCATTTACTTTTTATGGTTTTCCTCCTCACTGTATTGCACCTCTTCATCATGCTATTGTTCTTTTTCATGAGGCTGATGTTCATCATCCTATGGCTGCCTCTCTTCACTGTGATGCACCTGTTCATCGTGCTCCTGTTTTTTTCATGACGTTGTTGTTCATCATCATGTGGCTGCCTCTCTTCACTTTGCTACACCTATTCATCATGTTGCCCTTCTTCTTCATGAGGCTACTCATCCTCACTGTGCTGCACCTGTTCATCATGCTTTCCTTCCTTATATTTCTATTGTTCATCATCAACTTCCTCTTCATCATGCCCTTCTTCCCCTTGCTGTCCTGTTTCATCATGATGTTGCTCATCATCATCTTCCTCTTCTTTCTCATGCTCTTCTTCCTCATCATGCTCTTTTTCTTGTTCAATGGGAAATTTGAGCCTCTTGGGAATAGGCTTGCTTGAAGAAGGCAAAGTATGGTGAGTGGAAGGTGAAGGAGATGTATGAAACGAAGGGATAGTGGCGAAATCCGGATGTGTAATGAAAGCATCCCAAGAGACTTCCTTCTTCTTAAGCTGATGAAGAATGATAACCTTGATGAGGGATTAATGGAAGAGGTAGGTTGTCTGCTAAGAAGGAGGCTTTTTCTGAACAGTGGAGGCCATTTTCTCAATACTTCTATGTAGGAAGAAAGGGAGATTTAACAATTTGGCTCTCATGAAATGCATGAGCAATCAAACATGATAGGCATAGACTCAAGAGAATCTTCCCTCACAAGTGAAGTATTTCATGATTATCTTCATGAGGGGGGCGTAACTAGTCAATAGATATGAGAAGGGAAAAATGGATGGACATGAATCTCTATGCTCAGGCTTCATAAAAGGCTTGTATTGTTCTGAGTCTAGGTGGCTTTGTTTAAACCACTTCTCCTCGACATAAGGGATATTGGTGGCCTTAGAAATGGACCTTGGAGAGAATTTGAAATCTAAGCCTGCCAGCTGAAAATGCTTCTCTTGAAATCTCAAAGCGCAAAGATGTGTCAAAGAGGAATAGCTTTTGACCTCCTACACCCTTTGACAAAACTCTAGACACCCAACCTCATGAAAGTTAAACAAGACTGATGGATGAGAATTTACCTCTTCAATGGAAATAGGCTCAAACCTCCTGTGAAGGCCACTCCTACTGTCTTTCCTGGGAGGCATTTTGTTTTGAATGTTCTTTGCAAAACCAAACTGTCTCAAATGGCCCTTGAAATGTTTTTCTCAACTACACCTCTGTCCTTCTCGTTAGTCATTGTTTGTCCTCTTTGATGCCAATCAACAAATATTTATCAAAATAAAAAGAACACAGTCAATTTATTACTGTGTTTGGGCAAGGTATTGAAAAGAGGTATCTGTGTTTTCTTGTTAGAACAAGGATCCTTTGTGTTTTGATAGAAACAAAACAGCCTTGTGTTTAGACAAAAATAAAATCACCCTTCCCCAAACAATTCTCTTCTACTGTTCACTATTTATTTACAAGGTAAGACAAAACAATCTCAGCTTGATTTAAAAGATCTTCATAGAATACTCTATTTTATGGAACAAAAGAGGTTGCACTAGGTTTCATTGTTTTTCCACACACAGAGGACTTTTTTCAAAATGACAAGGCTTTGAGACTATGACCACTATTTTCCGCTTTGATTTTTAACAAAGTCTGCTCTTATTTTACCTGTGGGCTATCAATGTTTTTTAAAGGTAGTCAGGGTCCTTTAAGATGGTTAAAACATCCACCCAACACTGTAAAAATGTGTAACAATCACAACAACAAAACAATCTGATTTTCCTCAAAAACACTGCCCTCTAATCACTATCTCTCTCTTCGCATTCATAGAAACAACATTTTTTAATTTTGGACCAAACTCCCACCCTTTAATCACTATTTTGGTCTCGGTTGTTTATATGACAAACTGCTCTTGAAAAGCCATTGTTTATCTCATTGTTTTTTGGAAGATGAAGTGCTTTAGGCACTATTTCCTTCTCATGGAAGAACGCAGCAAACACCTTTTCACTCTTTGAAATTTTCCAAGAGGAGAGGTGGAAAATACCTTGGAAATCCTTCACGAGCCTTGTTTGATCGATTGGGCAGCTTCAAAGATGTTTTTCAAGTGCCTTTTGATTGAGCGGCACATTCAGATGGAAGAGCGTCGTGCCGTGTGAGCTGTCGAGTCGACCTTCAGGCAGTGGTGACCGGTGCTACAGGCGCGCTGCACACCACTACACACATGCCACGCCAACGTATAAATCCTTTGTATTTTCTTCGCTAAACGCGCCGCGCGCTTTTCTAGGCGTGCCACGCAGGCTTTAAGCCTCAAAAACTCTAAATTTTGCTCGAACTTCTTGTTTTCTCCAGTGAAAAATCCATGGGAGATGTTGTTTATGTTTTGAAATGAAAAATGGGACTTTGCCAATGGTCTCTTCACCTTTAAAGTCGACAAACCCTTTGAACTTGCTTTGTGAGGGTTTGAACGCCTCTTTGAAAAATGCCTTTGTTATAACGAAACTCAAATGACTTTGAAAACGCCAAAGGGGCCCATATCCAATTTATGTTGATAATAAAGTGTTGTGGGGGCTGCTTGAAGGTTTTCATAAATATGACTTTTCCCTAAGTGAAGAAATCATCTCAAGGCTAAACTCTTTTTCACTTTTTGCCTATTAAGGGAGGAAACTTGTTTCCTTTGTTCATATTTGTTTTTAAGAGGAAACTCTGCTCAAAACCATATACTGACTGTAGATGCACTCTTTGAATGACATTTCTCTTTGACTGTGGAAACCTTAGTTGCATTCACCTGGGTTTGACAAACATATGTTTATCAAAAAAGAAGATCCTCTAAAGGTTTCTCCTACAATTATATGCAACAGCTAGGTTTCTTCATATGTTTCATAAAAAGTCTTTTGTGTGTGACAGTATCATGCTTCACTTCTTTGAATGTTGTCCCTGAAATTAAACACTTTTCATACCCTTTTTTCGTACATAATGTCTCTGTGTTGTTTATTTGCAAAGTCTCCTTCAAAAGCCAGGCTTAGGTTACCTTCTTTTCGATTTTGATGAGTTTTTGAAAAAGATCTTCATGAACAGGAAGAACAAAACTTGTTTGAATATCAACATCACTCTTTGGCCTATGTTTAACCCAGCTCTCAACTTATAAACCTTGAATGTATTTCTACTAATTTCAACTCTATTTTTTAAAGGAAAACAATGGCTAGATTTCATGCCTATTGATCAAGGAGAAGGATATTTGGAAACTCTTAATGAGATTACATACCTCAGCAGGGTTTGTTCATTTTGGCTCCAGATTTCCTTTGAAGGAAATCTCTGATAGAAGACAAGTCAAACCTCTTTGATTATTACAGTACCACTGCTTTCCCTCTCTTTTTAATACCATTTTTTATTCATAAGACTTCAATTGTCTCCCACTACACTTAAAATATACCTTTCAGTCAGTGAAAACCTACAATCAATCTCTGCTCCTGGCCCTCTGCTTTTTAGATGAAGGAGGCCTTTATCACATTTCCAAACCCTCTGCTTGTAAAATGAAGGAGGTTTTCAACCAATGATCTGACCATCTTCTCATGTATGGAGGAGCTTTTATCAGTGTTTCAACCCTCTGCTCATGTATGAAGGAGGTTTTCTCAGTGATGCCATTTCATCTGCTTTCAAACAGTGTTATCTTTCCTTTCACTTCCTATTCATGCTTAAGCAAATAAAAGTGACAAATTGACAATATGCCATGAAGGGCATTCCTTTGAGACATATAATCCTGCTGTTAAAATACCTTTATGCATCTTTAAACAATCAGAGGCAGCATGGCCAGTATCTACAGAGTATTTCTTGTTATTAATAAGTCACTAACCTTTGACTGTGTTTTCAGGAGCTTATTGAAATAACTCTCTATCTTGTAGTTGCATCCCAGACTCAAAACCACATGAGAAGCAGCTGTCTTCTCATGTTGAGTTTAATAATGTCTTCTGGAACACTGGTACACTTCTGCTCTTGAAAGAGACATTGAAACACTGTAAGTCTACCTAACATCAATTTAACATGTGGCATATTTATTGTTGAGACATCAAGCCTTGTTAGTGGTGTGACCTAAGGGTGTAGTCAAGCTTTATTTACAGAATAGGAAGGTCAACTAGGACTGGTTGATATTAGATAGAGGTTCTTTTGGCTTTAGGATAATTTTCCAAGGGATGATCGCCTAAAGCGCCACTACCTAACTCAGGGGAGAGTTTTTGGATAGATTTGGATTATTCTCTTTGGAGCTAATGGACAATTTTGTATGGCTGAGGCTAGATAGGGCTTGACAATGAGGTTTTATCTCATCTTGGGATGATTGAAAAGGTAGGAGGGAAAAAATGTTTATGGGGGTTTTCTAGTTGACAAATTTGACATATTGGAGATCAGCTACTAGAAAACTTGGCTTTAACAACTAGTCATCATCAACAGGTGAAAAATATTGATGACTAACAGTGGCTCCATTTGGGGAGGGCAGCTCCTTTTCAGGAGGTGTCCAGAATTTCAGATATCGGTTCTTTGAAGACCAATCCCTTTATCCATTGGCGCAAATTTCTTTCTTCCTTGATGCTATTTCTGAAAATTGACAACATGATTAGCATCAATGATATTTCTACCTACCCCACTATATTTCCTAACTTTTTTTCTTCTTTTGGGTGCATTTGGACTAGCAACCCTTTGACATAATTTTTTTTGAAAAATGACACTATCTAATTCTACACTTATATCCATTGGGAGTTCAGATTAAACTGATGAACTCCTTTGTTTCTCTACCTATACTAGATCAACTGTCAAGGTTAAGCTGTTTGACAGGATTTTATTCTCTAATCTAAAAGATGAAATTTAAAAATGACCAAATCAAGATTAGAGAGTCTGATTTTTCATGTACTTGTGGCATGAAAGACAAGCTGCACACAAATATTATTTTGCATAAAATGAAAACTAGAAAAACAAGGCTAGGATACTCAATTTGTTTTTCATCCCTGCTTTCCTCTTTGGTTCTGTTTTGAGCATGTGGAACCAGTATCTTTTCCTAATTTACTCTCATTGATAAGTCAAGCTTACACAATGTAGACTATCTTTTCCTCTCACTAACTTATCGGCAACTAAATTTAAAACATGTTCAGTTATGATTAGGCTAGATAAGTGAACAAGACATTTGAGCACTAGTAGCGGCATTTAGACTTGTGCGCTTTCAGAATGACTATTTTTTGAACATGGGGCTTCCTTTCTATTTTTCAATCTGCCCTCTTTTTCTATTTTCTATTGTTTTTGAATTTTATGTTTTTGATTTATTTTTCAAACAATGGTATATACAATGATTGAAAGTGTTTTAACTCAAAAATCTTGGAAATGGTGAAACTTAAGCATCTTATCTTCATAAGGATCTCCTACCATTCTTGGTCCACTCAGCTCTTGAAAAGTAAAGTTCGGAAAATTTTCTCTTTAAAGCATAACATAAGGATTCATGCATGAATCTCTAAACCACCCTGTATCTTCCCGCTGTACCTCTTTATACCTCTGATTTCCACTCCTTCTTTTGATGTACATCTTTTTTAAATAGTGCAGATATTCTTTGTCATTTTTGAAGTATATGATGACATCATCAAGGTATGTTATAATGCAGAAATTCAGAACCGGAAACATGGCTTTTAGGAGCATGTTTTTGATATCCGGTGGTTTTGCAATTTTGGTTTTGAAAATGGAACTACTTCTAGCATACTTGAAAAATTCTTGGAGTTGTATGCTTTGCAAAGGAATTATTTGGCTATATCTTGAAACATTATTTTGCAAATACACATGATTAAAAGAATGTATCATTGGTATATCATGGTCTTCGGAAGGAAGGATATAATTGCGGTCACAAGGGTGTGTATTAGTATTTCTAAAATCAAAACAAATCCTATGACCAACTATTTTTCCTTTGACTACTACTGTTTGGTCTAGATTTTTGTATTTTCTTTTGTCGAAGTTGTTTGTTGGAGTTGTGGAGGTGGCATAGTGTTTCTCACTATTTTCCCTACATGAAGTAGCATTTTGAACAAGATTGCAAATTCTGGCAGTTCTAAGTCTTTGGTGGAGTGGCAGAATGCTAGCTAGTTCAAACAACTCAAGTATATTTGGACTGCAGTCATCATATCCTTTCATAAGAATTTTTTTAGACATGTGTCCTGGGTTTGGAGCTATTATGGCTACAGTCAAGGTTTCATTTGAAGGGGTAGAGTTATGTGATGGAAAATCCTTAAGGTATGGTAAGAACATTAGGCTTCCCTGCCCCTGAGTTCCAAAGAGGTTTGTGATATGTAAGTCTTCTAAAGCCTTTGTTCTAAAAACGTTTCCTGATGTTACTACTGATGTTGGCCTAAGGTTTGAGCAATTTTCTTGATGGTACATAATGGTTCATGCTTCTTGCTCTATCCTTGTTTCAAAAGGAACAAACTCTCTTTCCTCAAGACACAGTTGCTCATAGTCATGATAATTTTGAGCATCTAGTTCATCATAGAGAACTTGGGGAAGCTGATGAGGTGGGTCTAAGTTTGTTTCAAATCCTTCTAAAAGTCCTTCAATGTCCTCACCAGTGTGTAAAATGAAAGAGTTCAGATCAGAATGCAAGGAGTACATCGGGATGTTATCTGGCTTTTCCTGGCTACTGATCATATATTTCATGTGTGACTCCCGATAGAGTATTCTAGTTTGGTCAAACATAGGAATAGTGGCATAGGACATATCAAGTTGAATATTTCCCTGAAGCTTGGCTCCCCAAGATCTGGATAAAAGCATTCCATACTTGGGAGGGATTTCTGCTACCACTATGTCCATGATTAGGTGCTTTGCAGGTAATTGGGCCAAACTGAAACAAAGATCTTTGATTAAACCTAGACATTTGACTCTACTTGAATCAAAGGAATATAAGTCTTTATAGGGTCTTTTTATTTCCAGGCCTAGGCTTTTCATCACCACCTTTGGCATAAGATTATGCGAGGCCTCAGAATCTAGCATGGCATTGTGTAAGATTTGGTCATGGATATTCAGACTGATGTAAAAGGGAAGAGTGGTTCATTCTTGGAATTTACCTTCTATTTTTGGACCAAACAACACTCCAGGAGTGTCATCAGCTAGATTTAATGTGTTTTCATCATTTCCTATATTCAGGACCTTTAGCACTTGGGATTTGTAATATTTTTTGATGATAAGCTCGGTGAGAGGCATGGTGATCTTTATTTTGGCAATTTCACCCTCAAAACTGAAGGGTGCTTGTAGTTTAGACAGATTTGCTTCAGTTTTTTCAGCCATGACTTTCTCTATGTTCTGAGTTTACTAACTTTGTTTCAGGATTTTGTTTAGCATATCCATCTCAGGAATATTTGTGGAGGTACTAGGAGCATCCAAACCAAGACTTGTTTGAATAGCTTTATCTTTGTTTTGGTCAGTTTTCCTGATCATGATTTTGTTGCTATCCACTGCTTTTTTAAGGATGGTATCAGGGGTTTTAGCAGTGTCTGAGCTACCTTTTTTGGATTTGTCTTGGTTTTTTCTGCTTCTAAGGTCATACTGCCTATGAGCCTCTACTATGGCATTCTGAAAATCTATGGCAGGATCTTTGGGATCTTCATAGTTGGTTTCATATTGATTCGGAGAGAAGAACACTTGTTCTTCTTCTCTGAGGTAAACCTCACTCTCGTTATCAGAACCTATAAGGTTCAAATGATTTCCATCAATGGGTTCTGTATCCCTTTCATCTTCTTCCACATAATTTTCATTAAAGGGTGGCCTAATTTGTTGATCATTTTCCCTTATTTTGTTTTGAGGCGGTTCCCTCCTAAAATTTTGGTTCTAGTTTTTGTTTGGAGGGTTTGGCTGGTTGTCCCTCGGAGGTGTCTTTTCACTCATCTTTTCCCACATTTTCTCCATGGATTTAACCAAGTCATCTATTCTAGGATCTAAGGAAGTGGCTTAAGGGGAGACCTCATCTCGGTATGTGACTTTCCTTTCTGATCTAGTCCTAGCTCTCTTTTCTTCTAAGTTGGCTTCTGCACTTATGGCCACTTTTTGCATTTCCTCTAAGATAGGGGGGTCCTTGTCTCTTAGTTGATAATTCATGTTTGGGTCAAAGCCTTCGGGGAACTTTGCAAAGGCTGAGTCAAGTGGAGGTTTGAAGTGAGGCGGGAGGGCGTTATAAACATTATTGAACCTAGTGCAGTATCCCTGGACACTTTCCCCATTTTCCCATTTTAGATTGTTATACTCCGACAGGATTTGAATGGGGTTCTTTCGGATTTCCCACTTGTTTATGAAGGTTTTGTAGAGTTCTGGGAGATTGTGGATGCTGTTTGGATTTAAGCTCTTAAACCATTTTTTGGGTTCTCCGCCCAGGCTTTGGGCGAACATCCTCATTCTGATGGTTTCGTCTTCTATTTCCATGTATTCAAAGGCATCGCTAATCCTATCTACATGTTTTTGAGTTGTGGTAGTCTCAACTTTGGTAAAGTGCGGGATTTTGGATTGATAGTCATTTTGTAAGGGAGCCAAAGGGTGTGGCAACACCAAGGGTGCATACCAGGCTGCCATGGCGGGAGCTAATGGATGATGTACAAAATGAGGGCTTGTAGGATGAGCTGAGGTGTTTTGAACAGTAGTGGTTTGGATGGGTGTGGCAGATGTACTTGGACTAGTGATCTAATTTTGAGCATATTTGGGATGGTAGGAGCCAAAGTGATGGAGAAGCTGAAAGTCGGGAGGTGTAGTAGGTGAGGCTTCTCTACTAGGACTCTATGGCAGATCTAGGGGCTCAAGATTGTCAAAGTTCACCTTACTTTGTGACTTTCTTCTAAAAAGGGTTTTTTTTTCTGATTTTAAGTCAAATGGGGAATCCTGCAAGGATGTGAGGTGTTTAGGTACTGATATTGCTTTACGGATGGACTTATCGGTAGCTAAATTTCCAGTTTCAGAAGCTTGCCACAGAATCTTCTTTGGGTAATCTACTATGATAGGGGGATTTGGGTCTGGATGAGATCTGGTGTTGATTCTTTGTGAAGCCAGATTTTGAATCTAGATTTTAGAGGGGATGGTATTTGTGATTGTTTTGGATGGATTGCCTCTCTAGGGGTTTACTAATGTGAAGGATGGTCAAACAAAAATGAGGACTAGTGGAGTCGCCAGGTGGATTTCTGTGAGAACTATGGTCCACCACCAACACTTATCAAAGATGCTTTCAAAAAAAAAATTCTAGCAAACTTTGAGATGAAGACTTGAAAGGAAGAGTGATTCACTTGGTTTCAACAGTTTGCTAGGCTGTCTAGACAAGATAATGGTTCTATTTGCAAGTTTGTTTCTGTTTATCCTATGTTTAGGTGAAGTTTTTTGAATCACTAAGTTATACTTAGTCTGTCACTAATTACAGAGTTTGCACCATAAGTTTTAAGTTTTGGAAAGGATGAGTCAACAGAAAGGTATGGTTTATGAATTTTTTGGTTTTTAATGGATTTTTTAGGCCTACTGGAGGCTAGTGGAGTTGCCAGGTGGAACTTGGTTGTTTTTGTAGAGATGTAGCTATGGTCCACCACCAATAACTAGGGAAAAACCAATCTAGGAATGTTTTGGGGTTTTCTAAGTTTTTATGTAGCCTATGAGGTTTGGAAGAGTTTCCTATAACTGAATCATCACTTTTCTAAGATGGTGAAAGAGCTAAATTCTACTCTTCAAACAACACTTAAGTTTTCTAAGTTTGATTGAGACTTCAGGAGTTACTAAGGAGTACTTAGATTGTCACTAACTTGGAAGGTCCCACCGTGATCGCCATTATGTTACTGAGCGGTGGGATAAGTCAATCAGATAGTATTCCTAAGGCTGCTAGAAATTTTACGGAATCTAATTTTGTTTATCACTCAGGGTCCCATCGTGGTCGCCATTATGTTAGTGTGGCGATGAGATGGCTCAATGGTAGGTGTGCTTAGTTCAAAAAGGGGCTTTCCGTGAGTCTTGAAAGATATTCAGATTAAAATGAACTCAGAAAAGTCCCACCGTGATCACCATTATGTTAGTTTGGTGATGAGGTGGCTAAATGGTAGGTATTCTTGAAGATAGTAAAGTAGTAAGGCCTACTGAAGGCTAGTGGAGTCGCCAGGTGGATTTTTAGTTGTTTTGAGGTATATGTGTATCGTCCACCACCAATACTAATAAACGCCAATCTAGATATTTTTTTGGGTTTTCTGAGTTTCCTATATGTAGCCCTAAGGTTTGGAAAAGTTTCCTATAACTGAATCAACATTTTGCTAAGATGGTGAAGGAGCTAGTTTCTACTCTTTAGACAATGCCTAAGTTTTCTAATTTTGACTGAGATTTTGAGAGATCCTAAGGGATACCGAGGATGTTTTGACTCAAAGTCCCACCGTGATCGCAATTATGTTAGTGTGGCGATGAGGTGGCTAAATGGCAGGTATGTTTAAAGATAAGGGATTTCTGAAGTCCTAAGGTGTACTTAGATTGTCACTAACTCAGAGTCCCACCGTGACTGCCATTATGTTAGTCAGCGGTGGGATAAGTCAATTAGATAGTATTCTTAAGGCTGCTGGAATGTTTAGGGAATCTAAGTTTGTTTATCACTCAGGGTCCCACCATGATCGCCATTATGTTAAGGTCCCGTGATTTGTCTGATTGGCAAGCCAAATGACAGTGTAACATCAAACCAATCTTTGGAGCCGAAGGACCTAGCCTTCCTGGACTCAGAGAGGGCTCTCTCTATTTGTGTAAGGGATATATATGTGTTTGCTTATTGTGTTCTTGATTTTAGACTAGTTATGAAGTAGGTTTTGGGTTTTGGTTTTTAGGTTGTGAGGGATGAACTGATAAAAGACTAAGATAGGTAAAAAATATGTCAGATCAACTGGGCTATGGGTTCAAAAAGGTCAAGAAATATTTCAGGTGGTGATACAAGGTTGTTGAAGGGCCGATTTGAGCGAGGTAAAATGGATCTTTGGGTAAAATGGAGTGAGATGGACATTAAACTTGTGAATAACAAAGGATTTCCAACATAAATAGCTTAATAGCTGACATAAAAATGGTAGGGAAAACCATTAATCATGAGAAATGTAATTGTAAACTAATCAATGCATAGAAATAAACATTCAAGCCATGCGTAGAGATATATGGCTCTCTAACTTTAGGAAATGGCTATCAGACTTTGGGGAAATACATTTAAGACAAACAAACAACTCAAATCACTATAAAAGAATGCCTAAACATAGTATTTCAAGCTATCAGGAACTTTGACGACAAGATTGCATAGTTTTAGGCAAAGGGCAAGATCAGTACAAGACCTCCTTGGTTCAACAAATGACAATATAATCAATCAAAAAGAGGTTTCAGAGGTGGAGCTATGACTATCCATGAGTAAGCAAGGCATACCGTGAATCATACTTAGCATGCATAAAACCATAAATGAAAAAAGCAAAAATATTCTTCACTTATCAAAGAGCAATCAAGGATTCTTTGATATGACTAAGAAGGAAGAAAACGTTGAAGCTATAAAGAAATAGGAAATTTGAGGTGCCTCCAAGGGCATGTCTCAAATCTATTCTCTACTGTCTTATGGCAAGCAAGAACATGGAATTATGAATGAAAACTAAGAAACAAAACAGAGAGAGAGAGACTATACCATTCTACTAAGTCATGGAATCCCACAACAGTCCTCTTTCATCATCCAAAAGCACTCAAAAAACTCTCCAAATACATGAGACAAGTGTTTCTTCCAAGCTTGTATAACCATATATTTCTTCTATTCATCAAGTTCAGCCTTGTTTACAATGAAAGCCTTTGGAATATATAGGCCAAAGTGAGGAAAACCTCTTAGTTCAACTTGTAATTTCATTGGCCTATCCAAAATATCTGATTTTGTCCTTGAGGATTTGCAAAGCCCAAGGCACAAAATATCTAATAAAATATCTCAAAAATGCTAAAAAAGGAAAATATATTGACTTTTCATAACTTTTCATGCACAAAAATAGCTAAACGCGTATGAGGAAAAATCACTTTAGAAAGGTTCATTTTTTACAAAAATACTTAAGAAATACATCAGCAGAAAGTCCCCTGACTTGCCGGTAACTTTTGGAGGTCTTCCCGATGCTGAAATGAGGCCCGTGATGGCTCGTTGGAAAGCTATAAATTTATATTTTCTGAAAATGCTTAGTTTTGTCCAAAATGACTGCTATAAGTCCTCCAAAAATAGGCCTATGTGTAAAAACCCAAAAAATAGGCCTTGCTGATAAATGGGGCAGAGTGTAGAAAAAGTGAGTGTTTTTCGCCATTTTGGGGGAGCAAATGATCTTCAATTGATCTGAAAATAACTGATTATATGCCCCTAAAATTATGGCATCCAATGATACCATTTTCATCCTCTGAGAATGCCCCAAAATTAAATGGCGATGCCCATGAGTTTAAGCCAAAAACCCAAAAATGACAAAAAACCAAAATTTGTCAAATTTTGCCCAATTTTGGAGAGCATGACCCTCAAGGGTTTTCAGAAACATGTTGTGAGGATGAGGCCAAAATTTTGAGCTTTGAAGTGTATTTCTTCAATTTTGGTGCCGGGCGCCTCCTTTGAGCCTCCTTGACTTTTTCTTGTGTGGCCTTCAATTTCCGTCGGGCAAACTGATTGAGCTTGTTATAATGCCTGGTCATCCTCCGTTGAAGGTCCAAGTATCTATTTTCCTTCTCCAACTTCTTTTCCAAGTGATAATTAACCCTCTCAAGTCATGCTTCTCTATTTCTCTCTATCTCTTGGGTGAACAATGTAGTGAGAGGGGTAGATTGGAGAAGGGAAACTTCTTCTTCCTTTTGTTTCTCAAGGGCTCTTTTGAGCCCCATGGTTCTTGGCCTCTTTCTCATGGGTTTATCTTCATCTTCGATCTCATTGAACTCACCTGTGATTTCTTCCAATCTCACTTGTGCTTTGGAGGCCTCTTTTTTGTATTTGATGGCCCGTGTCTCATATATCGCCATATGGACACTCATCTGTTTGTTTTGAATTTGCAAAAAGTGATTGAAGTTTCTAGCCCTCTCAAGATCAGTCCTCAAAGCATCAATTTTGTTTTCTCTATTGATTAAGAGAGTTTCAAGTATTCGGGCTTCATTGTTGTTATCATCAATTTAAATTTGAATTATGTTGAAGTCCCTCTCCTTTTCATGGCTGCTTTCTTCTTTCTCATTTCCTTTGCTTTGGATGGCTCTTTTAGTCTTCCTTCTCTTGGGAAATTTGACAATGGGCTTCTTGGGCAATTTCCCCTTGCTTCAGAGGGCGTTAGTAACATTTGGAGTTACAAATTTAGGCACCCTTTTCCTTGATGTCTAGGGCTTGGCCACTTTCGAAGAAGAGAGCATGGTCCCTTGCCTAGGAGAGGAAGCTAGCACATGCTCTGTTGGCTCTTTTCCATTATTACTTTGCTCATCATTCTTGCCACTGTCTTGGATTTCTTCATGGATGCCTTGGATATCCTTTTTCATTTATTTTTGAGGGTTTTCCTCCTCACTACATTGCACCTCTTCATCATGCTGCTGTTCTTTTTCATGAGGTTGTTGTTCATCATCCTGTGGCTACCTCTCTTCATTGTGCTGCACCTATTCATCATGTTGTTGTTCTTTTTCATGAGGTTGTTGTTCATCATCATGTGGTTGTTGTTCATCATCATGTGGCTGCCTATCTTCACTATGTTGCACCTGTTCATCATGCTGCCCTTCTTCTTCATGAGGCTGCTCATCCTCACTGTGTTGCACCTATTCATCATGTTGTCCTTCCTTATCTTTCCGTTGTTCATCATCATCTTCCTCTTCATCGTGCCCTTATTCCCCTTGCTGCCATGTTTCATCGTGATGCTGCTCATCATCATCTTCCTCCTCTTGCTCATGCTCTTCTTCCTCATCATGATCTTTTTCTTGTTCAATGGGAAATTTGAGCCTCTTGGGAATAGGCTTGCTTGAAGAAGGAAAAGTATGGTGAGTGGAAGGTGAAGGAGATGTATGAAATGAAGGGATAGTGGCGAAATCCGGATGTGTAATGAAAGTATCCCAAGAGACTTCCTTCTTCTCAAGCTGATGAAGAATGATAACCTTGATGAGGGAGTGATGGAAGAGGCAGGCTGTCTGCTGAGAAGGAGGCCTTTTCTAAATAGTGGAGGCCATTTTCTCAATACTTCTATGTAGGAAGAAAGGGAGATTTAACAATTTGGCTCTCGTGAAATGCATGAGCAATCGGACATGATAAGCATAGACTCAGGAGAATATTCCCTCACAAGTGAAGTATTTCATGATTATCTTCATGAGGGGGGCATAACTAGTCAATAGATATGAGAAGGGAAAAATGGATGGACATGAATCTCTATGCTCAGGCTTTAGAAAAGGCTTTTATTGTTCTGGGTTCAGGTGGCTTTGTTTAAACCACTTCTCCCTGACATAAGGGATCTTGGTGGCCTTCGAAATGGACCTTGGAGAGAATTTGAAATCTAAGCCTGCCAGCTGAAAATGCTTCTCTTGAAATCTCAAAGCGCAAATATTTGTCAAAGGGGAATAGCTTTTGACCTCCTGCTCCCTTTGACAAAACTCTAGACACCCAACCTCATGAAATTTAAAAACTACTGATGGATGAGCATTTACCTCTTCAGTGGAAACAGGTTCAAACCTCATGTGAAGGCCACTCCTACTGTCTTACCTGGGAGGCATTTTTTTTTTAATGTTCTTTGCAAAAATAAACTATCTCAAATGGCCCTTGAAATGTTTTTCTCAACCACACCTTTGTCCTCCTCATTAGTCACTGTTTTTCCTCTTTGATTCCAATCAACAAATATTTATCAAAATAAAAATCACACAGTCAATTTATTACTATGTTTGGGCAAGGTATTGAAAAGAGGTATCTGTGATTTCTTGTTAGAACAAGGATCCTTTGTGTTTCTATAGAAACAAAATAGCCTTATGTTTAGACAAAAACAAAATCACTCTTCCCCAAACAATGCTCTTCTACTATTCACTGTTTCTTTACAAGGTAAGACAAAACAACCTCAGCTTGATTTAAAAGATCTTCATAGAATACTCTACTTTATGGAACAAAAGAGGCTGCACTAGGTTTCACTGTTTTTCCACACACAGAGGACTTTTTTCAAAATGACAAGGCTTTGAGACTATGACCACTTTTTTCCCCTTTGATTTTTAACAAAGTCTACTCTTATTTTACCTGTGGGCTATAAATGTTTTTTAAAGGCAGTCAGGGTCCTTTAAGATGGTTAAAACATCCACCCAACACTGTAAAAATGTGTAACAATCACAGCAACAAAACACTCTTAGTTTGCTCAAAAACGCTACCCTCTAATCACTGTCTCTCTCTTGGCATTCATAGCAACAATTTTTTTTTAATTTTGGACCAAAATCCCACCCTTTAATTACTGTTTTGGTCTTGGTTCTTTATATGACAAAATGCTCTTGAAAAGCCACTATTTATCTCATTGTTTTTTGGAAGATGAAGTGCTTTAGGCACTATTTCCTTCTCATGGAAGAACACAGCAAACACCTTTTCACTCTTTGAAATTTTCCAAGAGGAGAAGTGGAAAATACCTTGGAAATCCTTCACGAGCCTTGTTTGATCCATTGGGCAGCTTCAAAGATGTTTTTCAAGTGCCTTTTGATTGAGCAGCACGTTCAGATGGAAGAGTGTCGCACCGTGTGAGCTGTCGGGTCGGCCTTCGGGCAGTGGTGACCAGTGCTACAGGCACACCGTGCCAATGTATAAAGCCTTTGTATTTTCTTCGCTAAACGCGTCGCGCGCTTTTCCAGGCATGCTGCGCAAGCTTTAAGCCTCAAAAATTCTGAATTTCGCTCGAACTTCTCATTTTATCTAGTGAAAAAGTCAGGGGAGATGTTTGCATTTTGAAATGCAAAATGGGACTTTGCCAATGGTCTCTTCACCTTTAAAGTCGACAAACCCTTTGAACTTGCTTTGTGAGGGTTTGAATGCCTTTTTGAAAAATTCATTTGTTATAACGAAACTCAAATGACTTTGAAAATGCCAAAGGGGCCCATATCCAATTTATGTTGATAATAAAGTGTTGTGGGGGCTGCTTGAAGGTTTTCATAAATATGAATTTTTCTTAAGTGAAGAAATCATCTCAAGGCTAAACTCTTTTTCACTGTTTGCCTATTAAGGCAGGAAACTTGTTTCCTTTGTTCATATCTACTTTTAAGAGGAAACCCTGTTCAAAACCATATACTGACTGTAGATGCACTCTTTGAATGACATTTCTCTTTGACTGTGAAAACCTTAGTTGCATTCACCTGGGTTTGACAAACATATGTTTATCAAAAAAGAAGATCCTCTAAAGGCTTCTCCTGCAATTATATGCAACAACTAGGTATCTTCATATGTTTCATAAAAATTCTTTTGTTTGTGACAGTATCATGCTTCATTTCTTTGAATGCTGTCCCTGAAATTAAACATTTTTCATCCCCTTTTTTCGTACATAATGTCTCTGTGTTGTTTATTGGAAAAGTCTCCTTTAGAAGCCAGGCTTAGGTTACCTTCTTGTCTATTTTGATGAGTTTTTGAAAAATATCTTCATGAACAGGAAGAACAAACCTTGTTTGAATATCAACATCACTCTTTGGCCTATGTTTGACCCAGCTCTCAAATTATAAACCTTGAATGGATTTCTACTAATTTCAACTCTGTTTTTTAAAGGAAAACAATGGCTAGATTTCATGCCTGTTGATCAAGGAGAAGGATCTTTGGAAACTCTTAATGAGATTACATACCTTAGCAGGGTTTTTTCATTTTGGCTTCAGATTGCCTTTGAAGGAAATCTCTGATAGAAGACAAGTCAAACCTCTTTGATTATTACAATACCACTGTTTTCCCTCTGTTTTTAATACCATTTTCTATTCATAAGCCTTCAATTGTCTCCCACTGCACTTAAAATATTCCTTTCAGTCAGTGAAAACCTACAATCAATATTTGTTCCTGGCCCTCTACTTTTTAGATGAAGGAGGCCTTTATCACATTTCCAAACCCTCTGCTTGTAAAATGAAGGAGGTTTTCAACCAATGATCTGACCATCTGCTCATGTATGGAGGAGGTTTTCTCAGTGATGCCATTTCATCTGCTTTCAAATAGTGTTATCTTTCCTTTCACTGCCTATTCATGCTTAAGTAGGTAAAAGTGACAAATTGACAATATGCCATGAAGGGCATTTCTCTGAAACATATAATCCAGCTATTAAAATACGTTTATGCATCTTTAGACAATCAAAGGCAGCCTGGCCAGTATCTCCAGAGTATTTCTTGTTATTCATAAGTCACTAACCTTTGACTGTGTTTGCAGGAGCTTATTGAAATAACTCTTTGTCTTGTATCTGCATCCCAGGCTCAAAACCACATGAGAAGCAGTTGTCTTCTCATGTTGAGTTTAATAATGTCTTTTGGAACACTGGTACGCTTATGTTCTTGAAAGAGACATTGAAACACTGTAAGTCTACCTAACATCAATTTAACATGTGGCATATGTATTGCTGAGACATCAAGGCTTGTTAGTGGCGTGACCTAAGGGTGTAATCAAGCTTTATTTGCAGAATAGAAAGGTCATCTAGGATTGGTTGATATTAGATAGAGGTTCTTTTGGCTTTAGGATAATTTTCCAAGGGATGATTGCCTAAAGCGCCACTACCTAACTTAGGGGAGACTTTTTGGATAGATTTGGATAATTCTCCTTGGAGCTGATGGACAAGTTTGTATGGCTGAGGCTAGATAGGGCTTGACAATGAGGTTTTATTCATTAGGGGAGACTTTTTGGACAGATTTGGATTATTCTCCTTGGAGTTGATGGACAAGTTTGTATGGCTGAGGCTAGATAGGGCTTGACAATGAGGTTTTATCTCATCATGGGCTGATTGAAAAGGTAGTAGGGGAAAAATGTTTATGGGTGTTTTCTAGTTGACAAATTTGACATATTGGAGATCAGCTACTAGAAAACTTGGCTTTAACAACTAGTCATCATCAATAGGTGAAAAATACTTATGACTAACAAATCACATAAAAGATAAAAACAAAATAATTAAAATAAATATATATAATAACCAAAAACCTAATATATATATATATATATATATAATTACAAAAAAAGGTTGTTATAAAAAAAATGGTTATTATTAATAACCATAGTTTTTGGCCTCATTTAAAATCAACACATATACTTAATGGACCAAGAAACTAAAATTTGAGCCATATTAAATGACATAGGAACAAGTCATACGCTGGGTTGTTACATAATATAAGGTATGGACAAATGGTTTTTTTATCACCCAAAAAAAAAATTCAAAACATCATTGTGTCAAGTTTGGTTTTGGTCATGGTTCAAAATTGGGTTTAGAAGTCAATTTAGGATTTGATCAAGGGTAGGTTACATTTTCATAACTCCAAAGCCCATCCTTAAGTTCAAATAAAGTATTTTTTAAGGTCCATTCATTGTCAAATATCCATAATTTCCATTTGTGGGTCATTTCCTAAAGTTTCGGGACAAAACTGTGCAATTAGCCAAGAAACCTCATTTTCGTAGCGCCACTAGTTCAAAAAAAAAAATTTGCACTACAAAAGCGTTAATAGTTTCGTAGTGCAAACAGGGAAAAATACACTACAGGTGCTATGAAAGAACAGTTTCCAAACTGTATTTTCATTTGAACTGAAATATGTCAGAATCCATTGGGAAATGGTAGGTTAGTGGTATGATGAGTCAATTAATGATGAGATTCAGTGTACTTACCCACGTTGCAGTCATCATGGTCATGATAGGGTATGAATGAGGCATCATTCAATTATGAGATGCCATTTTAAATTCAAAATCTTGCTTAATTGGTCATTCTCGTTTGCTTTGCCTCCATTCGAGTGTCTAAGCTCTCAAGTGTCAAGCCAAACCTGTGGCTGTTCCATACAAATTTTTTCTACATCTTAATCAAGCGAGGCTGATATCAACTAATCAAGCGAGGCTGTTGTTTCACATATTCAACCAAGGTTGATTCAATTTATCAAATGAGGCTAACAGGTTTTCTGTGAAGCATGGGAGAGGAAAAGAAAGTCCACAGAGGGGGACACTGCTTGAGACATGAGCCTGAAGATATGAAGGCCATAATTGAAGACCCGGTAGTGATGGATGCATTCAGAAGAGTAGGTTGTCTTTAGTTTTGTAAAAATTTGCAAGGTTGCCACACACAGGTGTCCAAAGAATTTGCCTTGAACTTCAATGGAACAACTACCAAGGTTGGGATGATAAGTGTGTAAATTACACCATAGATTATTGCTGCTAGTGTAGAGATACCAAGAGGTCAAGAAACTTGATTTAAAAGTTTCAAATTTGATATGGAGCCATGCAAAGAGTTCATGAAACCTGAGTATGCAAATATGGACCTCAATAATGCTATCCCTAGAAGCTGCATCAAAGACACTTATGCAAAGTTGTTGTTCAAAATTCAAAGGTATTTTACATGTGAAGGAAGATATCATAAGGTTTACACATATCATTTCAAGCTCCTTCTGTATTTCACTGGTAAGATTTCATTCGATTTGTCTTTTTATCTACATAGGAGTCTTACAAAAATGGTTGATAAAGTACATGCCAAATATGAAGGTTGTGAAACATCTGTGTTTCATCATGGTTTGATGAAGTTATTGATTTTTAATGAGCTTCAGAAGATAGGCAGGGATTGGTCAACCTTTTTGTTTATAAATGGTTTTGAGTTGGAAACCCTAACTCCTACTAGAAACCCTAAAAATAAAGGAACTCCATCACCACCAGTAGTAGAGTCTAGTCAACCTGTGGTTACAAAACCAAAGGAATTTTAAAAACTGAAGCCAAGGAAACAAGTTGAGAAAAGGATAGAACAGACATAAGTGCTTGATACACTAACTCCATCACCTGCAAAACAGAGGTCAAAGATTGTCAAAGAGGCAAAACATAAAAAAGTTGTCAGCAAGTGGGAAATCAAAAGAGTAACAAGAAGCCAAGTAGTGGCATTAAAAGGAAAGACAGTTTCTATAGCTACAGAGGACAGCCTAGTAATAAAGGGAAATTTAGATGACATCCTTCATTCTATTGACATAGAGGAGACACCCATTGTTCAAGCTGAGTTCATTGGAGAAGATGAGCATAAACAAAAAAAAGGCTAACTCTGTAAAGAAGCTTGAGTTTGAGGGTGAAAATGTAGCCTACATCTTTCAAGAAAGAAAACCTATAACTAGGCATGCTACGAAACTCAAGGAAGGCAGCAAGGAAGTTAAAGAACCTATTGACATAGCTAAAGCCCCTGAATAAGTGGTTGATCTCTCATCACCTACAGTAAAGCATGCAACCAGCAAAACAAAGAAGGGAAAAGAAGAAATGGCAAAGTTTCAACATCTTGAGGAGAAATTGAGGTTGGAAAACCAAGAAATTGTTGTGATGAGAAAGAGGGCTAGAAATCGCAGTATTGAGAAAGAAGATTTTAAAAGAATGAAGGCACTGTGGGAAGGTTAAACTGGCTCTATTTCTAAAACTCCAAGCAGTGCAGAGCGGTTTTTCACATGGATAGTTCCAGCCATCAAGGAAGCCAAATTTTTCAGAGTAATAAATACTCACTTGAGAGCTAATAATAGAAGACTTAAGATATCATTCTCAAAAAATATAGATATACTTGTTAAGAACAAAACAGAGCACATGAAAATTTCCGCCACTAGGGTTAATTTTAGCTCTGCCGCTGCCATCAACGAAAATGCAGTTCCAGCTCTTGCACTACCTGTCCCTGTCGTCTTCACCTTCAAATGCGAGGATGTTGTAGATGGAGAAGAAACAGAGGTTTTCAACACTCCAAGGAAAAACTTTGATGCTACGCCCTACGGAGTCCGTCTCTGGTTCCCTGCTCCAAGCCTCTTCACGACTACCTTCAGCAAGGAGGGTTTGGGCGCTTCAGCAAAAATGAGCCCCACTGCAAAATCAAATGTAGCCCTAGCTGTGGCTCTAGCCGCTACCCCCTGTGGAAATTTTCGTGGGTTCTGGAGCTGGTCCGAAGGCGTTCCCCTCCCTCTCGGCATATTTCCATCGAGAAGTGAAGCAGTCCGCACAAGCAGAAAAGCCCTCAGTTGCCACGCAGATCCAAGACTTATAAGGTACCCTGCCTCATTTCAGATCCAAATCTGGCAGTTCTCTGGCAAAACAATTTTGCAATGGGTTTCTTCTTCAGATCTGGTACATAATCTCAAGCTAAATCTGGTACATCGAACTGGGATACCCTCGGTACACCAGAGACTTCTTTACCAAGGTAAAAAACTTGAGGACCTTCTTCCCCTCTCAGTTTACAGCATTAACAGAAATGATTCTATTGTGTTCACCCTTCGTTTGTGAGGGGGAACTGATGGACAGTCTTCTTCAGCCCCTAATTTCTCATACAAAGATGTTGTCCATTCTCAGAACCCTAAACCCACGGAATCCCCCAAACCCCAGCCTTTTATGGTGGACAAGCTAGATGATGTTCCCTCTGTTGAGATCTCCCATCCAGCTCTCATAGAAGATCTTCAAAAATTTGCAGAAAAAGCCATCATTTGTAGATTTAATGGACTTTGGTCGTGAACAAAGGAACTCTATGAATGGATCCACGAAAACTGGACTAGCAAATGCAAGGTCAACTTCTGTTCAAAAGGATTCTTCATAGTATTGTTCGATCACTCAAAGCATTATGAACTAGCCTTAGAGGAAGGACCTTGGTTTTTAGGAACTGTTGGGCTCTTCTTAACCCCATGGTTCCCAAATTTCGACCCAGCTACAACTGTCATCACCAGGATACCTGTTTGGGTCAGGCTTCCCAACTTACCAGTCCATCTATGGCATCTGGCAGTCTACAGATGTATGGGATATGCCTTGGGCCACTTTGTTACAGCAAATTATGATAGGGAACTTCAGGGTCTCTACACATATGCCAAAATATGTGTGGAGGTAGACATAAGCAAGGGCTTTCCTGACCAAATCATCATCAAGGTTGGTGACTTTGTATGGAATCAGATCTTAGATTACGAGAACATTGCATTATGTTGCCGCCATTGTCACCAAACAGGGCATATATAGAACTCTTGCTCCACACTCCCTGCAAAAAAGAAAAAGGGAAACAGTACAAAGTCCAAATCCAAAAGATGGACTCCTTGTACCCCGCCACCTGCTGTAGACTCTGAATCCTCGAGCTCAGATGATGATGGGAGTAATGCAGAATCAGATCTTGCTCCTCAGATGAAGAACTTGTCCACCGATGCTCTTAAGCATCCCCCTGATACTACTGTTACACAGAAGCGTATTCATGAGTCAGCCTCCTCTGATTCAGATAAGGAGGTCCCTCAATTGGATAACTCAAGTCTTCAAATCTTCCAAGCACATACTCACCAGGATGGTTGGGTTAAAGTCAACGAAAAGAAAGGGAAGAAACTTTGTGTGGAAGACTCTACCAATATTGGGTAGTATTCGGTTCTTTCCAGCCCTCTATTCATTTGTTGCTACTCCTTGCTTCTCTTTTTTCTCTCTCTGGGGACCGAAGTTGATAGTTTATCATTTTCGGTTGGCCGGTTTTATGTTTTTCTTGACTGTACTATCTTATGTACCATATTTTGGCATAATAGAATTAGTCCAATTCAGAAGAAAAAAATAATAGAATACTTAAATATCAAGTGGAGGACTTGGAACAATAGCTGAAATTGATTCAGGATGAGTTAAAGAACAAAGGTGTTAAAATGACAATCATTGAAGAGTCAAAAGCTAAATCAAGTGAAAATGAAGAAGGGATCTCATGAAAGCTGAAATGACTGTGTTTTCAGATCATATGGCTTTTTGATATGATGGAATCAGTTTTATTTTGAGTTTTGGTACATTTTCAATTTCCATTTCGGAAAATTTTGGACAAAACTTCCCACTCGGCAGTTTCATAGCGCTACGAAACTGTTGTAGCAACTTTTCTTGCCTTTTGTCATCAAATTTTGAGGGGTAAAAACATGAATCAAGAACTGAAAATGTTGAGGAAGATGTATTTAAAGATAATTAAGTTTGTTTTGGAGGAAAGAGGTCAAGATTTTGAAGAAAAAAGGGTAAAAGAGCAGTGCTACGAAAGGCGCTACGAAACTATGTTGTTTACGTAACATAGTATATTATAGCTCATTTTAACAGTTTGAAGATGGTTTTGGAAAACTGGAGCTTAGGGAGGATTTTTGGCAGGTGTTACTTCAATTTATAAAAGCAAATGACCTCGAAATAATGAGTTCATGATGGTCATAATGTTTCAAGAGTGCAAAGGACCCTATGCCTAGAAAACAGGGGACTGTTTCCTACTTTGATGGAGGTCAGCATTATGGTCATAAAGATTTGAAGCCTATCATCCAGATTTGACCATGTGTGAATACACTTAGACAATGATGTAATTTAGTTTAGATAAGGTTGTTATGGATAGAGATAAGGAGTTTGAATCTTATTTGTAATAGGATTGTTTAGTAGATTAGCTGTCTTTTTGTAATAAATACCATGTCATATGGTTATGCAAGGTGTCAAGAGTCAGGAATTCGATGTATCTAGCACAAGATAAGATTATCTCATGTTGTAAATGGTCTATAAAGGACCAAGAATTTGAATGTACCAAGGTTGGACATTTTTTGGCAAAAGATTGTGTTTATTGTAATTGACTGGTTTTAAGCTAATACATGAGATTTCTACTTAACCAACTTGAGATTCATAAGGAGTTTTAGTGTGTTCTTATTCTATTTGCATCTTTCTATTATCCCATTGTAGTGGAGTTTGTCTATGTTACTCAGAATTCATATTTGATGCTCTGACTTCCTATATAGATGAACTGACTATGTTTTTTACAGTTTCACATGTGTATCTCTTGACTAAAACTCTGATATGCCTCAATTTCCATGTTAATTAGATTTATTGGTTTATTGAAACTATTTTCACTCCATAATCCCAATGTGTACTTGCTGATGTGATTTTCAACCTACATTTATCATCTATCTGATTATTACCCCACATAGAGTTAGCCATATTTATTTTTATCAGAAATCATTAACCCTTTGATAAAGCCCTCTCAGGTTGAGGAGGCTAAGCCTCAATCAAAATATTGGTTTGAAATAGTTACATGAGATTTATTTGATTAGTAGCCTATCAGGTCCAATTTTGTGATAACAGGTTCAATGTGGAGTATACATAACATATAGCTTAAATGTGGTGAGATTAAAATATGTCGTGACCATATATAACATATGGTTGTGTTGTACTATGAAAAAAACCCCCCATTTATTTTTACATCGATTAAATTTGTGAATAATAAATAGGGACCCTTAAAAAAATAACAAACAAATAAAGCTTAGGATTTCTTACTTCGCTTTTGTTTAAGTCTTAAAAAACTTTAGAAATAAAAGGCAAGAACCTTTTACCGCTTTCATCTTATTCTGCTTAAGATAAAATTGTAAATTTCTAAGGTAACAATGTTAAAACATGCACACAAATTGTGAATTGCGATAACTCTAAGACGTTTTTCAAGTTATATGAAAATTTCCCATTGAAAAGGTAAAAATCCCTTATAATCCTGCGTCACTCCTTCTAAAAAAAAAACTAATAGAAATATCATTTGGAAAATGAAATGCTATAATGTTAGACCCGATAAAACAATAAGTAAAATTTTAAAAAGTCAACAAATCTGATAAAGCACAATAATTTGAGTTATATCACTTATCTCATCTTGCAACATGAAGCTAAATGAAAAGTCATGTCTACTTCGATAAAGTGCGATATGCGATTTGTGCAGATCGCATTTCACAAACACTCGAAGTCAAGATACATAGTATCAATACTTATACGATGTGTGATTTGCAATATATCATTTATCGCAAAGTGCTAGAAATGATGCCTAATTAATTGATCCTTTAAAATATCTCACGATATAAATCTTCTGATTGGACATATATCGTAAAACACATAAAAGATTCGATGAATTTTTAATGAGATATTAATGACATTTCATGGTTTTGGGACTCGAAAAGATTGATATCTTTCTATGGATTATTTCAAATAAAATTGGTGAGTTTACGATTTGTGGTAACTAAACTTTGTTCTCTCCTCTGCTTTTTGTCTCTGCTCTTATTTCCATGTTTTCTTGAATTAGGGAAATCACCCGAGAAATCAATGTTAGCAAAAATGACAAATAATGAAAAATGAATTTCCCAAACATCTACCTCTGAAGTCACGGATATGCCTCTACTCTTCTCAAATACTAGTTGCAATAAGGATAGTGGAACCACTTCCTGGGAAGCAGTGCACAATTTTCTCGAAGGAGAGAAACCAAGGGAATTGAAAAAAGTAGCAACAGCAGATCCACCTGACTCGTCTAAACCTTCCTACTTCGAGCATGTTCCCTTTTACACAGGATAGTTGCAAGACTGAAGATTTTACCATATACTAACATGGTGATATGGGTCATTGACAATGTCAATGTCGCAGACAAAACTTTCAAGAACTCAAGACAAGAATATATGGGTTCACTTTCCCCTAAATATTTGCGTGTTATGTACCATATGCCAATACCACAGAAGGTTTATGATAAAGCTTTTCTTGAAAAGTTTACGAAAGAAAATGAAGACCCGATGAAGGTAGTGAAATAATGGAAGGCTGATCGCAGTAAATTTAAGCGGGATAAAATTGGTATATATCCAATTGCACAATTACCATCACCCTACTGTTTTATAGTAGCAATGATGTGTAGGTTATTTTCGAAGCATTATCCCACCAAATTTTCTATTGAATGGGTTCCCCTACTAGACGATGTCGACAATTCTACCATTATGAATTGGGCCAATATCTTATCCAATAATTCGGCCAAGACTATTATAGAATATAGAACAAATAGGGTATTTTCTACTAGAACAATCCCTCCTTTTTACATGAGTGCATACATTATGGACGCCATATTTTTCTGTTAAAACTTTCCTATTATGGGATGGAAATGGACCAGTCAAGACCCTAGTCTTATTCATTTCTATCACAAAGCCTTGTGGGAATCTGAATTTCGTTCTCATTTTTATAAAATTTACCATGGAGCCATGTTGCCTATCCACCAAATTATTTTTAATGAGAGAGCCCCCAGGATTTCTAAAGAGGCCAATGCAGACATTATTCCTGTAGCTAGATGGTTTGGAGAAGAAACGTTTACTTATATTAGAGTTTTCGGGAATATTACATTTCCCCATGTTTTTCCCTATTATGTCCAAGAAAAACTTTTGGTCAGGGAGATTGCATACCAAACATTGGGAAATTGTATAACCAAGCATCTCAAAGATTCTAAGAAGTCTATTTGGCCTACGCTTCCAGTACAGTGTGGTACCCTTATTCTTTTTGAAATTGGTCACACAGTAAAGGAGATCCCAAATATTACCTCTTTGAATCTGGATTTTATTCCAGGAAGACAGTATGACCCCAACAATGTAATCCAAAATTTTACTACTACTCTTAAAATCAAACCATTCATGCATGAGAAATATGATTTTGATGATTTATTTCAAGGAACAAATAAATTTCCATAGGCATTGAACATGGCATCCAACAAACTCAATGTAGTAGATATCAAAACTTTCAATGAATATAGAAATAAAAGATTGGAAATACTCCCATTGGACCTGTTGCAAATAGAGGAAATTAGTGAGCCAACTCCTAGTCTCAGCCTAGATGATGATCCAAAATATATGTCCGAAGATGAGTCCTAGGAGAAATGAGTTCAGGATTTAGAGCATTCCAAACATGAGTCCCAAGATTCAGATCATTCTGAAAATGAATATTAAAATAAAGATGAAAGCCCTGATAAAATAATTGAAAATTTAATTAAAGGAATTGACATACATGCTGAGGAAAGAATTGATGAAGTTGGATTAGAAAAGGCATCTTCTAAAGAACTTCAGGAAGTTCAATCTACACCTAAGCATACAACAAGATACCAAGTGGAGCATTTAAGCAAAGAATGGAAGAATTTTATTGAAAAACTTCTGGTACCACCTAATCCTAATCCTAAAGGATCATCAAGCTTTCATACTCCTAAACAGACTCAAAAGTTACCAGAAACAAAAATAGCACTTCAACAAAATGCAGGTGTTCAAGATTAGAAAATCATCCCGACCTTCCCTACTAAAGAAATTGTTTTGAATATTGAAGAGATACCTCCATTGGATGTTTTATATATTCTAAATCATAAAGCTGTAGTAAAGTGGATAAAAAGAAGAATAATTGATGAAACAACGAAATCCCTTAGAAATGAGTCAATAGATATTGTTTGGAAAAACACTCTTGTCAATCCAACTTAACATCTTACTAAACTTTCACAGTTTGTAGGAGCATATTCAAATGCTACAATTGATAAAGCAACAGAAGTGAAACTTCTTCTTAAACAAAGAGAAGAAAGAGTCCAAGTGATAGAAAAACAACTGGAACAGGAGAAACATAATGCCAATCAGCGAGATGAAATGCAAATGGCATGGTTCCAGAAAGAATTTGAAAAGTTGAAATTACAACATCAAGTGCAAATCTCTGAGAAAGATGCACATATAGAAGTGGAAATGGACAAGCTCAAGAATCATCCTCAAATAGAACAATTTATTAAATAATCACTTGAATCTAATTCATAGTTGAAACAGTGGCAAGAGATTTTCTGAGTAGGAAAATTATGCTACTAACTGATACTATGAAATAAGTAACATATTGACTCAACAGGTGGCAAACTGAAAGTTGGAATGTGAAAGGATTGATAAGAACATTTCTGGGTTTATTTCTTGCCAAGAATTTGAGGAATGGAAGAATATTGATCTCCCAAAGATTTCCAAATCTCATAAGGATATTTTATTCAAAGATTGGGAGATGCAATTAAAACAAGCAGAGAAATCAACTTCAAAGGCAACCAACGTAGCAAGCAAAATCATTGAATTAGTCAATGAACAACTTCATAATGCAAAACTTATTGAAGAATTTAAAGCTGAAGCAATTCCATAGGTCAAGAAATTAGAAAAGGAGTGGAAGGAAAGAGCTGAGAAACAGGAAGAATCAATTAAACAGATAACTAAATTGGATCAAGAAAATCACTGGAATTTCTTGATCAGACCACATAACCAGTGCATGACTCTGCAATCCTTAACTGATTCCATGAGAAAGACGTTGCCAGCACTTTGAAATGACGTATTCAAAGGCTAAATGAGATCCAGGATAACTCAGCTGACTCAACTAAAGCCAATGATGGATATTTTCTAGCTCAAATACCAAGTGACAAGTAAATCAGCCCAACTAAGCAGTCTTGTCATTTTTAATTTCTATATTTCAGTTTAGCTTACTTATTATGAGGAAGGTTGTTTGAAACCTTCTCAGATTTTTGTGTAATAATCTATTTTTGACTTATTAAGTTTAGTATTTAAACCCCACTCATGCATTTAGAGAAGGTTCTACAATTTTGTCAAAAAACAATTTGTGAAAGCTTGCACTTTGGTACTTTTGTGAATGCTTTTCATAAAATATTTGGAACAGGATCTAGTTTTTGGAAAATTGGAGTATGCTTGACTGAAATTGCACTTTTTTACTCTTAAAGTATATTTGAATTGAGAAGAAGTGGGTCAATATTGTGCATTTCATGAGCATAACTTATCATATATGGTACTATTATATTTATGATTAAGTCTTGATTATGAGTTTACAATAATTTCTCTTTATATTGTGATATGTATGTAGTTTGATTTAAAGTTTATCATTTGTGTACTTTTGTACAATGTTTTAGTTGTAACTCCTTACCAAATACATAGAGCAATTGATATATGTGTTATATTTCACGTAATTATTTTGACTAACTATTTAGTCAAAATAATTATCTTACATAATTTCCATCTCTTTTAGTAATTGAATGATCTTTATTACCTTTTACTGCAAGATATATTTTTAGATCGCATTGATGGTAATTCTTCTTGGGTTATAGATTAAGTTAAATAATTAGATTAAATAGATGCATGTATTTGTTACTTAGATAAATTATTTCCATTAGTTTAAAGTCATTCTTCATTTTTACCTTGTATTAAGCCCATCACCATCATATCAATTTCTCTGCTGGGAAACTGGTCTCATTATCCCCAGTTGGAGCCACTATACTAAATGGAAAATGAGCTGCTTTAAGGTCTAGAGCAGGTGGTTATCCCCCATGTTATTGCAACAGAATTTCAGGGCTTCAACAAGTTGTTGAACCATAAAAGCCAATGCCAAATAAAATAATGGAATACCAAATGTGGAGAGGTTGTGGGGTTAGAACCCTCGCTTACCCCCACATAACAGGTGCTTCTACCAACAACCCAATGGGCCGATATATGGCTTTTCTGCCAGAAAAAATATATATAAACCACATCTTTTTCATTTGTTGGGGGGAACAAAGATCAAGGCCGAGAGGAACCATGCCAAGCAATAGAAATAGATCAGAAGGGCCCACCTTGGGCACGAATTTCGAGACAAGAATATTCTGCAAGAAAATTCTTAAGGAATATTCTTTGATGATGTGAGGAATATTTAGATTCTTTTGGAGGGAAAAAATTCACAATGATATAATCATGCCGTATTTATACAAATTTTTCTCAGAATTTCACAAGAAGCGCAGTGGTGAAGTCATATTTGTCATCCGAGTAGCAAAATTTTAGTCAACTAGCAGGAAGGAACCTCTGGGGGAATCTTTGAGATTCCTGAGGGTCCATATTTTGACCAAGTTAAAATGGGGTCAACGTTATAGTTAATTTTCACAATTTCATGCCAAGCATTCAATCGTGCAGTTCATTTCTTCAACATAGATGTGCATTTTCAAGCCATCCTCAGAAGTGGAGGTATAAGGTGCCTTTTTTTATATGCATGTAATTTTATTTTTCTAAAGATTAATGAAAGAAGCCTCCCCACTTTGATCAAAGCTCGGAGACATACCCCAGACGGGGTGAACTCCATTACCAATATGTTGTGTTTTTCTTCTCATGGTTTATTTTCATTTCTACTTATTTCATGTGAAATTATTTCAAGGTTACATGCTATTTTATATGCAATTTTGTATGCATCTTTGAAGTAAAAAAATCTTGATCACTTTTGGTATCAGAGTCGGTCTTTCGTTGATGTGAATTTCAAGTGTATGATAACCAGGGGAAAGCTACAAATAGGTGAAGGAAAAGTTAAGTCTTTTGATACAAAAGAAGGGTGTGCAACATGAAGAAGGAAAATGGTAGAAGAAGAAGCTTGAGTGGAGGAAGAGTGGAAATTATGACAAGATATTCTTCACCATGGAAGATAAAATTGACAAGTTGTTTGCAGAATATGTGAAGACAATCAAGCCAGAGAAGAAAGAACCAAATGATCATGCCTCATTAAATCATGAAGGAGGAGGAAAGGAGCATCCTGAACCTCCCTCTCCATCGTATAGCGAAATTTCTTTTTCATTTTCTTTCCTTCATTCTAGAGGTAGAAGAACTCATAAAAAAACCCTTTTTAAAACTAGGTGTCAACTTTGATTTACCTTTTTTTAGTGGAGAATCTAATGAAAAAAATATAGACAACTGGATCAGATAGGTTGAGGTATATTGTCACATACAAAGAATCAAGGAGGATGAAGCCACGATCCGACTATCATCCCTTTGATTGAGTGATACTGCTCTCATCTAGTGGGAAGGAAATTTGTAGAAAGGTGGTAAGAATAGTCATAAACTTATTTCATCTTGGTTTGAGTTCATTTATGATTTAAGCAGGAATTTTTACGCATTGGTTTACAGACAGAAGTCCATGATAGAATGGCAACATTTAAAACAAGTTAAAGGTAAAAATTTTCAAAACTTTACGGAAGAGTTTAGGAAACAAGCATTAGCATTGAATGTTCCACTAGACACTCCTGAGATGTTGATGAAATATTTTAGCTCTTTCCATAATTATTGTGTCATCCATTGTTATTATTTGAACCTAAAAATCTTGATGAAGCTAGTGTGAAGGATGTGCATCTTGAAATCATGGAGAAGCATGAAAACGATGACCAACCAAAGAGGGAAGCAACAACTAATAGAATAGAAGAAAATACCTCTTGCACTCATTGTGAGAAAGAAGGGCCTGATGAGGAGAATTGTTGTAAACTACATCCATAATTGAGGCCTAAAAAGAACGATAGAAAAGAGAAGCAAAAGACAGTTGCAACCATGCAAAAATACCAAGAATCTGAATCATAGGATGATGAGAAGATCACTACTGCATGATTTGCAGGTGTTAGAAAAATTGACCTGGGATCAGACTCAGGTGATGAAATGAAGATTGAAATGCTTGGGATCATAGAATATGGACCTATTGACTTGGGTTCCGATTCAGGCAATGAGACAAATATTTCAGCAGATGTGCCAAAAATGAGGGCACTAAATGTTTCATGGATCCAAGAGCTCAAAGAGGTCAACCAAATAATCCAAGTAGAGAATTTTGAACTAAGAATAGTCATACAAGAAGTAGATAAGGAGAAAATAAAGGTTGCAACATAAAGTACAAGCCAAGGAGGAGGCCTTGGAAAAATTGCAGCATAACAAGCCCGAGGTAAAAAGTGATTCTTCAATTTCAGGGCCTTTTTATGATGATGTTTTCACTGGTTTTGAGAATCATACTACAGGAATTGGATCAAAATTGCTGAATAAAATGCAGTATCAAGGTAAGGGCCTTGACATTAATGGCCAGGGCATTGTGAATCCCATTAGAGTGAAGGAATTTCCTCATTATGCAGGACTTGGATATGTTTAAAATGAGGTTGGGGAATGCTACAATTCAACCAGTGACCAACCAATGAAAAATGATGAGATCAATTCATCACAATCTAGTGATGGTGATAATTCCACGATTACTTATCATACACACTAGGAGTAAGCTTTCCAAGATGATCCAAAAAGTTTGGAAGAGAAAAAATCATTGTGGACACTACAATGAGGATGGACACTGGAGAGCCACATGCCAGATAATCCATGCCCAGAAAGAACCTATGAAGAAAGCAGCTGGTGAATATGTTCAACAAGAAAATCCACCATAGGGAGATGACCCATTCACTTTGTTGAGTAAGAGATTTTTTTACTAGATATATTAGTTTGTCATGGCCACAATTTGTAAATCATGCATTCTAATATAATTGTACAAGCGATGATGTGTTTTCCATCGCTTATTAATGCAACGATGATTTTTTTTCCTTTTTTTGATAGCCAGGGTATTTGTTTCTATTATGATGTAAACTTGACCAAAGAGTGTGTGTTATAAACTCTTGGCGAGTATGGAGCTTTTTTATTCATGATTGGTTTTGTATGTAATTGAAAAAAATGTACCACAAGTTTGCATGGAATGCAGATGTTGAAAGTGTGGCTTGAAAAGGACACATGTAGTATGCAGGATGATTTCATGCCTTTGGAGGACCAAAATCTCCTCATTGGGGATGAATAATCTAGGTGCCTCTAGAAATGCTCAGAATTTAGCAATGGCTTTGGAAAAGATCAAAAATAAAAGTCACTAGATTGAAGTGAAACTAGGGTCATATCTAAGACCCCATTGCAAGCTTTCCAATGGCTCAATAAGAACCGCAATCCGAGTCTGAGATTGTATGACCAACTTATCACAATTTGAAGTTGACAAGTTGAAAAACAAAAAAGGGACCCACAACTTATCCCAGTTAGTAGGTGGGGCTCACAAGCTTATGTGGCAATCAAATGTTGGCCTACCAGACCCCAACACATGACGCTCTTTCATTGGCTTCTTGCACCAGCAAAAGGACACAAAATATATAATTAAAAATCACATAAAAGACAAAACAAAATAATTAAAAATATATATATATAATAATCAATATATATATATATATATATATATATATATATATATATATATATATATATAATTACAAAAAAAAAGTTATTATCAACAAAATGGTTATTATTAATAACCATAGTTTTTGGGTTCATTTAAAATCAACCAATATATTTAATGGATCAAGCAACTAAATTTTGATTCATATTAAATGACATAGGAACAAGTCATATGATGGTTTGTTACATAATATAAGGTATGGATGAATGGTTCAATGCAGAGTATACATAACATATAGTTTAAATGTGGTGAGATTAAAATATGTTGTGACCACATATAACATATGGTTGTTGAACCATAAAAAATCCAACGGAAAATCAAATGATGCGCCAAATAAAATAACGGAATACCAAATGTGGAGAGGTTGTGAGGTTGGAACCTCAGCTTTCCCCCACATAATAGGCACTTCTACCAATGGTCCAACGGGACAATACTGGGTTTTTCTGCCAGAAAAAAAAAAAATATATACCACATATTTTTCATTCACCAATGGAGAATGAAGGCCGAGGTAGAGAGGAACCATGCCAAACAGTGGAACCAGGTCGAAGGTGCCCACCTTGGGCAAGAATTTCGAGATGGGAATATTCTGCAGGAAGATTCTTAGCAAATGTTCTTTGATGCTGTGAGTAATCTCTAGATTCCTTTGGAGGAATAAAATTCACAATGACATAATCATGCCAAGTTTATACTCATTTTTCTAAGATTTTCGCAAGGAGTATAGTGGTGAATTCGAAATTTTCATATGAGCAACATAATTTCAGTCAAATAATGAGAAGGAATCTTTGATTTTCTTGAGGGTCCATATTTTTACCAAGTCATAATGGGATCAACTTTATAGTAATTCTTCATGATTTCGCATAAGGAATTCAAAGATGTAGACCATTTCTTCAACACAGGTGTGCATTTTCAAGCCATCCCTGAAAGTGGAGGTATATTGTGTCATTTTGTACATGCATGTAATTTGATTTTTGCTAAATATTAATGAAAATGGCCTCCCCACTTTGAGGAGAGCCTGGATACATAGCCCACACTGGGTGAACTTCATTACTAATCTGTTGTGTTTTGCTTCTCATGGTTTCCTTTCATTTCTAATTACTTCATGTGATATTATTTCATGGTTACATGCTCTTTTATATGAAATTATGTATGCATCTTTGAAGTAAAAAGATACAGATCATTGTGGTGTTGTGTACATGTTCTGTAGGTGTTGTTGTGTATGTGTGGTGTTGTGTACATGTTGTGTAGGTGGTGTTGTGTACAAATAGTACTGTGTACATGTTGTACATGTCGTATTGTGCACATGTTGTACATGTTGTTTTGTGTACATGTGGCATTGTATATGTGCATTGTGTAGTCGTGGTATCATGACATGTGTATTCATTGTATTGTACTCTATGTATGTATATGTATTATGTTGTACACCGAGTGTAGGTGTATGTATTGTGTTGTCTTGTAGAGTGGATGTAGGTGTGTGTATTGTGTTTTTTTGTACACTGGGTGTAGGTGTATGTATTCTATTGTGTTGTAGATCGAATGTAGGAGTATGTATTGTGTTGTTTGCACACCATATGTAGGTGTATGTATTTTTTTTTTTGTACACCGGGTGGAGGTGTATGTGTTGTGTCGTACACCGAATGCAAGTGTATGTGTTGTGTTGTACGTCGGGTGTACATGTATGTGTTGTATGTTAGGTGTAGTTTCATGTATTGTATGGTGTTGTATGTCATGTTTGGTTGTATGTGTGTGATTGATCTGAATGGAAAGTGGCCTACACCCATGGTATTGTTGAAACCTTAGTTAAACTGAGAGGGGGGGGGTGAATCAGTTTAACACCTTCAAGAATCTTTTAAAAATTTTCAATTAAACTTATTTACAATTTATCTTTCATGATTAATTTTATATGGAGCCAAAATTATATGTGCAGAAATGTTAAGACAATGTAACAACTGAATTATGACAAGAGCAGTAAGTATTAAGCACACTAAATAACCAAATCAACACATATAAATCACACACAGAGACACCAGATATACGTGGAAACCCATAAAGGGAGAAAACCACATCTTATTATTGTTGTGATGTAAAGGCAAGCTTACACTCCCTCTCACCACTGATTTTTTGTAAGCACCAACCTACAGGAGGCTTCAACCTCGAATTCTGCAAGCTACAACTTGCAAGGAAGCTTCAACTCCCTCTCTTTTCATAAAAGAAACATTTGTTGATTTACCTTGGATATCAGCGCTATTCTGTACCTTTGATTTCTTTTATTGTACTCCAGTCTTCATATCTGCTTGATTATTTCTTTTTCTTCAATTCTGCATTCTCTTCTCTTTTATCAATTTACTCAGAGAAATGTACCATTTCAATTTTACATCGGGATTTTATCTTTCTCCGGAGACTTGCCAATTACATCACAAACAATATAAACAGTTAAAAAATTTCATTCATTTACAATATATATTTTGAATAGCACTCCTCTCTTTCTCTTTTCCTTACACCTTCATCCAACCCCACTCTCTTTTTCGTTTTCTCTTTTATTCAGTTCCCTGTTCATTGCAGTTATACAACTGTTGTATGTACAACTGCCCTTTTAATCAAACATAAAATAACTCTCGACGTTATACAAATAATAAAACGTTTTAATACTTAGAATGCCCTTACGGGCCCACTCGCTGAACTTGTTCTATCTTCTGATGCGATGCATTACTGTCCACATATTGGAAATGTGCATGTATTGTTTTGTGTATACACATATGTGTCACGGTGCTTTCCTTTCCTCTTAAACTTTGGATTAATTAATTTGGAGCAAACCTGTTCTTAGTCTTATCTTCTGGATGGACCCCACATGCCAGCTATACTCCACTCATGACCTTTCACATATTTCCGATTACGATTAATCGCAATCACGACTTCCATTGAGTTTCTCCGATGCTCTACTGCTTCTCCGGTTCGATCAACCACTGTTCATTTTGATGTGCCAATGCGATTAGGCTGGAACTCAAACATATAAAAACCACATTTTATACACCCGTCGTGTCCAGAACTCAATCACAATCGCAATCTGTTGCTAACCTATTCCACTGTCAATTTTCCGATGTGATTGGGTAAGGGTCCCACTATATAAAGCTTTGGTTGTATTAAGGCCAAACAATAGAGCGCCTTTCATATATGTATATAGTATGTTTTCGACCTTTGTGTATGTAATGCACTGCATACATATAGGCTTTCCGCTTCATCTTTAGTGTAACTTCCAGCTGCGGTAATGATTCTCAGATTTTATGAGGGGGGGGGTGGGGTCCCACACTATATGTATAAGATCTTCAGTCAACACTTAATAGTTCAATAACCCAAGGGTTCTCCACCGATGCGATGAATGAAACAATAGTTATAAAACCATTGAAATACCTTGTTACATAGAAATTTTCGGTCTTTACTTGTAGAAGTCTGAGTGTTTTTGAAACTTTGGATTAAACACCCAAGTTATAATATTATTCCGCAACATATATTAATTTGTCTACCAAACTTAATATTTAAAGATCTTGGGCCCACAATATCCATATAACATACCTTGGCTTAAGTTTCCCTTCTCATCCGATGGCGGAGAGCATGTCGCCTTGCCCTGTGTGATCCGACGAATATCGCTTGGATTATATGCATGAGCAATAATGCGCGATGAGGGGTGGTTTTCCAAAATCGCTTAGGGACACATGTCACCCAGCGTATGGAATCACGCTGATTTTCTAATTACCGCTTGCCTAATGAAGGCGATGCAATCAAAACCGGAAACCCGCCTTTACTGTTCACTCCAGTCACGGTTCTGTTGCTTTCTCACTCAGGGTTCCGTCGCGCTTATATATATATGAACTCTGCCTTTCATGTGAAATTCCTCAACATAGTTTAATTAAAAAACACCAATTCCACTGTTTCTTTATATGATTCAGCTTACCCCTGATTGTTTGACATTATAATTAACGCACAGCATATTCAATCTTGTCGGCTTCTCCAGTGGTTCTTCTGTAAATGCCAGCCACTTCTGATTGCCTTCACCATAGGCAAACAACTTTGACACTAAGTCGACACTTCTAAAGTTCAGTGGTTTCAACTCCAGATTCTTATTCAGCTACGCCTTAACTACAATAGGGGCTCATATTATGCATTGCCGAATACAACACCGACATAAATGTCGATTCTTTCAATAACCCACAGAGCGCAATTCACCCCAATTACAGAGATTATTTGCACAATCTTTCACCATTTCTTCTTGACAGTCAAAGCCCATTCACACAGATTTCAGAACAGATTCCTCATTTATACATACAGGTTTAATTACAAAACCTTTATGGATTCAAAACCAGAGTACCATCCAAAAACCCTATCACAGAGTCTTATTCATACATGCCCACACAAACTCATACAATTTCCTATTGAACCTCTCAATTCACTGTCTTTTCTTCCTCTGCTCCTTGACTGAAGCTGCTCCTTACTTCTCTTTTTGCTGCCTCTGCTACCTCTCTGCTGCCTCTGTTCCCTATCTTCTACTGTGCCTTATTGCTGGTTCAGGTGTTGCTCCTTTGTGCTCCTTTTCCATCAATGACAACATTTCCAACAGTCTCCCCCTTTGGCATTGATGGCAACACATCCACAAATAATCCAATGCTTCCTCTGCCTATCTTCTTTTCCTCCCCCTTTGACATCAATAGTAAAGGGGTTGCTCATCTCTTAGTGGAGATTCTATCCTTTTGATCCTGAGGACCTGTTTCATGCTTCCCTTACTGGTTGAGCTCCCCCTGGAATGATATTTTCGTTTCTGTTCTCCCCCTGAAACTGTGCTTTCTCTTCATATCAGAGAGTAGCATATATAGATACTACCCCTAGTCTATCTCTCAAATATTCAAATGGTTCTCTAGCAATAGGTTTGGTAAATATATCTGTTTTCTGTTCTTTTGTTGGTACATACTCTAGTTTTACTATCTTTTGAGCCACATGTTCTCGGAGAAAATGATACTTGATTGGGATATGTTTAGTTTTTGAGTGAAGCACAAGATTTTTAGATATACTTATAGCACTTGTGTTATCACATTTGATTGAGATAGGTTCATCAATTCTTACCTTCATGTCTTGGAGAGTTTGCTTCATCCACATGACTTGTGTACAACATGCTGCTGCTGCTATGAGTTTCTTTCTTAACCATGCCACCAGACTTTCTCCTAAATAGAATGCGCCTCCACTTGTGCTTTTCCTGTCATCAACATAGCTGGCCCAATCTGCATCTGTATATGCTATCAAAATGATTTTTTTTCCTTTTGGATACCATAGCCCATAATGTGCAGTCCCTTGTAGATATATGAATATTCTTTTAATTGCTAGTAAGTGATTTTGTTTTGGTGCTACTTGATATCTTTCCACAAGTCCTATGGCCAACACAATGTCTGGTCTAGAATCTGTTAGGTATAACAGACTTCCAACCATGGATCTGTAAAGTTTTTGATCTACATCAGTTGTTCCATCATCTGCACAAAGCTTACATCCAGTAGTCATGGGAGTTGACACAGGTTTGCAATCTTCCATTTTGAATCTTTTCAGCATCTCTTTTAGATATTTTTCTTGTGAGATAAATGTGCTCGTGCTCTTTTGTTGAATTTTTAGTTCTAGATAGAAGGTAAGATCTCCAATCATAGACATTTCAAATTCTGATTTCATCTCTTCAGCAAATCCTTTTGTTAACTCATCTTTATTGCTTCCAAACATGATATCATCTACATACACTGCTACAATCAAAAGTTCATCTTCATTTTATTTTATGTACAAGTTGTTGTCTACTCCCCCTTTATTGAACCCCTATTTTTGCAAGTATTTGTCCAGTCTTGAATACCATGCTCAAGGAGCTTGTTTCAACCCATATAATGCTTTCTTTAATCTGCAAACATAGTCTACATTATTTGTTAAGGAGAACCCTTCTGGTTGCTCCATGTAGACTTCTTCCTCTAAATATCCATTCAGGAAGGCAGACTTCACATCCATTTGGTATACCTTGAAATCATGATAGCAAGCAAAAGCTAAAAACAGTCTGATAGCTTCCATTCTAGCTACAAGGGCAAATGTTTCATCATAATCAAGTCCTTCAACCTGTGAATATCCCTTACACACAAGTCTAACTTTATTTCTAATTACTTGTCCTTGTTCATTCATCTTATTTTTTAATACCCATTTTGATCCAATGACATTTTTCTCACTGGGTCTTGGAACTAGTTCCTAAGTGTTGTTCTTCTCAATTTTTTCCAATTCTTCATTCATGGCATTCACCCAATGTTTGTCTTTGTTGGCTTCTTCAAACTTATTTGGCTCCATTTGTGACAACATTGCAAGGTATACCTCTTGAGTCTGTTCAGTTATTTGTCTTCTTGTCTGTACACCTACACTCGTGTCCCCAATGATTTGATCTTCTGGATGGTTCTTCTGAATGTATCTTGAGGAGCGTTTTGATCTTAGATCTATATCTTCTGTTGGTTTGTTTATTTCAACATCATCTTGATTCTCTTCTTCATGAACTTCCGGAGGATTGCTGCAATCTGTACTTCTTAACTTGTCTGATAGTTATTCATCAAATCTTACATCAATACTTTCTACAATTTTGTGAAGTATTTTGTTGTAGCACCTATAACCTTTACTCTTGGATGCATATCCTAAGAATATTCCTTCATCTGCTCTTGCATCAAACTTTCCCAAATTTTCATCATTATTTTTTATAAAACACTTACTTCCAAAAACTCTAAAATGCTTGATTGATGCAGGTTTACCATGCCATAATTCATAAGGATTCTTGTCACTGTTTGGTCTTAAATGAGCTTTGTTCATGATATACACAGCTGTGTGTACTGCTTCTGCCCAAAAGGTTTGAGGAATGTTACTTTCTTGCATCATGGCTCTGGCAATCTATTGTACAGACCTGTTCTGTCTCTCTGCCACTCCGTTTTGCTGAGGTGTTCCTACAATTGTGAACTGTTGCTTTATCCCATGCTCATTGCACTGGTCTGCAAAATCATAATCTGTAAATTCACCCCCTCTATCTGATCTGATGCACTTTAGCTTGCATCCTGTTTGATTTTTTGCCAAAGCCTTGAATATTTTGAATTTCTCAAGTGCTTCTGATTTGTGCTTGAGAAATGCAACCCATGTCATTCTCGAAAAATCATCTATTATTAGCATGAAATAGGATTCTCCACTTGGTGTTTTAGTTCTCGAAGGCCCACACAGATCCATGTGAACAAGTTGAAGAGGTCTGCTTGTAGATAGCTTCTCTTTGATTTTGAAAGATGTACGGGTCTACTTACCTAGCTGACAGAATTTACATATTGTATTTGAAGGCTTCTTTATGGCTGGCATATCTCTGACTGCATTCTTTTTGCTTAGACTTATAATATGATCAAAGTTTAGATGTCCCAATCTCCTATGCCATAACCAATACTCTTCAAATTTGCTAATATGACATGCTTCATTTTCTTATTTTACTACATAGACATTGCTTTCCATTTGAACACCTTTGATCAGGGTTTTTCCAGTGGTGCTTGATCTTACTTCATAGTCTTGAGCTCTAAAAAGAACTTCATAGCCTTTATCACACAGTTGACTAACACTCAATAGATTTGCTTTCATTCCATCCACAAATAGTACATCCTGGGCTTTTCCTCTACCATTGTCCAGACTAACTGAGCCTCTTCCTTTGATCTTTCCTGCTTTATCATTTCCAAAAGTAACATTTCCAGATTTCTTTTCATCAAAGGTTATAAACTTGCTTCTATCTCCTGACATATGCTTTGAGAAACCACTGTCCAAATACCATTGGCTTTTTAGATCTTGAGCTATTAGGGCCAAGTCACATTTATTCACTTTATTTTTCCACTTCAAGCATCCTCTTGTTTGGTACCTTTTCTGAGATGATGAACCATATTCTTTCAGAGAACATCTGGAAGACATATGTCCACTTTTATTACATACATAGCATTTGGATATATCTTTAGTAGAATTATAAGTAGAAGTAAACTCTCCATGATTCATAAACCTCCTTGAGGTTTTGAACATCAGTGTTTGTCCATATTTTCTGCATTCTATGATTTTATGGCCAAATTCATTACAATAAAAACAGTATCCATAAAAACAATTTTCATACCTGATAAAAGGTTGTCTTCTCAATTTTCTTGCTTGAGTAAAACTTTTTACTGTTTGAATCCTTTGCTAGTTTGTACTTATTCTTCTTGTATGACAATATGCAGCAATATGTCCCAATTTGTGACAGGCATAACAAGTGGCATTTTTTATAGGAGGAAAAAATCTCCTTTGATAACTTCCAAATTTGACATATTCAAGAGTATATGAGCTTTTTTCAGTTGACAATTTTTTTTACTTCATCCTTTGTCATTTGAGCTTCCTCCTGGTTTTTATCTACTTTATTGCAGGATTCTTCTTCCTTTGAAATCTTCTGGGCTGCTTGGATATTCTCATCTTCTTTTACAAAAATAATATTTTTGTTTTCTTTTTCTTTGCCTTTGCTTGATTCTCCTTCATAGCCTATCCCAGTTTTTATCAGAGGAGATCTTTGAGCATCTAGAATCTCATTTAACTTACCAGAGCTTGTTATCTGAGAAGTATCTATTTTCCTCTAGGTATTTTCTAATTTCCTCCTTAAGAAAATTACTTCTTCTTCCAACTTCTCTTGTTCCTGAGTTTTATCCTTGATCTGCTTAAGTAGAATATCCTCTACCTTCTTGGCTTCTTCAAGCTCTACTTTCAACTGAATGAGGGCTTCTGAATTTTGTTCCTCTCTTACATATTTGAGAAGAATGTCTTTCTGTTTTCTGCACTTCAGTTTTAGTCTATCAATTTCCTCCAAGGCACTTCTTAACTCCCCCTCAAGGTCCACTTCACCTTCTTCCTCATCTTCTGAAAGACATTCTTCCAGCTCTTCTATAGCCATCAAAACAAATTTTGATGTTCCTTCTTCACTAGAGAATTCAACTGAGTCTTCTGATGCACTGTTGTCTTGCTGAGCATAGAAAGATTTTCTATTGAATCTCTTCCCTTTCTGCCAGTTCTTAGATATAGTCTTCTCTGATTCTTGAGTCTGATTCTTTGTTTTCTTATAAGGACACTTAGAAGCATAGTGTCCAACTCTTCCACAATTGAAACATTTAAATGAAGTTTACCTTTATACTTACCTGAGCCTTTATCCAACTTCCTGATAAATTTGGCCTCTTCTTCATCAGAATAGGAGCCTATATCTTCTTTTTCTTCTTTATTCTTCTCTGCCTTAAAAGCTTCCTCCCTTACATTTGAATTCCTCTATGGCAGTCTCATCTCATAAGCTATTAGTTTTCCAAGAAGTTGATTCATGGTCAAGGTTTCCCAATCTGTTATTTCTTCTATGGCAGAGACCTTGGGATTAAAACTAGATGGCAAAGATCTTAGGATCTTTTGAAAAATTACACATTCTTGCACGGTTTCACCTAGTGCTTTCATATTATTGACAATTTCTGCAACCCTTAAAAAGAAACTAGCAATATCTTCATCATCATTCATCTTTAAATTTTCAAATTTGGCTCTATAGACTTGAAGTTTAGCTATCTTCACCTTTTTTTCTCCCTCATGATTATTTTCTAGAGTTTCCCACATTTCTTTGGGAGTCTCATTGTGCATTACTTTGATGAATTTTGCCTCACACAGTTCATTAAAGATTTCATTCTTTGCCTTTGCATTAGCCACAAAATCTTCTTTGGCTTCTTTCTCTGAGACATTTGCCTTAGAGTCATATCCAAATTCCACAGCAGCCCAAACTTCTATTCCTAAAGACATTATGTATGTTCTCATTCTAATTTTCCAGAAGGCATAATTTGCACCAGTGAAAAAATGGGCTTTGTTTGTTGAAGATCCTTCTTGACTAGCCATCCCAAAAACCGAGGATCTCCTTTCAGTTGTTAAACTGCTACAAAAAGGAACCGGCTCTGATACCAATTGTTGAAACCTTAGTTAAACTGAGAGGGGGGGGGGTGAATCAGTTTAACACCTTCAAGAATCTTTTAAAACTTTTCAATTAAACTTATTTACAATTTATCTTTCATGATTAATTTTATATGGAACCAAACTTATATGTGCAGAAATGTTAAGACAATGTAACAGCAGAATTATGACAAGAGCAGTAAGTATTAAGCACACTGAATAACCAAATCAACAAATAGACATCACACACAGAGACACCAGATATAAGTGGAAACTCATAAAGGGATAAAACCACATCTTATTATTGTTGTGATGTAAAGGCAAGCTCCCACTCCCTCTCACCACTGATTTTCTGTAAGCACCAATCTACAGGAGGCTTCAACCTCGAATTCTGCAAGATACAACTTGCAAGGAAGCTTCAACTCCCTCTCTTTTCATAAAAGAAACATTTGCTGATTTACCTTGGATATCAGCTCTATTTTGTACCTTTGATTTCTTTTACTGTACTCCAGTCTTAATATCTACTTGATTATTTATTTTTCTTCAATTCTGCATTCTCTTCTCTTTTATCAATTTACTCAGAGAAATGTACCATTTCAATTTTACAATGGGATTTTATATTCTTCTGGAGACTTGCCAATTACATCACAAACAATATAAATAGTTAAAAACTTTCATTCAATTACAGTATATATTTCGAATAACACTCCTCTCTTTCTCTTTTCCTTACACCTTCATCCAACCCCACTCTCTTTTTCGTTTTCTCTTTTATTCAGTTCCCTGTTCATTGCAGTTATACAACTATTGTATGTACAACTGCCTTTTTAATCAAACATAAAATAACTCTCGGCGTTATACAAATAATAAAACGTTTTAATACTTAGAATTCCCTTACGAGCCCACTCGCTAAACTTGTTCTATCTTCTGATGCGATGCATTAATGTCCACATATTGGAAATGTGCATGTATTGTTTTGTGTATACACATATGTTCCGTGGTGCTTTCCTTTCCTCTTAAAATTTGGATTAATTAATTTGGAGCAAACCTGTTCTTAGTCTTATCTTCTGGATGGACCCCACTTGCCAGCTATACTCCACTCGTTACCTTTCACATATTTCTGATTGCGATTAATCTCAATCACGACTTCCATTGAGTTGCTCCAATGCTCTACTGCTTCTCTGATGCGATCAACCACTGTTCATTTTGATGTGCTGATACGATTAGGACGAAACTCAAAAATACAAAAACCACAGTTTATATGCCCATCGGGTCTGGAACTCAATCGCAATCGTGTCTATTGTTAACATGTTCCGCTATCAATTTTCCGATGCGATTGGGTAAGGGTCCCACCATATAAAGCTTTGGTTTTATTAAGGCTGAATAATAGAGTGCCTTTCATATATGTATATAGTATGTTTTGGACCTTTGTGTATGTAATGCACTGCATACATATAGGCTTTCCGCTTCAGCTTTAGTGTACCTTCCAGCTGGGGTAATGATTCTCGGAATTTATGAGGGGGGGGGGGGTCCCACACTATATGTATAAGACCTTCAGTCAACACTTAATATTTCATTAACCCAAGGGTTCTCCGCTCATGCGATGAATGAAAAAATAGTTATAAAACCATTGAAATACCTCGTTACATAGAAATGTTCGATCTTTACTTATAGAAGTCTGAGTGTTTTTGAAACTTTGGATTAAACACCCAAGTTATAATATTATTCTGCAACATATATTAATTTGACTACCAAACTTCATATTTAAAGCTCTCGGGCCCACAATATCCATATAACATACCTTGGCTTAAGTTACCCTTCTCATCCGACGGCGGAGAGCACGTCGCCTTGCCCCGTGTGATCTGATGGATATCGCTTGGCTTAGATGCACGAGCAATAATGCGTGATGAGGGGTGGTTTTCCAAAATAACTCAGGGACACGTGTCGCCCAAGGTATGGAATCGCGTTGATTTTCTAATTACCGCTTGCCCGACGAAGGCGGTGCGATCAAAACTGGAAACCCGCCTTTACTGTTCACTCCAGTCACTGTTCTGTTGCTTTCTCCCTCAGGGTTCCGTCGCACTTATATATATATGAACTCTGCCTTTCATGTGCAATTCCTCAACATAGTTTAATTAAAAAACACCAATTCCACTGTTTCTTTATATGATTCCGCTTACCCCTGACTGTTCGACATTACAATTAACGCACAACATATTCAATCTTGTCGGCTTCTCCAGTGGTTCCTCTGTAAATGCCAGCCACTTGTGATTGCTTTCACCATAGGCAAACAACTTTGACACTAAGTCGACACTTCCACATTTCAGTGGTTTCAAATCCGGATTCTTATTCAACTACGCCTTAACTACAATAGGGGCTCATATTATGCATTGTCGAATACAACACCGAAATAAATGTCGATTCTTTCAATAACCCATAGAGCGCAATTCACCCCAATTACAGAGATTATTTGCACATTCTTTCACCATTTCTTCTTGACAGTCAAAGCCCATTCACACAGATTTCAAAACAGATTCCTCATTTATACATACAGGTTTAATTACAAACCCTTTATGCATTCAAAACTAGAGTACCATCCAAAAACCCTATCATAGAGTCTTATTCATACATGCCCACACAAACTCATACAATTTCTTATTGAACCTCTCAATTCACTGCCTTTTCTTCCTCTGCTCCTTGACTGAAGCTGCTCCTTACTTCTCTTTTTTCTGCCTCTGCTACCTCTCTGCTGCCTCTGTTCCCTGTCTTCTAACGAGTTTTGATGAGGGAGATATCATTGATTCAAATCAACAATGTTGCAGAAATGTTTCTAACGAAAATTCGTGAATGGCGTCTCTCCTGTCATTTTTTGCAGTTTCCTGTGTGAAATTTTAGAGAAATAGTTATAGATTTGAGCTCCACATGAAAAATCACCCGATTTCAAAAAAAAATATCGGTCGAATAAGAGTTCAGACGAGAGAGTTATCAATGATTTAAAATCAATGATTTTTTTTAGAAATTTTGTGACGACGGGACTATTGCAGTGTGAATCTGAGTTTTCAAAGTCTCCAGATAGAGATTTCAAACACATGGGAAGATCCAGAATGATCATTCTATTTCCAAAAATAGGTTATAATAAATATTCTGAGTTATATTGGCCAAGTTATGCTCATTTTAAATCTGAAGCAACATTTAGAGTGGGTTCCCTTTGGAGACGTGCCCTCCCACCCTGCTTTAGTAGGAACCTGCTTCACATTCATCAGTTTCAGCATAGAAGCGTTCAGCTTGGGTTCTTTGGAGATGTGCCCTCCCACCCTAGGCTATGTAGGCACCTAATACTTCTTCAACTGTCAACATCACGGTTATGGGTCAACCACAAAAATTATTTCTCGTCGAAGTCCATTTGCTAGGCCGCAAACTGTTAGTATCACAATTGGTCACAAGCATTACAGAGTATCTCTATCCTTATATATTCGTTTTCCATGGTTTTGGGTCATTCATAAACCCACACTTCATCGAAGTCCATTTGCGAGGCCGCACATTGTTAGCGTCACAGTTGGTCACAAGCATTACAGGGTATCTATATCCTTATATCTTTGTTTGTCATGGTTATGGGTCATCCGCAAACCTACACTTCATCGAAGTCCATTTTATAGGTCGCATATTGTTAGTATCACAGTTGGTCACAAGGATTACAGGGTATATCTATCCTTGGATCTTCGTTCATCAATAATTATGGGTTAACCACACAAAACCCTTCTCTTAAGTGGCTCTTCATATTCAACAAAGGCTTCTTAGGAGGGAACATCACACAATGGGGACCATTTCTTCTTAAGAAGGGAGAAATGATCTGAATGGAAATTCACTTACACCCATGGTATTCATCCACCCATATTATTTATCCACCCATGATATTGTAAGTGACATCTTTCCATGGTATTAATTCACCCTTGGTATTCATCCACACATAGAATTTACCTATGGTATTGTAAATGGCATCCACCCATGGTATTCATCACGCATGGCATTGTAAGCGACATATTCCCATGGTATTCATTCACCCATAGTATTCATTCACCCATGGTGTTTACCCACCCATGGAATTTACCTATGGTATTGTAACTAAAAAATGCTATAAGTAACAAGTCACATCTCGTAAAAGGACAAATTGTCCACCATAATGTAGCTTCTACAATTATTCTATGTTTTTAATAAAACATTCCTTTGTGGTTTTATTTATTGTGTGTTCTCTCCTCTCTCTTTTTTTCTGGCATTCTAATTTTGCAGATCTTTCCAGATCCATTCCAAATTTTTAGATCTTGGGGGCCTCCCCCCAAGATCTGGATCAGTAATGCACACTATGTGTATGTTTATGTGGTTTAAGAGAAGGAACCATGTGCTTGTTGGTGTGAATACAGAAATGACAAAGGAATAAGCAAAGAACCATTTGAAGGATGAGTATCAACATTTTATTTCAATTTTTAACTATGTGTGTGATATATGATTCTGGTTTATGAAGGCTACATTTGATCCATGATTTTGATTATGATGGTGTCATTTTGAGCTAATCATACGTGATATGTTTATACATGATGATTTTATCAAACAACTAGTTTGACTTATTGTGATAGGAAGTGAACAAAATTGCAATTGTACCTTATTGATAGGCCACCAATGAGGTTTGATGTGAATTTATTTCAATTCGTTTTAAATATAATGGAATTTATGTGCTCGGTACTGGAAACCATGAAAAATTCTTGACTGGGTGGTTGAAACTGACTGCGATAATTAGCAGCAGTGGCAAAAGGAATCAGAGCATGAATCCGTAAGCTGGTAAATAAATTCAGGAGCAGGGCCATTGTGGAACACTGGTACCCAATAGTGTGCATTGATTTCCATGAGCATGCTATGACTGGTATGATGGTTTTGAGGTAGGTATATGCCTTGGTTGTTTTACCTTACGATGCGAGGAAGCATTGCCAAGGGATGGATCACCCGAGAAAGGGGATGTCGGGGAACTTGGAAGGTGAGTTACTGCACAGAAGGGGATGACTAGATTTCCTGAGGGACTGTATAGCAGAGAAGTCAAGGCTAGGGAAAAAATGTATTTTGGTCATGTTGAAGCCTCTAAAATTGTTGCTTCAAACATTGGGGGAAAACCACCCGGTCTGGACCTTAGAATAACTCCTTATCCATTTGGGATGGTGGCTCCGATTGGATTTATAGGACCAGTTTCCTAGTTATGAAAAAGATTGGTGATGGGGTGTTTTTGCAAGTGAATAATGGAAGTAACTAACTGAGCTAATATGTCTAACTTAATCTATGACTTGAAAATAATTCTAAAACTAACTCGGGTATTAAATATGAATACGACTTAAAGATTGTTTCAATTAACAAATAACCATGAAAATGTATTATTTACTTAAAAGAAAGATGTAGTATCATATAATGATAACTCTATTTAAGAAATTAAACAGAGTTATAATAGCACATCACATTCATAAATTTATATCGTTTACACAAACTATGAAAGATGATATCCCTCTATCTTCAAAAATGATATGATAAAGAAATATTTGAGAAACAAGTATATATAAGCAATAGGAAAATTTTAATGAGAATATTTCATCACATAAAGAAAATAAAACGAAATCGATAGAAATAACAGATACATTTGGTATCTTCCTAATGCAATTTGATATTCTAATCCTGCGCTTCAACTTAGAACAATATTCAAGGTACAGAAATGAAACTCTCAAAAATAATTCACCATGAATTCATAGAAATCTTGTGCTTTGACTTAGAACAATCTTCAAGGTACAGAAATGCAACTCTCAAAAATAATTCACCATGAAATCACAAGATATGATCCTTTATAAAAATAAGATAGTCAAGGAGTACAGAAATGTATTGTCCAAGCCCAAAATATTACAAATTCAATACCCCCTCTAAAATGCTTGAAAGGGGTTTAAATAGGAAATTCAGAAAACAAATTAACTACAACTTATGCTAGAAACAATCATCGAAGATCCGAGAATAGACTTGCGATATCTAATAAAAAATATTCATTGAATTTCTTCAATCCCCAATGTGCTAAGCTGGAAAATTTTAAGCATATATTTAACTTCGGTTGGATGACTCAGCTTTGAATGCAACTGACTGGTGTATGTGGCATCAGAGAGTTCTGGAATGATGAAATTGATGGCATTAGAAAGGAATTTGATTGCCATCTGCTGACTGTGTGCTTTAATCAAATATGTCCATAGGACATCCCATGTAATTTCTTGTATTTTACTGATTTTTTTATTCTGATTGATTGGTTCCTGCTTCCACCTAGTATCAGCTTCTTTTACCCTTGGCAGCTTTCCTGGAGTACAATATGAAATTAAATTAGCTGCATATAGACTATCATTGACCAATTGTGTCAGATTGTTCATTATGGTTCTTGCTCTTGATGTAGCACGGTCTTCTTTAATTAGCTGTGTTTCCCATTCAACAAATAAAATCTCTTTATGTTTTTCTTCAATTCTGGTAATATTTGCAATCTTTCCTTGTTCTAAGTCCTGCCATGAAATAAATTATAAAATATTTACATCTGCATTTTTAAATTCTATTCTTATGTTGATTGCTTCATCGATGAGAGATGATGTTATTTCACATAGAGTTTTAGCTTGTGCAATTTTTTGACACAGATCATACAACTGTTGAGATAACAACTTACTTGTTTCTAGAGCTTCTGTTTTGAATTGGTCAATTTTAGGATAATCCTTGAATTTATCCAATCTCTCTTGAAATATTTTACTTTTATCTTCTTTGGCAACCTTTTCATTTTTGCAGCAATGTCTGTAATTTGGATACCTCTTGAGACAAATGTTGTTGTTTATTTAAAGCTTGTTGATCAAGCTTGCCCTTTTCAATACTCAATTGTTCTTCTAATTGTTTGACTCTAAGTCTTTCTTCTTCCAACTGCTGCTCTAACTGTAATATCTTTTGCTAATCACGTGTTGTTTTTTCTTCTAATAATGCTATATGTAAGTCTTTTTGTTTTACCAATTGAGTGACTTCAATAGCTTTATCTATAGTAGCTGCACTATAGGCACCTGCATATTGTGATAGTTTGGTAAGATCCTCTGAAGGATTTACTTCAGTGTTCTTCCAAACAACATTCATTAATTCAACTTGTGAAGTTGCAAGTGGTCCTTGATCAATCCTCCTTCTCTTCCTTTGTTTTCTGAAAACAACCCTATGCTTAGGGCTGTAAAAGATATCTAGAGGAGGTATGTCTTCAACTCTCAGCACAATTTCTTCAGATGGATTTCTAGGAATGATCTCAATATCCTGATTGTTCAGATTATCAATTTGAGGATTGTTTTGTTCTCCTATTTGCTGAGCAAATTTTTCATATTGTTGTAGAAAATGGGGAGTAATAATCATTTTAGCATAATTTCCCTCTTTATGTGAGGCCTTTTCTCTTTCAAGTTGATCATGAGGCTTATTACCTGTATCTTCTTTTTCAGACTGTACATCAAGCTTTCTACCTGTATTCTCCTTCTCTGACTACACATCAATTTTGCTGGTTGTCACTTATTTCTCTATTGTGCTGGTTGTATCTTCCTTTTTCTTTTGTTCTATTTCAATACTTTTATTTGCTTGTGAAGGAATCCTTAGCTAGTCAAGGGGAACTTTAAGTAATCTCTGGCTTCTGAACTACATAAATTTATTCATATCTTCTTCTTGAAACTTAGATTTAGCTAGATCATAAACTTGGGAAAATTTCTCAATTGAGACAAATAAATCATCAAATTCATCAGGCTCATGCTCAAACTTAGCAATTTGGACCAAAGTTGTGAAATCAAAAGCCACTTTATTTGGATCATATTGTCTGCATGGAACGGTTTCAAGCTTAAGATTTCTTATCTTAAGGGCTTCTTTTTCAGCATGCTTAAAATCATTAAGGGTATAGGTTCCACAATGGAAAGGAAAAGTAGGCCACATGAATTTTTTGGAATTCTTTAAACACCTGGACATCCCTTTTTCTGTCAACTGGTAAGAAATCTCTTGAGCTAAAAGTTTATCAGGGACATATAGAGGTAATACATGAGGCTCAACAATGCTTCCAAATACTCTAATATAGGTGAATATCTCTTCACCGAACCAATTTTTGATTTGGGATATGTCAAGTTTTTCCTTATCAGAGAGCCGAGGATGGGGTTGGTTAAAAATGGTCTGGTAAATAGGCAACATGTAGCCATGGAAAATTCTGTATAGATGGTTCTTGAAATGGGCTTTCCACAAATGCTTATGGTAGATGTGTATAGGGATAGGATCTTGAGGAGTCCATTTCAAACCCAAAATAGGAAATTCTGAATTAAAACACAAGGCATCTAAAATATAAGCACATAAATGAAATGGGGGAACATTTCCAGTATGCTTATTTCTTCTATAATCCATAACTTATTTGCTATTTTGTTGGATAAAATAAATGACCAATCCATAATAATAGAACCAACAGAGGCCTCAATCAGGGGTACCATTTGAATAGAAAACCTTGCAGAATTATCATTCCCGAAAAGTTTGCACATCATGGCAGCAGCATAGCAATACGGAGGTGCGAGAGACTCTACATAATACATACCTGAGGTCTCATGCTTATGTTTGTCTGGAGCTCGTCTCCATCCTTTAATTGGGTCTGATTCAATTTCATTTCTTGAGGTGAAATCTTCTATGAAGGCTTTGTTGTAGGTCTTTTGAGGATCTGGTAGATGGTACATTGCTTTGATGTCCTCTGCTCTAAAGGACCCAAACATCTTTCCCTCAACTGTCACGAATGTTCTATTTGTGATGATGGTGTTTTCTATCACCCATCATATTATGTCCTAATATGGGAATACATTTTCCCGAGCTACAATTCTATGAAGAAAAGAATTTGTGAGTTCTTTAAGGGGATTGTCATCTGAATCTGATTCTTCATCTGGCAACGTTGCCTTTACCTCTGTAACTGTAGGGTCTTCTTTTTCAAGAAAATTATAAACTTCTTCCCAGGAAAGCTTCCCAAGACCCTGGCACGTAGTATCCGTAACTAGCTTTATCCTGGATGGCTTTTCTTTTGGCATTGTGGTAATGGTAGCAGTCTTTGAGGTGACAGCAATTCTTGATTTCTTAATTTTCTTAGATATTTTCTTCATCTGGTATTGTTTCACTAATTCGGCGACTAAGAGGGTTTGATGTTCTACAACTCTGCAAATGAGAAAAAATCTTTAAGAAGCGGGAAGAAATGGAGTCAGAAGAATAACTATGCGAAAAGATTTTATTAGTGTTTCCAAATTGATTAACTCCGTATTTAAAATTGAATGCCTTAAAGGAAAGTCACATCCATGCATTCATAATAGAATTGATTACCATAATTCGTTTGATTTTCTAATTAATGATGCTCGTAAAATCGGAGATCGGTGATATTAAAATCTTAATGTAAAAATTTCCTTTTGAAGCTTCCGATTGCGATAGGGCGATAAATGATATAAGTGAAGTGAAAATAGCGATTAGTGAAGACTGATGATTTATCGCATCGGAGTTTTCTAAAGGAGAAACAAAACAACATCTCATGTTTTCCCGATTTGCGATTTTCGATAAAGTCATATTGCATCAGATATTTTCAAAGGACTTGAGTTGTACATGATCTTCACCGAAATGCGATTGCGATGATGGTGGGGTCCATCGCATCAGATCTTTTATAAAACAAGTAGTCGTGATGTTTCTTTTTCGAAATGCGATTGCGATTATGACATTGCATTGGAGTTTATCAAATAGACCTTAATGAAATATGACTTATTCGAAATGCGATTGCGATAAGTCACATCACATCGGAGTTTTGCAATGAAAACATAACACTCTACCGATTTGCGATTGCGATTTACTTTATCGCATCAGACTTTTTAACATGAAAACTTTTATACTTTGTGCCGATGCGATATAAGCTTTATAGTTGATTGGGTCGGACTAAAATTAATGTTACATTTGTTTATTTTCACTTGAGATATGCGATATGCAATACATGCTTTTTAATCAATGAATCTTTTTTATTGTTTTATTTTATAATGATCATATTTCCTCAAAGTTTTTTATTTCTATCTAAATAAGAAAGGGGACCCATTTCTAAATGAAATTTATTCTAAAATTCTCAAATGGGGAGGGTTGTTGTACAATACAATAGGTCATTGGCGTTTCCAGATGGAATCAGATGCACATTAGGAGTATGCCCTGGAACAATGAGTCGGTAAATATTCACTAAGAGGACATGTGGCATAGGATTGTAGTGCTAGACATTAGGCGCAGAATTTGGCTCTAGTAGTGGATTGTAGACTTCCTAGGAGGGAAGCGAATCTTGGTACTAATTTTGAGGGTGGATATTTGAGCCTTTGGATTCCCTTATTGTAGATGCAAGCATCATATCCTTTTATTTGTTGATTGAGAAAATATGCATATGTGTATATTATTGTAAACACTATATCGAGCTATGTTTATAAAGCTCCATAGAAAATATGATTATTTTTTGTTCGAAGAAACTTTGTATGGGTATATGTGGTTTTTATTGTAAATATCATAATGAGTTGTGTTATAAAGCTCCAATAAATGGTATATTGTTTGTTATTTTTTCAGTAGGATGTCATTGTAATACTACAATGAGATGTGTTATAAAGATCCATGGGAAGTATGTTTTGTTTTTCATCTATCTTGTTGTTTGTAGGTGTCATTGAACACCAAGGATGTTGTTCCCCTAAGGGGGAGGGGTGTGTAATATCCCCGGGTTAAAAATCCATGTAATAAAGTTAACAAAGGAAAAATAAGACCAAGGTCATGGGATGTGTATTCCAAGTTGAATTTTGGGAAAAACATCCTACTGTGGTTGTTCATTTGGTTTATTATGGCCAAAAGAAATTGGCAAAGGCACTAACAAAAGCTTTGGAAAGGCAAGAGTAATTAATTGGCATTTTATTTATGAAAATCATGGAAAATAGGAGAAAAGGAATGTGAAAGGTCATAGGTTTCATGTGAGGGGAAATTGAAGCAAAAATAAAGGAAAATGAATAAATTAGAGGCCTCATTGATAAAAGGGATTTTGAGGATTGGTTGGTAACCTTTTTTCAGTTCAATGGTGGAGCTATTTCTTTATTCTCTCTAATCTCTCATACTCTTGGAAAAAGAGTTTTCTTGGAGCACTCTAGCTTTGGATCAAAGGAAGAAAAGGAAGGGAAAATAAGGCAAAGGAAAGAAAATATCAAGCAAGGAAGAGTTGGATCAAGCGACTACAACATGATTACTTGCAAGTATCGAGTTGCATGTATGATCTCGTTGCTAGTTTTTGGCATGCATGGTACATGCATGTGTGCATTTGGTTCTATTGTTATCATTGGCATGGTTTTTTCCAGGTGTGAAAGTGGTTTTCATCCTTGTCTTTCCATTTCCATATAGCCATGTTGTGATGGGGTTTCTCCTACATGGTTGAGTTGGATTGCCAAATGGTTTTGAAATTGAGTCAGGTGACCTCAGGAGGAAACACAAGGCCTAGGAATCCCTTGACCGGTAATTGTGGGATACACAGTAAAGCTTGGTTGTGGATACCATCGTTAGGGCTAGGAATCGCTTGATCATTTATGGCAGGATATAAGGTAAATCCTATAGGTGTATACCCTCATTGGGCCTAGGAATCCTTGATAGGTAAATCAAGGGATACACAGTAAATCATAAGGGGTGGAGATGGAAATATTCCTCATGGTTTAGGTGGATAAATCAGAATGAATCCATGCTTGTTAGGGCCTAGTGATCCCTTGACCATTATATGGAGGGATTGCGGTAAAGCCTGGCAGTGTATTTTTCTTGTTTTGGCCTACGAATCCCTTGGTAGGATTGTGGTAAAGCCTAGATGTATAGATGAGGTTTTTGGGCCTAGCAATTGCTTGACCAGTAATGGCAGGATACATGGTAAATCTCGAGGAATCTCTTGTTGGTTTTTATGTGTGTCCCTCATTCATGCTTGGAATATGGCATGAGGGTGATTGGCTGAAAGAAATATTTGGTTCAACCCAATATATGGTCGGGTGGTATGTGGAAGTCCCCGATTTGGTTGGATATTTCATATGTTAATAAGAGCTCTTTTCCCCTTGTATTTCATGAGTATTTTTACTTTTTACTATGTGGTTTTAATGTTTGTTCTATCCCTGGTATAATTTTGGTTATATGCTGGTTATAAGCATGGCTTCAAGACAAATTTTAGTTACATCTCTTAACATGTTTTTATTGGTAAATGAATGGTTGTTTAATGAATGACCTAATAAATTTTATTGCAGATATTATGAGAAGGAATTAGACATTCTTTCTGATTTTCAAATAAGTATCAGACCCTTATGTTTAGATATTCATTTATAGCCTGTAGATTACATGTTCACGATGTTTTCGATGAAATGTATGTCATGGTTAGGATTTGTTAGGCCAAGTCCTTGATCAAGTCTTTTGTTAGAATATTTTTCTTTGTGTCATTTATTGTTTTGGAAAGTTTCATCAATTTCTAGGCAATGACCAAGAATCTATCCCTTAAAAGGTGGCGCAAATTACAGAGTCTCAAGCATAGATCTGGCTGAAAAAGACTGTGGTCAAACCCTTGCAGTGGTTATGCATGTGAATGGAGGCCTACAATTGCATGGATGCATGATTTTTCATGCGAATGGGAGTCCAGATTAGTGAAAAGGAAAGTTAACTCAGGGTTTGGACACTTGGAAGGGTGGTTTAGCCCTTTGGGGTCTTATAGCACCTGAGGAAGTCAATAAGGTTTTTTTTTGTTTATTCCACTTCTTTAAGGTGATCTATGAGGTTAAATGATATCATAGTAATGCTTTGTCACATATTTACCATGGTGGACTAGTAAGCTTGGGTAAATGTGGAAGGAGTGTGTTACAACTCACTTTCAACCCTACCAAGCTTCATGCCATACCATAGTATATAGTCTCTAAGAACATAAATCTACTTCATAAAATGTAGCTAAAATGTCACAATTTTTTTGAATACCTTCTTAGATCACAAAATCAATGGTATATGTGAGATATGAACCCACATCGAGAGAATTTCCATGTTGGAAATATCAAGAGGATGGGTGAACCAATATTTCTTTTTAATTGTTATTTTTACCAGTTAGATCACTTATATTTAGAACACAAAATGAACAATAAGAATAAATGATTTTATTAGTTTCTCCTTTACAATAAATCAATGTAAGGCTCCAACCCTAGATGAATACACTGAACTTCAATCTCCCAAGCTCCAACCTATATTTTCCAAGCACCGACTTGGACTTCCAAGGCTCCAACCTTGTCAATTTTGAGGCACCAACCTCAAAGGGCTCCAACTTTGTTTCTGGTTTAGGCTCTGACCTGGTTTCTTGAGGACTTCGATCCTCTAGGGCTCCAACCTTATTATCCAAGGCACCAACCTTGTCTTTTTGAGGCTCCAACCCTTTACTTCGTCAATATATATTTGGTTCTACTTCATAGCTCCCAATGTCTTATTCAACGAGCCCTGTCAGTTTTCAACCATCCCCTCACTTAGTCTCGACTTAATGTCATCAATGACAACCTTAAGGTGTCTTTGTTGTCCTTCATTGTACCCAATCAGTTTCTCCAAGGTTATTCCATCATGGGGGTCTTCAATAATGCATCATGATATTTAAAAATGCATCCAAGTGAGCTCTCTAAGGTATTCAATAGGTCTCAGAAAATCTTCAATAAGCTTATTTAAAAATCTTCAAGAATGCATCCAAAAAAGGGTTGTTCAAAAGGTCTTTTAAGAATGTTTCCAAAATGTTGATATAGAGTCACTTAAGGACTGCTATACTTCAGGAAATTTACTCAAGATATTCTTCAAGATTTCCTCGAAAAAGGACTTGTGCCTTCACAATATTTAGTAGATCCAAACTGTTGTCCACACACTGATTTAAGCTTCACAGATAACATTTTTTCCACAGATTGCTGCCACAAGGGTCCGAGCTTCAATCTAAGTCTGTCCACATAATTTAGATCCTCCACAGGATAGCTATTAATCTAAGATAACTGTCCAAAGAGCCAAAATTGTAGGCTGTTATAAACCTTTCTCAAAGTTTAAACCATCCATAAGAGTCTTTCTTAAGCATGAAGTGAAAATTCCCACAATTCTTTAACAAATCTGAGAGTTGAATTATCACAGGTGACAAGTATATACAAAAAATCGAGGTTTGTATTTTTTTCCAAGGTAATGGTGACCCAAAAATTTCGAGGTATGGAGGGTATAGGAATAATTCTCCCACAATTTTCCATAGTTTGACAATCCGAATTTTGTGTATGATTGTGTACTTCTTTAGGTTATATTAAGACTGTTTTTTGTCCCTTTAATTATGATCTGAGGTCTGCACTTCACAACAAGTGTCCGAGTTTCTTGTTCAATTTTGAATGACAACCCACCACAGAATTTACCCAAACTGTCCTCCTCAGCCTTATTTCACCTTCTGTGATTCTTCTTTGAAATATTGATAGAAAATCATGGTTAAAATGAGGAGTAAAGATTTTTATTTATACTGGCTTGAAATTTGACAAAGAGACATGTCTGTTGGATGACATGTCAAGCCTACACAAGTCGGCTTAGGTCAGCTCAATATCAAAATTAATTTCCTTAAATTAAAAAATCAATATCTCCCAAAATATTTAGAGTTTCGGGGAAAGTAAGGGCTCGTTAGAAAGAGGAAAAAATATTCTTTCATATGGTCTAGGTCCCATCTTGAAAGGCTGCCTCTAAGGTGGTGAAAAACATTTTTCTTTATGACTACCCTTGAATTATTTAGTGCAGAAAATTATTAGGACAATATGGCTTCTTTGTTTGGCTTATTGTTTGTCTTCTCCATTATTTGGCTTCTTCATCATCATAGGAACATGTAGGAAATATGCATCATCATGATAGTTCCAGAAATTAGTGTATCATCCATGTCATCACATAATGGTGCAGTGATATGTTATAGCGAAGTATTATTAGGAGAACTCCAAAATAGTCTTCCAACCCTCAAATTATCTCCAACCATGATCATCATATGTCATCATAAAGTATCAAAGTGTATGGAATCATCATGACATCAGTGGTTATGGTCTAGATCATCAAGTGCATACAACATTATATCAAGGAATTCTTAGGGCTTCTTTCATTAGTGGTTTGACTTCTTCATGATTTGACATCTTTATTGATGGCATGACATCATCATTTTGAACCAGGCATCTTAAGAATATTGAAATCTTGGTTAATTCCATATTGACATCAATGACAACCTTGATTAACATTCCATGCTATCCAACCAAGCATTAAAATCCATATTTAATTCCTACAAGAGAAGATATTGAGATCCACACTTCCAATGCCAATGAAATATTTTCTTTGGTTATTTGGTTGACCTAAACACCCAGATAAACCATCCATTTACCAAAATTAAGGTATATATAGAAGCATGTGTTATTGTCTTAAATTTTTTCTTGGTCCAATTCTTAAATTCTAAACTCATTCTCTTCCTAATAAAACACCCTAACAACACCCCATCTCTCATCTCCGTTATTAAATTAAGAAATCATTTTCTACCTTTATTTCAGATTATGGGATAATATGTCTTTTTGTTATATTTATGCCTCTTTATATTTTTTAATCCCTCCTAAGACTAAATCCCTACAACCTCCAAAATTGAGAATGGGCCTTAACTCAAAATCTCCAAATCCAACATATTTCCAACAAAGCCAAAAAAAAAAAAAAAAAACTATCATATAGATTGGTACCATAGTTGTAATGGAAATAAAACTCACTATAGGCCTCATTCAACGTGACTATTGATTCATACTCAAAGTGCAATGATCCAATGTCCTTTCCTTAACTAGGCATTCCAATTTAATGGATGGAATAGAATCATTACTCCAAGTTGCATGGGATGAAACAAATTTGCAATTATGGTTCTTGGGTTGATCACCAAAAATATGCACAACCTATTGCTCCAACTCTCTCAACATTCTTACACCCTATTCACCTAGCTCTTGCAACACCAACATACTTAAAATCTCCATGGTGGACTCCTCTAGTGGTCTAAAGCCAAAATTATGAATCTTATTAGAATCCAATGAAGCATTCCATTGACCTAAACTTGGGATGGACCATATCCTTTGACTCTCCAAAGAATTATTGGATAATTCCACAACTTCCTCCTTATATTCCATTTTACTATCCATGTATCATTTTACAACCATTAATGATGATAGGTTCACCATATTTCCACTCTAGCTAATCTTGTATAGCCTTTCTACTGCAAAACCCTCCCCATTTCAAAACCATATTCCTTAGCCTCATATTGAGTAGAGGTCATTATATTCTAGGTTCACTATATAAACTAATGTCTCTAAAATTAGACTAAGAAGCACAATCTTGCAATATATTTTCATGCTAGTACAAGACATAAATGCTAACACCCATAGTGAACATTGATTGTTAACTCTACAATAAGGATAACCTCCATTCATCCACTGGAGATCCTACCATTAGAGGAAATTCCAGCCTAAAAGTGCTCATAAAATTTTCATTTAATTTCCATATCATAACATGTAAACCAATCAAAATCCTTTAAATTTAAAAGGAGGTACATGTAAATATTTTAGAGGGAAAATAAGAAAAAATACAATTTTTAATTGTATTTTTGGCTTATCTTCTTATAGGTTTACTCAAATTTCAAGTGTAGACACTCATTGGATGCATAATTAAATACCACATCCAATGAGTACATATTGTGCATACTTTTGAGAAGACCCACATTGATACAATTTGAATATACATTGGACACACTTTTTTAATGTATCTTCAATTTTTATCAATGTGGGTGTTCTAAAAAATATGCATAATGAGTACTCATTGGACATGGTATTTAATTTTGCATTAAACGAGTGTCTACACTTGAAATTTGAGTAAAATTATAAGAAGATAAGCCAAAAATACAGTTAAAAAAATCGTTTTCTTCTTTTCCCTCAAACATTGATAGCTCTTATTTTATTATTTTTCCTTAGGACGTCACTTTTAGGCTAAAGTTTCCTCTATGAAATGAAATGATGGGTATTGTTTTCAACTCCACGAATCAAATAGATTTGTTGACCTTGTCATTTAAAAGTCTCTATTTTTTCTTGATCATTTTTCCTTTATTTAGAAAGGATTTTTCGTTAATTGGCTTAATAATATCGGAGGTCATTGTGTCTAATTTTATTCAAAATTGAAAAGAAAATGGATAATGGGTGTTAGGGTTAGGGCATAGTTCCATATTCTCTTAACATTGATGGATAACTAAAAAACCAAATAAAGTGAAGTCATGGCTTCCTTCATCATGTTCAATAACCTTCAAATGCACCCATATCAAAGTGTCTCTTTCGAAGTAAACCATCGTATACCATGATATTGAAGAATTTGACGTGCAAAATTTTTATTTAGATTCCCTCCAATGTGTTGTGAAACCAGCTCCAAAAAGAGAAGAAAGATATATCAACGCCTTAGAAATAAGCCAATTCGAGGGGGAAACCTCCAATACATTACATGAATGAACAATTCTTGGATGATTCAAATTACAAAACCTACTTTAAATATATAGGAGTCCATGGGGCCATAATGTAATCCTAGTTGGGCCATAATGTAATCCTAGCCGACCTAACAATAATAATTTAAGGGCACAATAATAACAATATGGGGGTTACAAGGGTACAATAATAACAATAAGGGGGTTACACTAACAAAAATAAGGGACTATACTAGTAATATAGGGACCTAACATGCCCCTCTCCTTCAAAAAAGGTGTTGTCCTCAATGCTTGAGTAGCTCTGGGTGCTTCTGTATAAAATTCTCATCCTCCCATGTAGAATCTTCGGTGGGTAAGTTCTTCCACTTGATGAGATACTCTGAAATTGATCGATTCCGTAGCTGTCGAGTTCTTGTTTCCATGACCGCTTCAGGTTCCAATATGATTTTTCCTTCCTCATCAAGTTCTGGAAATATTGTTTGAACTGGAATATTTTCACCTATAACCTTCTTTAAGCATGAAATATGGAAAATTGGATGCACTCATGAAGAAGCAGGAAGCTCCAATTTGTATGCCATAGTACCAATCTTTTGCAACACCTTGTAAGGACCATAGTACTTGCGATAATTTATTATCCTTCTTATCTTGCTTGAGGGACATTTGTTTGTATGGTTGTAGCCGTAAAAATACCCAGTCTACTACATCAAAACTTCTCTCGTTGCGATGTTGATCTGCCTGTTGTTTCATTATTTTGTGCCAAATTCAGGTTGTCCTTTAAGAGTTGGAGAAATTGTTGTTGATGCTCGATGTGATCTTCCACTCCTTGAACCTTCGAATTTTCTCTTAAAGATGATGTGATGGATGGTAGATGATATCCATAAAGTGCCATAAATGGGGTCATTTTTGCTACAGTATGGAAGGAAGTGTTATACCACCATTCAGCTAGAGGTAATCACTTGACCCATTGTGTTTGTTTATCAGATACAAAACAACGAAGATATCCCTCCAAACATTTATTTACTATCTCAATTTGACCATCGGATTAAGGATGATAAGATGAGCAATGAGCTAATTGAGTACCCAAATAAGAAAATAACTCCGTCCAAAAATTTCCAGTAAAAATGGGATCTCTGTCGCTCACAATAACCCTTGGGTTTCCATGTAGATTTTGAATTGTGTCCATAAATGTAGTAGAAACTGTACTTGCTTTAAATGGATGAGATAATGCACAAAAGTGTGCATACTTGGTAAGTCTATCAACTACCACCATGATGACACTCTTTCCTTCAGACTTAGGTAAACCTGTTGTTGATCATGTCAGCGCTCTATTAAAATTTTGACAAACAATCTCGCTTAAACCCTTTAAAGCCCCTCTTTTTGTCCTAAAAAATATGTTTCTACCTATCGTTGCCATTCCTTACCCCCGGATTACATTATGAAAGGCTTAAAACCTGCATTTGAAAATATATCAGGCCTAGCTCCTTTGGCCCTGGCCCCTCTATCTTTTTCATGTGACCGGGGCGCTAGAACCAAGCGCTAGCTTGGAGGGCGCTTATCACATATATATATCGGGCGCGTTTATAACCGTCGATCTGCGCAAATCCGACGGCTTTCGCAAGTCATCATCGCACCCGTGGACCACTCCGTTTATCGCCCAAATCACCTGTCCGACGTCCGTTTAAACCGCAGATCAACGGCTCACAGTACTCCCACGTCGTGCAATGTGCTAAACCCGCCTAGTTGCGCAGATGGAGATATTAATGGAGCAACAAAGAAATATTAGTGAATGATCGAGGATTCAACGTTCAACATTGAAGAACTTAAATCGTAATTCAGGGTTTAGAAGGTAGAGGGTACCATTCGCATAAAAAATACCTTAAAGTTTTCTTTTCAGCACCATTTTCTTTCAGGAAAGGACAGAATGTCTATGTGATTTTATTTCTTTGTCATGTTCCTAAAGAGATTTCTACCCAGTGCATTTATTTCAGTAAGCAGGCAGCAAAGTACATACAGCGTTACAGAGTCATTCAGCAGTATGAGCGTGCACGTTTCAGCCATCCTGTCTTAATGAGGAAAATTAAATATTTGTCACCTACTCCCTCTTCGAGTTTTCTTGTTCTCCTATAAAGCTCCCGAAGAATAGATGATTGAGGGTTCCAGATTTTATCAGAAAATTATGCAGTGAAATGATTTTTGTATACGTTTTGTTGAAATCCTGTATGAAGGCTCAGAGCTCGTAGGGTTTCAGTGAGGAAGAGTTCCATCTGTTAAGAGGATTCTAGTCTTTGGTATTTCACAGTTTGTAACTTTCTCTTATATGTGCTATTTTAATAGATCATTTCATTTCATCCATCTTTCCTGTATCATGTTTCTAGAATGCAAGTGGCTCACTGATTTTTGGTATGGATTTATCCTAGTTGATACCCATGCTTGGATTAGTCAAGCGCTTTAAATATGGCTCAGGCATGATATTCTATTCCACTATTCATCTAAACCGTATTTTTGCTATATCAGTTTCTTTGGGAGGGTGTTTTTAAAACACTATTGTCATGTATGGATTATTAGATTGGTAAGCCCATTACATGGTAATATTGTGTATCTAGATATCAGCTCAATGACAACTAGTATTCTCTCGATATTTCATTCATTGCATACACCTTCTGATAATTTATTTCTGTGAGGTATTTCTGAATCGGCCCTCTTTACAGTAAGTTCTCTCTGAATTGTCTGTTGCTTTCATATTGTATTTTCACACATTGCCTCTGCAATATTCTTTTCTCCGTGTTAGTTTCTTAAGGTCTTGGTCCCATTCAGATTATTATTCCTTGTTTCTCAGGAAATAGCATGAGAGCTTTTTATTGATAACTTCCTCTGTTATACCATATGCTCCTTGCTAGTATAAGATGTCCTAGGCACTGGTCTTTCACAACTCAAGGCTGTCTCTAGGAGCTACAACACTTGTGATAAAATCCATTGAAATCTCCTCCCAACGTTGACTTGGAATGGATAAAGGTTGTATAAGACCCAGGGTCTTAATTGTCTCAACTTTATTCTACTGGCAAACCAAACATTCCGCCACAAACTTTTGAATATCAGATTTAAGACCATCCCAAAAAAATTCTTTCTTCACCCTGTGGTAAGTTTTTAAAAATCCTGAGTGTCCTCCTAAAGGAGAAGTGTGCAATTCCAAAAGAATCTTTTGTTTTAGTTGGGAATTCTTACAAAGATATAAGCGATCTTTGTACCATAAGGAATCATTTTTCCAACTAAATGTATCGGATGTACTAGGATCTTGCTGCAACTTTTGAATGAGTGTCCATACATCTTTGTCCTTCTTCCATTCATCTCTTGCTTCGGTTATCCAATCTGGTTGGATAATAGAAATGGCACAAAGCAATGCTTCCACCTCTTCATTCTTTCTTGAGAATGCATCTGCAACAACATTAAGCTTTCCTTTTTTGTAGATTATTTCAAAGTCATAACCCAACATCTTTGTGACCCATTTTTGTTGCTCTTCTGAATATAGTCTTTGTTCCAAAAAGTGTTTAAGACTATCATGATCAGTTTTTACCTTGAAGTGTCTTCCCATTAGGTAAGCTCTCCATTTCTTTAGTGCATGCAGTATTGCTAACATTTCCTTCTCATAAATAGGTTTTGTAAATACTTTCCTTTGATTGGACGACTTTCAAAAGCAATGGGTCTTCCCTCTTGCATTAAAATAGCACCAATTCCATTTCCTAAAGCATCACATTCCACAATAAAAATTTTTGTGAAGTCTGACATAGCTAAGACTGGTGCTAGGCACATTGCCTCTTTAAGATGTTCAAAGGCCTTAGTTGCTTAAGGAGTCCATGAAAATACATCTTTCTTCAATAATGTTGTTAGAGGTGCTGCTATTATCCCATAATGCTTAACAAACTTTCGATAATACCCTATTAACCCAAGAAATCCTCGCAACTGCTTTATGGTAGTGGGGACTTTCCATTCCTTAATGGCTTTAATTTTGTTAGGGTCTACCTTAACACCCTCGTGAGATACAATATGACCCAGATATTCCACAACTTGTACTCCAAAGAAACATTTGGATGTTTTTTCATATAATTGTTTCTCCTGCAATAGTTTGAGCACCCTATCAACATGTTCAGCATGATCCTTCCAAGACTCGCTGTAGATTAGTATATCATCAAAAAATACTAGAAAAAATTTTCTAAGGAAGGGTTTGAAAATGGAATTCATCAACCCTTGAAATGTAGAAGGTGCATTGGTAAGGCCAAAAGGCATGACCAAAAATTCATAACGACCCTCATGAGTTCGAAATGTTGTTTTTGGAATATCTTCAGTCTTCATTCTAATTTGATGATATCCTGAATGAAGATCCAACTTGGTAAAATAAATTGCTCCATGTAATTCATCAATCATAGGAATGGGAAATTTATCTTTAATGGTGAGCTTATTGAGCTCCCTATAATCCGAACACATTCGCCATGATCCATCCTTCTTGTGTACCAATACTACAGGAGCAGAGAAAGAACTTTGACTAGGTTGAATTATACCCGCCTCTAACATTTTTGCAATCATACGTTCAATTTCGCTCTTTTGGACATAAGGATATCTATAAGGCCTGATGTTTGGAGGAGCACTTCCTGGAATCAAATGAATAGCATGATCATGATCACGAATAGGTGGGACTCCTTTTGGAGTTTCAAAAACCTTGGAATGATTGTCCAAGACTTTTTGGAGATCTACAGAAATAGATGATTTTGATGTTGGAACTTCTAGTGAGCATAATTGTGCAATTATGCCTCGTTGTTCTTTCTTTAGAAGCTTTTTCATGACATTAGAACTTATTATCTTTCTCGGCTTCCCTGCAATACCCCGTAATTCGACTTCATTTCCTTCTAAAAAAAAATTCAAGAAAATTTCTTGAAAATTAAAAGCTACCGTCCCCAAAGATTGTAACCATTGTACTCCTAGTACAACATCAGCACCTCCCATAGGAATGGAAAGCATTAGACTATTCAATACATATTCCCCCATGGTTAGCTTGATATTATGGCATTTTCCAGAGAAATTTATAGTTCCTCCATTTGCAACCATCACTTGACATTCTGGTGCTGGGTATAGGAAACAATTCAATTCCTTGGCTACCTTACAATGAATAAAATTATGGGTACTACCATAATCAATCAACACTATTACCTTTTTCTTCTTGATATGTCCTTCTATCTTGAGAGTTTGAGGAGTGGTAATTCCTGCCAATGCATTACACGATATGGTGGGACTCATTTCTTCCTCTTCTAGGGCTGGTTCCTGGTGTATATCCTCTTCTTTTGAAGATTCTTGTTCATTTTCTTCTTCCTCTTCACAATCTATGTAAAATAATTTCTTCTCAGCACACTTATGACCTTTAGTGTATTTGCTATCACAACTGTAGCAAAGCCCTTTTGCTCTTTTTTCTTCTAATTGTTGTGGTGTCAACCTTGTAGGTTGTGGAAATCTAGGCGTAGCAACACTTCCTTCTTTATAGAATTGAGTGGTAGGCTTCCTTGTCGCCATAATTTTACATTCAACTTTTCTTGTCAACCTGAATGCCTTCTCCAATGAATCAGGTTCTAGAACACGAACTTCATGTTGGATGTTATCCTTTAAAGTGCCTATGAAGAGATCAATCCTGTGTTCCTCTGGAATATCAGTTACCCTTATGTTCAATTTTTGGAAGTCCTCAATGTGCTGCCCCACTAAACCCTTTTGTTTGAGATTTATCAATTGGCTAAAGAAGGTGTTTCTCTTTGTATCCTCATAATGTGCTATCATTTCCTCCGTAAAAATTGACCAAGTGACAATTTTTTTACGGGAGCAAAGCCATTGATACCATACAAATGTATTTTTTTCTAAATGTAAAGTTGCATGCATACCTTTTGTGTGTTTTTCACATTATGGAGATCAAAATATTGCTCCATCTGTAGTATCCATGTTACAGGATCCTTTCCATCAAACTTCCTCATATCCATTTTTGGAATATGGTGGTTCTTCCCACCAACATTAGATTTTATGAAATCACGATTAACATTTATTTTCTTCTCATCATGAATTTCCTCTACTATCTTTTCACCATTAGGAAACATTTCTTGTATCAACTTTGTCAAACCTTCCATGTCTGCTTTTAGATCATTCTTCATGTTTTCCATTTTCTCATTGATCTTAGCTTCCATGTCATCCATCTTAGATTCCATGCCGGCTATGCCATCTATCTTAGATTCCATGCCATTCTTCAAACCATCCATCTTAGATTCCACGCCTTTCTTCAAACCATCCATCTTAGTTTCCACGCCTTTCTTCAAAACTTCCATGTCATTTTTTGTTGCTCTTTGCGAGAGCGAAATTTGTTGCACTTGCTCTTGTAATTGTGATATGTCATGTTGCCATTCTTCGTCTTCATGAGTCATAGTAGAGCTTTCTAAAGGCTTAATGGGTGTTGAATTCTTTTTAGGGGCAATTTTAGAATCCAATACTGATATCTATTCTACAATATGCCCTTGGAATCAATTCAAATTGATTCTTCAAACAAGACTTATGAAATTCGGAAAAAAAAATACACACCTTTTACTTGCTTTTGAGGAGCTCGATATTGAAATTGAATTATATCTATAATTTTGGATCCTAAATATCTAAAATTTAGCCCTGTAGTATCCCTCTAAATCTTCTTTCAAATGCCACAGGTCTAATCTGATTTGGATTCTTTAAGGCAAAGTTATCTCCAATCTCCCACAATGACCCAATTTTGGACTGGTTCAGTAGAGCGAACTTGTACAACTTGCCACGTGTCAATGTTTCCTCCTTTGGCTCTAAAATTGATAGAAAAAAAACTACAGTCCATGTACTTGTGGCCATTTTTTACAACATTCCAATCCGATGCTCAGAGAGAGAGCTATGAATATTTTCCCACGATCACCTCTTTGAGATGAAATTCAGAAGCCTAAAAAAGCCCTAAATTCCACATATCATATCTCCAAAAATATTGCAAACCAATATTTGAAATTTTCTGACGATGTTCCTCAAGATTTCGGCTTCACACTCTAAAAATTTCAACTTCTGAACCTTCATAGAAAAGAAGTTATTACGAAAATACCATGATGAATAATTTCATAGGTCTTGTTTGAAGAATCAATTTGAATTGATTCCAAGGGCATATTGTAGAATAGATATCAGTATTGGATTCTAAAATGGCCCCTAAAAAGAATTCAACAGGTCTTACCAGGCCCCTAGAATGCCATACCAGGTCTTACAACCATATGCCCATTTACATGTAAAAATTTGACTTCATCAATTTTTATTTTCTTTTTTTGCAATCTTAGCACATCCTCTCTCCTTACTATCTTTGGGGCCACGTGCTCTTCTCTCCTCCATTACGCATTGCAACCTTGTATCCATATATAATTGAACACTTGCCTTTCAATTTGTGATGACTATGTTCCCAAAATTCAATTTAATTTTCCAAAGAAAAATGCCAATGAGACAAAACATAACATCCATAGTGACATTGATATTTCTAATCTCATGTATGTCTGTATTAGACATATCCCTCCAGGATCATCCTGGAACCTCACACTTTTTTCCATGACCACCGGCTTATTCATTGGATGCGCTGCTCACAACCTCCTCACCAAGAATTTAATTGCACCCCAATGTGTGCATTTGATGACCATTGGGAAATAACCCCTTCTTTAACATTCAATGATCTATAGTGGGGTCCTATAGTCCACGGGTCTGGACCCAGCAATAGGATGGAGTCAAGCTCTCATTCATTGCCACTACAAATCTCCTCTACGTCCTCACAACCTCTAAGTGGAACAATCAGCACAGCTACACTCTCATTTTTTCATACAAAATGTTAACCCCATTTCATTGCATGCCCTGCGCTACACCCTAAGAAGACAATTTGGTTCGACGACATCCCAACTACTCCATCACGTCGAACATATCCTCGCCTCCTCATCGTTGCTCCATTTCTACTGAGGAGCCCAAAGAACCCAACATTTCCCACTGGAAATGGATAACTTATAGTCTATTATTTCTTGGAAAACATCATCGAATCTTTAAAAGTCGATCATCTGATAGGGTCCATCCTTCGCCAAAACAAAAGTTGAGAAATTCCAATGTGATTACGCCACATATTCTTCGCATCAACTTCTGCATTACAAGCACCATCATTATGCCACTAGATCCACGCCTTTATTTTCCTAATGGCATTGGTCAATACCTTAGCTACACTAAGATTCATCCCGCCAGCTCTCTTTCCACTGAACTTCACACCAATTAATTTATCTCGTGTCACATCTCCATATTATCACTTTTCATTATCTCAGCCATAGGGACGCATTCCACCCTCAATTTTTCTATGTCCTCAAGGACTGCGATGTTCCAAGTGTTCAGGAAGTCCTCGGCCCTATCCCTGCACGTGTTTAGGAACTCCTCGCCCCTGTCCCTACATGTCTCATAGCATCCAAGTGTTCCCACGCAACTATATATGGCGCCTTCATTTTTCCAATGACGCCTATGTTATAACTATAACTTCCCTATGCTCTAGCTGCTCCTTTAGATGGTTCGTGGATCTCACCAAGTAGCGACTTTTTTCTTATCGGTTATGCTCGGCTCAAGATGCTTGGTAGCCACCTCCTCTTTTCCTTCAAAAGATTATTGATCACATATATGACAGAAGTCCTTACTTATTGGATCTCCTACTTTCAGATTAGATTTTTAAACAACTTGCAATGATTTCATCAGGCCCTATAAACCCTTGGCAACAGAAGCATCCCTTTGAAGCCCAAATGGCTCTAATTCCAAATGAATAAAAATTTAACTAGAAAGACATAAGTTTTATTTAGAGAAAAATTAATAAATGCAACAAAAATTATAAAACATACAAAATGCACAAAATATTAACCAGGAAAAACCCCAACTCTGGCAAAAAACTCTAACTCCTGCGAAAACCCACCCTAATGAAATTTCATTACCCTTGGAAGAAACCCTGGCCAATCTAGCCAAGTGAGCCTTCACCGCTCACTTCCATGGCTTGCATTACAACCAGCCTAGATCCATCTTAACTTTGGATCTATCAAGCATCGAGAGGGATCAAATCTCTCGAGGTGCAAACCTCTTTTTCGAGTGAAAAATTTGAGGAAAGGTTTGCACCTCGAGCGATTTGATCCTCTTGGAACTTGATAGATCCAGAGTTAAGATGGAACTAGGCTATTTTTAGTAATGTGTGGCCAAGGAAAATCTATTGAAGATATGAAATTTTTTATCAATAATATGTAAATATATCTAATATTAATATAATCATTTTAAATATGCTAAATATGTCTAATATTAACCTTGTTATTTTAATTTTAAATTTTCTTAGTTACCTCATTTTGTTAAGATTATAAATATTGTTAATAAATTTAATGATGAAAAAAGATGAAATACAAATTTTAAATGTAAATTGATAATAATAGTGTTAAATGATAGAAAATGTGAATAATAAGAATGTTGTCAATTACAAATAGTCTTCATTGTGATCGATATCAAACTATTTTCTTCTACTATTCTTATTTTCACCTTTGTTAGATTTGTTTTCATATTGTAAACCATTTAAATCTTTAGCTTGAGTTGTTGTAGTAAACATCATACCTTATCTCTCTTGCTCTCCAATATTAATAGGTTGAATTACTATAACAAAAAAATCAATGTACGTTGTCAATAATGTTTTGTGCTTACACTCAAATCAATGCACATTGTTAATCCAATTACTTTAAAATTAATGTACCATCATACATCTAATTACATCAAATCAAAAATTAATATCTACACTAAAATCAATGCACCTAATGCAAGCAATCAAATAGGATTAGAAATCAACATTTACACTCAAATCAATTCATCTAGTTCAAGTAAGAAAATATGATTAGGAACCAACATCTACATTGAAATCAATGCATTTAGTGCAAGAAATCAAATAGGATTAGAAATCACCATCTACACTTAAATAAATGCATTTAGTGCAAGCAATCAAATAGGATTAGAAATCAGCTACACTAAAATCAAGGCATCTAGTGCAAGCAATCTGAATTATAATTATAAATGAACTTCTAAATTGAAATCAATGCATCTAGTGCAAGTAATCAAATAGGATTAGAAATTACCATCTACAATGAAATCAATGCATTTAGCACAAGAAATCAAATAAGATTAGAAATCATCTACAGTGAAATCAATGCATCTCATGCAAGCAATCAAATATCATTAGAAATCAATATCTACACTAAAATCAAAGCATCTTGTGCAAACAATCAAATAGGATTAGAAATCACCATCTACGTTGAAATCAATACATCTAGTGCAAGCAATCAAATAGGATTAGAAATTACCATCTACAATGAAATCAATGCATCTAGTGCAATCAATCAAATAGGATTAGAAATCACCATCTACACCAAAATTAATGCATCTAGTGCAAGAAATCAAATAAGATTAGAAATCACCATCTACACTGAAAACAATGCATCTAGTGCAAGAAATATTCTTCCCTCTCTCCCCCCTTCATCTATATCTATATCTCCCTCCATCTCTTCTTGTTTGTCTCTTTATCTCAAACCCCCCCCCCCCCGCCCCAAACACAGACACTCTCCCACACCATCTATATCAATGTTTATGTCCCTCCCTCCCTCTCTCCATCTCTCTCTTCTTCCCTCTCTTCACCTTCCATATATATCTTTATCTTCCCCTTCTCTCCCTCTCCCCCACTTCTATTTATCTTTCCTCCTATTGTCCTCTCTCCCTCTCTCCATATTCCTTAGCATTCCCTCTCTCTCTCCACCTTTCTCTCTCTATGTCTTTCTTCTTACCTCCCTCTCTCTCCCCCTCCAACTCCATATATTTCCCTCCCTCCCTTCACTCCCTCACATCCTCTCTCTTCCTTCCTCTCTCTCTCTCTCTCTCTCTCTCTCTCTCTCTCTCTCTCTCTCACTCTCCACCCTCCAACTTTGTTACTATATCCCTCCCTCTCGCCTTATCTCCCCACTTCTATCCATATCTCCTTCTTTGTCTCTTTATCTCACCCCAAACATATACAATCTCTCTCCATCTATCCCTTGTCACTCCCTCTCTCACTTCACTTTTCACTCTCTATGTCTTTCTTCTTCCCTCCCTTTGTCTCCCCCCAACTCCATCTCTTTATCCATCCCTCTCTCCTCCTCTCTCCCTCCCTCTCTCCATCTATCTCTCAAGTCCTCTCTCTCGTCCTTCCTCTCTCTCCAGTTCTCTCCTACCCCCCTCTTCCACCCCCCCCCCCCCCCACCAACACTCTCACTCTCATCCTCTCTTTCAAGTCCCCTCTCTCTCATCCTTCCTCTCTCTCCCTTTCTTTCCTACCTCCATCTCTCTTCCACCATATCTCTCTCTCTCTCTCTCTCTCTCTCTCTCTCTCTCTCTCTCTCTCTCTCTATCTCCTTATTTGTCTCTTTCTCTCTTTCATCCTTCTGTATCTATCTATCTATCTCTCCCATGTCACTCCCTCTCTCTCTCCACTTCTCACTCTTTAAGTATTTAATCTTCCCTCCCTCTCTCCCCCTCCAACTCCATCTCTGTATCCCTTCCTCTCTCCTCCTCTCTCTGAAGTCATCTCTGTCTTCCTTCCTCTCTCTCTCTCTCTCTCTCTCTCTCTCTCTCTCTCTCTCTATCGCTTTGCTCTCCAATCCTCTCATTATCTTCCTCCCTCTCTCTTTCTCTGCCACCCCCCCCCCCCCCACCCGCATATTTGTGTCTCCCTCTCCCTCTCTTACCCTTCTCTACCTCTCTCACTCCTCTCCCCCCCTCTCTCTTCATTTCTCCTCTCCCCTCTCCTTCAGATTATCTTCATCTCTCCCTTGTGACTATCCATCTCTCCACCCTTATGACTCTATGTCTTTGTTCTTCCCTCCCATATATCTCCCATATTTATCTAGATTTAATATATATATATATATATATATATATATATATATATATATATATATATATATATATATATATATATATATATATATCATGATATATTAATATATATTATAATATGACAAATTTAATATTGTATTAATCTAAAGTTATTAAATTTAATAGTAATAATAATCTTTTGTTATTAATATTAAGGTTAATAATTTTTTTTTGCATGGTATTAATAATAATTTGGCCCATAGACTTTAGCTAAATAAAACCTCTTTTATGAGTGTTCATAAATATAATAAGTATAATGATGAGTATTGAGTAAATATAGAAAGAGGTTTTATTTTTTACCATACCTCTTGTTTATTTATATTTATATTTATGTACCATATCACTTTTATTTACCATGGTATTTGGCCCATAGGCTTGGTATATACTTAGATGTTGATTTCTAATCATATTTGATATATTTTTATGTATTTACCATACCTCTAGTCTATTTATATTTTTATTTATTTACCTACCTCTGGAGTAAGTGTAAAAAGAGGTTTTATTTATTTATGATACCTCCCATTTATTTATATTTTTATTTATTTACCATACCTCTGCTTTATTTATATTTTTATTTATTTACCATACCTTCCCAACAACTCAGAGAGTTACACATCCACTTTGTAGAATGCTCCTCTCGCCACAATGATGTCCTCCCAACCTTTTATAGGCTCCATTACATGTAATACCATAGACATAAAACCATGGGTGCATAATACCACATGCCCCAAAACCATCACTATTTAACCTGGTCAACTTTGACTCTGGTCAACTTTGACTCTATCCCTGAATCAAATTTATCTAAAAATTTGTAAAGGGCTAAACTTTCATTGTTTCCAGATACCTAAAAGTATTTGGCCATTAATCTATTTCTTTATATTTGAGAAAAAAAAACTTATATAATTAAAAATAATTTTAAATTTGACTCCAAAACCAAAATAATTATTTCAACCCCTATTATATCCCTTATTCTCTATCATCATTAAAACTAAACATGAGTAATATAATATGAAACATTGACCTCATTTAACTCCACACATAAAACTAAAATACCATACACACTTACACTTTTACCTCACACCCAAATAGTTATGATTTCTCCTTCTTAATATTTATAACCGTAGTTATTTATAAAAGTATTTTTTTTTAATTATTCTATTTAGTATTTTTTCTACTTTGATTTATTTTCTTAATTTTACTTATCTATTACCATCTTTATCTTTTGAAAATTATTCTCTTTTATATCATCGTTTGACAGTGAAAGATCTATTTTAAAAACATTAATTAAATATTTTAAACACAACTAAATGAAATATTTCAAAATCTTACATTAATAAATTAAGATTATTAGTTATATAATTATGCATTTTTCAATAAATACTATGCAAATAATTTATTGTTCAATTTAATACAAATAATTGGAAATTTTTTATGTAATAACGGTGTTTAATATATTTTTTCTAAATTTTTTTTTTTTTTAACTTCACAACAATAAAACTCCTAGTAAGAAGTCTCAAAGTTAGGATTTCACCCGAGTTGTGGTATCATTCCATGAACTGTTTGATTGTATTACACAGAATAAAGGAATTATGCATTTGATTCCATTATTGACCTTCAAATTTCTCCCATACATATAGACTTCTAGCTTAGTGTTCAAATGGTCATCACCATGAACTCTTACCCCTTTGTCCCTTCTCCTTCTTTGACCCATCTCTCCCAATTACTAGTAGAAAAAAGAAAGTAGAAATTTATAGCTACAAACAATGCAGTGGCTTTAAGGTCATTAATCCATCCCATCCACCATAGCAATAGTCCCTCATCATCATCAAATATCAAGCTCGCCTTAAAAAATGGTATTAATCAAGAGCCCAATGGAGAACATTGAGCCCTCCCTTATTTTGAATTGTAAATGGAACACTCACTCCATTTATTGCAATGGATGAAGACATATATGCATGGTCAAATTTATTCCAAGAAAATGTGTCAATATGTAGATTGAATGGGCTTTAGTGTTTTGATTCATTGAAAGAAATAATAAATGTAATACGAAATTTTCATTTTGGAAGTGTTGAAACCTACTAATAAACACACATCACTACTTTGAAACACAACTATGTTGGCATAAATTTCAACAATGGGTTCTTAGTAGAAAATATATGTAGCGAACGACTACATTTGGACCTAACTTCTTAACTAGAGCTTGCTTTGAAACAAGGCACGTGATAGTCCATAATGCCAAGAGATTTGGGAGATTTAAAAAGATCTAGAAGAAATATAGCTTGTGGGAAGGGATAGCAAAGACCACCATATAATTAATAAGAAATTTTTAGTAGAAGAATTTTTCTAGTAGGCTCAACCCTCTCCTTGTAGAGACTTAGAATCAACTAAAACCTCTTCTACAACTTGAGAGAACCCACCAATGGAATACCAGTGTTTCCCAAATCTTAGGAATGTATAAAGGACCACAACATTATCTAACCTTTCTTTATGAGACATTAGGGGAATTTTGAGGGCTAAAATGGGCCTCCTAAGAAAAATGTACAACAAAAATAATTTTATAAGAACCAATAGGATTCAATATGATGATGTCAACCATGGGGGACGATTCACCATTTTTTAAGTAAAAGGATAAAAGATTAAAAAATAATAAAATAATAAAACTACGTTTTCAACTCATATTTTCAGTTTATCTCCCAAAGTTTTTACTCAAATTTTGAGTAAGAGTATTCATTGGATGCAAAATTTAATTCTTTATCGAAGTAGTACCCATGTTGCATATTTTTGATGGACACTACTACATGAAAAGTGAGAAATATATGAAAAAACGTGATTGTAATCATGTTTTTCATGTATTTCTCATTTTTCGTGTAGGAGGATCCATTGAAAGTATGCAACATGGGTACTCCTTGGATGAGGAATTAAAATTTTCATCCAACGAGTACTCCTGCTCGAAATTTGGGAGATAAGTTGATAAAGTAGTTTTTTTGCCCCTCTAAAATTTGATGATGTCATCAAATCTTATTTTATTATATCCACTATTATTTTATAATTTCCTTAGGAGGCTTATTTTAGACCTCAAAATGCCTCTAATGACATGTCAATTCTCCCCCCGACCCACTAAAAAGGATCAAGAGAGTTGGGCATAATTGGTAGAGAATGAAGAGGAGATCGTAGAAATTCTTAGCATCCATAACATTCCTTTGGATGAAGAAGAGAAAAATGTCATATATATCAAAGAAGATGAGATGATTGGACTCATATGATCTTACCAAAGAAATGTAGAGATTAGATATTTATCTCTCTAAGAAGAAATAAACTAAACCACCACATCATATGATGACCCACATGACTAGAAACCAACATACGAATTTATTTTAGATATGTAAATTCCTTCTACATTCAATTATGTCCATAGTGTGTTTGAAAATAATATTTAAATAATGTTTCAACATAAATTATGGCACAAAAATGAGAACTGGAGACACCTATAACATTGATACCATTAATAGATACCCCTGATTGGGCCACTTTCTCATAGATTTTGTAATATATATCAAGTTAAGAAGATGAGTAAGATAGCTTTCACTCCTAAACGTACTTCACGGTATTCGTGTTATGTCTTATGATTCTTTTATGACTTATCATTATTAAATTGTAACATGCACCAAATTTTGTTTTCCATATAATGTGGATATGAGGTATGGGAAACCTTTAGAAACATATGGAAATATAGAACAAAGGACAAAGCCAAGGCAGTGCCGACCCAAGGCAACCCACCGAAGCCGCAAGAAAATAAAAACATCATGAAGAGAAAGAAAGACATAGGGAAGTGGTGTCAGTTCCATAAGAGCCCCACTTTGGAACTTCAAATCTGAAGAAAGGGGAAGGTGCTCCCAAAATACAGAACAAAGGACAAAATTAGGCACCATTATATTGAAAACAAAATTGATTTCAGACTTTGGATGTACGAATCTGAAGCAAGGGGAAGGTGCCCCCAAAATTAGAACAAAGGACAAAGACAAGGCAGTGTGACCCAAGGCAACCCGCCGAAGCCACAAGAAAATAAAAATACCACGAAGACAAAGAAAGACATAGGGAAGTGGTGTCAGTTCCATAAGAGCCCCACTTTGGATTTGTGAATCTGAAGCAAGGGGAAAGTGCCCCCAAAATACAGAACAAAGGACAAAGCCAAGGCAATGCGACCAAAGGTAGCCTGCTGAAGCTGGAAGAAAAGAAAAACACTACGAAGACAAAGAAAGACATAGGGAAATGGTGTCAGTTCCATAAGAGCCCCACTTTGGATCTGTAAATCTGAAGCAAGGGGAAGGTGCCCCCAAAATATAGAACAAAGGACAAAATTAGGCACCATTATGTTGAAAACAAAATTGGTTTCAGACTTTGGATCTACGAATCTGAAGCAAGGGGAAGGTGCCCCCAAAATATAGAACAAAAGACAATGCCAAGGTGGTGCGACCCAAGGCAACCCGCCGAAGCCACAAGAAAAGAAAAATACCACGAAGACAAAGAAAGACATAGGGAAGTGGTGTCAGTTCCATAAGAGCCCCACTTTGGATCTATGAATCTGAAGCAAGGGAAAAGTGCCCCCAAAATACAGAACAAAGGACAAAGCCAAGGCAGTGTGACCAAAGGCAGCCTATCGAAGCCGCAAGAAAAGAAAAACACTATGAAGACAAAGAAAGACATAGGGAAGTGGTGTCAGTTCCATAAGAGCCCCACTTTGGATCTGCAAATCTGAAGCAAGGGGAAGGTGCCCCCAAAATACAGAACAAAGGACAAAGCCAAGGTGGTGTGACCCAAGGCAACCAACCGAATCCGCAAGAAAAGAAAAACACCACAAAGACAAAGAAATACATAGGGAAGTGGTGTCAGTTCCACTATTTTTATCTTTTCTCATGACCCCTTGTTTTTTTTTTTTTTAAATGTGTATATGAGGTATGGGAAACCTTTAGAAACATATGGGGTCATGTTAAATGAGCATAAAATCTCTTAATAACACCTTGTTTAAGAGTGAAAAATAGCATTTCTTAGAAGATTTCCTTCTTGAACCAAGATGCACTAAAATAGAGGAATAAAACATTGTGATAGACATTGTAGGATATACTTTGAAGATAAAATAGGTGCCCAATAGATTAAAACATGTTGAAAATTAAATTACAAGAATTCTAATATATTGAAGAAATTAAGATTCAAACACACCGAAAGAAAACAATAACACTAAATAAACAATTTCAAAAGATATGAGTAGATCAAAGTGCTTTTGAAGCTTAACAATTTATGACATGAAAAACATGTAATAGCACAACAAAACAACCAACTTACAAAAGTTGACATGATCACGGAATATGAGAAAAAACCAAAGGAACCATAGGAGGAAAGACTATGGCTTGTATGTATAAATGGGGAGGTAGAAACTAATTAGCATTTCTTCTACACCATACAATATACTTGAAAATTAAGGAGATGCCAAAATTTCATATCACAAATGAAGGATCAACATTTTAGGGGTTTCATTGAAATATAACAAGCTTGACTTGGAAAATATTGTGAGAAAGAAACAAATTATTGGGGATAGGCCCAATAACATAGTTAAGCCATTTGAGTAGAACAAGTCCATGATGAGCTCTTTCCATTGCATCGCTAACTCTATTATCATAAGTTCTTGCTTTAATCTATTGTAAAATGGACACACATTCTTAACATTGTTGTAGAATACAACCATTTGTTCTCCTAAATAGAATAATAAAATAAACTTGTAAATTATCCACAACATTTATCTATCTATATTTCTTCACACCCTCATAAAGATATACCTAAACCCAACTCTTTCATGTGCATTCACACCCTCATCTACCTTAAAAATATATATTCAAATCTTTTATCTTAAAATAAACTTTTTAAACTCTCCACAATAATTATCTATTTATATTTCTTCACATCCACATAAACATATACCTACACCCCCCACTCTCTACATAAAAATGACTATTCACACTTTCATCTACCTTAGAAAATACATATTAAAATCTTTTATCCACCTAAAAATACAAATGTAAAATTTCACTCTATCCTTTAAAGTGAAAATATACGTTCATAACATTACCTCCCACCAACCACTGTGTACATTGTAGTGCATTTTAAAATATTTTTAAACCAAAATTTTACTATTACACATCAAGGCAATGACCCATTGTATTGACCATTATATTCGAGTGCTAAGGACCAATAAGATAAGTACAAGCCATCAATCTTGGACCAAAACTTGTTTGCAATGACCCTTGTCTTGACCATTATATTGGACTGCTAAGGACTAGATAAGTTAAGTACAAGCCATCAATCGACCAAAGCATTTTTTAAGTTATAATCTTGCTCCCAAAAGAGTATTCAAACAGAAAAAAACAAACATTGTGTACAAAGTTGTCCACTTCCACCCACCCCAACAATCCCCACACCAACTCAGGTTGCCCACAAGCACCGCAAGTCCCCTCTAACCACTGTTCCCTCCTCATACTTCTATAAGAAGCAAGACAAAAGACTTGAAACCCCACTGTTCTTTCCACAAAGTACTAGAAGAGGCAAGATTCAAATCATGTAATAGGTCCATTCGTTTCCATGAAAACCCACACTAAGGGTTTATTAATTTGTTTCAGGAAGAGGTTAAAGCTGTCATTTTAGCTTGTGGGCAGCAACCTCATCTGCAAGAAAATCGGGACACGTGCAGTATGAGTGCAAAACATGAACAAGCATCCCACATTGCAACAACAGCCCATCTTAAAATGAACAAAAGGGCGGCAAAAGCAAGGATACTGTCTTCTTAAGACTCTGTTTGGAATTCATGTCATGTCATCTTTATATCTGCCTGCAGTCTGTTGTGAATTCATGTCATCTTGTCTCTGCCTGATGGCATCACTTGGCTTCCCACAAGACTGAGCAACCATGGCGGAGGAATCGAGAATTCTGGGCCTGGATAGACATTCCTTGGGCGACGTGACCAGGGGCTTGTTGCGTTCCAGTCTCTTGCTTCCTGGCCTAGGCTTCCCGATTCCAGCAAAGGGGCCGAGAGGGGCCCTGTAACATGGCGCCTTAGGCACTATGGCGTTAACAGGCAAACAGGATGGAGCCAGGCATGTGACCGTAGCAGCCGTTGAGCTGATAAGAAGAAAAGAGTATGAATGTGGAAGGGAATCCCACGATAGGGATCAATATATGTCCCACTGTAGAGAAATGGGGGTAGTCTGTCACGTCCGAGGTTCGAGTCTGGGGAAGTAGCAGAGCTAACGCTGGCAGGTACCCACTTGGAATCTGTTGCTTCCAGGTTTGGGTAATGCTCTGTGAATAATGAAATACTGGAAGATGGATCTCTGTGCAGAGTGTGAGAAATTTGATATTTCCCATTTTCATACATTCGGCTCTTGGCTTTCAGCTATTTAGTAAATTCCCATTGCCCATCCATTCACTATTTCTACCTTAATGTTCCAGTTATTCAGATGAACTTGGTTCATCGTTTTAAATCAAAAAATTGAGTTCCAAAAATGGCCGATGCTCAATTGTTCAATGGATCTCATTTCAGAGTATGCTAGATGTAAATTTTATTTCCCTGTAGTCTGTAATGAACAAACTCATGGACCCTTATGTGCTGTAGACTGGTTTTCAGAATGGTATTCTCTGTTCGAGGAATTTACGTACAAATTTTTCTAATTTCTTGTTACCTAGCCACATTCCTTGCATTCTGATATTCCATATTTTTGAAAGAAACTTAATGTTATTGTAATAGCTTAAGAGACAGGCATGTCCATCTCTGTAAATTTTTTATTTAAATTGTTGCTCAACGGGATCTCCGTTACATTTCTGTGCCAATAAAAAGACATTAAGCTGTAATTTTAATCTTTCTATTAAATCTTGATGATGAGTAAATGATTAAAATTACATGTATGGCTGAGTTAATCATTTTCTGCGCATAGATTTATTAATGTTTGCGACAAAAGTGTAATTTTATTTAATACATTCTGTGCATATACATGACAAGCATGTATTCAAATATGAGTATCCACCTGGATCTCTTCAAATATTCTCCTCTAAAATAATTACATATAGGCATACAAAAACTGATACAAATATTCTCCTCTAAAATAATATCCACCTGGATCTCTTCAAATATTCTCCTCTAAAATAATTACATATAGGCATACAAAAACTGATACAAATATTCTCCTCTAAAATAATTCAAATGAGTATCCACCTGGATCTCTTGAAAATAAACTGATTCAAATATTCTCCTCTAAAATAATTACATATAGGCATACAAAAACTGATACAAATATTCTCCTCTAAAATAATTAGAACAAGACTGAGTGCAAACATCATCATAGTCTCTGTACATAAAACTGCCATATGGAAATAAGTATGTATGCATGGATAGAGATATAATGAGAAGTCCCACAAAATATTAATGAAGCATGTGAATCACATGAAAATTGGAAAACTGTCATATCCGATTAACTCTAATAAATTGGAAAATTGTCATATCCGATTAACTCTATTAAATTGGAAAATTGTCATATCTGATCAACTCTAAATTGGAAAATTATCATATCTGATCAACTCTATTAAATTGGAAAATTATAATATCTGACCAACTCTATTAATGAAAGGTTTATGAATTTAATTTGTCATATCTGATCAACTCTATTAATGAAAGGTTTATGATAAAATTTTTAGAATTGATTATTTTGTTGTTCTTTGATCAGCCAAATCCTAAAATCTAATCACTTCCAAAATCTAATCACAGACTTTTTTTAATAAGAAATTGTTATATCTGATCAACTTTGTTCAACTTTATTAATGAAAAGCTTATGATAAAATTCATAGAATTGATTATCTTGTTGTTCTTTGATCAACCGAGTCCCAAAATCTAATCCAATCAGACGTTTTTTTTATGAAAAATTGTTATATTGATCAACTTTGATAAACTTTATTAATGAAAGGGTTATAATAGAATTGATCATTTTATTGTTCTTTGATTAAGGAAGTCCCAGAATCTAATCACTTTCAAAATCCAATCACAAAACCATTTACTTGACTATTAAATTCCCTGAAAATATGAAGCACTGAAAAAATTGAATTCTCTGTAAACATGAAGCACTGAAAAAATGAGTAAAGTATCTTTTAGTCTTGATATTTCTTTCCGTAAAAACAACAATCTCATATTATGGCATCTGTAAACCATTTGACCCAATTTATAACCAACAAAAATTGAATCATCAGTAAGTGATCCTTTGACCCAATTTATAACCAACAAAAAATAAATTATCAGTGAATTATTTACTTGAAACCTGAATTATTTACTTAAAAGTGTTCCATAAATTTTTACTAAATAAAATACAAAAGTAATGTCAACTATGAATGATTCAGTCGAAAATGACCCAACCCATAAATCAAGAAATAAAAATATTACTAACTACGAATGATTCACATGAAGGTATAAAAATCAAAGGCACAAGGCACTGGTAACTATAATAATGATGAACTGCAAAAATTCTTAATACAGAAATTAAAGTTATATTAAATCAATTCAAAGTTTTGGCATTTCATACTCTGCATACTTCGCTTAAATCTCTGAACTCTCATACAATCCAAAATTTTACTACTACAAATCTTTACTCTTTCATTTCTGCAATATCTATAATTGTATCTCATTCTCAATTGGAAATTGCAGTGCCGTTTTCCAGGAAGTCTTACTTTTATATTTGTAAGGTTCAAATTTAGATTTTGGTTGCTACGTTGTCATGCTCATTTGGAAATTGCAGGGGCATTTTCTACGAAGTTGATTTCTCATATATATATATATATAGATATTACTTTTATATCTATATCTATATATATATATATATATATATATATATATGGCTGAAATTTAGATTTTGTTGGTTATGTTATAGATCTTCCTCCTGAATATCAATCAGATGAAAATTTCAATTCATCTGAATATCAACCAGGATGAAAATTTCAATTCCCTTGTTTCTGATTTCCTTTTATTTTCCTTTGCTCTTTATTGAAATTGTTTCAATTTTTTGCAAACTCACTCTAGGTTTTTTTGTAATTGGAGCCAAGTATGTCCTTTTTTGAATTTTCTTGATTGTTTTTATTTTAGAAAGCTTGCAATTATAATAAGTCAACAAGAGACCTGCGCTGACCATGTGAAGATGTAAGGTACCTGCGCTGACCATGTGAAGATTAAGGTAGGACTGATGTAGTTTAAAAAGAACGCTATCTTGAAATTTGGTAAATGTCTAATAAATGTTATATAAATCATAATTTTTATATATTTCAACATTTGCCTGACATAAAATTTAGCAAAATATAACATACACACCTAAAATTTAGCCAACTATGACATATAACTGTACACCTAACCACTTGCACTGAAACATGACATACACCGAACAACTTGTACTAAAATTGATAACTCTGCACTGCATCAAAAGACTCCTCAATAATACAATACCTCACAAATTGCCACTTGACACTAACACCCAACATGTCTCACTAAGTACCGAGTGATTGAGATTGTGCATGTTTCTTGTTTTGTTAGATGTACCTATAACTTTGTTCTGCATCTGTTCTGAAAATGAAAACACTGAAAGACAACGGTGGAGTTGTCAATATTATTGTCATGTTGTCATGTGCCAGCGCTTATCGTATGGTGTCTGCCTACTTTTTCACATGTTCCTCTTTAAATCTTACGCAATGTTTTGGATTTTCATACTAGCAGTATATCTCTCTGCCTACTAGCAGTATATGTTGCTTTCTATGAGCATGCAGCATATGTTGCTTTCTATGTCAAACAATTGCTTTTACTAAACTCAACCCAATTTTTTCAACTTTAAATACATCAGGAAGCATATATGCATTTCAATAATCAAACTAACAAGAGCCACTTGGTGGTGTGTCACTTCTCTATGGTTTGCGTGCATTTAGTTTTTATTCTATATAGTTATAATGTTATTTGTGTAAAAGAAAATGAAACTATAGCTACCACCACTACTCTATGGTTTGCGTGCATTTAGTTTTTAGTTTATATAGTTATAATGTTATTTGTGTAAAAGAAAATGAAACTATAGCTAAAGGCTATATATACAAGGAAACTCTAGCACTAACTAATTTCTAAAAAACAAAAATAAAATAACCTCAAATATTTTGAAACTAATTCCAAATTATTGCATTTCAATTTCTAATTTCAAAATATTAAAATTTAATTTCTATTTATAATTTTGTAGAGTATTCTTAATTATATATATATATAATATATATATATATATATATAACTTGTTTTTTGCAAAATGACATGTGTTTTTTTTGTTTTCTTTAAATAGGTTATAACACTGGAGGACTTTGTTTGTTTGATAGAAAATGTATTTCTTAAAAAAAAATGAGTAAACAACTAGAGCTCTTTGACATTCGTTTCACTTGGCATCAGATCACTGAAGTGAACAAGAATAGACAACAGAAGATGTTTTTTCCTAATTATTAGTGTTCATGAGTTTGACTGTCTATATAAAAGTTTCAGAAAAAAAGGGACACCAAGTAGGACATGGATTGTGAAACTAGGAATGCATTATTTGTGTTGATGATGATATAGCTTATTGTGCAAAGAAGAGAGTTGAGCTTGAAAATAGACATTAAAAGCTAATTGGTTCATGGTGTAAAGGAGATGGTTTCTGATATTTAGTGGTATGAGAAAAATATTCAGGGCCATGTTTACTTGAGATAATTCAAAGAGAAAATGAGAACATAATCTATGGAGTAATTGCAAGATCAAGGATAACGTAGTAAAGGAGGGATAAGCAAGTATGTCTACTATTTCGAATTAATGTGTTATGCTACATGGTCGTTGTAGTTGATATGGATAAATAGCACATTTTTTTTTATTTCTCTTTGTACTCAACTTCTAGAAAAGCATTTTCATGAAGTCTGCTCGCGCTGGAAAAGAAACATATGTTCTAAAACACCTATTTTGTTAGAAAAAGAGCCTGATGACTCTACGTTCTCTAGTTGTTGTTGTATTCAGAACTAAAGACTTGACAAAATTGAATACAAAAACATAGTAATTGATATAAAGTAGATTTTGACAAAATGTGCAAGTATTTGGTCAACTTCTTCTGTTATCTTTGTGTATAATAACTCTTGTACTGGAATTCTGGGCACACCTAGTGTGGATGCGAGGTTCAACATGAAATATGTTGTCACATTGTGCTTGATCTTATAGGCATAATTGTTTCCATGTATATACTGATGAACATATAGTACAAGAAACAATAGTGCAACAAAAACTAGTTGAATGCATTTTCTTGAGGAAACCTATACAACAATGCTTAGGAGAACATTAAATTTACTTTGCCATAAAAAATCATAAACATTTTAATAGGAAATAGATGACTCTTCCATATTATAAGAATTACCAATGTGAAAAAAGATGAAGGTGGAACTGAAACTGCAAGAATTGATATGCTTGTATTCAATTTACGTTCAACAGGTGACAAGAATACTCTTATGACAAGTTAGTATGTGGTCAATCAAAGTTCCATCTATATTCTTATTTATTTGGGTGTGCTATGGTTGTATATCATTTGTAACAAAGGTCTCGGTTATGATTTTTGTTATGATTATGCATGGATAGATGTGCCATATGCTTGCATGCAAAAGTAAATAAGCTAATATAGTAAAAAATAGTAATTACAATTGTTATGATTATGCATGGATAGATGTGCCATATGCTTTCATGCAAAAGTAAATAAGCTAATATAGTAAAAAATAGTAATTACAAAGTGTCTGAAGTTCAGACTGAAAAGAAGTCTTATAATTTTTTTTCCTAAATTCTCAATAATATCATCAATAATTCCATAAGTGAAATTAAGCACCTCAGGAATCTGTTTTCCAAAACAAGATCTCTTAGAAGAACTGAGTTCTGAGACTGTTTGTATTAGAGCACAAATCTATAGCAGAGACAGTCTATTTGGCAGAATGAGGCAATGTGTACATGAAGATATTTGTTTACAAAAATATTGTCCCGACGGGGGAACAAAATACAAGAGGTGAAGCAAATGTTCTTATGTAGATTATGTCTTATTATCAAACTTGCATAGGTTTTAGCCTTGTTGTGCAGCAACCTCCATTCCCACCACAGGGAACTTGGAAATGGGGGTCAGAAGCCCCTGTTAATAGCCAAATGCCCAAGTTACTCATGAGTAATCTCGATAACCTATTAGAGAGTTCAACAACATCTTTGAGTAGTTGGTGTGTGGCATGGATGTGCATGTCCATTATTAGGTGATGGAACGCTTCTATCATATAAGAGTTGTAGGAGCACCTACACCAACATGCGAGGAATTTTCTATCCGAAGGTAGGGAAGCACCCTGGGATAATGAATTCCTCAATGTAGCTATCACCCAAGCTCAGAAAGGGTAACATCGTGGAACATATTTGTATATCTTCGATAGAGTGGAAAAGTGCTCATCTAGATCTACAACAAAATAAATCCTTGAGACCGGGTGGTAATTGAAACGATCACTTGGAGGTAGGTCATGCATCAACACATTTGATCTTTTGGAAGAATACAGAAATGTCGACTAAAGGCTCTGCATTACGTAGAGCCAAAGGGACATGACACAACCATCCTTGAATAATAATAAGAGATGTTTGTTGTGAAACAATGGGGAAAGTGTTGAATTTATAGAAATAATTGGATAAGGTTTACCTTGATGGAGTTAGAACCATGGGCAGGAAATTTTTTAATTGGCGCAGTGGGATTTTCCTTTTGTGTCATTTAACATTGCAGACGGGATATTTGCAGGTTTCAAGGAACGAGGTGTTGGCAATATGTTTCTTATGATTGCATATGTTGTCCTTGATGGAAACTCTCTTGCAAAAGTTGAAGTATATGGATTTTGGAGAAGTAAAGTGGTTTAGCAGAAGTTCTAGCAGAAGATAGTTATGGTTTAGTAGAAGGTCCAACAGAAGATGGTTAATATTCATCTTTAAGGTTCGAAACGCAAGTTTGTGCAAGAAAAGTCGCGTACACATGCGAAAAATAACGAGAAACGTTGTGTATGGATTTTGCGCTCCGAAATTATGACACCAGGGGTCATTACCATGGTTTTAGCCCACAATATTGAACACTGTATCGTCTATTTGATTCTGTCCAAAAATAACATCGGCACTTGTGTGGTTTTGGCTCATTGTATTGGGAAAGGCTCAACCTATATAAGGAGAAGAAGATCATAGTGCAAAGGGAGTGCAAGGGTATAGATTTTAATTGAATAATTCTCTCTGAAGTATAATTGCATGGAATGGGTTACTATTTATTAGTAGATCTGAAATTATGATGCACCTATGAATATAATGATGGATTGAGATCTCTAGACCTGAAATGACCAGGTATTTGCTTGATCTATTGGTGAGATGTTTAGAGCTGTGACTTGGCGCATGATTGCTCAAGTGAAGAGTAAAATTTGGGTAAGTCTGTTGATATGAAACTTTCTGCAGTCTTGAATATTTACAGATATGCGCTGGTTCGTCACGGTAAAGGCGCGTATACACGCGGGTTTGTTTCAGAAAAAGCGCATATGGAAGATAGGGTTTTCTGAAGGTTGATAAAGAGGTTATCTTTTTATTGCTACTATATTTCTGCTCTCTATCAATGAAGTTTTCATGTAGATCTGGGTTGTGTGAATATTGTATATGTTGTTATTTGATTATGTACAAGTATGATCAATGACTAAGTGATTAAATATGATGGATGATGCTGAATGAATAAGGGTTATGTAAATATGAAAGGAGTATGACTAAATGCCTTATATCTGTTTTTGAGTCTAATCAAATTCTGAAAATTTAGTATACATTGATCTATATGCAGGTTGGTGTGCAAGAAAGCGTGTATACACATAGGTTACATTAAAGTGAAGTAGCGTATGTGTGTTGAATGATCAAGGTTGAAATTGATTCTGCATGACCAGTCAGAAGTCTGGGTTTATTATTGTGTTCTGGTTATATTAATCTCACTATTCTATTTATAGTTTGGGTTATGGTTATTGGTGTCGATCTATATATTGAGTTGTGTTGAACCTATTGGATCCAGTGTGAAAATTTATGAAATGTGGTCTGCAATGTGTCTGAGAGTTGAAGCCTTTACTGTGGAAGTAGAAGCTTCCTACCAGTAGAAGCTGGTGTTATGTGCAGGGGGTTGTAGCTCCCTTCCAGTAGGGGCTAGTAAACGAGATCAGGGGGTTGAAGCTCCCTTTCAGTAGTAGCTAGAGAACAAGAGAAGGTTGCAACCTTCTGCAGGTAGATGCCCGCGTACTGATATGAGTCTGCATTAGGACAACATTGTAAGCAATTTTCTATATAATAAATATTGAAGACAAAGACGAAATCAGTGGTGGTTTTTTCCCAACTTGGGTTTCCACCTTAAATCTTGGTGTTCATGTGTGATGATTTATTCTGTTATTACTGCACATGTTCATTGTTTAACTATCTGATACATAACTGATGATCTGGGCTAACGAATGTTTCTAAATATTTATTTGAACAGTAAAGTTATTTGGGTATACGCAATTTTATGTTAGGATAACCGTGTACATATGATAGTTGGGGTAATCAAAGTCACCTATAGAAATGAGAAAAAGAAAAGTAAAATATTGTGATTATTGTAAATACTGACTTACCCCCCACCCCCCGCCCCCCTTTCAGTATTTTTCCCAGCAATTGGTATCAGAGCAAGTCCTTCCGAAGAAGCTTAATCGCTAGAAGGATGATGATATAAGATGAACAATAAAGATGCAACAACATCTATCATACCTTCACTCTTCAATGTAAATAATTTAATATTTTGGAAGACAAGGACAAGATCCCATCTTCTGTCTCTTGGAGTAGATGTTTGGGCTACAGTTGAAGGTGGTTACCAATATCCAGCCTCGGTGCCAGCAGATCCAGCAGCAAGGAAGAACTATGGAACTAATGCAAAGGTTGTCAATGCATTATTGGGGAGTCTGACTGAATCATAATTTGACAAAGTTATGCAGTTAAATACAACAAAGGAGATATGGGACAAAATCATTTTGAGCTATGAAGGTGATGCCAAGGTAAAAAGTGCTAAAATCCAAACTCTCAGAATTTAGTATGAAAAACTCAGAATGCATAATAATGAAAGTATTGCTAGTTTCTTTTTACGTTTATATGAGATCATAAATCATATGAGAAATATAGGTGAAGTCATAAGTGAAACCACTCTAGTAGAAAAAGTCTTAAGATCTTTGACTCCTAAATTTGAGTCAAAAGTCTATCTTATTGAAGAGAAGCATAATATACAAACTCTTACTATTGTTCAACTTCATGGGATTCTGACTGCGTGTGAAATGAGGAAAGGAGGTGCATCTGAAGTCAAAGAAGCTGCTTTTATAGCTACTACAAAATGCAAGGAAATGGAAGAAAAAAAAGAGTCAGGGTATGTATCAGAAGAATACAAGATAAATTTTGTAAAGAAAATTCAACTTGGCACTGGAAGGTTCAAAGTGAATTTACGTCCAAATGTTTTCTTATTGGAAGGTTAGTCATTACACTGCTAAATGTCTTCATAAAGATAATCGTGAAAAGGGAAAGGATTTAGCAAAAGGTACTAAGAAATGGTTTATCAATAGAAACATTTATTATACTCATGAATATAGTGATGGTCTATCAAATAGTGAAGAAGGAGAATCAGATAAATATATTAGACTGCTCATGGCATTTGAAAAGGACTCTAGTGAGGCTAAAGATACTTTTATGGATGCTTTAGAAGAAAATGATTTTCTTGAAGAAATCAATCAACTCAAAATATGATTGGAAGAGAAAAAAATAACCATAGATACTCTAAAGAATCAACTTATATAAAATGAGAAGCACAATGAGAAATTAGAATGTGAAATAGTAAGTCTAAGAAAGGAAATTGAGGAAGTGAAAAATTTAAATCTTAGATTTTCTAAAGGATCTGAAACCTTAGATGAAATCATCAAGGTTCAACATTCTCCTCTTGTAAAGACAGGACTTGGATATATCGGTGAATATTCTTAGTCTTCAGCAACAATCTATCTAAATGCAACTAAAGCCAGCGAGCAACTCTTCATCACTCATCAAAAGAAAAAAGACAATGCCCAGGTAAAGCATGACCACTTAAATTCAAGGATAAACAATAACAGAAATATCAATAAAAAGGTAAACATCAATAGAAGGTTTCATGATCGCATAAATTTCTTCTTTAATGGACAATGTTTCTCATGTCATAATTTTGGTCATAAAGCTGCTCAATGTGTTGTATACAAAACCATCATGAAAAGAGAAGCAAGAAATCAAAGAAATGAGATAGGAATAAAGAATAATACTTATAACAACTTTTCTCCTCTTCAAGAAGAAATTGAATGTTCATCTTGCAATAAATTTGGACATGAAGAATCTGAATGCAGGAGAAAACTTCAGCCAAAAGAATAGATACCCACAAGTTCCAAGGTATGGAGAAAGAAGGACTTACAGTTTGAAAGTTGTGGCATAGATTTATTGGCAGAAGGAGAATAAAATCAATGGTACATTGATAGCAGATGGTCAAAACACATGACAGGTGATACAGATAAACTTCTTTCATACAATGCATTAGAGAAGGAAAATAATGTTACTTTTAGAAATAACTCTCCTGCTATCATTAAAGGTAAAGGATTTGTTTTCCTAAAAGAAAAGGTTAAAGCTAACAATGTTATGTATGTGGATGGATTAAAGAATAACTTATTGAGTGTGAGTCAAATGTGTGATCAAGGAAATGAAGTTGACTTTAGTTCAAAAGAGTGTGTAGTTCATGAACTTGACATAGGAAAAACCGTAATAAAGGGAACAAGAACACCAAGCAATATGTATATATTGAAAGGTGGCCAAGAGCAATGCTCTCTAGGCACATCTATGGAAAATTGGTCATGGCACAGAATATTGGGTCGTTTGAGTTTCTCTCAAATAAGCAAATCTAGCACACTCAAAGTTGTTCGTGATCTACCCAACATCACTCTACCTGAAAGTATCATATGAAAATCATGCCAATTCAGTAAGAAAACCAGGGTGCAATTTAATGCCAAAGAAAGATAAAAAAGTAAGCCTATTGAACAAATACATATTGAATTATGTGGGCTGTAAGGAAAAATTCACCTCATGGAGATAAATACTATATTCTATTCATTGATGACTTTTCTAGAATGTGTTGGATCGGTTTATTGAAACATAAAGATGAAGCATTTGAACAATTTAAGATCTTCAAATATTTGGTTGAAAATGAATTAGATCTAAAAATCAAATGTCTTAGATTTGACCGAGGAGGAGAATACATATCAGATGAATTCTTTGATTTCTATGAACAATATGGCATGAAAAGATAGTTTTCTATAGCTAGAACTCCTCAATAAAATGGCGTGGCAGAAATAATGAATATAAAATTTTAGCAAATGGCTTGTGCTATGCTTGATGAATCTGGAACTCTTGATACCTTTTGGGGAGAAGCACCGCATACTGCAGTAAATATTCTCAACAAGGCTCATGTTCGTGTAAACAGTGATAAAAATCCTTATGAATTCTGGTATGGTAATCTTCCCACTATGAAGCATTTTAGAGTTTTTGGAAGAAAATGTTTTATCAAGAAAAATGATGAAAAACTTGGTAAGTTTGAGCCTAGAGCAGATGAAGGAATATTTCTTGGATACTCTTTTAGAAGTAAAGCATATAAATGCTATAATAAAATACTTCGGAATATTTTTGTATGTATTGATGTTGTAATTGATGAGTCCCTCATAAGTCCCAAAATGGAAATGACAACAACAAATGAAGATGATGATGATATATATTTTCCCTCATCAAATAAAAAAAATATATAAGGAGAACCCAATGAAGCACCAGAAGAGGATATATTAGAAAAAAACTCCATTCAGGTATGTTCAAAAGAATCATCCAGAATCTCAAATATTGGGAGAAAAGGGATCAGGTGTCCAAACAAGAAGAAATCTTGTAGGATCCCCTGGCTATATGGAATTCTTATCCACCATTGAACTACATAATGTAAATCAAGCTAGTAAATATGAATGTTGGATTCAGGCCATGAATGAAGAACTTGATTAGATTGAAAAGAATAATACTTGGGAATTGGTTCCAAGAACTCATGATAAAAATATTATTGGAACAAAATGGATATTCAAAAATAAGTTGAATGAAAATGGAGATGTTATTAGAAAAAAATCTAGACTTGTTTGTAAAGGGTATGCTCAACAGGAAGGTATATACTTTGAAGAAACATTTTCACCTGTAGCTAGACTTGAAGCCATAATATTTTTTCTTTTTTTTTTCAAGTTTTTAGCAGTTCAAAGTTTATCAAATCGATGTAAAATCTTCTTTCCTCAATGATGATCTAGAAGAAGAAGTTTATATAGAACAACCAGAAGGACTCATTCTGGGAAATGATGAAAAAATTGTTTGCAAACTCAAAAAAGGCTCTATATGGGATAAAACAGGCTCCTCGGGCATGGTACTATCATATTGACAAATATCTTCAACAACAAGATTTCATAAAAGGATCTACTGACAGTAACTTATACACAAAAATTGAGAATGATAAACTGTTATTGTTGTTTATGTTGATGACATCATTTTTAGGAGTAATGAAGAATCCATGAGTTAGAAATTTTCTTATGCTATGCAAAAAGAATTTGAAATTTCATTACTTTGGGAGCTAACATATTTTCTTGGCTTACAAGTGCAACAAGCAAAAGATGGCATATTTATCTCACAAGAAAAATATCTCAAGTAGGTCTTCAAGAAGTATGGGATGGAAGAATGCAAACTTGTGAGAACCCCTATGGTGACCCGATGTAACCTTAGTTATCATGATTATTCTCCCATGGTAAACCAACCAGAGTATAGATCTATGATTGGAAGTTTGCTTTATATAACTAGGACCAGACCAAATATCATGCATGCAGTTCGGATTGTTGGACGATTCCAAGCTAATCCAAAGGATTCACATCTTTAGGCTGTAAAAATAATATTCAAATATCTACAAGGAACTCAAGATTTTAGTCTATGGTATCCAAATAATGTTGATGTTACTCTTCATGCTTACACAGATGTGGGCTGGGCTATAAACGTTGATGATTGGAAAAGCACTAGTGGTGGTGCATTCTATATGGGTCCCCGATTAGTATCTTAGTTCAGCAAGAAACAAAGTTCCATTGCCTTATCTACAACAGAAGCAAAATATGTGGTTGTCGCATCATGTTGCACACAACTTATTTGGATGATGCAAACATTACAATATATTCAAATCCAATGTTCTCCTCCCATGTTCATCCTATGTGATAATACAAGTGCCATCAGTATCTCAAAAAATCTTGTTTTCCATTCCAAAACCAAGCACATTCCTATCAAGTATCACTTCTTACGAGAACAAGTGCTTGAGAAAAAGGTTAAATTGGAGTATGTTCCCTCCAAAGAACAAGTTGTTGATATATTTACTAAACCTCTTCCCATGGAAGCATTTGAATATCTCAAATAGAAGCTAGGAGTTGTCTTTGCCTCACTTATAAAATTTGTTTGATTTCAGAAGATTAAAATTCGGTACGTAGGTTTCATGAAGACGAGTCACATATATACGCGAGTTTCTCTATATACAACCACGTATGGTTTTTTCTGACATAAAAATGAGTCAACTTTTAGAATAGTCCATGTCATTTTTTTATCCTCGGGTGTTGATGGGTAAATTATGTTGTTCTGGTATTCATCTTGCAGTTCCTTTCCTTGATATTTATCTACTTGATGAAGATGCCCTAATGAATTGGTTGTTGAAGATGTTCATGATGCACAAGTTTAGGGGGAGCATTAGCCTTGTTGAGAAGACTGCATTGTTGCCATTATGTTGGTTGCTAAATTATGATCTCTATTTTGAGATTCTTTGGTCTTGGTTATAAAAAATCATATCTGTAATTTGATATAAGGGTCATGTTGAGACCTATGATGTAAAGATTTTCATCTTGAGTCATGTATGGACTTGTTCAAATATGTAAACCCACTTGGTTGGGTATTTGATTCAGTATGTAATTCCTCTCGGTTGGATCCTTGATGTAAGTTTGAGTCCTTAGTGATAGGAAAAGTCATACTCAGTTGAGTTATAGAAAATATGAAGCCTCAGCATGTGCTCAGGGGGAGCATTTGTCTACCCTTTGCTCTTGATGTCAAAGGGGGAGAGTATTTGGTGTTTAAATAATGTTTATATCTTATATATCTGCAGGTTTTGGTGATCAAAATCCAACATGCTTGCCATCAAGTCCAAAGGGGGAGATTGTTGGCAATATGTTTCTTATGATTGCATATGTTGTCCTTGATGGAAACTCTCTTGCAAAAGATGAAGTATATGGCTTGTGGAGAAGCACAGTGGTTTAGTAGAAGGTTTAGCAGAATATGGTTATGGTTTAGCAAAAGTTCCAACAGAATATGGTTAATATTTATTTTTAAGGTTTGATATGCGAGTTCGTGCAAGCAAAGTTGTGTACACACACGAAAAAGAATGAGCAAAGTAGCGTATGCCTTTTTCACTCTGAAATTATGAAACCAGGGGTAATTACCATGGTTTTAGCCCATAGTATTGAGCACTGTGTCGTATATTTGATTCTGTCCAAAAATACCATCGACACTTGTTTGGTTTTGGCTCATGGTATTGGGAAAGGATAAACCTATATAAGGAGAAGAATATCATAGTGTAAAGGGAGTGCAAGGGTAGGGGATTTAATTGAATACTTCTCTCTGAATTATATCTGCATGGAATGGGTAACTGTTTATTGGTAGATCTGAAATTCTGATGCACCTATGAATACAATGATGGATCAGGATCTCTATACCTGAAATGACTATGTATTTGCTTGATCTATAGGTGAGATGATTATATTTGTGACCTGGTGCATGATTACTAAAGTGAAGAGTAAAATCTAGGTAAGTCTGTTGATCTGAAACTTTCTGCAGTATTAAATATTTACAGATCTATACGCTAGTTTGTCATGGTAAAAGCGTGTATAGATGCAAGTTTGTTTCAATGAAAATGCATATGGAAGTGAGGGTTTTCTGAAGCTTAATGAAGAGATTATATGTTTATTGCGACTATATTTCTGTTGTCTGTCAATGAAGTTTTCATGTAGATCTAGGTTTTTTGAATACTGTTTATGCTGCTAGTTGATTATGTAAAAGTATGATCAATGACTAAGTGATTAAATATGATGGATGATGCTGACTGAATAAGGGTTCTGTAAATCTGAAAAAAGTATGACTAAATGCCTCAGATCTATTTTTGAGTCTGATCAAATTTTGAAAATTTAGTATACACAGATCTATACATAGGTTGGTGTGTAGGAAAGCGCGTATACAAATAGGTTACATTAAAGTGAAGTAGCATATGCATTTAAGTGTGATGAATGATCAAGGTTGAAATTGATTCTGCATGACCAGTCAGAAGTCTGGGTTTATTACTATGTTCTAGTTACACTAATCTCACTGTTCTGTTTACAGTTTGGGTTATGGCTATTGGTGTTGACATATATATTGAGTTGTGTTGAAGCTGTTGGATCCAGTGTGAAAATTTATGAAATGTGGTATGTAGTGTGTCTGAGGGTTGAAGCCTTCAGTGTGGAATTAGAAGCTTCCTGCTAGTAGAAGCTGGTGTTCCGTTCAGGGGTTGTAGCACCCTTCCAGTAGGGGCTGGTAAATGAGATCAAGGGGTTGAAGCTCCCTTTCAGTAGTAGCTAGATAATGAGAGAAGTTTGCAGCCTTATGTAGGTCGATGCTTGCGTATTGATATCAGTCTGCATCAATACAACATTTTAAGTAGTTTTCTATATAATAAATATTAAAGATAGAGACGACAACAACAATGGTTTTCTCCTGACTTGGGTGTCCACCTTAAATCTTGGTGTTCATGTGTGATGTTCTTGTGTGGTGATTTATTCTGTTATTACTGCACATATTTACAGCTTAAATATTTGATGCATAACTGATGATATGAGCTAAAGAATGTTTCTGAATATTTATCTAAACAATAAAGTTATTTGGGTATACACAAGTTTTTGTTAGGATAGCCGCATACATACGCTAGTTGGGCTAATCAAAGTCATGTATATAAATCAGAAAAAGAAAATTAAAAGATTTCTATTCTTGTAAATATTGATTCACCCCCTCTGCTCAGTGTTTTTCCCAACACGAGGTGGGTAACAGAGAGTTGGGGGAACAATGTAATAGTTGCATAATAGCATAATAAAAGTGGTAGCGAAAGTCATTTGGTGCAATGTCGAGAGGTCATATGCTTTGTGTTCATAGTCAACCCATGTTGCTAGTCACATGGTCGGAAGTTCGGGTAGTCGGGAAGGCACTTTCTTTTTTTTTGCACACTGTTTTTGGATATGATCTCCGACTCATTTGTTGAAAAAAGAAAAAAAAAATTGTTTATAGTTATTTTTTGCACATTTTTTTATTCACAAAAGAGAAAGGATTCTTACACAACTGATAACATGAATGAAAATTATTATGTGAATTTTCATATTATATGTTTCATGTCAAAAAATTACATAACGTATGAATAAAGAATACTTGATTTTCAGTAACTTATTCTCAAAGCACAAAACTATAAAGTTAATGTCTAGAATGTCATAAATAAATAATAAATATATATGTAAATATTGTGTCGATCGCATGGTGGGAAGGTCGGGTAGTCGGGAGGTCAGATAGTCGAGTGTTTTTTGTTTCATAATTTGTTTATTATATGGTGACCCTGACTATAATATATTCGGTTGGTTTCATTAGGTCTAGTAGTTTGTTTTTGGCAATGCTGAGGCTGGGTAGTTTGAGAGTCACGAATGATGAGGTCGGGAGCTCGACTACTTTGACAGTTGGGCAATCACGACGTCGGGCCAATTAATAAAATTCTAGCAACTCCGTGTTGTAATTTGTGTGGTTGGAAGGTCAAGAAGTCATAAAGTACAAGAGGGAATTTTGTATTTATTATTGGACCGATTGAATAGTCGAGAGGTCAGACACTAGGTTGTTTTTCTAGTTTATGATTGAATGATAGCATTGAGACCTCGAGTACACCACAATCGCATGGTTTCATTAGCTCGGGAAGTTTGATTGTCGAGAATGTTGAGGTTGGGAGGTGGGCAGGATTATTTATACAAAAAAATCATAGTTACCTTGTGTTCTTAGTCAAGTGGTCGAGAGGTCGGGTAGTGAGAAGGTTCCATTTTTTTTTTCAAAATTTTTCTAGATCCGACTTTTGTCTTAACTTCCAAAAATAATTTTGTTTAAGGCTTTTGTGGTTCATTCATTTCATGATGTACAGAAGTAAAAAATTCCTCTTGAAAAATTCATGTCAGTGATGCAAATTATCTTTTGAATTATTAAATTATATGTTTCATATAAAAAAACCACAGAATAAGCAAATAAATGATGCTAATTTTTCAGCAACTGATTCTTAAAGCAGAAAACGTACAAGATTTCTGATGTGACTGCAACGTTTTTCTTTATTTATTTTTTTCTTTTTTTTTGAGGTAATAATACAATCGAGAGGTTTGAAAACCATACATTTTTGTTTTATGTTTTTGTGATTCCATTTATTCTATTGCAACATCAATTAGATCATAGTCGATTGAATTCATTAGGGTCGGTAGTTCCATTGTGTGACAATGCTGAGGTCTGGAGGTCGGGAGGATTGTTTATAAAAAAAAATGCACGCAAATGAAATTTCTACTCATGTTAGAATAAAGACTTTTGTGATCCATAAAGTGGATAAATGTTGTTCGGATTAATCACATCATTAGGATTTGCTACTCGTGTCGTTGAAAACTCCTGTATTGAACAACGTGTATTTTTTTACCAAAAAAATCTGGATCCGACCCGTGAATTAAGTTTTAAAAATCGAAAGAAATTGTTAAAGACTTTTATATTTATTTTTTTTGTTATGAAAAAAAAATCATGATGTAAACTTCTTAACAAGAATGCAAACTATTTAATGCATATTTAGATTATAAGTTCTATACTGAAATATTAGAGAACAAATAAATATAAAAGACTATATTTTCTATTTCCCAAGTATCTACGAAAATAGTTTACTATGTGCACACTGCCAATTATTTTCATGCTTCTCGGGTCAGTTATTGAAATCATGAGTCTATATATTATGTGACACTATAAAGTGTTTCTAGAATTTCAGTAATTGATCATCAAATACCATATTTAATTTTTGTTTGTCTCTGCATTTATATCTAGAGATACATTTTCACATTTGATATCAATAAGATTAAATTGCAAGAGTTATTTAGTTACAGTTGTATTCAGAGTTAAACATATGAGGCATGTGAATACAACAACATAGTGTGACAAGGAAACAAAGATGCTCAATTTATTTTAGATACCTATGTTGCAACAACATATTGTAGTTTTTATCTCATGAAAATGGATTGCTCTATGATAGTTGAATTTAAGCAAATTCGAGGAAAAATCGTATATATTGTCAAGACAAAAAATTTCAAGTTCTTCGAAAATTTGGAAACACATCGATAAATATATAAAAAATTTCAACTAGAGAAAAAATGCACATTTTTTTGTGTTTTTCCTCATACTTAGCTTCTAGAAAAACAACTATCACGAGCTCTGTTGCAACTTGAAAATAGACATATGTTCCAAAATGACCTAATTTATTCGAATAATAACCTGTTGAATCTGAGTTGTTTAGTCCCACTTGTATTGAGAGGTAAATGCTTTACAGAATTGAATACAAGAACATAGTGATTGATAGAGTAATTTTTGATGAAATGTGCTAATATTTTGTTGACTCTTTTTGTTATCTTTGTGTATAATAACTCTTTTTCTAGAAGTATGGGCACACTGAGTGTGGAAACCATGATTAACATGGAATTTGTTGTCAATTTGTGCTTGATTTTATAGGCATAATTATTTAGATGAACATAGTGATAGACATATAGTACAAGAAACAATAGTGCAATTTATTTTCTTGAGGAAACTTGTACAATAGTCCTCAAAATAATAGTAAATTTATTGTGGCATAAATAAATATAAACATTTTAACACGAAATATATGGCTATGCTATATTATAAGAACCACCAAAGTGAAAAGGGATCAAGATGCAACTATGGCTGCAAGAACTAATATTCCTGTATCCAATTTACATTATAAATTGTTAACATGTGGAAACAATCCTCTTGTAACAAGTTACTATGCAGTTAATCAAAGTTCCATCTAAATTTGTTTTTTCTTCGTTTTCTATGGTTGTATTTCAATTGTAACAAAGGTACCTGTTGCGTGCAAGAATTACACTTAAGCAAACTCCTCAACACTTAATTTGTCAACCCTGGGGATCCGTAAACTTAGAGACGAAGCACAGGAAATGCCAGATATGGTATGAATCTTCCTAATATAAATCCCTACTTTATTTAAAGGAAGGATTTCAGAATCAAATTAAAAAGGCAACTTGAACCATCGAAAAAATAATCTAAGACTGAAACAAGAAAGAATCCATTTGCAAGAGGGAATTAAAGATAAAAGGCAATCACTCCAGCTAATTATTGTTTAACTACTGAGTGTGTGTTTTTATTTAGCAGAGACACTTAGCAGTCTCACCAGATGGGACCTTAAACCTGCTCCTTTAGAGATTTCCTTCTTGCACTAATTTATGTCCTACACTATCGCAATCTACTTGCACTAGTGTAGGAACATAGATTTATGCAGAAGGTATAAATGGTGTCTTTACTAAAGGATTTTTTTACCTCATGCAAGGGCTTGAACTTTTCCAGGTTTGAAGCACTCAGATCCTGAGGCAAGAAACTAGTTCTTGCACTAGATTATAGCTTCCTGCACTTAGCATTTAATTCTTAAAATGAGTACTTAATTATTGAAAGTGTTGTTATACTATTAAATCAAATTTCACACATAAAAAGTGAATGTTTCTGATCTTAAAAAAGTGCAGGAATAAAGAAACATTCAATATACATTTATCCTGTCATAAGCATTTAATGAAAGAAAGAAGATTGCAGGAAGTCGACTAAGAAAGCTTGCTGCATCACACCAACGTGCACTGGTGCAGGTTCATTTCTCCTGCTTGGACTAGGCTGGGAAAACCAATCAAACAGAATTGCAGAAAGGAAATATCACACCAACGTGCACTGGTGTAGGGTTATTTCTCCTACTTGGACCAAGTGGAGGAAAACCAATCTAAAATAAAGTGCAGGAAAGGAAAGTGTAGAAAAAAAGAAATTTATCTACTTCACACAACGGATTCACTTTCACTTAGACAAGGATACATGTGCTTGAAATTAAATCACACTTGACAATGTAAACACAAATTACAAGAAAATAGGAAATAGGGTAAACATGCTGGGTTGGCTGGGCCCTAGCCAACTAGCACGTTTCCCTTTTAAATAAAAATTCTGCTTAGTATTTTAATCAATTCATCATCTCAAAACACAGAAATGCAATTTTTGAAACATGAGGTGAAGCTCCCTTTTATTAATTCACTGAGGCAAGTACATATGTTAATACATCGTCCAGCCCATCTTCAGGCGATATCAAAATAGAACGACTTGCTACCGCCTCTTGGTTGTGTTTCTGTTCTCCTCTAATATCTAAACTTCGCTCCCTAGTCCTATTTACATTATAGATTATATAGATCTTTGTCCAGAGGCCAAAATATATCATCTAACCAATTACATAACCAAAGGCAGATTTTAGCTTCTCGACCTTCAAAATTAGATGGTTAGCAACTGGCCATAGCCAATCTCCAACTTTGGTCCTGGCTGCCTTTAGGTCGATCTTTGGTGTCGTGGCTGAAGCTGTTCAAAATGAGGCAGTGATCAAGGAGGTTTGGATCTGCTGCAAGGTTTTGTTGTGCTGGCAACGGTGCAAGGTCCAATCCTGCACTAGGATCAGCGGTCACGATAAGTACTTTTTCACCAAATAAACATTGGAGATATCGATAAGTTACAAAAAGTGATTAAAAGTAAGAAATCATATAATAAATAATTAATAAATGCTAAATTGAATTAAAAATATGAAAAATAAAGTTTATATGAAATATGTCACCGTGCTTGGACTGGTGCAAGATGAGGGTGCATAAAAGAGGCAAAACAAAGGTAAATGGTTATAATTTAGGAAGGGGAAAATGGACAAAAGAGAGAAAATTAGGGGGCTAACATCCTCGCATCCCTAAGCTATTGTATGTCCTCATACAACTCTTTACCTTTGAAAAAAAAACCTTCAAAACTTTGAGCATTCCAGCTCAATCCTGCTCTGACATACTGACATCAGCCTAAAATGTTTCAGACTTCTTCTTTCTGATGTTCTTTAGTTTCTTTGTCACCCTTTTAAGTCGCTTGAAACATTGCGCAGCTCCATACTTCCAAACTCTAACTTCTCCTTTCTTTTTCTAGATCTCTGCCATTAATTCTTCTCTACTCTGTTTTTTATCCTCCTGCGCTTTAGCTATGAGTTGTTCTAAGTTTTGCACTTGAATATCTAGCTCAACTATTCGAGCAGCAGGAGTTACCAAATATTCTGTCTCGATAGGGGCTGTGTCTTCCTCATGGACCTCAGTATCCCTCAAGGTTTTAACAAACTCTTTTTCATTTTCTTCTTCTTCTTCTTCTTCCGGTTCTTCTCCTTCTTCCAGTTCTTCTCCTTATTCTTACACTGGTGCAGGAGGGGATTCAACGTCCTGTGGTTCTTCTCTTGCACTATATTCCCCATTCTTTTTCCGGGCCTTTTTAATGAAATCGGCCAACAGAGTGTCATCTTCAACCTCTACAGATTTTGTTGCGTTTGCAAGGACTGACAGGTTGTCTTCTTCGAGGGTCTCTGCCTGTATTGGTGGCGTAGAAGGAGTCTCTTCAACAGGTGCACTAGTTGTCTTCTTATTTGGAGATGGGGCCTTTTCTTTTGTTGATTTTTCGAGTCGTTTCCTTTTTTCATTGGTGCAAGAAGTACTCCCATTTTCTTTCTTACCTATACCCTTACCTGTACTGGTGGGGTGCTTTGTCTCCTTCCCAACAACTGTCTTTTTATGCAGCTTTTTTAACAGTGCCTCCCAGGTCATGCCTTTAATTTCTAATTGTTTCTGGACCGAAATATTTATCAGGCCGTGATGATATAACTTCTTGTCGGCCTGGTCTGCCCGTGCATCATGCACACCCTTGGCCATTTTTTCAAAGCTCTTAAGAAAAAAATAGGGGAAATCAATCCTCCACTTGACGTGCCAGCTGCCTTTGAAATGCTGCAACATCCTAAAATGGTACACAAAAGTGAGGGAGTACCTTTCCTCATAGGTCACGAATTTCTGTAGGATGAAAAGGAGATCCTACCACTGTCCCAGCAGGGCATTGCACAAAATTCATTTCTTCCAATCTACCTTCATATTCTTGTCGACGACGAAACGTTGCCATCGATTCCTTTCTAGTTTCCGATTTTTAAAATACTGCTCACCAGTATTTTCCCAAGCTGTCATCATTTCTTCTCAAACTCCTCCATGAGTAGTTTCAACATGCGGAGGCGCGGGCCACTTCACTGTTGTGCCTGTCAAAATTTTGCAAAAATTGAAGAAAGCTTGAGTCTCGTAGTAGTGCAAGACTATTGCAATACTCAGCAGTATGTTCTACCATAAGGAAAGACGAAGGTTCGCTTCGAACAGGCGGCATCGCTGCTTAACGATTATGAACAATAAAAAATTTACATGCAACACCGGGAAAATTGGTTCTTATAGATAGGGATCCAACTATCCACCATCCCTTCCATCTTATCACCCATTCATTCCACTGAAATAGCCATGGACACACGACATCTTTGAGATTGTGCCGAACTGGTGCTTGTGGCGGCATTTTAACGGCTAGGTGAAGTAATCATTACAAGTGAAGGACATCTAGGATTATGGTGGAAAGGAAAATTATATCCAAGCAACGGTTAAACACTTCTGCACTTCTTCATAATTCAAAAAAGAATTTTAGCATTTATTAAAAAATGATCATGATTCTTAACTTAAAAACACCGTGTACTTTAAATAATTTTCTCCTAGTTAATATGATAGCACAAGTACTCATCGACTAAGTGAAAGGACTTCTTATAACTTCACGATGACCACTTTCGTATGCTGTGAAAAGAACAAATTGTACTATGTTTTTGACAGGGTGCATGCTTGCACCGGTCTGCTTGCACCACTTAAATTATGCTATTCTGCTGGTACCATTCTGCTTGCATTATTATATAGGATGAAATGATTGCACTAGTGCAAGCATAATATTTGAAAAAATATCAGGGAATTTAAGTAAAATATAGGCTGGAATTTCAACATGGCTTCCTCAACTTTTACTGGCAATTTTCTTCGCCCTTTCTTGATGCTTCAGAGCATATCCTTTTGTTCTTTGTGAACGAGATTCTACAATGAATTCATGAGGGAACAAAGAAGTGGGAAAGGGAAATTTCGGAATGGGAAGGAATTTTGTTACAGGGATTCTAGGAATAGTGCCATAAGAGGGGATAAACAGAAGTGGGATAAGGGAAAAAATTCAAGGGTAAAGTGGGATTTTTATGAAACGGACAGGGTAAATTCAGAAGAATATGGGAAGGTTAATCATTTTGGGATTAAAGAAGAAAACAGAGGGAATATTAAGAAAGTGGAATATGAAGGAAGAAAGAAAATTTTCTGGAAGGTCTGCCTGCACTGGTGCAAGAAAAATAAATACAGCGAGAATTAAATATCCATGCTAATTACCCCAATTGTATAAAGGTTGGTTCTGTTGAACCTGCTTTTACTTGGTGGTTGCTATAATATCTAAAGATCAAGCAACATTCTCTTTTTATTAGAAATATTTGATCTTCCTGCCAGCAAGCTGGTTTTCAGGTTGATCCTTCTGCAATCACGTCAGTGAATTGATTTTCATAATTACAGGAAAATATTTTTTCTTTACTTTTTATTTTATTTTATTTTATTTTATTTTTTTCTCTTTAAGAAGGAGAAGAATTCATGTTTTCAAAAGGTTGGTATTACCATTCACCACTACCGTCCTGAATTGCTGTTGGACTTGCTTTGTAAAATCCTTCCTGGCAAGTGGCTGAAAATACTTCTTTAATCTATGTCAATTTACCAAGAATACTGAATTTTGTCCATCAATACTTTCAACTTCTACTGCTCCATTCTCGAATATTCGGATCACTTCATAAGGTCCCATCCAACGTGTATGGAACTTCCCTTTAAAAATTTTAAATCTAGAATCATAAAGGAGTACCAATCACCTGGTTGGAATTGCTTTTTCTGAAGATACTTGTCATTCCACCTCTTGCGTTGCTGCTGAATTAGTATGTTCTGTTGAACATCATCCCTACGACATTCATCTAACGCATTTAATTGGAGAAGACATTTTTGTTGTGCCTCAGAGAGATCTAGTCCTAACTGAACTGCAGTTCTGAAAGTTTTGATCTGGAACTCAAATGGTAACAGAACTTGTTTACCATATACTAGCTCATATGGTTTATGTCTCGTGTTATTTCTCCAAGTGGTTCTGTATACCCACAAAGCTTCTGGTAATCTTTCAGCCCAGTCTTTCCGATGCATATTTATTGTCTTTGTAAGAATGGACTCGATCACTTTGTTTGTGGATTCCACTTGGCCATTTTCTTGCGGGTGATATGGCATGGATTTCCTGTGCCGGATCTTTTATTGCTCCATCACACCCTGTACTAGATTATAAATAAAATGTGGACCATTGTCAGAAAAAATCTCTCTAGGCACACCAAATCTAGTAAAGATTTCAGTAAAAATAAAATCAATAACAAATTTTTCTGTAGCAAAGGAAATAGCTTTAGCTTCTACCCATTTTGTAACAAAATCTGTACAAAACAAATTATGCTTTTTACTTAATGACGTTGGATTTATTGGCCCTATAAAATCAATAGCCCATTTTTCAAATGGCTCAATCATAACTTAGGGGCATAAAGACATTTCATTGGTTTGATTAGGCTGGCCCATTCGTTGACAGCTATCACATGGCTTGACATACTATTTGGCATCCTTAAACAAGGAAGGCCAAAAGTAACCAGCACGTAGTAATTTATATGCAGTCCGCTTATCAGCGAAGTGGCCTCCACAAGGTTCATCATGAGTAGATTTTAATATGTCAAACACTTCCTCCTCTCTTACACATCTACGGATAATCAGGTCTGGACCAGTGTAAAAGAGATCTCCTTGAATCCAGGAGTATGCAGCACTTTTATGGATAATATCTCACTTTTCACGAGCGGACAAGTGGGGTGGTGTTTTCCCAGTAACCAAGTAATTAGCGATGTCAGCAAACCATGGAAAATCTGTTGACATAGCAAAAAGATGTTCATCTGGAAAATCATCATTAACAGGAGTTGCTTCACCAGGATTATCTAATCTAGAAAGAAAATCTTCTACAACATTAGATTTTCCTGGTCTATCAACAATAGTAACATTAAATTCCTGCAACAATAGCAACCACCTAGTCACTCTACCGCTAGTCAATGGTTTTTTCATCAAATATTTAATCACGAAATGATCAGTATGTACAAATAATTCATATCCTGTAATATAGTGCCTGAACTTATTAAGTGCAAAAATTACAGCTAAAAACTCTTTCTCTGTAACTGTATAATTTAATTCAGCAGAAGACAAATCCTTACTAATATAATAAATAGCATAGGGTTGCTTCTTTTCCTCTTGTCCTAAAGCTACTCCAATAGCCAAATTTGAAGCATCATAGGAAATTTGAAAAGACAGGGACCAGTTAGGACCTCTCAAAACTGGTGCATGTACCAACTTTTCCTTAAATGTTTCAAAAGACTGTTGGCAAGCTATGGACCAAGAAAATTCATTATCCTTAGCTAGAATTCAGAAAAGAGGGGCAGCTATATTAGAAAAATTTTCAATGAATCGTCTATAGTAACCAACATATCCTAAAAAACCTCTTACTTCCCTTTGAGTTTTGGGTGCAGGAAGATGCAAAATGATTTCAATCTTTTCTAGATCAACCTGGATACCTTTACTAGAAATAAAATGGCCAAGTACCACTCCTTCTTTGCACATTAATCTACATTTCTTGTCACTCAAGGCGAGATGGGCTTCCTGACAACGAAGAAGTACTTTCTCCAGATTTTTGAGAGCTTCCTGAAAAGAATCACCAAACACAGAAAAGTCATCCATATAAATTTCTACAAATTCTAGATCAGCAAAAATGGCCAGGACTACCCTTTGAAAGGTAGTCGGGGCATTACATAAACCAAAGGGAAGCACTTTATAAGAAAATGTACCCCATGGACATGTAAAATTATTTTTATCTTGATCTTCGGGTGCAATCTGTATCTGGTTATAGCCGCTGAAGCTATCCAAAAAGGAAAAATATTTCTTTCCTGCAAGGGTATCAAGCACCTAGTCAATGAAAGGAAGAGGGAAGTAATCTTTGAGAGTGGCTTTGTTTAATTCTCGATAATCAATACAAATACACCATCTTCCATATTTCTTAGGTACTAGCACTAATGGGGAGACCCACTGACTGCCGAAAATAGGATAGATAAAACCGACATCCAAGGGTTTCTGTACTTCTTCCTTCACAATATCTCTTAGAGCTGGATTCATTCGCCTTTGGGGTTGTCAGACAGGTCAGGTTCCTTCCTGAATATAGATATGATGTGTACAAGTTTCACGAGGGATACCCTTCATATCTTCATAGCCCCAAGCAAAGGCACTAAGATGGTTTTGCAACAAATTCACAAGCTTCTCCTGCTGAGATGAGTCCAAATCTGAACTAATATGAAAGGATTTACTAGGGCTAATCTCAACAAGAGTAGTATCAAGCTCAGGAGTACTCAAGGGATTGGTCAAATGCAGTGGTATAGAAGAATGAGAATCATGATTATCTTTAAAATCTAGGTTGAAAATTTGGCTCAATGGCTCAAAATTAGGCATAGTGTCTATATTATTCAAGAAATCTTGAATCTCATCTTCTTGTGAAGACCCAGTATAATGATGGATACGGGAAATGGGTTGAGTTTCCTCATCACTACTTTGATCCAACCACAAAGTATCTCGAAGGTCCTGAATGGATCAGACAGGGGGGTATAAGGTAACTTTCTTCCTAGAATCTCCATGCGAAATATACATATCACCAGAACAACATCCAATATATGCATCGGCTATAGCAAGCCATGGTCGACCCAAGATCAAGGGATGTCCTCCTATTGGGTTCTTTGGCTGAAGCACAATGAAATCAGTAGGATATTCCCAGGAATCTAATGAGATGATCACATCGTCCAATACTCCTTTTGGCTTAATTTTAGATCTATCTGCTAATTCAAGCATAGTGGGAGTAGGGCGAAGATGATATAACCGAAGTTGATCCATGGTTTTCTTAGTCATGACATTAATGGCTTCCCCCAGGTCTATAAGGACATTAGAGACCAGGACATTACCAATCTGAACTGAGACAACAGGGTTTCCGGGATCAGTATATTTTTCCATAGACACACATCCCATCATCAAATCTGCTACGCTACCAACAAATTGAATAGTTTGGGGTTCCAATATCTTCCTCCCGGGTTTCTTGAGATAGATTTCCTTAATAATATTAGTACAAATGGGGATCTCTTTAATGGCTTGAAGAAAAGGTATCTTAATGAAAAGATTCCAAAGCTCAGATGCCAAACTAGTCTCAGAAATAGGCTCACTTCTTTCCATTACTAGCCTCTCTGGGAAGGGAGGCTGGTTGGAAGAAGATGGCAAGGATTCAGACGGTAAAGGCTGCTTAGTGACAACTTTCAGAGAATTGTTAAGAGTTTCCTCTTCTCCTTTCTCTTCAACAATCACCCTAGGTTGCTTTTTATTTTCTAATGTTACAGTCCTTCTCAATATTAATTGAATATCATGAATCCCAACTGGAATAGACTGGTATTCGAATGGTAAATGTGGGTTTGTTACATAGATCATTTGCATTGCTTTATTATTGTTAGGATTGGGCATAGGTTGAGCAGGAAACTGAGGAGGTCGAAAGGGTGGAGGTAAAGGCAACGGTGGAGTAGACTGACTCGAAACTTTAGGCATTGAATAAGGTGTATGCGTAGATGGATATGACTGCATAGGTGGCTGGTAGGAGTAAGGAGAATGAGTTGGCCCTCTCCAACCTTGTTTCCATGGTTGAGAAGGTTTCCCATGCTGATATTGATTCCCATACTGCCACTGCTGATTAGTGTTAGGATAAGAATATGCATGTGAATTATAACCAAAATAGTGTGGAGAAAATTCAGGAGCCATACCTGTACCTACCTGAGGCCAATTCCTTCTTGCTCCCATAGCATACAAGTATTCAGCTTCAGGCTGTCCCCCTGTAAATACAACTTTAAGTCCTGGTATAGAGGGACATTTTTCTGTGACATGGTCTTCTACACAAATAGCACACTTATTAGTTTCTTTCAAATTAAGAGGACACTCTTTAGGAGGATGCTTGTCTCTACATTTAGGACAGAAAATACATAATGACTCTTGTTCCTTCATGAGTTTTTGTTGAAATTTTAAAGAGTCTAACTGTTTGGTAACAGTATTCATTATATCAATTTTCATGTTTTCCATTTTATTTTCTAGTCCAATAATCATAGCATCAGTAGATTCAATTTTTCTATTTCTATTTCGAGTTCCTCTACCGGATCTATACTGATTTCTTGAAAATTTCCTGCATAATTCACAAATTTGTTCAAAAGTTTGCTGAGAAATATCACCTTGTCCTAACAGATTCAAATTATTTCTAGCATTATCAGTAAGTCCTCTTAAGAACAAGGTTCTAATAGTACTGGGATCAAACTTAAGTTTCGACCTTTGTAAAATATACAGAAATATTTCTAGGTAATCTTCAAGAGTTTCATCATCATCCTGTATGATTGTAAAAATCTCATCCTGCATGTCCCGAGTTTTGCAATATTCTTGATATTTAGACAAAAACACTCTCTTCATATGATCCCAAGAGGTTATAGTGTTTCCTCCTAACCCCATAAACCAGCGTAGAGCTAAGTCCTTGAGAGTAACAGGAAATAATCTTAACTTCTGAGCGTCAGTTGAATAATCATAACTTATACACAGAATATCAAAATCGAATATAAAGGAGTCAGGATCTTCATGAACTTTACCATGGAAATGAGGGAGAGCTGATGGTGGAATATTCTTCAATTGTGCCACAGTATCAGGATCCACAATTGGAAACACAAAAGTGGATTGTTCTTCACTTACCTGGTTTTCACCAGTCCTTTCCAAATGATCTTCATGGTCCACCATTGTTTCCCTTTTACTTGTACTACTCTCGACAGGCTGATCCACACCTGAGCTATTGTTACCAGAATCCAGGTGGATTGTTCCTACGTGATGGGTTTAAATTGGATTGGGCTTCCTACTTACAGAAGGAGACCCAATATGAATTTTTTTTTTAGAATTCTATTGGCCCTTAGTGGGTTTCAAACCCTTACCTTTTCTAGGCATTCATTTCAAAGGGAAAAAAAAGAAAGAAAAGATAACAAACAACTTCTAAAAAATGCTATCAGAAATCAATTAACACCAGTAAAATTCCTTCAAAGAAGATTTTCCAAAAAATACTTCAAAAATAAAGGAAAAATTACCTCTATTGTATAATCAGAAAATTCTTACCAAATCAAATTGCCTCCCCGAAAATGGCACCAAAATGTTGGGTGCAGGAATTAAACTTAAGCAAACTCCTCAACACTTAATTTGTCAACCCGGGGGATTCGTAAACTTAGATATGAAGCATAGGAAATTCCAGAGACGGTATGAATCTTCCTAATATAATTCCTTACTTTCTTTAAAGGAAGGATTGCAGAATCAAATTAAAAAGGCAACTTGAACCATCAAAAAAATAATCTAACACTCGAACAAGAAAGAATGAATTCGCAAGAGGGAATTAAAGATAAAAGGAAATCACTCCAGCTAATTATTGTTTAACTACTGAGTGCATGTTTTTCTTTAGCATAGACACTTAGTAGTCTCACCAGATGGGCCCTTAAACCTGCTCCTTTAGAGATTTCCTTCTTGCACTAATCTGTCCTGCACTATCGCAGTCTGCTTGCACTAGTGCAGGAACAAAGATTTATGCAGAAGGTATAAATGGTGTCTTTACTAAAGGATTTTTTTACCTCATGCAAGGGCTTGAACTTTTCCAGGTTCGAAGCACTCAGATCCCGAGGCAAGAAACTAGTTCTTGCACTGGATCAGAGCTTCCTGCACTTAGCATTTAATTCTTAAAATGAGTGCTAAATTATTGCAAGTGTTGTTATACTATTAAATCAAATTGCACACATAAAAAGTGAATGTTTCTGATCTTAAAAAAGTGCAGGAATAAAGAAACAATCAATATACATTTATCCCATCATAAGCATTTAATGAAAGACAGAAGATTGTGGGAAGTAGACTAAGAAATCTTTCTGCATGACACCAACATGCACTGGTGTAGGTTCATTTCTCCTACTTGGACTAGGCTGGGAAAACCAATCAAACAGAATTGCAGAAAGGAAATATCACACCAACGTGCACTGGTGTAGGGTTATTTCTCTTGCTTGGACCGGGCGGAGGAAAACCAATATGAAATAAAGTGTAGGAAAGGAAAGTGCAGAAAAATGCAATTTATCTACTTCACACAACAGATCCACTTTCACTCAGACATGAATACATGTTCTTGAAATTAAATCACACTTGACAATGTAAACACAAATTACAAGAAAACAGGAAATAGGGTAAACGTGCTGGGCTGGCTGGGCCCTAGCCAACTAGTGCGTTTCCATTTTAAATAAAAAAGATGCTTAGTATTTTAATCAATTCATCAGCTCAAAACACAGAAATGAAATTTTTGAAACATGAGGCAGAGCTCCCTTTTATTAATTCACTGAGGCAAGTACATATTTTAATACATCGTCCAGCCCAGATTCGGGCGATAACAAAATACAATGACTTGCTACTGCCTCTTGGCTATGTTTATGTTCTCCTCTAATATCTAAACTTTGCTCCCTAGTCCTATTTACATTCTAGATTATATAGATCTTTGGCCAGAGGCAAAAATAGATCATCCAACCAATTACATAACCAAACGTAGATTTTAGCTTCTTGACCTTCGAAATTAGATGGTTAGCAACTGGCCGTAGCCAATCTCCAGCTTTGGTCTCGACTGCCTTTAGGTCAATCTTTGCTGTCGTGGCTGAAGCTGCTCGATCTTTTCTATCGTGGTTGAAGCTGCTCAAAATGAGGTAGTGATCGAGGAGTTTCGGATCTGCTGCAAGGTTTTGCTGTGCTGGAAACGATGTAGGATCCGATCCTACACTAGGATCAACGGTCACGGTAAGTACTTTAACCACCAAATAAACATTGGAGATATTGATAAGTTACAAAGAATGATTAAAATTAAGAAATGATGTAATAAATAATTAATAAATTCTAAATTGAATTAAAAATATGAAAAACAAAGTTTATACGAAATATGTCACCGTGCTTGGACTGGTGCAAGATGAGGGTGCATAAAAGAGGTAAAACAGAGGTAAATGGTTATAATTTAGGAAGGGGAAAATGGAAAAAAGAGAGCAAATTAGGGGGCTAAAAGTACCACTACTTTTCTAAAACAAATATTGTTGCTGAAAGAATGAATTCTGGGCAAGACCCAGGTTCAGGCTTAGAGGCCAACAAGGTCCCGTTATAGTCTAGGACAACACCGACATTTTCACCTTGATCAAAGGAGAGAAATGAGTCTCACCCAAGGCATGTCGTGACCTTACCAAGATGGGAGAAACAGAGCCATAATGTCAATGCTAATCTAACCCTCTATCATCTAATCTCGGTACACTATTATTGTGCATAGAACAACTCTCATTACCTATCATTCAAAGAAGGGATCAATCATATCGGATGCCTCAAATAGAGTTATCACAAAATTTTGATTAATCCTATAAAACATAATGCACAACAATTCATTCATCATTACACAGTAGTGACCACAACATGCATCTTTGTATTGTATTAACTTTTAGTACAAAACATTACATCCATTATCAGAGTCTCTGTGGAGATCTATTCACAGAACCCAAAACCCAACAGACTAACTGAATCCTTCATTCTCTTTCTTCCTTATCTACCATCTTCCCTTTGCATTGGCAGTTCTCCCTTCTCTCCCACTTGGCTGCTTTGTTGTGCTCCTTCGTTCCTCATTTTGTTCTGTGCTCAAATTCTTTCTTCTTGTTTACTTTCAACTATTCTTGCCACTTTTTTTGTCGTTTTTCCACACTCCGGCACTTTCCCAATGACCATCCGCAACTTGCAATGGCTCTTTGCAACCATAATAGATCTCTGCAACTCGCCACATAAAAAATTATTAGTCTGAAACTTCCAAAACGGTTTCATATTTTTCTCAAAACAAAGGCCCCAATAAAGATTAAACAAGGATCTAGAGTTCAATCTGGAAATTGATGCACATGAATATAATATTTTGCAACATAATCAAAATTATGTATCTAGAAATTTTGGGGCACCCTTATTACACAAGACAATAGATATTGTATCTTCAATACCTTAAGTGTTTCGCTTATGTATTTGTCCATAGAAATTCTCAGATGGACATGTTGACATATTGTCAATTGAGCAAATTTTACTTGAACAAAAATTGTAGATCTATGGACACAATATCAATGACTGTAATGATTGTTTTTTTTAGTCTATTTGTCTACTTGCACCATGTTTTGATATATGTAATATGATACAAACAAAATCTACAATTCATTTTGTGATTGCATCATTTGCAATGACAATAGAACTGCCAATTACCTAAAACAATATTTGAATGCTATAAACATTGAACAAGAAAAATGTATCAATGGATCACAAAATTATACTATAAACTCATTATTGTCACATGCATATCAAGAAACAGAAGAAATATGTTTTGGAATACAATGCATTTGTGAAATACTTGATATTAACATATATAAATGAAATACAGAAACAAAACATGTTTTCTTGAAACTCTATCATGAAATGATTATAATCTAAGTTAAATTATTTTGATGGAGGATTATTATAACTACTCAATCCAAGAATGCGTGGAACCCTCAAATTTAAGTCAAACGGGAATGGATTAAAGTTTTCAACTATGTGAGAAATAGAAGATGATTTTCGAAATTAATTTTTGTTTTCATTTAAGTTAAGTAGTTAAGGGACAATTACCAAAACAATTACCTAAATATATGTACACAAAACCATCTAACTCATTTTTGAAAAGAGGGTTGGCTTCATAGGTTACGAGACTTACATTTTAGGGTATGATTACACTTGTTGTATGGATCGATCTAAAGATATTTTGGAGGTTATATTATATGCATTATTGAATAAATTTTTATTTGCGTGCCTATGTTTTATTCCACATTCGGCATGTGTTCTGATTCAAATCTGTGGGATATTTATTGACTTGATTGATTTTTATTTTTCTGAAGGTTCATTCGATTCATGTATTCTCATTGATATGCATACTATCTGGGACGCATTGATTGAAATATTTAGTTGACCTGCTAGTTAATTCAATTTAATAATGCACAAAAATTATTGTCTTATTAACCATAGTTCTCTGAAAATATTACATACCATCAGTACATGTCTTTTATTCAGTATTTGTTTTCATCATTCATCCACACCAGTCTATTTCAAGAAAAATTAACAAACTAGTAATTGACATGAGCATTATTGGTTTTTTATAACAGTTAATGAATTCATTCACTTGTAAATGTATATACTATTGTCAAACTATGTGATTTCTACTATTTTTTTATGCACTTTTGAGAAGCAATACAATACATGGTATTGATTTATGTATCATTGGTATTATAACAAATAATACAATACTCGAAATGTTGGAGTAATTTATGTTGGTCATTTTATTTTTTATTTTTTTTGTTTTAATTTTTATTTATGTGTTGTTGTTAATTATTTAGATTTCATATTTGAATATTTATTTTGACTTGCAGGTCCTTTCTTATTTTAAGTCTCCTTCCCACCTATATCTTAACGATTCATTAAAAAAAATTGATATCATAATCTAGCGATACTTATTTTCTTATTTGAAAATTTATATAAATCATATTAATTTCAGGGAATTCCCCCTGTGGATAGAGAGGGAAAGTATTTATCCTAAATGTTTAGGATCCTTTCGATACTTAGTGAATGTATTTATAGGATGTCTTTCATCACCGAGACAATATGGGAACCAATAGGCCCAAACAGTAGAAAACATATAGCAGAAAAAAATGGAGAAGGGAGTGAGCAAATCCGAAGAGATGAGATTACACATGCACAAAGTGTGAAAGTGAAGAGAAGAGAAGAATGTGAAAGGAATATCACAAAGGAAAGGACACATTCTCGGTTATAAAAAAGTTAGAAGAACTACTCCCAAGTGAGAAGAGAAAATTACCAGTCGAGTCCCTGGTGAGCATAGGGTTGAGATGTGATTCTCATAAAAATATTGGAGGGATGGGTTGGAGTAATTACTCTCGGAAAATTCCTGGAAAACTTCTAGAAGGATTTCTTGCTATTTATTCGTTTGTATTAGTTCTTGAGTTCCCATGCAGGGTGGAACCACGATGTTGAGCTAAAGGGTGGAGACGATGAGTTTCTAGAGTCCTTGTGTAATAGTTAAATGACGGAGATGATGAGTATCTTAAGACCCTGTGCAATAGTCGAAGGGTGGAGACGGTGAGTCTCTCAAGTCCCTGTACAATAGCCAAAGGATAGATAGGGTTAGTATCTTGAGTCCCTATGCAATAGCTAAAGGGTGGAGAGCGTGAGTCTCTAGATTCCTTGTGCACTTATTGTTGAAAATTATTTTGGGGTGGAGGTGGAGAGGCCTATAGAGTCCTTGGAGAATCTGTGAGTTATGGTTATCCCTTGAATATAAGACCCCATAGTATTTATAATATGGCTCGTGGGTTATAGTTGAAAGTGAGAAATTTTTGCAGCTATCTATGGTTGGGTAGAGATTCATAGTCCCAGGCTCAGTTTCCCAATAAATTATAAGATAAATATTCATAAGTTACTTTCAAGATAATGAACGTATGTCATACTTGGTTTCATTAATGCTTAATGCATGGTTATGTAAATGTTATTTTGTATGATTTGTTAATCTATGGTGTGATTCCTTTATTTATTTTCTATGTAGCATAATGAATATTTGATTATCAACTTCTATGGTTTTGTTATGAATTCATTTTTTATTAAATCCTCCAAGGCTAGGAGTTCTGGATTGTATGTCGTCTCACTCATGGAACATCTGAAAAATCCTTGTCTGAATGGTTGGATATAGCCAGGTTGATTAACTTGGTGGGCAACCTATTTGTGGGAGACCATTTATGTGTCATTTTTAATAGCCAAGTCACCTAGAAACATTTCAAAAGTGTTGTATCTTTGCTCCTCGTGTTGGTACTACTTGTATACATGAGCATAACTATCTGCGAAGTTGAAATTTTCCATGGGTTGCACCTTAGTGTGTGGTAGGAGCATTCAAGTTCCTTTAATAATTGTGAAACTAGTGAGAAAGGGTAGTCAATTTCCATCGATGTGTCTCATGCCTAGAATTCTAGTCCATGAAAAGGAAATTTTTGTACGCTTATGGTATTATTATCTGGGTGCCTACATATATAACTCAAGTTTACCGTTGGACTTAAAAGGGGATCTTCCTTTTTCATGGAATGTTAATCTTCCTGCAGTCCTTCTTAGCACCATATATCCTTAATATTTTCCATTAGCTTATGATGTCTCTTAGTTTTCAAGAGAGGTATGAGGACCTCTGAGCAGGAGTAACATTCTCATGGACCCTTGGCACAATCACTTATGTACTCATACCCACGGAACATGCCTTTGATTGGCCTTCGAAGGAGGGATTCCTAATGATTTGGTGTAATTCAATAACCTTATGGCCATTTTGGCACAATATTCCATCTCTATACCAAGAAGGGGAAACTTGGTTGTAAGATCAGGAGGGATAACACCTATAAGTGCTTCAAAGAACCCCAAAGTTAAGGGTTGAAGACAGCCGCAAGTCTAATTGGTTACAGAACCACCAAGGTTGATATGGATTGGATCATTGTATTTTTTTTTCATCTATATTGATGCATTCATAGTGAAAAAAGTGTAGGAATTAGTTCACGAGACTGTTTTTACTGGTGGGACCTAGTTTGGAAAAACAAGGTCTGAAACCTTCCAGGAGCGTTTTGAGGGATTAAACAACATTTTTTGGGGGTAAAAATTTTCCACTATAGCATGCACCATTTCATGCTATTATACACACATAGACCTTTCCAACTATGTAAGAAGCGTGAAAATCAAAGCTCATATGTGAAATTTATGCCACTCAGAAGTTGACCTTCCTGTTTTCACCACCATGACTAGAGAGGATGTCACGTCAGATCCCATTATTCATGAAAAAGGGGATATTGATATGATTATGATGTAAAATACTCTAGAAGAGTCTATAATGTAACTCTGGTTAAGAGTTTAGGTAGTCAAACCTAACCACTAGTGCGTTATCAAGTTGTGTTATGATCGAGCCACTAGGAGGAAAAGGTATTTCATTCTTTCGAGTGCATTAGTTGTATACTTGAGAAAAAATAGCCAAAAAATATAGGAGGTAGATCACATAGAGAGTATTTGTGCTCTGTAGCAGCCAAAGGCCACATGCCATACTTATTTGTATTCGCAGCCATAATTCCAGACAGAGAAAGAGAGCAGAGCAACCTCAACTTCTAATGGCTTTTTTCCTGAAATGGTTTCCCAAGGAAAATATTGTGTCTAATGTGTGCATGAGATTTTATTTTTCTATTATCTATTTTTAGGATAAATTTCATTTACATGCATGCACTATTTACATTAAAATCTACAGATCTAGAAATATAAGAAAATTTTAATAATGTAGAATTTAAAATTTAAAACATAATATTATCAGATCTATCGTGATGAACTATCCAGTGGAATATCCATGGAATTTTAGGGATCATATTGGTAATAGAGCAGGTTTATTTGGGTTTTTTTTGGAGATTTACATGGGATCAATATCAGCAGGGTCAAAAATCGTAAAACCCTAATCATGGCCAACGAATCTGTGAATGACCCTCGTGATCCTATAGAGGTGAGGTTTTCACAGCTGGAAAAACAAGTCATAGATATAAAACACATTGTGAACCTCCTCATGGAAGCCCTAGGAAATAATATTGGGATATTCGGGTAATATGGGGGTTCAAATGCAGAGGAAAAATTAGAAGGGGGATTGAGAGATCTGGAAGACATGGAGAATCAATCAAAGAAATAACCCATAAAAGGTCAACCTAGTTCAAGTGTCATGAACCAATCACAATACCTATTTAAAATGGAAATGAAGGTATATATCAAGGTGTATCATTTCGAGATCAAATTTTTAAAGTTGAGTCACTATTTGCAACAATTAGAAGTTTATTTTAGCGTCCATCAAATTTAGGAAGAATAAAAGATTTCATTTGTGCAGCTAAAATTAGAGGGTCATGCACTGACTTGGTGAGAAATCCACACGAAGACCGTCATTTTGGAGAGAGATCCTCTAATTTCTAAGTGAGAGGACTTCAAAACCATCATTAATTCATATTTTATCCCATTGGGTATGTAGAGGACAAGTGGATCCAATGTCACTACTTCAGGAAAAAGTCAATCCAAATCGTGCAGGAGAACATAATAGAGTTTAAAAATATGGCCATAATGTTTGGTATCTCCCCAAAGAGCCTAGATGTACTCCTTAAGTATTTAGAGGGTCTACACCACCATCTAAAAGAGCAAGTGATGTTTTTTAAACCCAAATTAGTGGACGAGACTTGTGTACAGGCACAATACCTGTAGAGCATAGGCTTGAAGAGAGAAAAATCAAGTGGATCAAAGATGAAGGAGAAACAAGATGCTTCTAAGGACGGGAAGAAGAAGAAAAAAGGGGGAAAATATTCAAAGATGGTAGACATGACACACCAATGTAAAGATCACATCAACCAGTACAACCACTGCAACATTGACAACCATACAGAGGAGAAGTGTTGGAAGTTGCATCCAGAGCTAAACTCGAAGAAAAAAAAGAAAGATAATAAGAAGAAGAATGTCATGGCCACTGATTCAAGCAACTAAGTTGAAATAATCTTGGATTTGGATGAGAAGACAATTTGTATAATAGTGTAAAAGAAGGTGAATCTGAGTAGCCTTCAACAACAAGAAGAGAAATAAATGACCAAACTCTTCCATATAAAGATTCAGGTCAAGAAGAAAAAGATCGATGCTCTATTTGACTTAGGATTGTAGGAGAATCTCAATGTAGTAGAGCTAGTAAATAATTTGGGGCTGGAAGTTCATGATCATCCAAACCCATATCCCTTGGGAATGGTAAATAAGGATGCAGATATGAAGGTAATAAAAAAAAAAAAATTAGATTTTCTATCAATGTTGATTTTATTTATGAAGTAGAAATAGATGTGGTTCCCCTTGATGTATGTGGAGTCGTGTTTGGAGTCCCTAAATGTACTTATGAGATGCAATATTCTTGCAGGGGTCCAAATAGTACCATCTCGTTAAGAATGGAAAATCATTCATCATCAATGTGCAAAAAGGAAATTCGAAAATTTCACTAGTAAGTGCCAACCAAGCCAAGAAATTGATCATTTCCAGTGAGAAGTATGTTTTATTATTTTTAAGAGAAATTCGGTATGTAGAAGAGTTGGTGAGAGGAAATGCATCCTTGGAGGGGTGTACTAAGAAACATAAAAAATAACTAGAAGAGTTTGAAAAGAAATACAGGGATGTGTTTTGAGAGGGGTTACCACTTAAGAGGGAAGTGGAGCTCAAGATCCATCTATTGTCATACTCGCCATACTAAACTATGGGTTGTATAGGTAGACCTTTATAGAAGTAAGTGAGGTGAAGAAACAATTGCGGTAGCTACTAGAACATGGTGTCATTTGACTGAGTACGTCACCATGTGAGTCCCCCATAATCATTGTGCCAATGAAGGATGGGACTTGGTGGATGTGTATATATTACAGGGCGTTGAACAAAATCATACTCAAGAACAGATACCCCCTACACAGGATAGAGGAAACGTCAGATTAATTGTAGCAAGAAAAGTACTTCACCAACTGAACTTAAACTATGGATATTGGAAAGTTTGATTCAAAGAAGAAGATACCTGGAAGACTTCCTTCAAAAGAAGGAAAGGTTTGTATGAGTGGTTAGTCATGCCATTTGGCTTATGTAATGCACCAACTACGTTTATGAGATTAATGAATGATGTATTCTGTTGGTGTCCCGTGTTTTGATAGTTTGGAAAACCAAAAGAAAAGGCAACATCAGAACCAATCTTTAGAGTTACATGATCTAGTCCTCCTGTTCTCAGAGAGGGATCTCTCAAATTTTTGTTTGCAAAGGTTTATCTTGTGTGCTTAGAGTATGGATTTTAGACTAGTTATTAAGTGCGGGTGTCTGTTTGTTTGTTTGGTTGGATTGATATAGCAGAATACGAAAGATCTAGGAAAGGTAGGTAGAAAGAGGAAGTAGTAGCTTCATTGGGCAATGGAGTCAAAAAGAGGTCATGACAAACTTATCAATGGATATGGGATATCAGAGGGAAAATCTACTTTGGCCACAGGATCCTTTGGTTTTTGGAATGAGATGGACATCAATGATTTGGAAAGAGAATTTAAATTCTCAACAAAGGGAATTCGAAAACACAACTTGAACAATAAAGAGCTTTTTGATAGACAGGGCTAACCATGAATTCTACAAATCACACCTTTAAGAAAATAAGGATTTCAAAAAAACTTTTAAAATGAAATCGAAGATTCGTGGAACACCCTATTTCCTAAAAGATTTTATTTCAAATGACTTAGAAAACATAAAAGATTCACTGATAATTGCAGTCATAGAAGAGGGAACACCTAACACATCTATGATTACAACTATAAAGACCTTTAAGACAATTTTTTAAGCAAGGGAAAAGGGCAAGATCAGAACAGACCTCCTTGGCTTACTGTAAACAGAAATACTTCAAAGGGATACTTCAATAACAACCTTTTAAGTGGCAGCAGACAAGCAGGGAGAACCATAAATCATGCTGAAACCATCTTATTCAAACTATCATAGAAATAAACAAGCATGAGGACTAAAGAGAGAGATTAAAGACTCTAAAATACCTCAGCAAAATAAAACATGAAACAGTGAAGGATGAACAGGTCTAAGGTGCTTCCAAGAGTCGTTTCTTAGCCTAAAACTTTCAACCTACTGTAGTAAGAAATTATGGAACAGAATGAAAACAGGAGAAAACATTAAACAGTTTAGAATACTTCACCAACAGCCAAGCTCATGGATCCAATGATAGATCCTTCTCAGGAATAAGCATGCAACAACATCATCAAGGCTTCCAAGACTTCAATTTGTTCTTCAACTTTAGCAGACTACGTATTATTTCAGAGAGTTTCAGTATTACAACTAGTGATCAACCAACAACTTCTCATCTTCTACAGAAGTATTTATAGAAGAATGAGGAGGTGAGACCTAATAAAAGATCTTCTAGGGCAATTAATACAGGCTAAGGACTTCTCGGCCTTTGAGGGGCTCAATGGAGAAGCATACAGATATTCTCACTGTATTAATTGATTTACATTTAAGATTAAGCTCGGTGGGAGCTCTTATTGACTTTAAGGCTCTGTGTCATGTAATAGTAACTCTACTGATATTTTGTGCATTAAATTCCTTAGCAGAATTAAATCTTCGGCTGTGTTGAGGCAAATATCTGATTTTGCTCAATAACTTCGACCTTTGTTTCCATGCTTTTAAGTACAGGTGGCACTGTGGTAGCTGAGAGGAATCAATTTTCCCCAGATGTGGCGGTGGAGGCTTTTCTGTCTGATAAACACTTATAATTTTCCTTTAACTGTGTTTAATTTGGGGGATTAGGCTTTTGATAATCAATCTTAGCCGTGATCCCCGCAAATCTATTTGCAATCTTCTGTTCTGTTGTGTTCTGTCTTCAACACTGATACTCTTTTAATTGTGATTTAGTAACACAGTGTCTTGTTGATGTGCAGGCCATGCAGGGCTCGTATGGCATCAATGCCTCATGAAGCATTGACGAGACGTGGCGTTTGAACCCTGTGAATGGTCTTTCCCTTTAAATAAACAAAGCTATGAGGATCGTCACCCTCGGCTTTATCTTTTCTCTTTTAAACATTTTGAAATTCATTTTAACTTGCACAATACACAAAAAGGTTAAGAAATCCTGCGTTTATTTGGTTTTACTGCTTCAGAGGGTGTGGGGAGAAGCGTGGCCGTTGGATTGAAAAGATGAGCAGCTAGGATTAAATCCGAGGGTTAATGGAAATAATACAATGGCAAAGGAAGGGTTAATAAGGGTCATTGATCTGCGGAGATCAACGGTCGGGATTTGGTTTTAAAGCATTAGAACGTGGGGCGCATGATTTTACCAAAGGCGTAAAATGCGATCTGGACCGTCCGATCTAGACATCTGGATGGTCCAGATGGAATTGGAGGCAGAGGCATCGGCGGGTCAAAAGACTTGGAGTGCGACGGAGCGATTAAGCACTGGCCATTGATCAGAGGATCAGATCAATGGTGGGGATTGAATTGGAGGGATGGAAATCGGAGGTGGAGGAATGTAAAGGCGCAATAGAGAATGCCGATGCGATTTGCGCAATCGAAAAAGGCCGATCCGATTGCACGATCGGGCCATCGCAATCGGAGGGGAGGAACAACATCTACGAGATGTGCCTTTAATTATTGCCGATTCGATGATGCGCAGGCCGTTTGATCGGCATTTAGATTAACGGTCAATATTGTTTCAACTTATGTACCGGCGGAAAACCTCTATAATATATGAAAACTCGAAACTTTAAAAAACAAAGGTTTTATGGTGTGGGAGGGGTTATATAAAAAATGGATAGGCGCCTGACTGCAGGGCCTTGGTCTATATGGGATGATAATAGGCCCGGGGCGTATACAATAAGGGGCCAATCGAAATCAGAGCTTTGGGCTTGGGCTTTTAAATCTAACCATTTGTGAATTTCTCCGATGCGATTGCGCTTCGGGATATTTCCATTTACCCTTTTTGATTATAACACATGGCTCTGGCGGGTTAGACCAAAAACTTAGGTAAGTGGGTTTTTTGATTTTGCAAAGGGAAAAACACATCGGAGATGGATTATTTCAAAGTTTTAAGCGCCGGGTGCGGGCACAAAGGGTTTATGGGATAATAATGTGATCGGAGGGTATAAGCGTAGGGCTTAATCGCATCGAAACCATTCGGCATGGCACAAAGACTTATGCGCTTGGATTTGTGCGAGGAAATAAGCACCGAAAAGGAATCAGCGCTTGGTCTTAGCACCATGGGCATACTGTGGGGAAGTGGTTAGGACTTAGCCCAAGGGGGCTTAAGTCTGTAATACAAAAAGGTTTATTTTTATGATTTTTTCATAGTTTTTTATGTATTTGGGGGTTTCGGTATAGTTTAAAAATGAGTTTTAAACTATGTAAAAATGATTTTCATGAATGGAAGAAGGGGAATCATGAAAATAGAAGGATTTTATGAGAATGAAAGGGGTAAAAAATTAGGTTATTCTTGTGGTGGAGGGAAAGGAAATATGGCCTTTGCAGCAATATTTTCTCTTGGGAAACAATAGGATTTCAGAGTATGAAATGGAAACAACAGTGAAGATTTGGACAGAGGAGATGATGTATTAGAAAGTCTTCAAGAGATAACACTTTTTAGCAATAAAATTTTGTTCCTTGAAGGCTCCGAAAGGGTTTTAGCCACCATTTGATATGACAAATTTTATAGGTGGCCAACATATTCCACCCTTTTATAGATTCATTTGTTATTTTCTATTTGGATGATATACTAGTATACATTTCTACATAGGAGGAGAACATGTAACATTTGACGCAGGTGTTGGAAAAATTAAATAAGCACCAAATACTAGAACACCTCAAGAAGTGTGAGTTTGTGCAGCATCATTTGGTGTATTTGGGGTATGTGATAGGTGGAGTAGAGTTGAAGCTAGATCCTACCAAGATGGAGGCCATCATGAAATGGTATATGCCTACAAATGTTTATGAGGTCAAGAGTTTCATTGGGGAAACATAGTACCTAAGGAAATTCATAGCCTCATTTTCCATGGTAGCAACAACGCTCCATGCCATAACATCAACTGGCAAGAGTTTCTAGTGGGAAAATGTAATATTCCCAAATGGGGAATGCAACAATATATGAACATAAAAATGGAAATAGAAGTGTAGATCAACTCACTAACATTGAATACCAATATGGAGACATATCATAATGTATTATATCAGCAAATCAATACATAATAGTGAGGCATGAATCATATACAATGAGGAAACAAGCCTCCCATAAGCAATCACTCATAAATCTGAACTGCTGCTATAATACAAAATGCTGGAAGACTGCTACAACACAGTTATAAATACACTACTAAAGAAAAAGAATGTACAAAATATGTAGGGCTGATATATGCCTCAAAGGATATTCCCAATACAGATCTAGGCTTAATACAAACTCCTACAAAGAACCCGGAAAGGGGTTTTCAGAAATACACCATATACAAGATGGGATCTAAAGCCCTAGAGCTGAAGATTCACTGCAAACTAAAGCACATGAGTTTAGAAGGCTGAAATATAGTATATATGATGTAGATCCCCTCAAAGGCCTCCTCCAATGAAAGGGTGAACCCTTCAATCACAGGAAAACACTCCAAAGGAGCCACAAGATCCCTCACTGAAGTTTCCCTAAAAAATAATGCAATTCCTAGTTGGAACAGTGCTAGAAATTATGGGAAATAGTGGCCTAGTTCCAAAGATCTGAAATATGTCCAAGAGCCCTCCAAACTAATCTCCCAAGTGAAGGAATCCTTCCTCCAATGAGAAACAAGCTCAGAAAGTGGGTTTCTCAACCCTCCACTGCAACACCCTGCAACACAGCACAATAACCTATAGAAATTGTGATGATGAAGAAAGATCTAGCTTTGCCTGCAAACCAGAATGTGGAAATGAATGCAATTCTCTCCCAAGAGGCCTCTCAAGGAAAGAGATGGGATTCCTACTCGGGAACACCCGGTGCTAAAGATCACAGCAATCTCAACTAAACAACTAAAGAATGCAAGTAGTATGAACAGACCATATACAAAATAATGATCCAAAACATAACCTCATATGGTTTCCATCCTCTTCCTTATATAGATTATGAGCTTCCTTGCCCTTTTCCCCACTCAATTAGGTCATTTCCTTCATGAAATCAATCTCCCTCCAAAACTGCGTTATTCCTCAATTAATCTCCACTCCTCCATAAAAACACTGTTGACTTGGTCAAAGTTGACTGAATCAACATGATCCAACCCCTGTTCACACTTGGAGGTGCTTTATTTAGCTGCTAAAAATGTCTCCTTTCACACTTGAAGTGTTTTTATTACTGCTTAGGAGATTTATGGGCCTCCCCACCCACTTATTCACCTACCTAGTGATAAAACAAACTATAATATTCCATTTAGCTGAAGGCTAAATTTTGGGAATATTACAATCCTCCCCTCCAAAATGTTTCTTGTCCTCAAGAAACTATATAGGGAGAGAAAAAATCCTCCCCTCCTCCTCTTGTGGCCTCCTCATCAATAGTCCCCACCACTGCTCAAGATAATCTGCAATAAATCTGCCCTCCAATGGCTCCTCCCAAGTATGAAAAACCCAATGGTTCACATCATGAAAAGGTGGAAGATGTAAGTGGAAACCTTCTTTCTATCCAATGGCCCCCTCAAGGTAGGAGTGATGAAAAAAATGGGAAACCTCATTCCCAATGAGAGACTCCCATACCCATGCTATCATCCAAATGAAATGAGCCATCCTAGGTAGCTCATCAAAGAAATCCTCAACCCCTGGTTTATGCAATGTATTGGGGCTGCATGGAGAGATTAGATTTTTCCATCCAAGTTTTTTCTCTCTCCATTTATGGTAAGTACGGGGCTGTTGCTGATCTTGGGCTAAAATGTCACGGCCTCCAAGAATGGCCCAAGTTACCCCACCAAACAAATCAGCCATGAAGTGCCTCCTCCAAGAACTCAAGTTCTCCAAATGGCTCCTCCCATATGAAGAAAAGAGATGTAGTGTGGCAATCATGGTTTGCCCATTGTTTCTCCTGAAACATGCAACATGTAAATTAGGGAGAATCATACTCCCAATGGGCACCTCCAACTGTTGTGCCACTCTCCCAACAAAGCTTCCCATAAACATAAGAACATCACTAACATATGGAAGCAAAAACCAATGAAAATAAGTTGCCATATGACAACCGGGAGGTGGATCATAGTTCCACATATGGAACCAACACAGTGCATCCCCTGCCTACCTCAAATTAAATAATAACAAGTGCCCTTCCAGCCACAATCATCCTACAATATAGGATCATGAAGGTAAAATGTGGTGTCAATGGTGCACACGAAGAATCACGTGGCTTCCCCCACAAACCACCCATAGAATAACCAACCTAAATGCTGCAATTGGCCTTAAGTACATCATAATATAATATATAAGAGGGAATAATCCTCCTTGGTACAACATGTTGCTCATATAAAGTAAAGAAGTACAAATCATAATGCAAAAATGTACCTTCTCTCCTATGTACTTTTGTCATTGAGCTGAAATGGCTCAACTGAAAATTCTCCCTCACTCTCAAAGAGTAGGGAAGTGGTTGTGACAACCTATCCATCACCATCTAGGCTATGCATCTCTCCTCATGCTGATATACATCCTGTTGAATGCCCTCCCAAGTGAACTCCTCCATCAAAGAATGAAATGCATCAAAGTGCATGGAAAGAAAGTCCACATGTGCTGCATGTAGTAGCTTCCTCTTGAGCTCAAAAACTCTAGTCAAGAAGACTTTTCCATAAGAATAGATGATCTCATCAACCACCATGTATCTATCATCTCCCTCCGGGTCATCAAGAATCATGCAAGCACCAAGATCCTTGGAGTACTCTACCAAAAGTTGAGACCTCCAATATGGATCAATCCTCTTAAGAGACGACGCTGAAGATCTGAAATGTGAAGATCTCCACATGCTGGTGTCTTCTCCTTTGACATCCCTCATGCCAAATCCATCCTCCAAAGTGTTTCCATGCCCATCATGCAACTGCTCATTCTAAAATAGAAGTGGGGGGCTTTGGAAATTGGCCTCCCATGAGAAGCTACCATCCAAAAAGAACCTCTTGATCTTGGCCAATATAAGCATGAGTGGCCTCCATCTACTCCAATGTATGGAGGATCCCTTCCTCAAGGGAAGTACCCTCTTGTTGGAACAGGGTCCTCCAAAGGCTACGAATTAGGATAGTTTTGAGTATTTTTGTATATTTTTGGCATATTTTAGTCTAGCGCAGGGGTTTTGGGGTGGGTCAAAGCCCCGAAAGCATTGTAATGTGTCAAAGGGTAGGCCTAGAGTCTGTAAACCACGGTTTGCAGACCACAAGAAAGATTAGGCTATATCGTTATAAATAGAAGGACATTTTGAGTCAATGGGGATGATGAATTAAGATTGGTGTGAATTACGAAATAATAGATCTATTTGGGTTATTGGGGGGAAGGACTCCTGTCGACTGTGTGTGCGGAGATCCTCAGTCCTGTTGTGTGTGGACCCTACTGCTGTGTGCGCAGGTTGGGTTTTGGGTACTGTAAAAGGATCTGAAGGATTAATGAAAGTGGAAGGTTGTTGGAATATCTGAATCTGTTAATGCAAATCTCTGATATCTGCTATGTTATGTTAAGCTACAAAGTTAACTGTGTTATTTTCTTATGCTGCATTGACATCTGATCTGGATCTGTCTGTTATACTTTATGCAAGAATATCTGTGATAGTTGCATTATTTTTCTGTGAATTTATGATCTGTTTTTTACTGTGATTATAATTGGTATTTCGCATGTGGATGCAAAGGGATCTATAGATCTAGGTTTTGCGATATATGATCTAGTGATTATGAGGTTGAACATAGCTCTGATTGACTTACCTACCCTCTCACAGGGTGTGGAAACCTGGTTACAACACCCTCCCTTACTTCTTCAGGTGGGACTTTGGCTTGCGCAAGTAGGTCACTGCCGAAAGGGCCAGTAGTATAGGGGTTTGTTGGCAAACCTTAACCTCCGAACTTGGGTCAGGACCCCTCGATCCAAAAAATGGTTCCATTGCCGAGACTGTGAGCATTTTGAGAGAGGGATCAGGTAATGCCAAGGCCGTATTGGAAACAAAATAAATTGATGAATGGTTTGAACAGCAAGTTCAGGAATTCGTAGTAAAAGAAAACCGCAGTAAGAGGTTGACTACCAAAGAGTGGAAGAATAAGTATATTTTCACGAAGATCTACGAGATATTCTTTGTAACATTTGTGATCGAGCTCCAGGAGTGGCTCGCAAGGTTGGTCAAATTTCAGAAGTGTTGGAAGGATGAGCGGGTCACACAGTGGACCCCTGAATTGATCCAGCAATTAGAGAAGACTGATAAAACCATCACTCACACGATGGACCACTGGGTGGATAGTGTGCTAGGAGGGTTCATGAAAAAATTTTCCATCGATTAGTTCATCTCCTACTCTGAAGCAGAGCGAAGATTCTTCAAGGGATTCCAGGGTAAGTTTCTAAAGACCTTACCATTGCTGATTAAGATATTACTGTGCGAAAAGAGTATTTTGTGTAGCCACACTGAATGAATGACCTCTGATCTGGACGGGAGTACGACACGAAGTGGCAAATACTATCGGACCAACCAAGAAGGAGATATATCTATCTATAGTCTGGTAAGAGAAGCAACTGCATAGAGTCCTCCAGCCATGCCACTTTCAAACTAGCATAGGGGTAGGAATTCACCTACACCTCTGCCACCACCGGAAGATGACATGGTTGCGCACATGAAGTTGCCTACCTTTAAGGTGTGGGAGATGAAGACATGGATCAATTCCGGCTTGTCACATAATCGGTATGGACTGCGTAGAACGTAGCTAGTGATGTGGTGAAGAGGGCACAACTGTCCCTTGCCTTCGAAGGAAGAGCTTTGGACTAGTACATGGGATACATCGGCCAGCATGCAAGCACAACCATTGAAGAGATTAAGAACGTCTTGAAGCAATAGTTCAAGAAGCCTAAGTCCTACTCTAAAATAGTGGTTGACCTAAAGGATTTCAAGCAAGGGCCTTCTGAGTCTGTGTGGGAGGTCGATCAATGACTAAAGAAGGTGATCAGAGAAGGAGGATTTCACAATGATGACAGAAAACACATGGAATGGTTCATAGCCATGCTGCTGCCTCACCTGTGTGTGCCTATGGGTCACCAAATTTTTGAATCGTAGGAAAAATCCCTGGAGGTCAGTATGAAGTTAGAAGTTGCACCCAGAGATGATACTCAGCTGGGCATCCAACATATCCAAGGACAATTAGAGGCGATGCACATGGAGATCCAGAATCTACAAAAGGAGCAAGGAGCAGAGGCTAGCCCTGAAATATGGTGCATATGATGTAGGACAAATGGTCACACCAAGGATAACTACCCTTTGTTAGCAGAATTTATGCAGGCCAGGGGACCTAGTCTGTTGCGGCCTAGGGAAGTTGCAGGATCAAGTGGGCCGGCACTATGGTGCGATGATTGTCAGGTTGCAGGGCTGCACGACACAAACAACTGTCCCCGCCTTGCTACTTATGTCCTTGAAGTAAAGCAATAATGGTGCAGTTTTTGCAGGTCGGTAGGACACGATGAACAGAACAACTAGACGTATTATTTGATGATCGATAAAGGGAACCTCTATAGGGTACATTCGGATCCATCCTCGCCAATATCCCTCTTGAGCACAGGTGGTTCCCTAGCCAGGGGCGGTGGAGATGGAAGAGGTGGAAGCACAGGTCAGGGATGAAGGAAACTAATCTATTATAACTGTGGAGAAGTAGGACAGTTTTCCAGGGACTATCCAAACCCTACAAGGCAGTCCTACCAATATTGTAGACAGCTGGACCATGCGATTGAAGACTGTCTAATCTTGATAGCAAATATGCAGGAGAAGCAACCGACACCTACGCAGAATGTGCAGAGGGTTAAGGCTGAACTGCAAGACAAAGATCCAAGCATGAATGTCGTAACACGTAGTGGGATGGCCACCGGGGGGCCTGGGGAGAAGATTGCGACCGAACCTCTGATCCGACAAGCAGTTATCAAGCAGGAAGGTTTGGATCTAAAAAAGGAAAAAGAAACATTTTTCGCAGCTTGCAAAGACTTTGCTGAGGTAGAGGCATCTACTTGGCAGCCGCCGGGAGACCTCAAGGAAGATGAGGAGGTCAAACCATTTTTACAGGCATGTATAAAGCTGCTGCGGAACCCAAAGGTTGTGGAAAATATTCAAGTATTAATAGATAGCTACGCAACATGACCTAGCCTCCCCCCAAAAATCATGGACGTACACAAACTATATAGATATAAGAAATGCACTAGTAGGGATATGCGACTGACTACGCAGATCGGTGATTACGAGATGGATCAGGTTATTTTGGACCTAGGGTTAGATTCGAATGTATTACCTAAGCAGACTTGGAAACGAATGGGGGAACCTAATTTGGAATGGTTCACTATCCAGCTGCGTATGGCCAATCGACAGAAGATCATACCCTTGGGGAGACTATCGAAGATCATGGTGGATATCACAGGGGTCAAGGTTCAAGCTAATTTTAAAGTTATTTAGATTGTAGAAGATGTGGACCCCTACCCTGCACTCCTAGGCTTGGATTGGGCCATCGATATGGGAGGCATCATTAACCTAAAGAAGAGAAGCATGGTATTTGAAAATAATAGTACAAGGGTAATAGTACCATTAGATCCTTTGAAAGGTCAACGATACATAGAGCCGGTGCATGACGAAGAGGATGTGGATCACATCTATTAGTTGACTGCGCGGGATGAAGATTGGATCAACCCCATGGAAGATGGAGTAAACTACTGGGAAAATGATAGTGAATTCTTCTCCGACTCCGATGGGGAGATAGAGAATTGTCAAAATTGGTTACATAATGTCTCTGCGTTGCGATGTCTTTGGGTCACAAAGAACTTCCGCTGCATTTCCTCAGAGGTAAGAGATTTAACCTATTTTTATGGTTCTGGTAATGTTAAGGACTTTTTGTGAGAATTTGAAGCTGAGGTTCCCAGAGAACGAAGGTTATGGGTCCTTAACCTAGCTATGCATGCAACCCTTGCACGATGGTGGGATATGCATAAGGGAGCTTTCCAAGAGTGGGAGGATTGTCGAGACATGATGCTCCTGCGATTTGAGACTCTGGTAGAGGTGCGGGTCAAGCTGTTCCTTGGCCTAGGGGATCCGTGTGAATACATGGTTGCATGGATGGAGACGTGGGGTGATCGAACTATAGAAGATTGGGTTCACTTATTCAGTCATGTGTTGGGTCCAATCCCTACTGCATCTAGATCCGGAGCTACATCAACGCACCCGCCACTGGGAAACTTTGAAGAGTGACTTCATAGGAACATATGTACTGATAGGGGGTTTCGAGGCACTTTACGAAGCTCTGCAGGACATAGACACATTTGTGTTTGGAAAATATGGCTCCTCTGCAGTATTCGGGGCACCGACATGGGAAACGTAGATGCAGGATATTTTCAACTGCCGCAACTTGGCAAGGGAGGAAGGTGAAGATGATCCGTGGTTTGTCTCAATCTCGGAGTTGGAAGGGGAGTGCGCCATTGAAGGACCTCCAATGAAAGAACTGGATTTCACTAAGCCTCTCAAGCTGCGCGAAGTAAACATTGGGATGAAAGAGCACCCTAAGTTGGCTAAGATTGGGGACTACTGAGATGAGGATACAGTAGGAAAAGTGGTTGAATTACTTACAAAATACCAGGACTTGTTCCCGAAAAATTTTTCAGAGCTGAAGGGAATCACGGGGGACTTAGGGGTCATGCATATCACTCTCAAACCCGATGCGCGACCCATAAAGCAGCGACCTTACAGGTTGAACCCCAAGTATAAGAAGAAGTTCAAGGATGAAATCAATAAAATGCTTGCTGCAGGTATCATCGAGCCTGTTAAAGAGTCAGACTGGGTTAGTCCAATGGTGGTTTAGGAGAAAAAAACTAAGGGGGAGATTCAGATCTGTGTGGACCTGCACAAGTTGAACGATGCCTATGTTCATGATCCATTCTCGACACCATTCTCAGACGAAATCCTAGACAACGTGGAAGAACAGGAAGCATACTCCTTCACGGACGAGTTCTTAGGATACCATCAGATCAGAATCACACTTGAGGACTACAAAAAAACCATGTTCTCCACTGAGTGGGGATCTTTTCAGTATACTGTCATGCCGTTTGGACTCAAAAATGCCCCTACTATCTTCTCGCGATTCGTCGTCGCAGTGTTCAAAGAATTCATCCACAAGTTCCTCGAGGTGTATTTTGATGATTGGACTGTCTTTGGCTTGGTAAAGGCACACGTATCAAACCTGCACATGATGTTGGATGCCTACCGGGAACACCAGATTTCCCTAAATATAAATAAGTGTATCTTCTGCATACCCTTACGAATCTTGCTCGGCCACATAGTTTGTTGGCAAGGACTAATGGTAGATCCTGCAAAAATCATAGTTATCATAAAATTTCCAGTACCAACCACAAAGAAACAATTGTGCTCGATCCTTGTACACATGGGCTACTACAAGAAATTCATTCAAGGCTATGCACTGATTACTGCCCCTATGGAAAAATTTCTCAACAAGGATGTTTCGAGCTTTTGGAATGACGAATGTTAAAAGAGCTTCGAGTTACTTAAAGAAAAGATGGTCTCGGCACCTATTCTCATCTTTCTTGATTGGGAGAAGGTATTTCATGTTCACGTTGATGCGTCAGGCATTTCTCTCAGGGCTGTCCTTATGCAACCAGGAGAAGGAGATATTGACCATCTGGTTGCTTTTGCAAGTAGGCAACTCTCTGGTGCGGAACACAACTACTCCACCACAGAGCAGGAGGGATGGCCATGGTCTACACTTTGTAGAAATATCGACATTACATGTTAGGAGGACACTTCAAAATGTTCACAGACCATGCAGCGTTAAAGTACCTGGTAAATAAGCCTATGTTGGGGGGAAAATATGTCGATGGCTACTGCTATTTCAGGAGTAGGACTTTGAAATCATCGTCAAGCTGGGAAAGTTGAATGTAGGGCCGGGTCACTTGTCCCGAATAGAGAGTGGCGAGGAGCCAACCAACTTGGAGGCTGGATTTCCTGACGCGCATATATTTTATATTAAGGTAGTAGATGCACACTTCACTGATATCATTCAGTTCTTGACTACTGGGACGACACCTCCAGAGTACTCTGTACAGCAGAAGAAAGAGTTAGTCACCCGGGCATCATATTTTACCATCATCGCATGTCATTTATATAATATGGGAGGAGATGAAGTATTGTGGCGATATGTTTTGGACCATGAAAGGCACGCTATCTTGGCAAAGGCTCATGACGGAGTAGTATGAGGTCACTACGTAGGAAATGCAGTGGCGCAAAAGATCTTGAGAGCTGGGTTATGGTGGCCAACCCTGCATAGTGATGCCCACGACTATTGTAAAGCCTGCGATACGTTCCAATGAATAGGGAGGTCATGCCACAAAAATTGAATGCCCTTTCAATCAAAAATGGCTCTATAGAAATTTGATAAGTGGGCTATCGATTTCATCGGGCCTATCAACCCACCAGGTAAGAAGATGGGTGCATGCTACATTATTACTGCCACTGATTATGTAACCAGGTCGGCAGAAGCACAAGTAGTAAAGGATTGTCCTACAGATATTGTTGCGCATTTCATCTTTGAATAAATCCTGACTAGATTTGGATGTACAAAGATCCTCATGAGCAACAGAGGTATGCACTTTGTTAATGAAACAATCCAAGCTTTGATTGAGGAGTTCCGGATCCATCATGCGAAGAGCACACCATATCACCCACAAGCAAACGACATGGTTGAAGTTTTTAATAAAATCTTGGAGAAAGTGTTGACAAAGGTATGCAATGATGATCGTAGCGATTGGGACGTGCGCATCCCATCGGTCCTCCGGGCCTATCGAACAACCTGCAAGAAGCTAACATGAAAAACCCCATTTAGGATGGTTTATGCCCATGGAGTATATTGTTCCTAGTCTAAGTATCACAGCATTTACGAACATGGTAGAACTCGACATCATGGAGGAGTGATTAGCGTAGCTTATGACTTTGGAGGAAGATTGGTTTCTTGTAAATTTCCATCAGCAAGTTCAGAACGCCCGCGATAAAGCCTGGCACGATCGAAATATTCGCTAGAAGACATTCGCGGAGGGCGAATTGGTCCTCTTATATGATAGCCAGTTTGAAAAGCATCCTGGGAAGTTCCAGTAGCATTGGCTTGGTCCCTACACAATTAGGGAGATCATAGATGGCAGAGTGGTTAGGCTAGCTACCCTGCACGGTGATATGCTACTAGGCTACGTCAATGGTAGTTGGCTCAAACCATATCAGATCAAATGAATCTATGGCCAGAGTAGCCATACAGGTGCAGGTAGAGACCCCACCACCATAGTGACTGAGGAGGAGTCACAAGATTGTGTTGGGGGATTGCTGGAATAGGGTCCTCCAAAGGTTGCGAATTGGGATATTTTGAGTATTTTTGTATATTTTTGGCATATTTTAGTCTAGCGCAGGGGTTTTTGGGTGGGCCAAAGCCCCGAAAGCATTGTAATGGGTCAAAGGGTAGACCTAGAGTCCACAAACCATGGTTTGCGGACAACAGGAAAGATTAGGCTAGATCGTTATAAATAGAAGGAAATTTTGAGTCAATGGGGATGATGAATTAAGATTGGTGCGAATAATGAATTAATAGATCTGTTTGGGTTATTGGGGGGAAGGAATCCTGCCAGATGTGTGCATGAAGATCCTTAGTCCTACTATGTGCGCAGGTTGGGTTTTGGGTATTGTAAAAGGATCTGAAGGATTAATGAAAGTGGAAGGTTGTTGGAATATCTGAATCTATTAATGTGAATCTATGATATCTGCTATGTTATGTTAAGATACGAAGTTAACTGTGCTATTTTCTTATGCTGTGTTGACATCTGATCTAGATCTATCTGTTATACTTTATGCAAGAATATTTGTGATAGTTGCATTATTGTTCTGTGAATTTATGATCTATTGTTTACTGATTATAATTGGTATTGCGTATGTGGATGCAAAGGGATCTATAGATCTAGGTTCTGAGATATAAGATCTGGTAATTGTGAGGTCGAACGCAACTCTACTTGACTTACCTACCCTCTCCCAGGGTGCGGAAACCTGGTTCCAGCACCCTTCCATACTGCTTCGGGTGAGACTTTGGCCTGCGCAAGCAGGTCACTGCCGATGGGCCAGTAGTATAGGGGTTTTTTGGCAAAACTTAACCTTCAAACCTGGGTCATGACCCCTTGAGCCAACACCTCTGTTTCTCCAAACCCATGGAGAAGCTCCCTTGCACCATAGTGGTGCCATCCCCCATCACTGCAACAACTTCTGTCAGCGCAGAATATGTAGTGAGAGTGGGTAATTCTGAAAATGGGAGAATGTCTCCCTCATCCTTAAGTCTACCCCAAAATCTCTGCGCTGTAATAGACCCCTCCAAAGTATCCACCCCTCCAGGATCTAAGAGTGATGCAACCCAATGTGAAGCATCTCTCATCATCTCCCGATTTGGTGGTCTCCCTGGTGGAATGCCTCCATGCACTGAGACATCAATGCCAAGAGTAGACTGTACATATGGATGGACAACTTTGTCCCTACCCTCACTGCGCAAATCAGTCTACATCTTCTGTGCATCAACCTTCTGAAATAGATATGGGTGTGTGCTTCTCACCATGTGATGCTGGTCATCCTCCCTACCTTCTCCTTCCATCTGCAAGGTTTCACAATCATGTTGTTCATTGAATGTGCCTTGACCTCCACATATGAAATCCTCAGGAACTTCTTGAAATGATACAATAATTCCTCTTGTTGGATCAAGTGCTCCATCTACCTCTATATGAGGTGCTAGATATCCTCTAGATATGACAGCGTTGTTGCCCCCAGCCTTCTATTCTTCCTCAATATGAATGGGAGTCACTTTATCAATAAGAGGATCCTCTTTTAAAAAAGGGATCTTCATGCCCTCTTGTCCAAGAATAGGAGACAAAGATCTTGCCTCTAGCAAAGTATTATGCAAGATGTGAGCCTCTTTAACAATTTTCTGAAATGGAGTTGAGTTTATAAGTCCTTTCAACCCATGCAAAAGTTTCATTTGTTTTGGTTTGTTTAACTCCATCAAAGGGGTTCGAGAATGTTTTCCATCAAACCTTTCCACTAGCCTCCTAGTGAAATTTGCACAAGTAGATGTATGTGCATTTTTTAAAGAAAATGACTCAAATATCCACCAAGCATAGAACTTACCTCCAAAATGCAGTGCTGCAACTTTGATGGCTTCCTTCTCTTAAACTTGGTGCTGTTGCAAATAGGTGTCTAGCTCCTCCACCCAAGCTCTTGCTAAAAATTTCTGTGAACCATCAAAAGTAGATAGAAAAAATCTACCCATATCATGTTGCTTCCTCCTCTCCACCTTGATCTTGAAAAACTCTTGGAAGGTGATATGATCTCTGAACCTCTTAGTTTGAGATTCATATTCTTGCAGATAATCCCTAAGAGTCTCCTTCTTAGGCATTTATTCTTCTTTCATCTCCCTCATAGTAGATCTGGGCATATGATTGCACTGTGAATCATAGTGTGTGGCTACATGCTCACACTCATCATGTGAAAATCTAGAGTTTTCTTTAGATCCAAACTCCTTTGGAGATTCTCTCTCCCTTCTCATCTTCTTGAGATCTCCTTTAATGCTCTGCATAGTTTGAAAGAGAATCTTCGAGAGATCCTCCTCCTCTCTTCCTCCAAATAATGGAGTCTTATTTTTGTTTTTCTGTACATCTCTTCTTTTTCTTATTCTCCTGATAGCATAATGGCTGAGATCCACAGGCTGAGCCAAGATTATGCTCTGATACCACTGTAATATTCCCAAATGGGGAATGCAACAATATATGAACACAAAACTGGAAAAAGCAGTGTAGATCAACTCATTAAAATTGGAGACCAATATGGAGACATATCATCATGTATTATATCAAAAAATCAATACATAATAGTGAGGCATAAATCATATACAATGAGGAAACAAGCCCCCCATAAGAAATCACTCCTAAATCTAAACTGTTGCTATAATACAAAATGCCGAAAGACTGCTACAACGTAGTTATAAATACACTACTAGAGAAAAAGGATGTACAAAAGATGTAGGGCTGATATATTCCTCAAAGGATATGCCCAATATGGATCTAGGCTTAATACAAACTCCTACAAAGAACCAGGAAAGGGGTTTTCATAAATACACCCTATACAAGATGGGATCTAAAGCCCTAGAGCTGAAGGTTCACTACAAAATAAAGCACATGAGTGTAGAAGGCTGAAATATAGCAGATATAATGTGTATCCCCTCAAAGGCCTCCTCCAATGGAAGGTTTAATCCTTCAATCACAGGAAAACACTCCAAAGGAGCCACAAGATCCCTCACTGAAGCCGCCCTAAAAAATAATGCATTTCCCAGCTGGAACATCATTGGAAATGATGGGAAATAGTTGGCCTGGTGCCAAAGATCTAAAATATGTCCAAGAGCCCTCTAAACTGATCTCTCAAGTGAAGTAATCCTTCCTCTAATGAGAAAATAGCTCAGAAAGTGGGTTTCTCAACCCTCCACTACAAAACCCTGCAACATAGCACAATAACCTACAGAAACTATGTTGATGAAGAAAGCTGTAGCTTGGCCTAAAAAATAGAATGTGGAAATTAATACAATTCTCTCCCAAGAGGCCTCTCAAGGAAAGAGATGGGATTCCTGCTCGGGAACACCCTGTGATAAACAACACAGCAATATCAACTAAACAGCTGAAGAATGCAAGTAGTCTAAACAGACCATATACAAAATAATAATAAAAAACATAGCCTAATATGGCTGCCATCCTCTTACTTATATAGATTATGAGCTTCCTTGCCCTTGGCCCCACTCAATTAGGTCATTTCCTTCATGAAATAAATCTCCCTCCAAAACTGCGTTATTCCTCAATTAATCTCCACTCCTCCATAACAACGCTATTGACTTGGTCAAAGTTGACTAAATCAGCATGATCCAACCCCTGTTCACACTTGGAGGTGCTTTATTTAGCTGCTAAAAAGGTATCCTTTCACACTTGAAGTGTTATTATTTCTTCTTAGGAGATTTATGAGCCTACCTAGTGATAAAACAAACTATAATATTCCATTTAGCTAAAGGCTAAATTTTTGGAATATTACAGAAAAATGTCAACAAAGGGATTTCAAGGAGCTAAATAAGAAAATCAATAAAGTACCAGTTTTGGCATTACCAAACTTGCAACAATCCTTTTAAGTGGAGACATATGTGAGTGGGTATGTTATGGGAGCAGTATTGATGCTGGTAGGAAGGCCTATATCCTACCATTATGAAGTATTTCAAGGGGTAGTTCTTAAATACCATACCTACAACAAGGAGCTTTATGCCCTAGTGAAATTTGTGAATAAGTGGACGCATTATATGATGGATAAGGATATGGTAATCCACACAGATCACCAACACTATAGTACTTGAAGGGCCAGAGTAAGGTATAATAGACCAAGCATTACAATTGGATGGGGTTTCTACAGTAGTTTCATTTGGTGATCAAGTACAAGAAAGGAAACATAAACAAGTTTGAAAAAATGCTTTCAAGTCCATCCATATCAAAGATCATAACTTCAGAGACTCTTATTCACATGGATCCATTCACCCATTATGCATATAGAGAGGCCTATTCAGAGGATGAGGACTTCAAGGAGGTATTTTAGCAGTTGCAGAGTCAGAGTCATGTGCACGACAAAAACAACACCATTGACTACCATCTCCAGGATGGGCTACTCTACAAGCTAGATAAGTTATCTATTCCTAAACGTGAGTGATTGAGATGATTAGCTTAGTCTCACAACTCCAAGGTTGCAGGGCACTTTGGTGTAGGCAATACTATGGCTAACTTGCATAGATATGTGTATTGGCCCAAGATGCAAGAGTACGTAGCTAGGTTCATAAGGGGATGCATTATTTGTTGTACCAGCAAGCCTAGAAATATAAAATATGGTCTATATCATCCCTTACCTATACACACTCATCCTTGGGAAAGAATTTCCATGGAATTTGTGGGAGGTTCACCAAGAACCAAGAAGGGACATGTCTACCTATTTATGGTAGTTGATAGGTTTAGCAAGATGTGTGTCATTATTCCCTGTAAAAATACCTTCAGTGAGAAATAAGCAACAAACTTATTCCTTGGATAGGTCTTAGTGCACTTTGGGATACCAAGGAGCATCATTTCAGACATGGATACAAGACGTGTTAGTGAATTCTAGACTACATTATGGGAGAAGATGGACACGAAGTTGAAGAGATATACAACATTTGATCCACAGACAAATGGACATATAGAATTATTCAATAATAATTTTGTGCAAATTCTAAGGGGGATACAACCAAAAGTGTCTGAAGACATAGGGTGAAAATATGGTATATATACAAAGTTCTTATAATACAGCAGTTGATACTTCTACAAGAAACTCTCCATTTGAAACATTTTTTGGATATTTTCCACCTTCACCTTTGGATATTGAATATGGAAAAAAATGAGGAGTGAGGTAATATATTACAAGAGATGCATTAAGGGTTGAAAATTTTATAGAGAATATCATGCATATCCATATACAGGTACAAGAGACATTACAGAAGTTGTAAGATAAATATAAGGATAGGCATGATGAACACAAAACAGAGAAACCGTTCAAGGTGGGAGACAGAGTATGGCTACACTTGAACAGGGAGAGGCTAAAGGGGCCTAGTAGGAAAATCAAGGCTTTGAGGTATGGTCCCTTTGAGATACTGGAAAAGGTGGGGGATAATTCATATTGACTCAGTCTACCACCATATATGCACACTTAGTTGTGAATGTAGATAATTTGAAACTCTATGAGATTGCCATGCTAGATCAGGAAGAGGAATAGGTCCTACATTCCATGGAGGATTTAGGACCATATTCTTAGGTAGATTTCTCATAAAATACAGTTTTGCAGAAGAGGTCCAGAACTACAAGATAGGGGAAATGACCTTTGCCAGATTGGATTGAAAGGACAACTTGAAGGTAAAGCTAAATGGTACAATAGAGAGAAGGTGTGATGCAGGAGCATTCCGCTTCCAAGTAAAAATGTAATTTGACTAAAGTAGGAATATTTTCATTTAGGGAGTTGGTTCCCTAATTATGTGAAATTATTTAATTCAATGTATTTTCTTATGTTTCTAGAATAATTGTATATAAATGATTTAATGTGAGGATTGATGTAATAAAATATTCTTTAAATGATAGATCTCGAGAGTATTTGGGAGATTTAGATGGATTTTATAGTTATTTGGATATATGAGAGGATTTTTTGGATCTGGAGATCTAGAGATAGGGATTTGTTGAAGAATTTGTGGATCTGAAATAATTCTATTTTAGAATTCCCTTTTGCATATACTTTGTAAGCTGAAAGTCATAGGAGGATTAGAGAGAGGACTTGGGGGCTGAGAGTGGCCATAAGGTCAAGAGGGTCAAATGATGTAATTCATGACAAAATCCTTTTTAATTATTTGTATATAATATAGGATCACGTTTTTTCAAGTGTATTTGGATTGTGACTCCCTAATTACAGTAATGTCGAGCCAATGTTTACAAATATCAAGTCTAGTATGTGTGTGTGCAACCATTTGATGTTGCAGGGATTAAAGCTCAAGTGTAGTATCTCTTTGGAGAAGTGAAGGAAAGAATCCCTTGATTTTCCCACACATGGTTCAAGGATAATATCATTGATCAACCGAGTGATCAATGATCCGATGCAAAGGAAGATCAAAGTGAGCAACAGAAGTGTCAATGCATAGAGAAACCAAGTCGTGATCTCATACACAAGAGTTGGGAGGAAAAGAAGCCAAGAATAAAGTTAGAGGAAGAGTTGAAGAATATAGGAGTGGAATTCTTAGGCATTTTTGGATTGACAAGAAAACTTTAGTTAACAACTACGGGAGACAGAACTATCAATTAACAGTGTCAGGATAAAGGGTTATAAGTCATATATTTTATTAAATAAGTGATGATAATGTTTGTCTCTTAATGGCGCTGGGAGAAAAAAATAAAATTTTGTTAAGCTAAGTGTTTCATTTAACATTGCTCGGCTAGGACCCCAAAAGCCCAAAGTTTCGCTGATTAATATTTCTCAAGAGTTAGGCACCGGGCTAGTGCGAAAAAAAATTGACGAAGGCAACAGAAAATAAGAAAATTTTCCGTTTCCCGAAGTATTCAAGCTCGGAAGCATTTTTAATAGGGAGACGAGCATTATCGTTATCCATACATGTGGATGGGTGACATGCCCCAATATGTCGTGATCCTTAGGGTCCAGAGGAAGTAAACCTCCTTCTAACATAATGATTGATTGGTTGCATGTTGGCCTTGCCTCTCCTTTGTGAGTCAAAAAATAAAAATAAGTGCATCATTAACTAGTTGTCCTCCATATTATCATTTTCACATGTTATCTCCAAATACCTACCAAAAATTTAATATATGCCAAAAAAATGGTGTAGGGAAAAATAACGAGAAGGGGGGGTGAATCAGTATTTATAACTCACTGTAAAATTTTACTTTTTCTTTACTGATTTATATATGCAACTTTAATGAACCCAAAAAGTGTATACACGTGGCTATCTTTAGGAAAACTTGCATATGTCCAAAGATCTTATTATGCAGATAATTCTTTACTTAGATCAGTGCATCATTTATTCATCATATGTTCAGTAAGCAGTAAGTATGTGCAGTAAGAACAAAATAAATCATCACACATAAGAAACACACATGAACACCAAGATTTAAGGTGGAAACCCAAGTTGGGAGAAAACCACTGTTGTTTTCATCTCTGTCTTCAATATTTATTATAAAGAAAACTACTTATAATATTGAACTGTCGCAGACCCATACCATAACGCAAGCACCCACCTGTAAAAGGCTGCAACCTTCTCTCATTCTCCATATTCTACTGGAAGGGATCTCCAACCCCCTGATCTCGTTTACCAGCCACTACTGGAAGGGAGCTATGACCCCCTGCTTCTCATTTAACAACCACTCCTGGAAGGGAGCTACTACCCCCTGATCTCATTTACCAACAACCACTGGAAGGCAGCTACAACCCCCTCACTGAAGGCTTCAACCCTCAGCACCACCGTGGACCACGTTTCATCAATTTTCACACTGGATCCAACAAATCCAACACAACACAACTTGTAGACCTCTTTTCATCATATTTTCAGACTGGACCCACTCCACACTTTTAAGCTCAAGGAACATACATCAAAATGAAACTCATAACCATATCAAATCATTCTCTTAATCATAAATCAACCAACCAACCACTGATCTTTAATCATAATCAACTAGCAGCATAATTAGTATTCAAACAACCAAGATTTGTATGAAGACATCATTAACAAACAACAATAAAACAACAAAACAGATCAGACATTTCCCTCCGCACTCTTCAGCAAAACCCTAGATCCCACACACACTTTTTCTTAACTAAACCTGTGTATATATGCACTTTTACAGAGATGAAAATGTGTATAGATCTGAAAACATGAAAATTCTACATAACTCTTTAGAATAGATAATCAACTTCAGACCTTACCCTTCATTTCAACAAACATTCGCCAATCACAGATCTAAATATTTCATAAATAGATCTAGCAAATACATATTCATTTCAAGTCTAGAGATCCTGAGCCATCATTGTATTCATAGGTGCATTATTATTTTAGATATATCAATAAACTGTAACCCATTCCATGCAGATATACTTCAGAGTGAAGTATTCATTAATACCCAGACATATGCACATTCATGTACTATGATCTTCTTCTCCTTATATATTTTTAGCCTTTACCAATAACATGAGCCAAAACCACACAAGTGCCTATGGTATTCTTAGAAGGAATCAAATAGATGACAGAAAACTCAATATTGTGGGTTAAAACCATGGTAATTCCCCTTGGTATCATAATTTTAGAGTGCAAAAGGAATACACAACTTTGCTTCTTTTTACCTGTGTGTATACGTGACCTCTCTTCATAATAATTGTGTATATACTAAATATGGATGTATATGCGGGTTGCTTGTATACCAAGTAGTGTATACATTACCTTCATACGCGGGTTGCCTTCATCAAACCTGTGTATACATTGAGAAATATTTTCTGTTTCACTTTGCTGGCACTTACTGGAATTCCTTTCTCTGTCACATCTGAACTGACCTATAGAAACATCATTTTTACATCTTTAACAAATAGGTTGCTATAAAAAGGCAACTCATCAAGTAGGTTTCAATAAAGGACAACTTCATCAAGTAGGTTGCCATCAAGGACAACATATTACATCATATTGCCAACAATCTCCCCCTTTGGACTTGATGGAAACCATGATGGTGTTTGATCACCAAAAAAGATAGATACATTAATCATAACCATTATTCAAACACCAAAATACTCTCCCCCTTTGACATAAAGGGAAAAGGGCAGATCACTATCGAAAAAAGGTTTCTCTTTCCTTATAGAAAGAAGAGCTCTGCAGATATAATGTGGATTGTATTTACCATGCTCCCCCGAAGTTCATGCTGACTCTTCAGATAAATTTTTCAATGAAGTACATGACTCTATAACTCAACTGAGTATGACCTTTCCTATCACCAAGGACTCATACTGTAATATCCCCAAATGGGAATGCACAACAGTGCTTGCTGAAATAACACACTTCTAGGAAATATATGCATAGAAATGAGTTTGTAGCACCTGGATCCCTTAGATCAGTAGATCTGGGGTCTACATCCAAAAGGAGAGAAAAAAAAAATCAAACTATGTGGGTTAAATAGATCTCCCACAACCTAGTCTATCTGAAAAACACCCAAAGAGAGGGGCCGCAGCTATATGCACACTACTGCTTCAGAAATAATGAATTTCCATCGAATATAAGTATTAGATCAATATTTTTACTTAATAATCTCATGTACATCAGTAAATTAGATCTATGGTGAAGCTAATACAGTGTACAAAAGAAAAATAGAAGTTTTACATGAAGAAACCCTCAAGATTGAGGTGTTGCAACAACATATTAAGACTGCAAAGCTTGATAGCATTATTTTTTTGATGGTACAACTGATTTATATTATGCTTAAGATCTAGAGTAGATATTTATACAAAAATATAGATCCGATACAAATCGTTATACTAGATGGGCTCCTTAATGCATTCCCCTTGGGAATCTGAGCAAATCATGAACAACAGTGAGTAGATCTGAGATCTAAGTTGCAGCCTTGGAGTAATATTAAAAAATTCTGCAGTAAATAGAACCATATGCAAATCATATATGAAGGGAACATGGATTGGATGGCCAATCCATGGATCACCACAGTGCAAGGAGAGCTCCTTAACACCATAGATCACTCCTCAAAACGTTTCTCAAACACCCTACAACTTCCCTCTTGTAGATAATGTAGTTATGGAAGGGAAAATACGCTATTAGCTTCAGTAATGATTAGGCCTGATTCCTTGATCTAAAAATGTAGTTTTAATCAGCTAATGCACTCTTCCAGGAGGATAAAAGACTCACTCACTGAGAAGAGGCACTAGATTTTCCCAGATCTGAATAGATCTAGCCTCCACTGTTGCAGCTTATAAAGAAAAAAAAACCCTGAACATGATCTTCCTGTAGTTGGAAGAAGAAGCTTGGCCCAAAGGCTTGATAGTGGACAAGATATAACAAGTCTCCTCCAAGAGTTCCTTAATGGAAGAGGTGGGATTCCCGACCAGGAAACCCAAGTGCTAAAAAACACTACTCTCAGCTATGTATAAATAGACAACACCTTTAGAAATATCAAATAATCAACCCTCTCCTTGGTGTCCTCCTCTTCCTTTTATAATATAGAAATATTGTCAAGCCCTAAACCACCTTGATGATTTAGCTTCATTCACATGAGTGGCCTCCAACATGGACTACGCTGTATCTTTAGGAGATACATTGCATCTAGACAAAACTGTTGATTTGGTCCTGTTGACCCAGTCAATTAATCTAGCCTCTTTCACACTCAAGTGTGTTTTATAAAATGGCCCAGATTTAGCCTTGTTTACCTTGGGCATTGATTTATTTTGATGTTTGTAGGAGTTTTACATGTCCTCCTTCACTTTTTTTTCATCAACATGAAAATCAAAATAAGACAAATAAAAATTGAATATTCCCATTAGCTTGGGCTAATTGGGAATATTACACATACTTACATCAATTATCCAACCAAGTGGAATTACATATTTGACTCAACTTCCCAACCAAGTGGGTTTACAAATTTTGACTCAACTACCCAACCAAGTGGGTTTACAAATTTGAAAAAGTCCTTACATGACTAAATATAACAATTTTACATCATAGGTCTCAACATGAACTTTTCATCAAATAACAGAATTGAATTTATATAACCAATACCAAAGGATCTCAAGAGAGAGATCATAATTCAACAACCAACATAATGCCAACAATGCATTACTCTCATCAAGGCTAATGCTCCCCCTAAACCTGTGCATCTTGAACACCTTCACCAACCAATTCATCAAAGCATATTCATCAAGTAGATAATCAAAACTTAATATCATATCAGCAGATATAACCATCAACATCATATCAAGAAAATTATTACTATCAACAGCATATCAGAAATTGTTCTTGAGTTTGCCTCACTATTTTTCTTATCAGAGAAAAACATACGCAACTTTCATCATTGGAACTCACGTGTATACGTAGCTTTATTTCATGAAACCCGTGTACAGAAAGTGAAATACTAAAAATTTCACAACTCCATATCCTCTTGGATTTACACATTCTGTACCTATCTTCTCTTGTCACATCAGATGTAGTGTTAGAAATAAACACAACTAGAATTCCCAAACCAATCATGGGAATCACCATATATTTCTCTCCATGTTATGATACATTACTGATTCCTATTATGTATCTCACATCACTCTTGCAATCATTATGTGAAGTAAACTTTAGAAACATATGACTGCAGTAGGATCAATATTTCCTACGTTTTTTACTGGTGCTTCTTATTTTTCTAGTTTTTCTTGTAATTTCTTATTGTGTGTTGGAGCTTCTCCAATTTCTCAGATCTGTTCATCATACTTAACTTGAAATCATTGGCCTTATGCCCAAATGAGTTACAATAGAAACAACATCCATGAAAGCATCCTTTATTTCTTGATCTATGCAATTCTTCAATAACTAGATCCCTTTCTTTTCGGAAATTATTATCATCCATGGTACAGGCCATGAGCACTTGTAGATCTTGATCAAAACATTCTTTTTCCTCATTTGAAAATCCATTATTATCTTCATTTGTATAATAACTCCTTCCTTTTTCAAACTATTTCCCTTTATCATGATTTTCTTTATAAGGAAATTTAACAGCATAATGACCAACTCTACCACAAGAAAAACACTTGAATGGAAGCTTACCTTTGAATCTTCCTGTACCTGGTTGAAGTATTCTCACAAAATTTGGTTCTTTTTCTTCTTCTGATATATAAATTGATTCCTTGAGAGCTTCCTTTTCTTTTCCTTTAGCACAGGCCTTAAACATAGCTTCTTTGAATTGTGAGGGACCTCCTCTTCTCATTTCAAAAGCAGTGAGGATACCATGCAGTTGAATAACAATGAGATTTTGCAGATCTTTCTTTTCTTCAATAGCTGACACTTTTGACTTGAACTTTGGAGTTAGAGGCCTCAATCTCTTTTCTACTAAAATAGAGTATTTTATATCTTCACCCATATTCCTCATAGAATTCACAATCTTGTCTAATATTAGGAATAAACCTGCATTACTTTCATCATCATGCATCCTGAAATTTTCATATTGCATTCTAAGAGTTTGAAGTTTAGCACTTTTTACCTTTGCATCACCTTCATGGCTCTGAATGATCTTGTCCCATATTTCCTTTGCTGAATTTAGTTACATCACTTTGACAAATTCTGTTTCTGACAAGCTTCCTAATAAAGCATTGAAAACTTTGGCATTGATTTCATATCTCTTCCTTTCTATTGCATCTGTAGGAACACTTGCTATATACTGATAACCTCCTTCCATGATTCCCCATATGTATGCTCCAAGACTTTGCAAATAAGCTCTTATTCGTATCTTCCAGAATAATAGATTATTTCCATTGAAAAGTGGTGGCTTGATAGAAAATACCCCTTCATGACTTCCCATTACAACGACTCTCCTTCAAGCAATCAAGCTTCTTCTGAAGGACCCGCTCTGATACAAATTATTGGGAAAAATACTGAGAGGGGGGGTGAATCAGTATTTATAACTCACTCTAAACTTTTAATTTTTCTTTACTAATTTATATATGTTACTTTAATGAACCCAACTAGCATATACACATAGTTATCTTTAAGAAAACTTGCGTATGTCCAGAGATATTATTATGCAGATAATTATTTACTTAGATCAGTGCATCATTCATTCATCAGATGTTGAGTAAGTAGTAAGTATGTGCAGTAAGAACATAATAAATCATCACACATAAGAAACACACATGAACACTAGGATTTAAGGTGGAAAACCAAGTCGAGAGAAAACTACCACTGCTGTCGTCTCTGTCTTAAATATTTATTATAAAGAAAAATTATTACAATATTGTACTAGCAAGACTCGTACCAGCACACAGGCACCCACCTGTAGAAGGCTACAACCTTCTCTTGTTCTCCAGATTCTACTAGAAGGGATATCCAACCCCTTGATCTCGTTTACTAGCCATTACTGGAAGGGTGCTACAACCCCCTGCTTCTCATTTACCAGCCACTCCTGGAAGGGAGGTACTACCCCCTAATCTCATTTACCAGCAACCACTGGAAGGGATCCACAACCCCCTCACTAAAGGCTTTGACCCTCAGCACCACCGCGGACCACGTTTCATCAATTTTCACACTAGATCCAACAAATTCAACACAACACAACTTGTAGGCCTCTTTTCATCATATTTTCAGACTAGACCCACTCCACACATTTAAGCTCAAGGAACATACATCAAAATGAAACTCATAACCATATCAAATCATTCTTTGTATCATCAATCAACCAACCAACCACTGATATTTAATAACCATATCAAATCATTCTTTGTATCATCAATCAAGCAAGCAACCATTGATCTTTAATTAGAATAAACAAGAAGCATAATCGGTATTCAAACAACCCAGATCTGTATGAAGACATCATTGACAAACACTAGTAAAACAACAAAACAAATAAGACATTTCCTTCCACACACTTCAGCAAAACCCTAGATCCCATACGTGCTTTTTCTTAACTGAACCTGCGTATATACACATTTTTATAGAGATGAACCTGCGTATAAATCTGCAAACATGAAAAATCTGCATAACTCTTCATAACATATAATCAAATTCAGATCTTACCCTTCACTTTAGCAAACATTCACCAGATGACAGATCTAAACATTTCATAAACAGATCTAGCAAATACATAGTCATTTCAGGTCTAGAGATCCCGATCCATCATTGTATTCATCGATGCATTATTATTTCAGATCTATCAATAAACATTAGCCCATTCCATGCAGATATTATTCAAAGTGAATTATTCATTAATACCCAGACATATGCACATTCAAGCACTATGATCTTCTTCTCTTGATATAGTTTTATCCTTTACCAATACCATGAGCAAAAAACACACAAGTGTCGATGGCATTCTTGGACAGAATCAAATAGATGACACAATGTTCAATACTGTGGGCTAAAACCATGGTGATGCCCCTTGGTATCATAATTTTAGAGCGCAAAAGGAATGCGCGACTTTGCTTCTTCGTACCCACGTGTATACATGACTTCTCTTCATAAAAACTGCATATATACTAATTCTGAATGTATATGCAGGTTTCTTGTATACCAAGTAGTATATACATTGCCTTCATACACGGGTTTCCTTCATCAAATTTGCGTATACATTGAGAAATATTTCCTATTTCATTTCTCTGACACTTACTGGAATTCCTTTCTCTGTCACATTTGAATTGACCTATAGAAACATCATTTTTACATCTTTAACAGATAGGTTGCTATCAAAAGGCAACTCATCAAGTAGGTTTCCATCAAGGACAACTTCATCAAGTACGTTTCCATCAAGGACAACATATTACATCATATTGCCAACAAATGGAATTTTGGAATTGTTTCTAAAACTATTTCATTTATAACCCCTTCCAATGTATCTAACCAAATGTACCTACTTGATTTTCTTCATTCATACTCATTTACATTCTAAAAAACATTAATTTAAAAAACAAAGACAACCCCAATATATATAGATCATAATGCTCATCCATATTTTCCATAAATCATAAGGATGAATACTCCCTTATGATCAACATTATATAACAATGAAGCTACACAAAAGTAACTATCTGTATAAAACAAAAATGAAGCTATTGGTATAAAACAAACAATGAAGCTTAGTTTATATCGGTATAATGAAGATTAGTTTATATTGCTAACTACACAAAATAGAAATGAAGTTATTGGTATAAAACAAACAACAATGAATCTACACAAAGCACTCAGTCAATCGGTATAAATTCCAAACATAGTGATAAAAGGAGTAGTGAACATGTCTACCAAATAAAATGTTAAAAAGACTAGAAGAAAAACCTCTTCTTTACAATGCATTTTAATAAGAATAAATGGATATTCAGTTCCTTATATTCTATTTTAAAAAATCCATTTGCATTCCAACGTTGAAGTACCTCCACATACAGAGATATAACATTTCAAGTTTCCACATACATCATAGAAATTCAGGATGATACTTCCATAAACAATAAAATGAATCAGACCCACAAAAATTACGTAAGTGTGACAAGAAAAGGTATGAAAAGCATTGGTTATCTTGCACGGATGAAATTATTTCATTGTTTTGTCTGTTGATCCTGTAACCAATACCCACTCATTGAAATAATTGAACGAAAGACACTTAAACTAAATAAATACGAATCAACTAACAACAAAACATAAATAGGGCATGTTACATTTATCTAAAAAGAGATCATATTAACCCCAAATCTATAATTAATGGCATTTTAATCCTTGGGCTACTTGATATATATCATAGAGACTGGATAAGGTTTAATCAAAGGCACTCCCCTCTGTAAATAATTAGGAACCAGACAACCAATTAATGGGGATTTTGTAGATGATTCCTCACATCACAGAGGAACATAAATGAGTGTAAAATATGATGGACTGCCTTCAAACCTACCCAGCTCTAGGATCATGAATTAAATGTGTCAAAACACAACCAAGTGCTCTAGAAAATGTCTGTGAAACGACATTGTTTGTTAGCTGATAAAATTTGTTCTTGAATTCAACAGGGTTAGAGATGTAAATTAATTGGTATCCCCTTCAACTTATAGGCTTGGCACAGTAATATTTTGGACATGGTCATTCAGGGAGTGGAAAATTAATTCAAAAATTATTGACCAAGGTAATGGCTAACACTACTAGCTTTCAAATATGAACTAAGTTTCTATCTATCACCCCATCTACATTTATCCTATTGGGGTTCATCATCTAATTCATAAAAATGTCATGAGAAATCTCTCCAAAAATATTTGGGATAATAAGGGAGGAAGGAAAGGCTTCCATCGCATGAACATGAACACCTATTGCATCTGAGGAGACATGAGGTATAGGAATTATCAAATTCAATACTTAATGCTCAAGAAGTTTCTTTTTTTATTTCATGTGGATTACTTGAAGTTCAGAAATTGGTTTTTATAACAAACATATCCAACATTTTTGCACGAGCACTCACCTTGTTGACCACTATCTCATAACATTCATTCATAAAGGGGTTTTACAATTCTAAAAAATAGAGTAAATATATTGTGGTTATATGGGGGCATTTATATGTATTGGGGGTTCTAAAAAAGGTATTTAGTAAAAATATGGGATACCTAGTAAAAATAGGGTTTTTTTATTGGAAAGATGAATAGGGAATGTTGTTCAATAGAATAATTTTGGAAGAAGACTAATATTCTAATAATTTATTCTTGAGGGAAGGCTAATATTTCAGGGGTGATTGTTCTCAGTTTTGGCACCATATATGAATGTTTATAGGAGGATATATTGGATATCAATCATGATATTCTGAAGCTGAGATAATACATATGTTTCTTGCAGAAATTTCAGGCCAAATTTTCCATACTAAGCAACATCATTAAAGGGTTCAAAATTTGTGAAGGAGGTTAACATTATGTACCTTCTTTTTGATTTTATACCAGTGGCCGCGATTGGTCAAAATTTGTCACCAAGTGAAGCTCCAGTTTCCTTTATCTTCCTATATTGTAACATATCTTTGAATTAAGAAATAAAATTAATGATTGCCTCTTATTTCCTGTTGTTGTAGTATTTTCCTCACTGTGCATGCCAAGTTTGATGAAATTATTGCACTCTAACTATTTGTAAAAAATTGTCAAAGAAAGTTTTTTTATGAAGGAAAAAATTGCATAATTTAGAATTGGTACATCACAGTAGTATAAGAGAATTCTCTTGGCTAGCTGTGGGACTAGAAAATATATAAAATAAGAATTATGGAACCAAAATAAGAAGGTATAAGGTAACTACGAAAAAAAATGTTTCCAAATAAAAAATTTGAAGACTATAGCCAAAAATTCATAAAGGTAGCAGAACTCCTGGAAGCCTGGGTATCATCAAGGGTTGCAAAGAAGGGAAGTAATGAAAAACCTGAGTTGATACAATCATGACTGAAGGCTTAGTACAATTAGTTGAGAAGACAGATAAGAATTAAAACATGGAAGAAGTTGATTCCGTAGAGGATCTATATCTAGTTGAAACTTTGAAGAATCCATTTAGAGGGAGCCAAAAGGTAAATAAAGATAAGGGAAAGATGTTAAATAATAAAAAAGATACAACAACTGTATTTGAATGTGAGTTCCAAGATCGAGATATCAAGGAAACATTTCAAGGAATATTTCCTGTTGAAGAAAATTAGAGGACAAAAATTTACAAAAATGGCCCAACACTTTCACAATAAATGAATCAGTGTCATTGTTTGCTGACCAAAATAATTCTACTCAGTTACTTGACAACACAATTATAGTTTATGATCGAGGAAATGGAAGATATACACTTAAAATGGGAGGTTTAAGTCTCTATGGGGATTTATTGGCTACAGATGTGGACCATTCTATAGACATTTTGAAGGCAAAGAAGCTACAGTCCCATAAGCCACAAGAGGTGTATGATTATACACAGGAATTACAAATTTTACTAGTTCTCCAAGTTAAGTGGCTCATGGTTTCTCAAATATGCAAGAAGTAAAATGATATGGTAGTATATTTATCAAAATAGTGCAATAAACTTTGAAACCAACATATTGGAACCCATTTCTAAGCAATCAAAAAGGCCCGAAAATCTAACAAATTGCACTAGTTTATTGGAAATGAGAACTTTGCATGAAGTTGTTGGAGTCATTTGGAAATAATAATCATGGCCTTGGAAAATGGAGGGATGACAGTAATGTGTTAGAGGTGACAAAGAAATGGTTATAGGTAATGGATTGTAAATTCCACCCTACCCTTACTAGGTTACAACATTTGCATGTGCTGCATACTCAAGAGGTACCCAAATTCCCCTAACAACCACTCGCTGAGGTGCTTGAGGATTTGAGCTTGGTGGTGAAGGATTGGGCCTTATGGCACACAAGTGATATTTATGTCAAAATCCAGAATATAAAATTAAAAAAAATATCATTTTCAATGAAATATACTTTGAAAAATGACAGATAAGATAAATTGGGGGTTTGGAAAATATGTTTACCTGCAAATGAATTTTGACCTCATCATTGGTAAGCCCATAAAACTTTAGCAACTCTCTAATTTGATTTCATGTGGAAATTGAACAACACAAAAAAATATAATAAAATCATTATTTATATGGGAACAGAAAAAAATCATTGCTAATATGGAAAAAAATGTATTGGACACCTTGTATCATCTGGTCAAAATAGGCATAGATAGGAGTAGATGAACATATCGTAGTAATAGAATCCAACTATCTAAATAATAATCCCAAATATATATAAAACATGATATAAATAAATATATTAAACAAAATCCCACTATAAGAAAATCCTCACCTTGTGAGCCATGAAGCTACTAAACAACATTTATAAAACACTGATGCAGTTCAGGTGACCAACACCTTCTACCCTTCCTCTTTGTTTGAGCTTGAGATGTATAGGTGTAGTGGGATATGTGTTAGCCTCATCGATAACTGAAATTTTTTCCTTTGCATGTAGTTCAAGTGACCAAAACTTTCTACCTTCTCTATGTTTGAGGTTGATATGTATTAGTTGTAGTGGGATATGCGTTAACCCCATCGGTAACTAAAATTGCTTCCTTTACATGCACTGGTGTATGTACCTCTTTTATTTCTTTGGATATACTAATTATGGTAGTAGTGGTGGTAGTGGAATTCAATCACACTATTTCATTGGCCACTAATGATGAATCTAGTTTGCACTCAAAAAATGACGAAGAAAGATTAGGTAATGTCCTATCAACAATAGACGTTAAAAACCGGGGAACGATCACCTAGCTTTATTTCAAAAAAGGTTGCAATGCTCCTCTCGCTCTATGTTTTGAATATGAAAATAGTTTGTGATTTGAAGGAGGAGATTGTACTTGATGATGAGAATCCTGCTTCTTTAAGGATTCTTCCATAGATATCCCCCCTCATAAGATGAAAATATGTCCAACCTCAAAAATCATCATTAACTAAATGAATTCCAAAAGAACCAAAAGTCAAACAAGCTTGGAAAATAAATTGAAGATTCCCCGGTCACAATAACCTTTTTAAAGCAACTTTTTAAAACCTATAAGTGAACAAAATATAATACAGCCAAATAATATCCATAATTACCCACCCCTTTTCTGTTATCAACATTTTCATGATCTAGTTTCCATAAATTAGTTGATACCATCCAATTAGGTTTATCACCGTGATGGAATCTCACCTTCTTGGAAACATGATTTTCCTCAGGTTTGTTTGTAGCCACTTGAGAATCTTTCTTGATAGGAATGAATTCCTCAAGTACAGGTCTGTCAGTCATATTAGGAGCATTTTGAACATCCTCATGGGGAGAAGTTCATTCATAGTAAGCCAACTTCTCCTTACGAGTGTCAACAGTCGGAAATAATCAAATACATTGTAGTTAATTATGAATATCTATTATGGTAGTTCATATTCTCATGGGAACCTCATTTTTTTTCAAACCTTGATCAACTCACAAATGCAAATTTTGACCCTAAATAATACACTATTGTTATGAAACAAGCCCTTTTAGCTAGTTGCATCTCTTGACTAATTTTGATCAAATCTAAAGAAATTTAGCTTCTATACCAATACTAGGAGCTCTAATCCATAGGTACAACAAGCAGAAGTTAACTTACGAGTGAAATGCATTTTCATATCATTTAGGAATGTTACTATGGGGAACAAGTTCAGTTAAAACAATCTTTGTTTCTTCCATTCCTTTTATTAATGTGGAATTTTAGCTTTCATATTACAAATAGTGATGGAAAATATTTTTGCATTGGCACAGGCTCTGCATATTTCATGTTGATATGCATATGTTAATCACATATTATTTGGTAGGCATTCCATCAACCTAACTTAAGACTATGACAATTTTCTATATAAAAAATGTACATAAAGGATTAAAGCCATGTCTTATTAGCTAAAAATTTGCGTTGTGCTTCAATTTGAAATTTTTTAAACTTGCAAAAATATTCATTAAACATAAAAAACATCAAGCATTAGAGCAGTGCTAGTGGTATATGTTAATTCATACTAAAACATTTTCATAAAGGTTAAATGAGAAAAGGTATAAGTACCAAAGGCATATGAAGGGTTGCTCACTAAAGGAGAGGGAATTTAAAACAACATATAAAATGCAAAGGAGAACAAAAGGAGTTGAAATATAATTGCCAAAATAAACTAGAGACTACCATTATATTGATTTTGGGTGTCAGAGCTACCAACCTCTAGATGTCGTATTTACTAGTATATATTTGTGGAATATTCTTCCAAAATTTGTAAGTCCATTCATATGATTAAACAACTGGATAAGAATATAATTTGTCAATATAAGAAAATACCAACATCCTTGGTAGGTACAGGGATTATCAAACCTGAAACAAGCTCGACTTGCCTCCTACACCCATATCCTCCAAATAAACTACAAATTGAATTGAATAATTCCAAATATGTTGTGTGATAAAGCTATGCGCTCCATCCAAGCCTTATTCTTCACTAGTATTGAAAAAAATTATTACAACATGCTTAAATCCATGAGCCCAATGAGAAATTCCTCGAGTGAGCTCCAACATAAAAACCACACAAGAAATGAAATCACCTTCACATCCATAGGAGAAGACTGTATCAATGTGAGAAGAAACTAAAATAGAATTATTTTATGCCTCTTAATAATACTTGGTTGTGATTCTCATAAGTGCATGCTTCATATTACCATAGTTCATTTCTATCCCGTTAAACAAGCCTTCCCTGAGACGATTTGAACTAGGTTTAGAGTGAAAATAATCTATTTCAACCTCAACTTCCCAATGAGCCATTGCCTTAATCCTTTGGGCTTCTAATAAGACATACTTCACAGCCTGATCCAGAGCATCGAAACCAACAATATGAGGACCCAATTTAGTCAATGCCTTGACATGCCTGATTTTTTTTATCTCCAAAAAACCCCTCTTTCCAGCCTGATCAAGGGTTAGAGTCGTAGGAAGCCTTTCACAGTCATCCAAATTCCCCTTAAGAGCATCAATAGTTTGAAAGCATCAAATACAAGGTAGTTATTTATGACTATCAATTAGGTAGTTCATAATTTTATAGGAATCTCCTTTTTTTTTCAAACCTTGATCAACTACCTGATAGAACTTTTCACCATAAACAATACACTATTGTTATGAAAAAAACCCTTGTAGCTGGTTGCATCTCTTGACTGGTTTTCCTCGAATCTGAAGAAATTTTGCTTCTATATGAAGACTTGGAGCTCCAAACCATAGTTACAACAATTAGAAGTTAACTTACAAGTGAAATTAATTTTCCAATCAAAACAACGTAAACTTTGAAATGGGAACTATAAACTGAAAACGGGAACTCTAGCCAAAAAAAACCCCCAAAAACATGAAAAGAAACCCAAAAATGAAAAGGGTGTATTCCGAAACGAGGTTTTATTTTTTTTTCGGTATTAATTTGCAACATTTTTAAAATATGGCAGTAAAACCAATTTTCATGTGCCAAATAAATGGAAAAAACACACAATGGTTGGTGCTAGAATACCATTTTTATTTTCCGGGTACAATTTCAACATATTTTTAGTATTGACGTTAAATATAAAATAATGATATTTTAAACACATTAAAATTCTAATAATTTTTATACATGTCATTTAACATATAATATCACAACACTAACAATCCCTAAAATTCTAATTGTTTTCAACCATAATGTTAAAGATAAAATATATTTCACAAATTTTCACCCATAGAATTAAAAATACTAACTTTTCAAAATATTTCAACCATGATATTATGAACAAATTATATGACTAAAATAACCCAATGAAACATAAATTATTTCTCCAAGTTATTGTTGCATTTTCAATATTTTATACAAAGGAATTCAGCATAATTAAAACATATAATCCAAAAAACATAAAAATGACTCATAACTTCATCTAAGGTCATAGGGAAGTTAAATTATCATTTTCATTGCTCAATGAAAACATCATTTATATCAATTGTCTTACAAAATTATTCAAAATCACTAATATTTTCTTGCACACCATCAGAATTCACATCTTCAGATGAATGACTCGATGCAGGTGAAGATGTTCCATATTCTTCTCTTTCATCAACTAGTCCCCCATCTGAGTCAACATGCATGCCCACCACTTGAGGTTTACAAATTCTTGTAGATATATGACTGGGTTCAGCAAACTGCCATCTCAACATTATTTCTTGTGGTAGCAACCTGTTAAGAATCTCTATCGTCCTGGAGTGAAGAGTTCATATCTTTGTTAAATTGAAGTCATAAACAAGTATGTCAACTTCCTCCAATTTTCAGAGGTCCGGGTAGCAACGATTTATGTTTGTACCCTTTATTTCTCTCTTTCCACCAATTTTTTATCAACTACCATCTCTGGCTTATAGACACCATTTAACGGGTGCGTGTTTGTGGCATACCAATGTACTTCAACACCTATAACATCCACATTTTCTGTAATCACCTTTATAACCTTGGAAACCCAGAATGGATAGCCATGTGGATCTTCATGTGCTAAGACTGCGATCATGAAACCCTCCTTAATATCATGTACTAAACCTCTGTAAAGGTCTTCCATGGCTTCACATTGTGCACGATATCTTCTAGAACCAATAATACCATGTGATTGTTGTTGTTCAAGAATGTTTGTTTCCTCTTGTTCATTTGACACATTTTGTGACCAAATAAATGGATTCTTCAAAATCATATCTTCATTTGCTGGTCTTGAAAGGATATCACTTTGATCATTGAAAAATGACTCCCACCAAACTGAATCAGTAACATCAAAGTACTCATATGTATATCTAACGATTTTTTTAATTTCTTCCAGGCATTCAAAATAATCTATATCTCTCTTTTTCCTTTGTGCATTATCAACTTCACCAACTGATTTTAATAACAATATATTTGATGCAAATATTGGATGATCTGGAATGAACTTCAAAAATTCCAAACCTGACGATGGCACCCATTCTGTAGTTGTTGAGTGACTTCTTGCCCCATATAATTGTTTTCCCGTCAATTTGTTTGATACAAAATTGATGTTGAAAGCTAATTTAATTAACTTTTTCAATGCATTTCTCCTGACCATGTGATCCACGAATAAACCTTCGCATGTCAACATTTCCTTCTAACACATGAAAAATAGGCTCTGTCATATATGATTTCTTAATACATTCAGTTAATGATTGCAAGATCCCAACATTATTCCTCCTCAATGTTACTTAAAAACAACTGAACATCTGATCAATATGGTCGTGAGTGTGCCCAACAAGAAGGAAACCAGCCTTTACCTTATGAAAAATTCTCAATTCAACAATCATGTTTAGATATCCAAAAACAATCCGATTTTTTCTTTCACGACAAGTGTTGTCTAATTGTAGATACAAAATTTCAGGAAGATTACCACCCCAATGAGAAATCACATCATGAATTATGGTTCTTTTCAAATTTCCATCATTATGAATATTTGGAGCTGTGAAGTAAACTCTTGGCGACATTTTCCCATTGAAGACCATACAACCGACCAAGTGAAACTGGATAAAATTTTCTTCCTGCAATTTTTTTGTTGTGCGAACAAAATGTGGTAGAAGTGTTTTTTTCTAGTCCATACCATCAATTATCAAACCCAAATATTTATTTGGATTATCATAACACTTCTTTCGATTCTTTTACAACTTTTTCCTTTCACTTTTTTGTTGTTCGTGATCCTCTTGAAGGGGTTTAACAATGGAATCTACACATAACATAAAATAAATGTATTAATAAATGCATTTTCATAGTTGATCACTATACAATTTAAAATAATAATGTTATGAATGCTTATCTCTTTCTTCTCCTTTACATTTATCCCTTTTTGATTTTAGAGAAGCACATGTACTAAAAACTCCCATCCTTTTCTTCTTAGGAATACGAACATTGTTGAATTTTGTCCTCCATATCTACACTAAATATTGATATGTAATAAAACGACCATTTCCTTCAAAAACTTTTGTATATTCCTTATATAAGTTGTATATTTCTCATCTTGAGAAGTTATCTGAATTATGTATTGTATCTTTATTTGGCATACACTCTCCATGTTTTGAAAATAAGTCTTGCAACCATGACATTGCAGTGTTTTCTAGTGGCCCAAACTCTCGTTTATGACGAACTTCTGAATAATATGTAGGATCCTTTTCCAAATTATCTTGAATTCTTGATAGAAAAAAATTTCAAATTGAATGAATCATTTTGAAAGCCTTTCTCCTGAGCAATAAAGACCCAATATGATAATCATAACCTGCCCGTGTAGATTGAATGCACCCCACTAAATATTAATTATGCATGCTTTTATTCATTGCAAAACTAGTTCTTCCTTTTCTCTAAAACAAATTTGAAATCCATATGTTTCAAGCAATCCTTTTTACAACAGTCACTTGAAATGACCTCACTGATAGAAATTCTTCTCGTGAGATATACTACTCTACCCCTTGTATAACTAGAACATCTTGGATTGATACGAAAAGGTCTACTCCTACTCCTAGAAACAATATTTGCTGGCAACATCTCTATCATATCATCATTATCTAAAAAAGAATTTCCATGATCATTAGGAGGAATACTATTCTTACTATGATCATTTGAAATATAGTTAGGAAATTCACCACCATCATTGTTTGGAAAATATTCATTACAATATTCAATGGCATGAAAATTTTCAATACCATCATCTGTGGTTTTGAAATATTGAATTGGAGGATATCCTTCACCATATTTATCTTTCCCTTCATCACCACTACTCTTAAAGTTCATAGGATTAGGACTATGTGGAAATTGCGACTCTTGATTTATTGGAAATTTTTCATCCTGACCTTTGTCACTGTTGCTCCCATAGTCCATATGATTAGGAGTAAGTGGAAATTGAGACTCTTGACTTATTGGAATTTATTCATCCTTCCCTTCATCACTACTGCTCTCAAATTCCATAGGGTTAGGAGTAACTGTAAAATGCGACGCTTTATTTACTGAAATTTTTTCATCCTGTCATTCATCACTATTGCTCTCATAATCCTTAGGATTAGGAGTAAGTGGCAAATGTGACTCTCTATCCACTAAAAGTTTTTCAACCTTCCATTCATCACTATTGCTCTCATAGTCTTTAGGATTAATTCTAAGTGGCAAATGTGACTCTCTATCCACTGAAATTTTTTCATCCGACCATTCATCACCATTACTCTCATAGTCCTTAGGATTAGGACTAAGTGGAAATTGTGGCTCTCTATCCACTGAAAATTTGTCATCCTTCCCTCCATCACTATTGCTCTCATAGTCCTTAGGATTAGGATTAAGTGGAAAATGTGAGTCTCTAGATTTTGGAAATTATTTATCTTGCCATTCGTCATTGTTTCTCTCATAGTCCATAGGATTAGGAATAAGTCAACATTTAGACTCTCTATTCATTTGAAAATCTTCATCTTTCATTTTTTCACTACTTCTCTTGTTATATTCATCAATATGAATAGAGTTGTTACGTGATGAAGATGTGGATGCTTTGTAAAATGAAACCTCACTGTCAGAGGAATCCATAACACTCAAACAATAAATGTTGAATGATGCAAATGATCTCTCTCCCAATGATAATATATAGATGAAACAATGAAAAATTCCCTCTAAAAATTCCCTCCAAAATGTTTCGCTGAATTTTTTTTCTTGAAGTATAATGTCCCTCAAAATTTTATTTACATGATTTATTTGAAAATTAGTCATTAAAATATTCTCATACTATGGACCTTAATTTCGAATTAAATTCCCTAGACATTTTTCTCTTAATAATTGCTTTCAAAGTAAAATAATTTTAAGTAAATTATATAACTTTTACTTTATTATAAATTTTAGTTTTTTAATATTCATCAATGTTTTTTATCCCACATTCACCCCGCTGAAAACAATTCCGTTATTTTCGCTTTATAAGAAATTTCATTTTCATTATTCCACACATCATGTCAAGATTTCTCGAGCTTTGTTTAAAAACTTGGAACGATTTTCTAGAGAAGCAACATTGTCAACGAGAGATTATCGCTTTTGAAAGGTTAGTTTTGTTTCTATTATTCTGGAAATTAGTAAATTGTTAAGATTAATTAAAGTCAAGTTATTTTAAACTATTAAAAATTTACCAGTTTTTACCATTAATTTTTTTAGGTAGAAAATGAAAGAGCTTTTTTTTGTATCTAAAATAAAATAAAAAAAACATGCCCATTATGTGTGGGCCCACTTGGGGCAGCACATGGATGATCTGGCCCAAGTGGGGGCACCCACCGGCCCCCTGGGAAAACAAAGGGGCCGATTCCATGCTTGCCCAGGGGGCCGCTGGGCACGTCCACTTCGGCTAGGGCACCCGTGCTTCAGGCAGGCACGCCCACAGGTCCTCTCAAGCCCGAGGGATACCCTTAGGTGCCCTTGGGCTTGGGTGGACACCGCCTCTTGGGTGTGTCCTCCCACAACACATGCCCACATCATCGTGCTACGAGCAGACGTGCCCACAGGGTGATGTGTGCCTGAGCCCGAGGGTGCCCAAGGCAGGGAGGTCGATTATGAAAATCAGCCCCAATTCTCATAATCGACCCCTTGCACATATAAAAAAATTTAATTTTTTTTTATATAGCCAAGGGGCCAATTCTTAGAATTATCCCTTCGGGCATATCAAAAAATTTATTTTTTTCTTATATTCCCAAGGAGTTGATTCTCAGAATCAACCCTTTGGGCATATCATTTTTTTTTTTAATGCCAAATGGTTGATTTTGGGAATTTTCCCTTTGGGCATTAAAAAAAAAATTTATATGCCCAAAGGGCCGATTCTCAGAATCGGCCCCTTGGGCATATTAAAAAAAAAAAAAAAAAAAAAAAAAATTATGGGGTTGGGGAGAAAATATAAAAAAATTACATTTTTTTAAAGGAAATTGTTTTAAATTTTTTTTTTTTTTTGGGGGGGGGGGGGGGGCATTCTCAGACCTACTTCCCAAAATTAAAAAAAAAAAAAAATTAAAAATCAAAAATTAAATAAAAATAAATAAATAAATAAATAAATAAAAATTAGGGGGTTGGGTAGATGACATGTAAAAAAAAAAATTGTTTTACAGTTTCTGTCGGGGAAAAAATGTATAAAAATATCATTTTTTTTAAAACAAGTTTTCTATTTTGTTTACGTATGATATTTGTTTTTTGTGATTTAGTAATTTATATGTACATATATATTCTTGTAGGAAAATGGCATCAAGGAAGGTTTTTGTCAATCTTTCTGGACCAAAGTCAACATTTGCATCATCTAAAGCTACAGGTGGGCCTTCAAAAATCATTGTTGGATGAATTGCACCTCAGTTAATCACTAAAAATGTGGGAGATGCAGCCACAAAAGAAAAGAAGTTGGTTTCATATTGGAAGAAATCAACATAAGTGAATCATTCAAAATATGCATGTTTTTTGAAAGATATAGAAGACGAATCTCTGCCATTATATCTATGTTATAGTAAGAATTTTGATATTGAAATTTATGGCCTGGTGGGAAAAGTATTATACCTATATATTCTTCCAAATACTGAAAGTTTTATATACTATCAAAACCACCCAAGTCACATGATAAACATAGATATCATTTTACATTTTTGATGTATAACATAGGGGAAGATTTTTCAAAGATATGCAAACAAATTGTACAAAACATTGCACAAAAGATTGTAAGTATTTTTATTTACACTAATATGTTTTGTGTTATTCAAATTGTATCATTTTATTTTTAATAACTTAGTTAATATTGACATATTATATTTTGTTTTATAGGATTTTGCTGAGGGCACTTCAATTATGTTGGGGGGAATCTATTATATAGAACATGATATTATGAAATTTGTCACCATTTTCCATGAACATGAAGCACAAGACATGGGAAATAAGAAAAAAAAAATGCTTCAAGGCGCTAAAATATTGTATCAAAGGGATCAATATAGTAAAGGTAGACATGTTACTTTTGAAAATGAGGAAGTTGAAGTTGAAGTTGAAGCTGAAGCTGAAGCTGAAGAATGCGTTTCCACATCTGAGGATCATATTAGAACTGATGTTAGAAAGGAGAAGTGCCATATAAAAACAAAAACAATAATGCCCAAGAATGTCTCCCTTATAGTTGATGATGAGGAGATTGTTTCAGTTCAAGAAAATATCATAACTAATAGGAGGAAGAAACAAAAAACTTCTCATTCTGAAAAAATCATGGACAAGAGTGAAGGGCCTAGTGAAAAATCCAAAGCAAGCAGGGAAATCATTATCAAAGGAGATGATTTAGAGGATGGCATTACGGAAACAAAACAAAATGCCATTCCATCATTTGGCAAAGACAAATTTAATTGAGGGTTGTCGGCCATTTCAACTTAATGTCATTAAAGTCTACAAGCAATATGAAGGACAATTGAAATATCAAATTAAAAAGCCATGCCACTTGCATGTTCACAATTTGAAAACATTGGTGAGATACAACCCTTTTGCACATGTGGTTATTCTTCTTGTTGATCCAAGTTAGGTTCCTAACAAAGAATAATTTGACAAGAAAAATGTTTCGAATGCAAATATTACGTACTTGGGGGCAACCATTCTGTAGAATTTCAAAGGCAATTAATGGAGGAATATCCCAATAACCCGTGTTTTGAAACAATGAAATGTATCATTTATGTTAGTTTAACAGATACAAAATCAAATTTATTGACATGGGATCATAATTTAGATAATTAGTATAGGATTTCTATGACTTTCATTCAAAGGGTCAGATTTATTCATAGTGAATTTGAAGAAAACTTTGGCGGTGATAAGACAAAGGTTGATCATTCATTCTGGAAGGAATACTATATGGAAATCAGTTATCAAATCGAAGAAAAAATAAGTTCAAAAGGTGGCAAAGTAAATTATGAAATATTAAGAGGTATGAATAACATTTTCCAGTTGGAATTTAGAACTAGAGAGATATGGGAATTGATTGATCAGATTTTTAAGTTGTGGGAGAAGATTGGCATCAAAATTCAGAAGGTCAAAAAGTCTAAACTGTTGATATGGACCAATAGTAAATTAGCTCCTGAAATGAAGCTCCTTCCAGAAGATATGACTATCAGACCTTGGAGATCAATGCAAGGAGTGAAGGATGAAAATATTGTCAAAACAATATTATCTCGTGTAAAATCAGGAGAATTATCAATGGAGGAAATGTCTGAGGAATTTCTAAAGTAAGTTTGTTATTTTTAATTTTTTTATTATTATAACTTTCTGTTAAATATAATATATTGTTGCTGGTATTATTTGTTATGCATAACACCATATTAACATTGTTTACTTCATTTATTCAGTCACAAGGTTTATATGAGAATACAAGAAAAAATGGCTAAATTGTTGAATGAAGATAGTTGGGATGATGTTGTACGGCAACTACCCAGATTCAAATTCTACATCAGTGCTAAAATATTTTATCTTGCATTTAAACGGGTATGTTCATTCATACATTCATTTCTATTCATATGTATATTATTTTTAATTTATAAATTATACATTGCTTTTGTTTATTTTATTAAAGACGAAGAAGGATGCAAATGGAACACTGGATAGTTTCAGAAGATTTATTGAAAAAATAAAAATGGAAAGGATAAGAAAACACCATCTTAGTAATGTTGAAATTGATCCCAGTCTTAACCATTTCATTTGGAATGGGCTCCACACTATCCAATATCAAATAGTATCAGGTGATTGTGAGGAAATTACAAAACTCATACTTAAAATGGATTATTCCCTAGTTATTGTAGATATTCCTCATAATTTCAATATCCCAAACTTTGAATATGACAGTTACCCTTATATTTATCAAGAATTTAGTAAAGTGGTTGCGGGATTTCTAGAAGTCACAACATCGCCATTTTGGAGATTTGTGACATTTCATTCAGACACAATTTGGGTTGTTATTATCAAGCTTCAAGGGAAAAGCAAAGTCAAGGATGCAACTTACATGGTAAGACGTTGAAATTGTATGTTTGATTAATGTTAAAAAAATAATTTATGTACAAGTTAATTGAAATTTTACTATTTCATATTACAGGCAAAAGCCAAATCTTATTTGTGGTGGAAATCAACCAATTATAAGTTACTGTGATTTCATTCATGTTGAAAGTTGGACAAAGGATGATAGCTACAAGACTATTCTTTTCAATCAAGTAGATGGAAAGAATCATAGCCAAGTACTGCTCCATGATATTGTTGTAAAAAAACTAACATATGAATATAAAGAAGAAAAAGGAGAGATAGCTAACATATATCAAAAAACACAATCATTGATTAACTACCTTTTAGATTTATGTTCAAATGAAGGAGATTGGGTTTTGGATTTATTTTCAGGCCCAGGTAAGTTTTATTATATAAGAATTAATTTCACTATTTTATTTTTTAATTTTTTGTGTTTATACTAATTTACTAAATTTTTCTCTTTTGTACTTGATGATTATGTACAACATTAGCATGTTTCTTACAAAAAGGAAGAAATTGCATTTCCATTGAAAAAGACCCAGTATAATGCAAATTTATTCATCAAAGAATCAATGCCCTTCAATTTATTCCAGATGAAATGGAAGAAGTTGGTTTGAGAAAAGGGGATTTTAATGAATCTCCCATGGCAAAAAAAAGAAAAAGAACCTCAACCACCATTATATGTAATGATTGAAAAGACATACTTTGGGATGTTCATAGACATCAAAGATCCATCAGAAGAGGAAAACGATGAAATTCAAGCCAATGATGAAAATATTGTGGAAGAGGACAATAATGAAACTCTTGAATATGAAGAGTTTGGGTTACACGATATTATTGATTATTGATTAAGTTAAGCTTCAAAATGAAGCTCATTTTTTGTAACTATTCATAAGTTATACTTGTAATGTTTTGACTCTCACATTTTATGAGAAGAAATAAATATTCAATTATTGTTATTATATGTTTAATGTTTGTATAAGGTTATTTTCACTTCACTTTTATGTGAATCATGTAAGTTTTGAAAAAAATTGTAATTATTATTAAGTTTTCACATAAAATTCACAAAAGTTGCTAATTTAAAAAAAAAAATTTGTTAATTTTTTCCTATAAAAATGGTTTATTTAACATGTCAATTTTAGCAAAAAAGACGCAAAATGTGTATATTTTCAGTTATTTCTATATTCAAAATGTGTTTTTTTAATGTAAATTGTTAAAAATTCTTGCTTTTTTAGTGGCAATTATTTCATGTGCAATGAAATATTATTTAACATAATATAATTAGATAGAAGATTGACACTTTAAAATTTTGACCATTTTTGTTTTTTTGACACTGAAAAGAATCAAATATCTCACTACAAAAAAAAAAAATTAAAGAAAAAAAAACATGAAAAACTCTTAAACAAAATATGTAAGTGAACAGGAAGAAGTCGAGTACCTCAAAAATTGTTAAATTTATAAAATAATTATTAGCATTTAATATATTAGAAAAAAATAATTAAAAAATAAGTCTTCTAAAAAAAGGAGATGATGTTGGCATCAATAATTTCCAAAATCAACTTAAAAACACCAACATTTTAAAAATAATGTCTATACTTGGTATATAAGAAAATTTTGTGTGTGAAAAACATGTTAAAAAAAATTAAGAGTATTCTGAATCAACACTTTTCAAAATCAGACCATTTTTTGATACCTAAAAAAAGTAGGTACTCGTTTCCATTCCCATTTCAAAGTTTATATTGTTTCAATTAGGAACACGGATATGGGGAATGAGTTAAATTAAAATAATCATTGTTTCTTTCATTCCTTTTATTAATGTGGACTTTTAGCTTTCATATTACAAATAGTGATGGAAAATATTTTTGTGTTGGCATGGGATCTTCATATTTCATGTTGATAAGCATATGTTAATCACATATTATCTGGTAGTCATTCCATCAACCTAACTTAATATTATGACCATTTTCTATATAAATGATGTACATACAGGATGAAGGCCATGCCTTATTAGCTAAAACTTTGGACTGTGCTTCAATTTGAAATTTATTGAACTTGCACCACTATTCATTAAACATAAAAACACATAAGGAATTAGAGAAATGTTAGTGGTATATGTTAATTTAGACTAAAACATTGGCATAAAGGTTGAATGAGAAAAGGTATAAGTACCAAAGTCATAGGAAGGGTTGCTCATTGAAGGAGAGGGAATTTCCAACAACATAGAAAATGAAAAGGAGCACAAAAGGAGTTGAAATATAATTGTAAAAATAAAGTAGAGGCTACCGTTATATTAAATTTGGGTGTCAGAGCTACCAACCTCTAGATGTGGTATTTACTAATATATCTGTGTGGAATCTTCTTCACAAATTTATAAAATAAGTCCATTCATATGATTAAACAATTGGATAGGCAGATAATTTGTCAATATAAGAAAATCCCAACATCTTTTCTAGGTACAAGGATTCTCAAACCTGAAACAAGCTCGAATTTCCTCTTACACCCATAGCCTCCAAATCAACTACAACTTGAATTGAAGAATTCCAGAGATGCTGTGTGATAAATCTATGTGGCCCATCCAAGCCTTCTTCTTCACCAATACTGAAAAAAATATTACAGCATGCTTAAATCCATGAGCCCAATGGGAAATTCCTCGATCAGGCTCCAAAATCACAGCCACACAAGAGCTCCAATCACCTGCACCTCCAGAGGAGAAAAATGTATGAATGTGAGAAGAAAATAAAATACTATTATTTTCTGCCTTTCAATAATACTTGGGTGTGACTCTCATAACCAAATGCTTCATATTACCATAGGTAATTTTTCTCCCCTTAAACAAGCCTTCCATGAGACGATTTGAACCAGGTTTAGAGTGAAAATAATCTATTTCAGCCTTGACATCCCAATGAGCCATTGCCTAAATACTTTGGGCTACTGATAAAAGATACTTCCCAGCCTGATCTAGAGCATCAAAACCAACAGGATGAGGACCAAATTTAGTCAATACTTGATTGATCTAATCTCTAAAAATCCCCTCTTTCCAACCTGATCATGGGTTAGAGGCCTAGGAAACCTTTCATATTGAAAGTGATAAACAAGGTAAGAAGAATTAATAAGGACAAAAAACAATGCTTCTCAATTGAGAGTTGCCTTCGCTAGAATCATTTTCATGTGTACTTCAATTGAAGTAGACTTTCTCTCTCGAGTTGCATCATTGTTTCTACCACTAGCAGGATTTGATATCTCTCTTGTTGCCCTTCTCTTCATGGTGTCCCAGTGCGTCTAAATTTCCTTTTTTCTAGTAATATATGTGTGAACTTTAAAGTATTAAGAATAGTTAGATATCCAAGAATATCTGAGATTTCGAATATATGTGAAGAGGCAGCTAATGCTGTTAATTTCCATTCATGGCAGGAGAAAGCAAGTTATACATCTTTGAAATTTCTTGTAAATCCTTGTTTCAAAGTCAATAAAAATCTCGTTTCTGTTATATATATATATAACAAATGGTTAAGGTGCTCAACTTTCGTAGCTTGCTTGTTGCAAACCTCTTTTAGGGCCATTTCTCTTCTTATGGACCATGTTAAAACTCCCTCTACGACCTGATTTCACAAAATATAAGATAATAATTATATTATATGAAATCAGTTTGTTAGTCAACTCTCCTTTATAAGAAAACCCCGAGTCACTACTACAAAAACATTTCATCAAATTAAATAACATATATAATTACTTGAATAAGATCATGCCTAGGTCCTTTTGAACATCTTGATTTTTCAAGAGGCATTAACTATCATTGGAACTTATCTTGCATGCCTTTTTTTCCTTGAAGGAATTTTCCTCAATTATATCATTTCTTAGATGAATACAACTTTGTGATTAGATATGTTGTTGTAGAGGATTCCTTCTTTGGAGAGCTTTGAACACGTTTATCAACATTATCAAGATAATGAGTTGGAATATTCAGATTTTGGAAAGGGAATCTTTCATAATATTTTCTTTAAACTGAATTTTGTTGGTGAATATAAAAAACTTGACAGCCACATTGGAGACTAGCATCCAATTTATCTATTCTTGAATTTCCACTCTTATTAGATAGAGGAGGTGTACTCTTCCCTACAAAATGTGCAAGGGATAAGTTCAACATCTCAGAACCTAACCAAGAGTTTCTATCTTCATTTGGAGGAGATAAATTTGACTTTAAAAATGATTTTTTCATACTCCTCCTACTTTGTTGAATCTAAGGGGAAACACTAAACACTGGAGGTGAAATAATGGGAGATGAAGGGGAGGGTAGAATACTTAAAGTGGGAGATAGAGCATTTGGTATATTGTGAATACAACCATTTTCACTAACAGAGGAATCACATCCAGACTCACATGCTAAAAAGGCCAAACATTTACAATTTTCTGCTACAGTTTACATCATTCAGCAGGGTAAGGATAGACTTGAATGGTTATTTAGATGATTAAATTTATTTCATGCATAAGACCTTTAATGACTTAAATTTCATGAACTAGAACATGTAGGGAAATAGCTTTGGCCACTATCCCTCTTCCATGATGGATGCTACAAGCTCAGAAAGTTGTTGAAAATATTTGTTTAAATTATGGAAATCAACATAGTTAAATTTCCCTTAGTTTCTTCTTGACTAGCAGTAAATTGGAAATCTAGGAAGAATGGAAAACTTTAAGATGATATTCACCTCCAAAGTTTTTTCAATTCTTTCTAAATCAATGGCTCTCATGTTGGATGTACCTCTCTTAATTTCTGTTAGATAATTTTTACATATTCTTGGATGAGAATGACATGCCATATTATCCTTATATCATATGCTCTTAGATCTTCATAGATCCAAGTGAAGACATCCCTATACTATCTGAACAATTGCATCTAAGATTTTTTTTAGGCTTCTTAACAACAAGTTCCAAGGCTGATGTTCTAAATATATTTTTTATGTGACCTAATTAACCGGCTCATAATTCATAGTAGAATTATTTGTTTTGACATTTAGATATTTTATAGATGTACTCTTATGGGAATTGAATTCTTCCTTACATTCCCATACCATATTGACAAATCTCCATATATTTTGAATGCTCTTCATCATTTATTACTACATGCTTAAACATGCCCTCACTAATCAGAGAATTGGATAATCTATTGATCGTCATTGGACACCCACACATTAGTGAAATTGTTTGGGATTAAAGGCTTAAAAAGAATTTCAATAGAAATCCATTGGTAGAATATCATCTAATGGAACTAGCCTAGAAACAAATTTTTCTAGAGTGTTCACAACTGCAATCTTACATTGAGGAATGGACACAATACTAAAAGCATAAAATTTTGTAAACAAGCTTCGTACCTCAGATTGGAAATTCTCCAAATGAAGAAAAATAAATTGGATGGAATTATTTACCTTCCATAATATTATGTTCAAACAAAAAAATTTAAATGTTTCACCTTCAAATAAACAAATTTTTCATGTCCTATAGGAAATAACAATATGCTTTTTCTAGGGATCAATCAATGTACATTCTTCCTCGCACCCTCCTATAACATAGAACCATCATTAGACAATGTATAGAAGTTAGTTTCTAATTACGTTAGAATATCTAACACTATATATATCCACTATCGTACAATTTTCATCTTTAATTTATAAATATAGGTTAGAATATCTAGCACTATCTATATCCACTATCATACAATTTTCATCTTCAGTCGAAATGCAATGGAGTTCAAAATTTATATATGATTCTTCTTATGTATAATTCTTGAAACCAATCTTAAGAGAGTAATTCTCTAGAATTTCCTATGTGAACTCTATGGGTTCATTTTATCCCTCAAGTTCAATAAACATGTCTTTCATGTAGGCTTCCTAATCAATTCTTATTTGATTTGACTATTCCTTCCATGGTAACCGCAAATGAGAGTGATCGCTGGGGAAGTATCCCTGTAGATTTTGAGAGAAATCCCTTATGAGAAATAAGTCATAAGGCCCATGAATTTCAAAAAAAATATATGAATTTGACAAAATTTCATATTAGAAATCATTCTCATCAAAACATCCTTAAATCCACCATGAATTTTACATACGAATTTTCTAATTGAATACCGTGGGTATAGTTTATGGTAGGAGTAGAATTAATATTTTTGCAAACAGTATTGGGAATTACATTAGAAGATGATCCTCGGTCCACTGAATAGTTCCACATAATATAATTAAATATTTTCAATGTCAGAAAAAGTAGGTGTTTGTGACTTTGATTGTTTTCTTAGAACAACAACATTCACACTAAATTTATACTTTGTTTTAGACACCTATTTTCTATCAAATTTCTCCTGAGTTTATGCATTTTTCTATTTTACTTCAAATTAGCTATTTTTTTATGAAGTGGGGAAGGTAATGTTTTGAGGGTCTTCTCTCTCACAAGGAATGATACAAATATCATTCATGGAGATGTCTGATTTTGTTTTCATGTCCTCAATACGACTAAATTCCATGGCTGCACTATTCCATTAGATTCAATATCACAGTGACCTTTTTAGATGTTGTAATGGGTTTGAAGATAATAGAAATTGAATGAACATGTGTTTTTCCATAAGCCCCAATAAAAAGGTAAACAAATTTTTTCTTTCAATTTTTGGTCACATCATAATGTGTGATACTTATCTTACAACTTTTAAGTTGGGAGTAATTAATAAAGTGAAGTGGTAGAAGTGTTTAATTAAGTCATGTCTTTTTATGGTTACATAAAGGTGATTGTGTAGCTTATGTCTCTCTTATGAGGCATAACATTTATAAAATATTAAGTATAATGATGTTTTGAGTATATATATCAAATATTTTCTCTGTCTCTACTAATGTTAAATACATATGTTATGTTTTCACTCCATATCTAAGAAATATACATGGATTCTAAGAAATTTTTTATGTCCTATAATGCCCTTTAACTGGCGTCTTATGGTGAGTTTTGGAACCGATATAGAAAAAGAAACATGCAATCTACTTTTGGGTATGAATACAACTAATTTTCCTAGCCAAAAATTGGGATTTGGACTAGGTGTGCCCCTTTCCTATCACATTTTTGTCAAACTTTGGTCAAATCCACTTGAATCATCCTAAAAGCACCAACCTAGAACTAGTTGTAGGGTTCTGAGATTAAGGAGCAGGGACCTACAATGCATTTCAAGACAAAATTTCATAGGGAGGTAAAAGGTAGTAGTTCAATGGCACATCTAAGGTTGAGTAAGTGGCACACTTAACACCAAAGCAACCATTCTCATTAAACTTAAGGATAATTGGGTTTTGGATCAAATAGAATGAAGTAGAAGGTAAATCAAAATTTTTCTAAGGGTTATTTTTTCAGAAGGGGATCATGTGTAATGGAATAAGAATGCCATAATATCTTGCAACAAATCTTTGAAAGAGGAAGATCATTTGCAATAAACATTTGTTGATTATCTTGACCTCCTACTTCCGAATTCAAATGAGAGAGTGGGCCTTGAGTATGGTTTTTGTAGATAGTTCCAATCATGGACATAAAATTTTTTGGTCCTATGTGATATGATTCCTCAAGATAATTGCAACCATGGCTCATATTTCCACCTGCACATGTGAGTGTTTTAGGGCTAGAGCATCTAGGTGCTTCTCATTTTTTGAAGAAATTGCAATAGGGGAAGCTTATTGCAACTTCAGAGGAGTCTCCCATTGATTTCCCTACATCAGCATTGGATATATATATATATATATATATATATATATATATATATATATATATATATATATATATATATATATATATATAGATATATAGATATATATATATATATATATATATATATATATATAGATATATATATGCAAGTGTGTTGAGGTGATTTTTTCCAACTCCTTCCCTCTGTTGTTCAACGCCATTAATCCCAGTAGATTCTGGTAATTTAACTGAGGGAGTTTGTTCTCTGTATGCGTAAGTATCCTTTTCTAAACTTCTATAAGATCAAGGAAAAGAAAGTTTTTATTATCATATCAATTATTCTTGAAACAACACATCCCACAAAAATAGCAGAGAAGGTTCTAGTAATCCCATATGGGCTTAATTCAAAGGAATTCGTGGGACCTATTTCTCTCCATTTTAGCATTTGCATTGTTTATTTTTTCTGTTACTGCAGAAGATCCTTACAATTTATTTAAATGGAACATTACCTATGGCACTATTTACCCCCTTTTCGTTTCTCAATAGGGGATTCTCATCAATGGCCACTTTCTAGGGCCTGCAATTGACTGCGTAACTAATGATAATAGTATTGTCAATGTTTTCAACAACTTGCCCAAACCTTTCCTTCTCTCCTGCAATGGAGTTCATCAAAGAAAAAATCCATGAAAAGATGGTATGTCATGAACCAACTAACCAATCCCACCTAGAATAAATTTCATATATAAGTTTCAGATGAAGGATCAGATTCATAGTTATTACTAGTTTCCTTCCATGTACTTCCATAAAGAAGCTGGAGGGTTTGGTGGTATAAATATTGTAAGTTGTCCCATGATTCCAGTTCCATTCCCACCTCTTGCAGGTGATTATATATTCCTTATAGGATATTGGTACAAGACCAATCATTCAATCCTACGACAAACAGTTAACAACGGCTCAACTCTTCCCATGACCGATGGAGTTCTCATAAATGGTCAAGCTCCAAATGCCACATCATTTACTATAGATCAAGGAAAAAATTACCATTTCTGCATATCCAATGTTGGTTTGGCAAGCTCTCTGAACTTCAATATTTAAGGGAATAAAATGGCACTGGTCGAAGGCTCTCACAACGTTCAAAACATATATGATTCTCTAGACATTCATTTGGGTAAATCCTACTATTTACTGGTCACTGTGAATCTTCCTCCTCGGGACTATTACATGGTTGTATCTACATGTTTCACCACTCCTATGCTAAGCGACATTGCTTTTATCCACTATAGCAGTTCATGGAAGTTTTCTTTTGGTCTACTTGCTCATGCTCCAACTGGAATTGATTGGTCATTGAACCAAGCTTAATTTATCAGATGGAATCTAACCACGAGTGGCCCTCGTCAGAATCCTCAAGTATCTTACCATTATGGAATGATATGGAATGATAAATACCTCGAACTATTATAATTTCCTTGCATATGTTCAATAACACCTCCACTTGGCCTCTTTGGTCATTGTCAGCACTCATATATTTAAGAGCTAAAAATAAAAAGAGCTAAACTGCCAAAATCTCGTTAACTTTTTAGTGCAAACACAAATTTTTTTTTATTTGTTTTGGGTTGGGTTTAGTTAAAAGTTGCTTCAGGGGATTTAATTTTCATTTTTTTTAAATAATATTTGTATTTTTAATATTTAATCCAATTTTTATATTAAAAAATTAAAAGTATATAATCAATTAAAAATCATTTTAGATTATGTTTTCAAATTAAAATTATTTTTAATATTTATCAAGAAAATAAAAGTGGCCCTTGGATGAAGCATATTTCAATTGTTTAATGTTCATTCATTTTAAGGATATTTCCAATTATGTTTAGTATTCAAGTTAACATAATAGAATGAAGAATTCTTAACCTCCTAGGAGCACAAGAGGCCATGATTATGTGACATCAATGATGAACAATGTTATTAGAATATGACAAAAGCGATAAAATAATATGCAAATAAATAAAAAGGTTAGGCCTCCTTACTCACCTACACTGTCATGATCCTCCTATAAAATATAACAAATGTATTCACATATCCACACATACATAAACAAAAGAAAGTGAGGAAAATGAGGGAAAATATAAATCTAACTAGGATATAAAATATGTCTTTAGTATTTGGTAGAAGGATATCAATCTCGCACCTTAGAGACATAATTGAAACCTTCCTTTGAGGTGATAATTTAAGGAGAGGATCAAAAAAAGTGTGAAGAAAGTATGATTCTCAACACTCAGACAAAAATGTGAGTGCAACATGTCACAATAGGATTGAATATACTCTTTTCATTGTTTATAGGATTTGGCAATAGAATGCATCTCATTGTTATATGTTGGGCATCTATGAAAACCATCATAGAGTGTCTGGTTATGATAAACCATCAAATGTTTATGTCGTGTGGGAACTACATCAATGACATGAATGATTGTTTGATAGAGTCCCTTTTGTGTAGCCATTCATCGATAAACACTACTTCCCCAATGGGATAGAAGTGAAAACTAATAGTTGAAAAGGTAGGAATAATGGCATCTGAGGTAATATTGTTTCCATAAATCAAAGAACCAAAAATAGGCTCGTGAAAACCATCAATATCTATTGGAGGTGCTACAATGAAATAAATAATGAATACAAAATTTTCGGTCAATAGGATATGGATCATCAAGATGTCGAACCATCCAATGTAAAAAGGGTTTTTAGTGCTACTTATCTAGTCACATAAAATACCTTATATGTTTTCACTTTGGCATACCCCCTAAGATTTAATAAGTAATCCAAAAGTGTGGGATTTGTTGCTAAGGTGATTGGTTCCATATCAAAAACCATTATTTTTAGCTTTAACATTGTAATAAAGCTATAGTGATATCCTTTGGGATCCTTAAATTGTAGCACCCCAAGACATATATTTTCCATAATGTATGAGAATTCAAGTAAAGCCCTATATATAAAAAATTAGGGCATATAGTATACTATCCTAACAATATCTACTAAAACATAAATTATTAGAACATGCCAAAAATGATCCAGCTAGTATCAAATTATCATCATGAAAGAGAAAAGTAATAGAAAAATATATTTCCAATGTAAGAAAGTGCTTGTAAGACTTCAAACAAAACTAAGGCAGGGATGTTAACATAACAATATTCTAAGAATTCCAAAACTATTTTGTCATTATATTGGCTAGCATTGCATTGATGAAAAAACCCCTATTTCTCTTACTATTTCCTTTTCAAGTAATTTTTTCTAGTTCCAGAAGGGCCATACACCAAAACACCTTTTGGAGGATTGGCGAACTTGCACTACCCAAACAAATTAGCTTCTATAATGTAAGAATAATAAACTCATAATGTTCCTATTTAACCTATTCTAACACTCCAATTGAGTAAAAGGTTACATCAATATCATCTATATTTATAACATCACAAGCTATCACAACATGTAAGAGAAAGGAATTGCAATTAAAAAAACATGGTTGTAACAATAAAAATAGAATAAAAAGAAGGATATGTTGATTACAAAAATACCATATGTGTAATAACACTGGGATGTGTAGCAAAGCACTTATTGATAAGTCTACATGGATATCAAAATGATTCAACCTTACAAATGTCTCTCATCCATACATAACATGCAAATTTGGAATGGGAGCAACAGTTTGGATTCACACATTTACAAACATGTAGTACTTTTTAATTAGTTTTATTTTGTTTTAAAACTAAATTTGTCATTCATGTTAGTCATTTTTAGTTGCATTTCTTATTATCTAGTCATATATTTTAACTTGAGACTAAATTAGTCATTTATGTTAGTCATTTTTAGTTGGGTCACTTAAGATTGCTCATTTTTTGTTGTATTTCAATTGGAAAAGTTGTGGTGACTAACGATTTTAGTCACCTGGTCACTAATTTCATCATTTTCTACTAGTGAAACCTAAAATGCCTATTCAACCCAATATGAACCTGAACAATAAGTAGGCACAATAGGTCTACAATGGAGAGACATCCTATCCTTGATATGATGTGTAAATCCAAGAGTTAAACCTTCGGTATGGGAGGGTTCTTGTAATATCCCAAAAGGGAGAATGCGGTAATACTAAAACAGAATATAAGAACTGCAAAAAATTAAACAATAAATCTAAATACACATCAGAATGCACATAAATAGTTGAGCCATGTTATTAGATAGGAGGTGAAAAATCAAGTACAACAGTGCTCAAAATATGAGACACTCAAGCCAAATGGATGGCCTAGAATGACCCTACAATGATCCCACAAGAGGGACTGCGTAACTGCTAAATTGCTAGAAGGTAAACTGCACTTTCCTTGCTACAAATATGGGGACTACAACTACCTGAAATATAGAAAGTCAGATCTAGGCAGAATGGGAGCTCTGATGATGTTGAAAATAGAGATCTGGGCTCTATGATGGATACCCAATGTGACCCAGAAAGGGTTTCTCAGATCTGTCAATATAAGAAAACCACCCTCTTAGGGCTTCAAATATATACTACTGGGTTTGCAGATCTAAACCTAGATCTGATGATATGATGGCTGCAATGATTCAAAATAAGATCTATGCAAGAAGGGTTGATCCCTCCACTAGATCCTTGGGCTAAAAGCTCAAGATCTAGCTCCTCCAATCTCCTCCACTAAGAATAGTTGCTGGATGAACAACAGCTTCAGAAAATTGTGATGTAAGAGAGGGAGGCTCAATAGCCTACTGGTAGATGTGTCAAATATCCTGAGTGATGGAAACAATAGATCCAATGTGAGGAGATGATCCCTCATAGGATTTCTAGCTAAAATACTGGAAGTCCTTCCTCCAATAGATCTACAGGACTGGACTGTGCAATACTTGAAGGGACTACTGTTGTATGGAGGTAAAACTCAATGGCCTGAATGCCAGATATAGATCTACTTCTCCTGGAAGACTAAATGTGAAGAACAAAGTGGTAGGATGAATCCTCCACCGGTTTCCTAGCTGAATTCTAGAAACAACCTCCTGAAGATGGCACCAATGACTGATAAGGAATGTAATACAACCCTCTTCCTTAGAGATTAGTCAAATAAAGAGGAGGGATTCCCGCTCGGGAGCACCCTGTGATAAACATCACTGCAATCTTAGCTAAACAACTCAAGAATGCATAGATATGTCCTAATACAAATCTAGATCTAAACAGATCAAGAAAAGAATAATCAAAATCATGCCCTCCATTTTTCCTTCACCTTCATTATATAGATATGAGCCTTCCATAGTCTAGGCCCACTCCAAGACTGCATTGTACATGTGGACAAAAGTCCTCATGGTTGACTGCGCTTTTTCTCCATGTCATCCATCATGTTCATAGGGGGTGATCACCCTCTCCATCACTTCCTCCACTATCTTATCATAAGTGCTTTATGGTCTTCTTTGAATGCACTATGACCTTATTTGACCTTATCAAAGATCCTCATGATTTTTCTTTTAAGATCCATGATCTTATTTGACTATTTCATCCTCCATAATATATCTCATAAATGAGACATGATCTCCATTAATGGAGCTTCTCCACTACTCCATGATTCTAGATCTAGATCTAGAATATCCACATACACACATTAAAGGTGGATTTTATTCATCTTTGAGGTTTGTGGGTCCCTCTACCCTTTTATTTACTTACTTAATTAAGTTTATTAAGAACTCTAATATTCCAAATATCATGTGAAAATTTGGGAATATTACAGTGTTCCCAAATAATCACCCACCTTCTCCACATGAAGAGATTGAAGAAGAGAAGGGAGGGGGTTCTCCTCTAGTCAATCCACCCCCTTTTCCTAAACTTTTGGTCCACCCTATTCATCATACCCCAGAAGAGGTTGAACTTCTAGGAGAATTGAAGAAAGTGTGTCAAGATACCCCTTCTCTGGGCCATTATATATGTTCCCATCTACAATAAGCTTTTTAATGAAAAATGTTTCAAAATACTTGGGATAAGAAGGAGAGATACCCCCACCATTAGTTTTTTTGGACAACTATATGATCTAATTCTTCGGAGGGTGATCTCCCCAAAGTACCTAGACCCTAGTAGTCTAGTAGTGGATGTGCACTTCGATGGCATTATGGTCCCTAATACCCTAATTGATCTTGGGGATGAAATCAATGTGATGACTAGGGAAACAATGTTGAGACTCGATCTCCAAGGGTCTTTGAGAAATACCACCAAAATGTTACAGCTTCTAGACAGATACACGGTAGCTCCCGAGGGAAATATTGAGGATGTCATGGTCTCCATTGACTCTTGGGAGTACCCTACTAATTTCCTAGTCTTCCAACCCAAAACCAATTTTAATGGCTATCCTCTCATCTTAGGAAGATCTTGGTTGGACCTTGTTGATGCCTACATTTGTTGTAGGGCTAGTAACATGATTATCAAGAATGGACATTTATCAAAACAAATTTTTTTGTATCCTCTAATTCAACCTTCTATTGAACCTGATTTACCCATATGGTTAGAGGATGAATTGTATCATACAACTCCCTACCTAGTCTACACTCTAGATATTGTTATAGGAGGTGGGAAACTTGATGAGGATGACCTTACTGACCATATATTAGAGAACCAACCTCCCACTCCCATACCAGTTGATGGATTTTTGAAAGAATCTGAGGGTAGTCTTTGGAATTAATTTTGCTATGTTGACTCTAGGCTAGAACATGACAAGATGGTAGATTTTGGACCATCTGGAATTCTAAATATCAACCACTCTCTCTTGGCCATATAGGAAGAACAATTTTTCAATATACTAAGGCAACACCTACAGTCTTTTTCTTGGGATTATAAGGAAATGAAGGGTGTGCATCCCTCAATTGTTAATCATCATATTTACATCGAAGAAGGATGCAAGCCTGTGTGCCAACCCCAGAGAAGGATGAACCTAGCTCTCAAGGACATTGAAGAAGAAGAATTACAAAATCTACTGGATGCAGAGTTAATATACCCTATTGTTTTAGTTCCCAAGGAGAATGGGGAGTGGAGAATTTGTGTTGATTACCAGGAACTTATCAATTCTACAAAGAAGGGCCATTTTCCTTTGCCCTGCATTGATGAAGTCCTAGATGGCCTTGCAAGAATGAAATTATTCTCCTTATTTGATGGATTTATTGGATACAAATAGATTCATATCAGACCTAAAGACAAGGACAAAACCACATTTAAATGTCCTTGGGGTACCTTTTCCTATAGAGTTCTTCCATTTGGTATGTGCGATACCCCTTTTAATTTTTAGAGGGCAGTTCTACGAATCTTTTCTGAACTTTTACATGAATCTGTTTAGATATAAATGGATGATTTCACCCCTTATGGGTGTGATTTCCAGGAATATCTTTCTAATTTGTGAAAAGTATTGAATAAAGGCATTGAAATGAAACTCTCATTGAGCCTTGAGAAATGTGAGTTTTTTTTGAATGCAGGGATTTCCCTTGGCCATTCTATATCTAGAGAAGGGATACAGGTTGACCAAAACAAGATTTCCATCATAAAAATGGTCCCTATCCCTAAAAAATGAGATGTCAAGAGTTTCCTTGGATTAGTTGGGTATTATAGAAGGTTAATTAAATATTTTAGTAAACTAGCTTCACACTCATTTGTAATTTTGGTTAAAGTTTTGGATTTTTTCGACAAATAGCTATCAAGAGGCTTTTGAAGTTCTGAAAGAAAATTTTACCACTGCACCTATCATTAGGGGTCCCAACTGGGAATTTCCATTCCATATACACACAGATAGCTCAGAAAAATTTATAGGGGCTACCTTAGGACCGGTAGAAGACAAATTTCCTTATGCTATCTATTTCATTAGTAAGAATCTTTCCATAGTTGAGTTGAATTATACTATCACTGATAAGGAATTATTCGTTATGGTACATTCTTTGAACAAATTTAGGCATTGTATCATTGGTTATAGAAATTTGTTTCACACTGATCATGCAACCATTAATTATTTCATGAATAAACCTCATGCCAACGTTAGGAGAATTAGATGGTTATTATTATTGCAACAATTTTATTTGAATATTGTTGATAAATTAGGGAAAGAGAAAGTGGTTGCAGATTTCTTTTCAAGACTAACCTTCCCAAAAAGAAAGGAAGAAATTATAGATGGTCAACTCCTATATTAACATCACTTTTCTATATTAGTGTTTTCTCCTTGGTTCTGATATAGCTAGCTATTTGGTTTTTGGGAGGTTCCCTCCCAACCCCTCCTCCAGGCAAAAAAAAAATATTGTTAGGAAGAGTGCCCTATTAAATTTGATTGGGGGGAACCTTTTCAGGTTGGGACCAAATCAGATCCTGAGAAGATGTGTGAGGAAGGAAGAGGTATTTGACATCCTCTTAGCATGACATGATGGAACCTGTGGGGGCCACTTTTCTGCTAAGAGGATAGCCTTAAAATTTATAGAATCAGGTTATTATTATCCCAAATTACATCAGGATGCAAGGAGGTACACTACGAGGTGTGATCAGTGTCAAATAATGGGGAAGCCAAAACCCAAGGATAAAGTTCCCTTACAACCTCAAGTGACTCTAGAGTCATTTTGAAAGTGGGGAATGGATTTCATTGGACCTATTGATCTCCCATTGTGACATAAAATGTATATAATTGTATGCACTGATTACTTTACCAAATGGGATGAAAAAAAATTAGTAAAGGTAGAAACTAAGCAGAAGGTGGATGAATTTCAGAGGGAGAACATCTTCTAGAAATTTTGTTTTCGAAGGGAATTAGTCACTATTCAAGGAGCACAACTTACATCAAGTTTGATTGAAGATCTTATGAAGCAACACCACATCAAGAATAGGACATATACTACCTATCACCCTCAATAAAATGGGTAGGTAGAAGTCAACTGATCAGGGGCTCAGTTTTATGCTCAAAAATAAAGTTCTCAAATTGGCTTAGAACTTGAATGACCACATATTGCTCACCATTCTGAATTTGGTGCACTTCGTTTCACGAAAAATGGTCTATGTATTCTCCCAGAAATGAGTTTTTTTTGCTTTGCTAAACAAGAAAAAAAAATGATAGTCAGATGCCCAAATAGCAGTCCATATTGCTAACGTGGCATGATGATTGTGCAGGGTCATTTGTTTGGAAATTTCTCTGGCGAATTGTGAGCTTCCAATGTAGGTTTTAACCTTGTACATAAATTATCTGCAAACGAATCTTAAAAACAAAAAATAAACAATAGCAAGAGCATAAAACATAAGACAGATATACACAGAGATTTTCCCCTGGATCCCAAATCGGGATGACCAGGTTGATTTTTCATTATTATTCCTTTTAGTGTTACAACACATATATATACATGCAAAAGCATACATAAACCGCAATCCATTAACCCTTAATTAAAAAATAACCATAGTTCCCTTGACCAAATCTACAAAATACCGGGGGTCGAATACCATCATGCCCTAAAACCATGTGCAAACGGGTCCGCTCACTGGAAAATAAGGCCCAAAAAATTTTCCCGGGGTGCTGCCCCAAACCCTAACAGGGGGGGCTGCCGCCCCTCCTCTGACCCCCTTGCTACGCTCGGTGCAACGTACAAAAAGGGCTATAACCCCCCCTGTGAAACCCCCGCGTGTGACTAATCATGGAAAGAATATAACACATACCCAACATTCTCCCACTTATTGTTTTCTTTCAGCAAGGTGCCACATGAGAGCTGAGTCATTAGCCCAACTTTGCAACACCCATTGTTTCTCTACACCGAACGAACTTCTGAGTGCTCACAAACTTCGTCAATGCATCTGCAACATTCTTCAAAGTTTCCACCTTTACCAGCAACACCCTTTTAGCCTCAACCATATCTCTCACAAAAGTGATATTGAACATCAATGTGCTTTGTCTTTGAATGATAAGTAGAGTTTTTAGCTAAGAAAATTGCACTTTGGCTATCACATTCTATCCTTATAGCTTTCTGCACCAAGCCCATACTTGAACACAATATCTGCAACCAAACTGCTTCTTTTCTTGCATGAGTGGTTGCTATTTATTTTGCCTCTATAGTTGAAAGAGCTACAAACTATATTTTACTCATCCAACTAATTTCACCTCCAAATAGGCTAAACACATACCCACTTGTAGATCTTTTTTGGTCCAGATCTCCAGCCCATTCTACATTAACAAAACCATGAATGTCCAACACTCTTTCAATTCCTCGTCTTCCCTGGTAGCACAAGCCATAATCACTAGTGCCACTCAAATATCTGAAAACCCGCTTCAGTGCTATCCAATGCTCCTTCCATGGGTTTGACATAAACCTAATCTATACTCCCACTGCATGTGCAATGTATGGTCTAGTACATACCATTACATACATCATGCTACCCACTGCACTTTCATATGGAACATGGGACATATCCTCCTCTTCTTCTTGTGTCTTGGGACATTGTTTAGCAGATAGCTTTGTACCTACAAGAATAGGAACATTCACTGGTTTACTATCCTACATATTGAACCTTTGCAATATAGTCTCGACATACTTCCTCTGGTTTAACCAGAGCTTCCTCTTTGCCCGATCTCTCTTAATTTCCATGCCCAAAATATAGTTTGTAGCACCAAGATCCTTCATGTCGAATTTGGAGAACAATTGGGTCTTCAAATCTTGGATAATTTCTTTGTCATTTCTAATCATATCATCCACATACAAGACCAAATAAATAACATGGTCAGCAATTAATTTAAAATAAACACAGTGATCCTCCTTGCTTCTAGTGAAGCCAAGTCCCCATATATAGGTATCAAATTTCTGATACCACATCCTTGGTGGTTATTTTAACCCATACAGAGACTTCTTTAACCTGCATACCAGTTATTTCTACCCTTTCACCATAAAGCCTCCAGGTTGTTTCATGTAGATCTCCTCTTCCAGATCCCCATGAAGAAATGTTGTCTTCACATCCATCTTTTTTACCTCAAAATCAAATGCAACAACAACAAATAAAAGTAATCTAATATAAGTAACTTTGGCAACAGGAGAAAAAATATCACCAAAATCAATTCCTAGCACCTGGGAATAACCTTTTGCTACCAACCTAGCGTTGTATTTCTCCACCTTGCCTTCTACATTCATATTCTTCTTAAACACCCATTTTCTCCCGATGGGCTTCCTTCTAGCCGACAACTCCACCAGATCCCATGCCTAATTTTTATGCAAGGATGCCATTTCATCAACCATGGCCTCCTTCCAGAGTTTTCCATCCTTTGAATCTACTGCCTCCCTGAAGGTTCTGGGATCATCATCAGTTATAGTTAACACAAAATTTGAATAGAAATCAGATTGACTATACCTTTATGGTTGTATTCTTTCCCGAGCTGACCTCTCATAGCTGGAATTTGTGGCTCTTCCTCTTCTGAGTCTTCTTTTGTTGTAGAGTTTGATTCATCCTCCTTTAGCTCAAACTCTATCTTCTCAGGTTCCATTGGTAGGACTTCATATTTAACAACATGTGAAAGAGAGGGTTTCTTACTAGTCCATACCTTATGTAGAGTATTATCCTCCAATGCTGATGAAGGTGATATGTTAACCAAGTAACATGCAGTCTCCACTACCTCTGCCTATAATTCTTGTCCTAACCCAGTTCCACTGAGCATGCTTCTTTCCTTTTCCATTAGCGTTCTATTCATTCTTTCTGCAACTCCGTTTTGTTGAGGTGTGTTTGGAGTAGTATTTTGCCGTGCTATACCACAGTTCTTACCATTAGGGGAATTTTGAGGTCTAAAATGGGCCTCCTAAGGAAATAATAAAATAATTGCTAAACCAATAAAATAATATTTATGAATTTGCAATTCACTTTTTACACCACAATCCATGTAACCATAGTTAAATTCAATTCAAAAGTTGTACCAAAATAAAATTAATAAAAAAATTGTATTGATGTGACTATAAATAAGAATGAGCTTTTCAAGAAAAAACCATTATCATTGAACAACTAATGCATTTGTCCTTTGTACTTAAATAATTTAAAATAAAATATAACTATAAATTTGTAAATTATTAATGATATTATATGCTATTAATTAAAATTTATATTATTTAAATTGTATAATAACATGTACTTAATATATTATATGAAAATAATATAATATAATATAATATAATAAATGTATAAGGATATGCATTGTTTCTTTCAAGAAATATGAAAAGACAATAATATATTTTTATTCAAAAAGTGTGAAATGACATTTATTATGAGTACTCTACTTTGACTTTAAAAGTACTTCGAGCACTATCATGGTTAACCATGAGTTTTTCTCCACCATTGAGAATGTGACAAGTAAGTAACTTTAACTCAAGCAATGCCACCTCAACCATTAGGGATGATGTCATCCCCTAAAATGTGATTGGTTCTCATAAAGTGAATTTTGATTGTACATGTTCCTTAGGAGGCCCATTTTAGACCTCAAAATTCCCCTAATGAGAACTCTTCAAATTCCTTCTTTCAGAACTCCCCACCATTATCTATCCTCAACACCTTTATCTTCTTCTTTGTCTAGTTTTCCACCAGAGCCTTAAATTCTTTAAATCTGTCAAAGACTTCATATTTCTTCCTCAAGAAATATATCCATGTATTCCTTGAGAAGTCATCTATGAATGAAACATAGTACACAGACTTACCCAGTGATGGAAAAGACACAGGTCCAAACACATCACTAGCTCTAATATCTTGTTTTCCCTCTTAGCACCAAAAGGAAAAATCACCCGATTCTGCTTCCCATATACACAATGTTCACAGAAATTGAATTCCAGAGAGCGATTAGACATACCTTCTACCATACCATTTCCATGTAGTGTCTGAAGGCCCTTCTCTCCAATATTTCCATGCCTTTGATGCCATAGCATGGTATTTTCTCCAGAGACCGCTAGGCTTTTCGCTCCACTTTCGGGAACCACAGAACTGTTGCATCCATCAATATTAGTTCTACCCTGCAGCTTGTATAGAGTTCCAATCCAAACTCCTCGCATTAATACCAGTGCTCCCCAAACCATCTTACAGGAATATTTCTCAAACACTGTTTTTACACCTACATCATCCATATTGCTTACAGAAATCAAATTTTTGGCCAATGCAGGAATGTGTAGAACACCAAGAAGTGTTCTAATCCTTCTACCTTGCAACTTCAGCTTGAATTTTCCACGTCCGATGATTCTGGCCTTCCTATCATCACCTAAGAAGACTTCACCGCCATCATATTTCTCATACTCGCAGAACCACTCCCTATGAGGAGTGAAGTGAAAGGATGCACCCGAGTCAATCAACCATGACTCATGATCTACATGTGAATTTGAAGAAGAAGCCAAATACACATCCCCACCTTCGTTTGAGGTGGTTTTTCCGCTACAGAAAGAGAATCATCAGATCCCTTTCCTTTCTCAGGAGCTTTAGATCTACAGTCATTTTTTTAGTGCCTTTCCTTTTCTCATTTCCAACACACCTTTATAAACTTTCCAGGAGATTTAGATCTCCCTCTAGATTTAGATCTCCCACTCAAAACCTTATTCTTGTTTCTGTTCTGGGACCTTCCTCGTACAGATAAGGCATCTCCATTCTGACCCTCCATATTTCTCCATCTCATTTCCTCCGACAGCAAGGCTGAGACAATGTCATCAAAATTTAAGGTAGTTGTATTGCTACCTATTGCAATAACCAAACTGTCCCACGAATCTGGTAGAGAACACAAAAAATTGATGCACTTATCTTCATCTGAGATTTTAATATCAACAGATGATAGCTGGCTTACCACAGTATTGAAGGCGTTCAGATGCACTGTCACCGAGTCTCCATCCTTTATCCTCAGCTTATACAACTTTTTCCGTAGGAGTAATTTATTCACCAAAGACTTAGATTTGTACAAAGTCCCTAGCTTGTCCCACAAGGTCTTCGCTATAGCTTCCTCAGATGCATTCAACAATACTGAATTTGTGACACACAACTGTATTGTGCTCTTTGCCTTCCGATCCAGCTTCTTCCAATCCTCATTTGACATTGACATTGGTTTAGTAACCATATCTACCGTGATCCACTGATCTTTATCCACCAGCAGGTCCTCCATCTTGAGCTTCCACAACTCAAAACTCTGACCATTAAATTTCTCGATCTCTATCTTCCCACCGCTTGCCATCTTCTTTCACCACCAGAATTGATCCCGTAGATCTCCCATTGAACAGGATCTACCTCAGGCCCAAGCAAAAAACCCCTCAGCAGCAAAGGTGTCCCCATGAAGCTGAAACTGCCCCGATACCAAATGTAGGTTTTAACCCTGTACATAAATTATCTACAAATGAATCTTAAAAACATAAAATAAAAAATAGCGAGAGCATAAAACATAAAACAGATATACACAGATATTTTCCCCTGGATCCCAAATCAGGACGACCAACTTGATTTTTCATTATTATTCCTTTTAGTGTTACAACACATATATATACACGCCGAAGCGTACATAAATCCCAATCCATTAACCCTGGATTAGAACATAACCATAGTTCCCTTGACCAAATATACAAAATACCAGGGGTCGAAAACTATCATGCCCCAAAACCATGTGCAAACCCATGCACAAAACCATGGGCAGGTCCGCTCACCAGAAAATAAGGCCCAATTTTTTTTTCCCAAGGAGCTACCCCGGACCTTGGTAGGGGGGGCTGCCGCCGCTCCTCTGACCCCCCTGCTGCACCCAGCACAATGTACAGGGGAGGCTACTTCCCCCCCTGTGACCCCCCCATGCATGAATAGTCGTGGAAAGAATATAACACATACCCAACATCCAAGTGGTAGCATGGAACTGGTCTGAAGTCTAGGTGATCTGGCGGAGATTTATTGTGTAATTTTTGGGCAAACTGGGTGAGGACACGTGGTGCAGGTTGGGGCTGCAACATGCCCCCCCAAGGTTGAAATACAGTGTAAAATTTTTGGGTCAAGTACAGTTGGAGGCATTGGAGTTAGACCCCACGATTTCCCGCCACAAAGTGCCACGCCCTATCAACCCACTTATACAATGGTTCTTAATAGTCATAGGATTCCATATATATTTATGTTTAAAAAATGTGTATGGAAGGGTAAGGCAAGGGCCAGCCCCTGATCCATATGACCATTATGCCATGACAACCGGCAGAGCTCTAACGTAATGCACATATAAACCATTAATTTGACCTTAAACTTGTTTTAATTAGTGCCTAATCCAATTTTAATTTCATATTAACTTGAGCACATGTTTATCACTTAATTGTGCTTAGTTAGAACTAAAATCCCACTTAATATTAATTGCAGATTAACTTGGAAGACCCCCAAATTTGGTAGAGATTGCCAGTTTTAGTTGCAACTAGCTAGCTTAGGGCCTGAAATAGTGGGAAAAAATAAAATGGTCATAAATTTTGAATTTTTCAACCAATTCAGGCTTATAAAGAGGCTAGTTCACCATTTTGAGCCATTTTGGACTCATTGGAGTAGGTTACACGAGAAAAAGAGTATTGTGAATAGGTAAGTTTGACAATTTGAGCATAATATAGAGGCCCAAGCCATGGAAGAAGGACCAAGGAGATGTAGCCCAAGAGGGGTGAACTCCTTCATCAAATACTTGTGTTAATGTTATGTATGGTGATGTTCTATACTTTATTTGTTGCTTTTCATCTCTTTCTTTTATGTTAAATTATTCACTAAATTGACATAAAAAACACTCATGAGACTTGTTAATTTTCAAGATAAATTGAACCCTTAAGCACATATAAGACATTGAATTAATAATATGAAAGAGTAATTAGCACATCAACACTAACATACCCCATTCAGATCATTTTTTCTATCAGAGTCCAAGTTCTTTTGGTTTTGTTGTGCAAAAATGGACATAATTGGTTGGAAGTTTGTGTCATGATTACAAGGTTAAAACTCAAAAGAGGAGAAGGGAAGATAGTTGAGAGCCTTGTAGTTACGTCAATAGGAAGAATGGAAAAGGTTTCCAAAGTCTTCAACACTAGAACATCCTCAAGTTGAAGTTGAGTCTTCAGTGAGCATGTACCATGAAGGAGAACCTATCATGACAGAAGATGAGAGAGAATTCAAGAAGGAATTCTTTGATATGACTGAGATGGTTAAACCCCTCTATGAGGAAAGAAATGTAAGGATGAAAGGAGAGAGTTCAAGGCCTCCAAGAGGAGAGGGTTATCTAGGATGAGGATTCCATGAAGATGGTAAGAAGCCACCATCCACTCCACCATCATCCTCACCAACATCTTCACCTTCCTCATCATCATCTTCCACTACCACAACTCTTTCATCTGTTAATACACATACATAGAAAGGAGATATCAATAACCCTTACTTAAACTTGATATTAAATTTTAGCTTCCAATTCATAATGGTGAAGTGAATGCAGAGAAGTTGGATAATTGGATTTGTCAATTGGAGGTTTGTTCCAGAATTCAGAACCTTCAAGAAGATGACATAAATATTATATTGGCTTCCTTGAGAATGGAGGGTTCAAAACTTGTATGGTGGGAATGAAAGACACAAGAGGAAATTAATAAACATGGTAATATCTCAATGTCTTCATCAAATTTTATTTCTGCCATTAAAAGTAAATTCTATCCTCTAGCTTACATGTAAAAAGCTATTATGATTTGGAAATATTTTAGATAATTGAAAGGTCAAAGTGTGCAAGATTACAATCATGAATTTAGGAGACAAGCTCTTATTTTAGGAGTTGATTTGCATATCCAAGAAACTTTGTTGAAGTACATAGGTGGATTGCATAGTTACCTGAAAAATACCATCCTCATGTTTAATCCCTCTAGTATAGATGAGGTCTGTGTGCAAGCTACACATCTTGAGGCAAGAGGGAAAAATGTAGAATATGAGGGTAAAAAGAAACCATTCAAGGGTGGTGAAAAACGAAAAGGTTTCAAGGGTAAACAAAAGAAGAATGCATCCATTAAGAAATAAGTGGAGAAAAACACATGTACTCATTGTTCCAAAGAGGTCTTGATGAAGCTCACTGTTGGAAACTTCACCCATAATTGAGGGCTAAGAAATTCAACAATAAGGGGAAACAAAAGACAACTACTACCACACAACATGGTCTTGGATCTGATTCAGGAGATGAGAATAAAATTACAACCACGGTCACAAAGGGAAAATAAGGCATAGAAAGTACTAGTTCCTCAAATTGTCACAATAACACTCCAAATGAAGAAACAAGAATAGAGTTGTTTCATGTAAGAGTGATATCAAAACATACAAAAATTGACACACTATTTGATAGTGGGTCTCAAGCGAAATTAATCTCTGAAGACTTAGTCAAGAAGCTGAATCTTGAAACCTTACCTCATCATATTCCATACCCATTGGGTTGGATAACCAAAGATACAAATCTACAGGTTACAAGAAAATGCACTTTCCAGTTTGCAATTACCGTAAACTTTATTGATGAAGTTGAATTAGAATTTGTACTGATTGACATATCTGGAATTGTTTTGGATATCCCATATCTCTATGATAGGAAATAATTCTTTTATCGCCATGAGAAAAGTACCACTTATTCAAATATGGGGTGGAATATATTGTGAGAGCTCATCGTAAAAAGCTAAACCTCTTTTTGGTTAATGCTGGGCAAACGAAGAGAGTAGTAAAATCAAGAAAAAACTTGTCCTTCTCATGATAAAAAAAAAATGAATGATAAGGATTTTGAATATTTTGAAAGTTCTGATGATATATTAAAATCTGACTTGTTTGATGTGGTAAGTTAGCATGGCCAGATGTTTCAAGATCCAGAGGGGTTACCTCCTAAGAGGGGAATCCAACATGAGATACAACTACAGTAGGATGTTCCACTCCCTAACATTGGCATGTATCACATGTTGATAATGAAAATTGAATAAATCAAGGATAAAATCCAAGAATCATTGAATAAAAGTATCATTCGTCCATCTACCTCGCCATGTGTTTCACTGATTGTATCGGTGCCCAAGAAGGATGGAACATGGCGCATGTGTGTGGATTTTTGTGCACTCAACAAAATCACAATAAAGAATTGTTATCCACTTCCAAGGATTGATTATTTTCTTGATCAGTTGATGTATGTAAAGTATTTCACTAAGTTAGATTTAAGAATTGGTTACCATCAAATTAGAATAACTGAAGAGGACATATGGAAGGTCGCATTTAAAACTAAACAAGGATTGTTTGAGTGGCTTGTTATGCATTTTTTTCTTTGAAATGATCCAAATACTTTCATGAGAGTTATTAATTATGTATTAAGACCATTTCTAGATGAGTTTTTCATTGTTTGCTTATATGATATTTTGATATTCAGCAAATCAGAAGAAGAACATGTCATGCATGTGAACAAGGCACTTGATGTCTTGAGAAAAGAACAATTGTTTTTGAAGATGTAGAAATGTGAATCTGGTAAAACTTCTTTAGTGTATTTTGGAAATATTCTTGGAGGAGGTGAGCTGAAGATAGACCCCTCGAAATTTGAGGTCATTGTGAATTGGCCTACACCCAAGTCAGTCACAGAGGTAAGAAGTTTTATAGGAGCAACACAGTATTGGAGGAAGTTCATTGCCAATTTTTCCTCTATTGCAACTCCGTCACATGCATTGACAAGTGTTAAGAAATTCTTGCAGTGGGAAGGAAATCATAAAAAATCATTTGATGCTTTGAAGAAGAAGATCAGTTTAGCCCCAATATTAGCATTACCGGAATTGAGACAGCCCTTTGAGATTCATATAGATGCAAGTGATTATGCCATGGGCGCAATCCTATTACAACAGGTAAGCCTATTTCATTCCATTTATAAATATTCAATGGTGCAGTGATAAATTATCCTATATATGACAAGGAGATATATGCGTTGGTACAATGTGTGAAGAAATGGAAACAATATTTGATGGGAAAGGAAACCATCATTCACACCAATAACCAACCATTTCAATACTTGAAATCAGAAACCAAATTGCAGTAGTCAAGGTAATTTCGATGGATGGGGTTCTTGTAGCTATTCCACTTGGTCATCGAGTATAAGAAAGGTATAAACAACAAGGTTACTAATATGCTTTCTAGGCCTATTATTAATGCAACTACTTTACTCAAGAATACTTATGTTTTACATGAAAGTTACATTGAATAATATGCATTTGATAATGACTTTCAAGATGTTTATGCAAAATTGAGTCAAGGTTGCCAAGTTGAGGAATTAGATTATCATGTTCATAATAACTTGTTGTATAATTTGGGCAAGATTTGTATTCCACGGGGTGAGAGAGTGAATGTCATAAGGGAAGCACACACGTCTCTTATTGTGGGAAATTTTGGTGTAAGAAAAACAATGACAAATCTTCAGAGGTATTGTTACTGGCCTCCTATGATTGAAAGTGTGTCACATTTTATTAAAGGTTGTTCTTTATGTGTAGTCATTAAGGCTAGAAATAGGAAGTTAGGATTGTCCACACCACTTCTGGTTCCTTCACGTCCATGGGAGAGTATCTCTATGGATTTTGTAGGAGGTATTATTTTTTTGAAAAGAGGTCATGATTATTTGTATGTAGTTGTAGATAGGTTTAGAAAAATGTGTATTTTGATGCCATGTAAAAATAAAGTTACAACTAAACAAACAACTCATCTTTTCTTTCAAAAATTTTGGGTTCATTTTGGGTTGCCTACATCTATTGTAACTGATCGAGATTCTCGATTTGTTTGGAATTTTTGGTCAATTTTGTGGGACTTAATGGACAATAAATTGAAGAAGAGTACAACCTTTCATCCATAAACAGATGGTCAAACCAAGGTGTTTAATATAACAATCATTCATCTCCTTAGAGGATATTGCAGCAAACATCCTAAGTTGTGGGATGAACACTTGTATTAAATTCAACATGCTCACAACCGTGCAAAACATTCTTCTACTCAAACATCACCATTTGAGGCATGTATTGGTTACTTTCCAAAGTCTCCATTGGATTTCATATTTGGGAAAGATGTAGCTATCGATGGACATAGTGACATAGATAAAATAAATAAATTCATTGAGAAAATTTAGTTGATTCATTAAATAGTGCAACAGAAACTAGAGAAAAGTCAAGGCAAGTACAAAGCGAGGTATGAGAAAAATCTAGTGGATCATAAGTTTCAAGTTGGTGATGAATTTTGGCTTCACATTAGCAAGGAAATGCTTCAAGGAGAAGGTAAAAATATGAAACAAATCCATTATGGTCCCTTCAAAATTCTGAAAAATATTGGTAATAATGCCTTCAAGCTTGATTTTCCCTCATACATGCAAATTTATTCAGTTGTTATTGTTGAAAATTTGAGATTGTATGGGCCTCCTTTGATTGAAGATAAAGGAGAGAATGTTCAACAGTCATTTATTGAAGATTTTTGTCCATATTTATTTGTTGAGCTACACCAAGACACCATACTTGATAGGAGGACAAGGACATAGACAAGACGAAGTGTTGACTATCTTCAAGCGGGGCTTAAAGGAAAAAATCCTTCAAAGGCCAAATGGATTGAAATTGGGAAGGAGAGGGAACTGTACCCTCACCTGTTTAGCAATTGAATGTGATCTTTTTGGGTCCAAAAGCTTCTAGTGGGGAGGAATGATTAGGGGCTCAGTTTTATCTGAAAATATCACAGTTCTAATATTGGCTAGAAACCTGAATGATCACATAGTGCTCGCCGTTCTGAATCTGACGCACTTCGTTTCATGAAAAATGGCCTCTGTATGCTCCCATGAATGAGTTTTGTTCTCTTTGATAAACATGATTTTTTTTTTTAAATGGTATTCAGATGCCTAGTCAGCAGTCCGTACTACTGCTGCAACATGCTGATTGTGAAGGGTCATTTGTTTGGAAATTTCTCTTGCGAATGGTAAGCTACCAAGTGGCAGCATGGCACTAGTCTAAAATTTAGGTGATGTGGCAGAGTTTTATTAGGTCATTTTTGGGCCAACCGGGTGAGGACATGTGGTGCAGCCTAGGGCTTCCATGTGCCCCCTCCCTCAAGGTTGAAAGACGGTGTAAAAATTTTGGGTCAATTCTGGGTGGAGGCATTGGGGTTCGACCCCGCAACCTCCCACCATATAGCACCATGCGCTACCAGCCCACATATACCATGGTTCTTAATAGTCATAGTATTCCATATATATTTATGTTTAAACAATGTGTATGGTCGAGGAAGACAAGGGCCAGCCCTCGAGCCACATGACCATGAGGCCACGACCACCGAGAGAGCTCCAACGTAATGTGGATTTAAACCATTAATCCAACCTTAAACTTGTTTTAATTAGTGCCTAATCCAATTTTAATTTCGGATTAACTTAAGTGTGTGTTTAGTGCTTAATTACACTTAACTAGCACTAAACTCCCACTTAATATTAATTGTGGATTAACTTGGAGGACCCCCAAATTCGGTGGAGCCTGCCAGTTTTAGTTGCAATTAGATATTTTAGGGCCTCAAATAGTGGGAAAAATTAAAATGGTCATAATTTTTGACATTTTCAATCAGTTCAGACTCAGAAAGAGGCTAAATGACCATTTTGATCCATTCTGGACTCACTGGAGCAGGTTACACGAGCAAAAGAGCATTGTAAACAGGTCAATTTGACAATTTGAGCATAATATAGAGGCCTGAGCCATGGAAGTTGGACCAAGGAGATGTAACCCAGGAGGGGTGAACTCCTTCATCAAATACCTATGTTAATGTTATGTATGGTGATGTTATGTACTTTATTGTCTGTTGTTAAGATCTTGTTTTTATGTTAAATTATTCAGTAAATTGACATAAAAATACACTCATGAGACTTGATAATTTTCAAGAGAACTTAAACCATTAAGCACACATAAGACATTGAATTAATAATCTAAAAGAGTAATTATAACAACAACACTAGCATACTCCATTCAGATAATCACCAATAGAGAATTGGAGATATTTCTTACCAAGGTTGTTAGCAACAATAGAAAATATTGGGAAGAAATACTTGTGGAAGCCACTTGGGCCTACGACACCACTTGGAAAACCACCACTGGATTCAATCCATTTGAGTTGGTCTATGGGAAGAAGGCCCTATTGTCTATTGAATTTGAGTACAACACCTTGAGAATGGAATATCAGTTAGACTTGGATCTCACTACAATAAAACAAGAAAGGATACCCCATCTCAATGGTCTGGATGAATTTAGAATGAAATCTCTCCTACACACTGAGGCAGTCTAGCTACAAACGAATGTTTAGCATGACAAGAACATCAGAGAAATTAATTTTCAAGAAGGATATTGGGCCCTATTGTATGATTTCGGATTTAAGGATTTTAAAGGGAAATTAATAACTAGATGCTTGGCTCCCTGTCTAGTAGAAAAGTGTCATGAGAATGGGTTTTTCCAAATAAGAAACACTTATGGGGAAGTAATTCCCTTACCTATCAATGGTCATAAGTTGAAGTTGTATATGAAACCTTTGTCCAAGGAAGAAATTTCCAGTTCAATCAGTAGAGAGTTAAATGTGATTTGGAGGCTTGCAGCCCTCATTCCACCGGAATTCTTAAAAAAAGAGAATAAAAATAATAAGAGGGCCTATATGAATACCTCCATGAGGCATATGAGGCAAACTCTTGGGTTGAAAACCTCTTTAAGGCAGCCCAAGAGAAAAAATAAAAAGTCCCCAGGTGAAAACCTCCTATGAGGCACCTAGGGTAGACATGCAGGTTGAAAACCTCTATAGAGGCAACTTGCTTGTCTCAAAAGAAAAGAAAGAGAGAGAGAGAGAGAGAGAGAGAAGCACAATGAAGGAGTTCTTACACCACTTATACTAAAATTTTATTTTTGTAGGACTCCAAAAAGTTGAAAGACTTATAGAGACAAGCAAGAATATACACATTTTCCTGCATTTTTCCATCTATAAATTCCATTTCAACACTATTCACTCATATACCCAACTCTCTCTATTATACAATAAACAAGAGACTCCAATTCCCCCCCTTGGTGTGATGCTACAAGAGGGACCTGTAATAGTATAGGAGGAGGCTATGAGGCTACAAGAGGTGGATATAATGGAAAAAGGGACCAGAAGACCATTTTTCCTCTAGGAAATTTTAAGAGGGGTCCTCCAATGCCAAATCCATCCCCCATCCACTCCATCTAGTAAAAAATTTCTTAAAATTTTCACTTTGTCATGCATCTTAAAAAAAAACATAAATCCTTGTTTTATAATATTCTATCACCTAAACCACTTCCTCATGATCCTAATTCTATCCACATTCCTTTCATCACTTCCCCTCAACAATGGTATGCAAAATGGAGACTTGAAGGAAGGATTAAATGACTTCTATAAGAAGGAACATCTTCCTGTAGCAGTCTGTGTAGTCACAACATAGCTCCCTGAATTTTTTTTTCCACCCATAGAGAGCATCATGGAGCCATTTCTGCAATAGAGAGGAGGCGCATCATCCTTAGGAAGCAATCCATATTCTCCACCACTAGCATCTTGGACACAGGGAAGGCACCTATAGACACAAAAAATTTATCAATCAAAATATCATCAAGTTATGAAGACATGAACAAAAGAAAGCAAAGGAAATCAACTCCCTCAATATCAAGATACTGTGAGGCCCAGATCCAACATGCAACCATCTCTACAAATTTGATCCATAGGTAGGCTTAGGTATGAAAACCCTCACCTCTTCCCTATGCATAAAATGTTGAAATTTGTTAATGGTCAATGAAGGAGGTTTAATAGGCTAGAGGTGGCTAGTGAACTTGGCCACCCTTGGAGAGTAAACTAAATCTTGTATTAGTCCACCATGCAACATGGAGATGTCAACTCAGGTGAGGTGGTGTTCTTGAGGATTGGGTGTGTTAGTCCCATGGCTTTATCTAGGAATGTGTTTTTCATCATTTTGCTGGCATGTGGAGAATCTTGTTAAGCCAAAGGATATGCATTCACTGGTATTGAAAAAGATATTGAGCTATTTTTATTAAAAATTAGTTTTTATTCAAAAGGCAAACGTAAGGTGGAAATTCAAAGATAGAAAGCCAAAATTAGACGCAGAATACCTACCACAGTAGAAAGATAGGAACAAATTTTCCTATTTTTGACTTCAGTTGCAATTCAAATCCAGATTTTGTTTTTTAATTGGTGATCAGAGAAATTTAGGGGGAGTGTTGTTCTGTCTTCAGAACAGATTATTGGCTCTTTAGTTTTGTTTGTTAATGATGATTAAAGAATTCCTTATTTGGTCGATCTGTTTTCAACATCTGAGTCTATTTATTGTATTGCAAATGATTTGTAAGGGGCAGAGTTCTGGGAAAAAGTGTAGAAGAAAAAACTCAGCATTTCATTGTACAGTTTTTGGAAAAGAATTAATGAAAGGATGCAGCTCTGATTCATGAGATTCCTGTGGTACGAATTTATCATATGTTTTTATTTCTATTTCATATGTACCTTGTTATGTTTACAGTTCATTCATAATCATTTCTAGCTGAATGCTTTTAAGTAAGAAGGGTAGAATCCAGTTTACTGCTCTGCCTTGGGAAAGCATTCATGCTTTTTGTCTCTTCTTCTGTCTGAAAAGGATTCATTATATATGCCCTTTTTGGCCTCTCAGCAGTCTTTCCACTCCATATAATTTCAAGTTGAATGCTAAACCTCCTGCCTATCCTGCCTCATGAAATACTCTGCTTCTTTGATTTATTTTCTCTTCTCATGCTGTCCTTTGTCCTATACAGCCCAGAAAATTCAGACATTCATTAAACTACCTCTTTCATATTTATTTACTAGCCTAAAATCAGTATCCATTATAGGTCATCTCAAGCCCCATTGAATATCTTTTACTGAGTTGACCCAGAGAGAGCCCTCTCCTGTCCTCGTAGGGCTAGCTACAAGGCTGAGCGTGGTTTGGTGTTGTCCTTCTTCTGCCTTATTTCAGCCTAAGGTGGATTTGGGAACTAACAGGGTGATAATCATGAGGGGAAAGGAAAGGAATGCAAGGAGTGGGGACAACGGTCTAAAAAAAGGAAAATCGTTTATGTGTCATGTCACCAAAGTTCTTCGATGCTTTACCAAAAATGGAATAATATGTACTGGCCTCAACTCAATTTTCATAATTTCTCTTTCAAAAAAGAAGTTAGCGGAAGGATGAGCTATTGCTATCAGATTGCCTAGGGTGCCACCGAGAAGTTTCAAACTCTGTTTGCAAGTGGTATGGGAGGAAGCCACTGGAGGGTCTAAAATTGTATAGGAGGGTCAAGAAGGAGCTACAGGAGGAATCGAAGGGTGAAATGGAGACACAATTACCATAAATTTTCTTCAAACCCACATGCACATACAGAGCTATTTTGAAAATAAGTAAGTGACTTCCTCCCTCCTTGATTTCCATCCAATTGCATGATGAATTCTTCCTGAAGTTGATAGCTTGTAATAGAAAATTGAACAATAGGTCTTTCTAGTAATTATTGTGTGTGAAGGAAAGATAAGAGTAGAAGGAAAAAGGTTTACTTTGATATAAACTCTTGCACCCTTCTCCCTCACTAATAAGAATGAATTTTAAAATTGTTTATTCCAGTGAGATTACCTTCAAAAATTCAATTCACACCTAAGTAACACCAAGAAGGGGAAATAGAAGAAATGGAAGGAGGATTTAATATAATATAACCCAAACACACCAAGAGAATTCACCAACACCATCCTATAGTGAACAGTTTTTTAATACATCAATGGTTGGGTTTCTTTGAATTATTAAAAGGATATGATGATGATATCACTCATGAATTTTCCATGGACTTGAATTCTCAAGAAGAATACAGTGCCACCACTATTGCCAGAGGATTGGCCATCTCTTTCAGACCTGAAATCATAAGAAGAGTGACCACCTTACCCTTTGGAATGCGATGGAGCAAAGAGGACAAAGCAGTGAGTGTCACAACTAGGAAAAACTTCTTCATTCTAAAAGAGAGACTTGTAGAAGATAAGAATGGAGTGACCTACCATTTCATAATACTCCATGAGTTAAGATTCAAGCCATAATTTCCTCTCCCTCAAAGAGTTAGTGTTCCCCATTTCCTCTTGCAATCAATCATTGAAATGAGTCAGAAGGTGAGGGAAGGAAAGAATCAACACATAGCCCACCATGGTCTCATCAAGTTAATTGTGATGGATGCTTTGAGCCACATAAAGAACCCTATCCTATGGAATGATTTTGTAGGCATGGATAGGGAGGTCTTAATTGAAACCTTGGCCATAAAACCTGGAGAAATACCAACCTCTAACACTAGAGGCAGGGGAGGAAAAATAGAGGAAGAATAATTAGACATTAAGGAATAATAAGAAAATAAACAAGTATAAGAAATAGCAAGTCATGAGGATACTTCTAAGCCCCAAGAAATAAAGAAAAAATGACATCATAAAATTCTCTCTCTAGGAAATACTGAGCAAGAAGTGGTTGCAACATTGGCTACATTGGAAACACCTACCACACCCAAAAGGATCCATCGAAGGCAAGGTCACCTATATTTCAAAACAAGGAAGATAACAGGGATTGGTCAGGGTAAACCATAGCCTCCTTAAAAGGTCCATATCACTATTGATGAGTCACCAAGTAAAAGGGAAGAAGTGTGTTGGTATATGTTGTCCTTGATGGCAACCTACTTGATGAAATAGACTGTCGGCGATATGATGCAATGTGTTGTCCTTGATGACAACCTATTTAATGAAGTTGTTCTTGATGAGTTGCCTATGATAAGCAACCTATGTGTTAAATATGTAAGGATGATGTATCTGTGTGTTAAAAGGAAGGATGATGTATCTACAGATCAGCTCAGAAGGAACAGAAGAAAGGAAGTGACAGAAAAATGATAAATATGATGTGTCACAAAGTATACGCGGGTTTGTTAAGGAGAAGTAGTGTATGCACGCGGAAAAGTACGTGCCAAGTCGTGTATGCCCTTTTGCGCTCCAAATTTAGAATACCAAGGGGTGTTACCATGGTATTGACCCATTTTATTGAGCGCTTGAATATCTATTTGGTCCCGTCCAGGAATACCATCGGAAGTGGTGTGGTTTTGACTCATGGTATTGATAAAGGCTAAACCTATATAAGGAGAAGAAGATCATTGTGCAAGTGTGTGCATGTGTCTGGGTATTGAATGAATACTTCACTTTGAAGTATATCTGCATCATTGAAATTTGTTCTTGATTGATAAATATGAATATATGATGCACCCATGGATGTTTCTAAATCCTTAGATCTGATGATGATGAATCTCTAAGATTATCTGCAGAAGAAGAACTGGTGAAGATCTGGCGCAAAGTCTGCTGAAGGTAATGAAGAAATATGGGTAAGCTTATAGATCTGGTCTGTTTTTCAAAGCTTTCATTTACAGATATATACGCGAGTTTGTTGTGGAAAAGGTGCATGTATACGTGGATCTGATCTGATAAAAGAGCGTATGGGAAGTTAGGGTTTACTGAAAAATGCACAGATGTATACGCGGGTTAGTCTAATTAAAAGCGCGTGTATACGCAGGTCTGTTTAAATAAAAGCGCGTATGGAATTTGAACTAAAGGTTGCTCATGGTTGAATGTGTTTCTGCATATCTATTCTGAAGTCTGGGTAATCTCTGATATTCTGGTTACAGTGGTTTCACTGTTCAGTTTGAAGCATTGGGCAAAGTATGTTTGTTGAAAAATGAAAGGTTGAGTTGAAGCTATTTGATCTAGTTTGAAAATTGATGAAACGTGGTCTGCAGTGGTGCTGAGGGTTGAAGCCTTCAGTAAGGGGGTAGTATCTCCCTTCCAGTGATAGCTGGTAAACGAGAGCAGGGGGTAGTAGCTCCCTTCCAGGAGAGGCTGGTAAACGAGAGCAGGAGGTTGTAGCTCCCTTCCAAAAGAGGTTGGTAAACAAGAGAATGTTGTAGCCTTCTGCAGGTGGGTGCCTGCGTGCTGGTATGAGTCTGCACCAGTACACAGTTGTAAGATGTTTTCTTTATAATAAATATTGAAGATTGAGACGACGACAGCGGTGGTTTTCTCCCGAATTGGGTTTCCACCTAAAATCCTGGTGTTCATGTGTGATGCTTATGTGTGTTGATTTATTCGTACTGTACATGTTTACTGCTTAATAACATCTAATAAGTGAATGATGCAATAATCTAATATAAGAATTATCTGCATAATAAGAGATCTAAGCATACGCGAGTTTCCTTAAGGATATCCGCGTATATACGCTAGTTTTGTTCTGTAAAGTAGCGTATGGGTTTTTGAGAAAAGAAAAGTAAAAATTTGATTGAAAAATCAAGATACTGATTCACCCCCCCCCCCCTCTCAGTATCTTTCCCAACAATTGGTATCAGAGCAGGTCCTTCTCAAAAATCTTAGCCGCTAGAAGGAAGATCAAGCAAGATGAGCAATCAAGATGGAACAACATCTATCAAGCCTCCCCTCTTTAATGGAAGCAATTTAATCTTCTGGAAAACAAGGATGAGATCCTATCTTCAGTCTATGGGAACAGATGTATGGGCCATTGTTCAACAAGGATATCAATATCCAGCTACAATACCAATAGATCCGACTGAAAAGAAGAATTATGAATCAAATGCAAAGGAAGTCAATGCTATAATGGGAAGTCTGACTGAATCTGAATTTTTCAAAGTTATGCAGCTAAATATAGCAAAGGAAATGTGGGACAAAATCATTCTAATTTATGAAGGTGATGCAAAGGTAAAAAGTGCAAAACTCCAAACTCTCAGAGTTGAATATGAAAATTTAAAGATGCATAGTGATGAAAGTATTTCCAGTTTCTTTTTACGTCTTGATGATGTTGTAAATCATATGAGAAATCTGGGAGAAACAATAACCGAATCTACTTTGGTTGAGAAAATTTTAAGATCTCTAACGACAAAATTTGAGTCAAAAGTTTCTGCTCTTGAAGAAAAACAGGATCTTCAAAATCTTACTGTGGTGCAACTTCATGGGATACTAACTGCATATGAAATGAGAAGAGGAGGACCATCTGAAGTCAAAGAAGCCATCTTCAGAGCTTCTACAAAAGGGAAAGAAGTGCAAGAAGTAGAAGGATCAGGATATATCTCAGAAGAAGATGAGGTAAATTTTGTAAAGAAACTTCAACTTGGCACAGGACGATTCATAGGTAACATTCCTTTCAAATGTTTTGATTGTGGAAGAGTTGGTCATTATGATGCTAAGTGTCCTTATAAAGAAATATCTGCAAAAGGGAAAGAGGTAGCAAGAAGGAATAAGAACCGGTCTAGAACTAGAAAAAGTTACTATACTCAGGATGATAGTGATGGGTTATCTGATAGTGAGGAAGAATGTGAACAAGATCTTAGACTTATCATGGCATTTGAATCTAGAGAATAAAATGATACTTTTGTGGATGCTCTAGAGGACAATGATTTTCTTGAAGAAAACAATCAACTCAAAATACACTTGGAAGAATGTAAAATACTATTAGAAGAAAGGAAAATAATCATAGAGACTATGAAAAGGAAATTTGAAGAAGCAAAGAAACACATTGAGAAATTGGAATGTGAAGTGGTAAGTCAAAGAAACGATTTTGAGAAAGAAAAGACTCTGAATCTTAGATTTACTAAAGGATCAGAAACCTTAAATGAGATTATCAAGGTACAACGCTCTCCTCTTGTAAAGACAGGTGTTGGATATACCGGGGAATCTTCTCAGGCTTCAGCACCAAATTATCTAAAAGCAGTTACAACTGGTTTACAAAATTCTGCCACTCAGCAAGGGAATAAAGAATATTTACAGGTAAAGCATGATCATTTCAATTCAAAGAACACTAACAGGAATATCTTTCAAAGAAACACCAATCAACAGGTAAATTCAAGTAGAATATTTTATGATCGCAGAAATTTCTTCTTCAACGGACAATGTTTCTCATGTCACAATTTTGGTCACAAAGCTGTTCAATGTGTTGCATATAAAACCATCATGACAAGAGAAGCGAGAAAGAAAAGGACTGATATTGAAACAAAGAAGAATACCTATAACAATTTTTCTCCTCTGCTAAATGAAGTTGAATGTGCTTATTGTAATAAATTTGGGCATGAAGAATCTGAATGCAGGAGCAAAGTTCAGCCAAAAGAGCATTTTTCTTCAAGTTCCAAAGTATGGAAAAAGAAAGATTTACAGGTTGAAAATTGTGGCATAGTGTTATTTGCAGAAGGAGAAGAAAATCAATGGTACATTGATAGCAAATGCTCAAGACACATGACAGGTGACAAAACCAATCTTCGTGCATATAGTACATTAGAAAAGGAAAAGAAAGTTACTTTTGGAAATGATACTCCTGCTATAATTAAAGGAAAAGGGTTTGTGTTTCTAAAAGATAAGGTGAAGGCTAATGATGTCATGTATGTGGATGGATTAAGGCATAACTTGTTAAGTGGAAGTCAAATGTGTGATCAAGGAACTGAAGTTGTCTTTAGATCAAAAGAATGTGTGGTTCGTGATCTTGATACAGGTAAAACAATCATAAAAGGAAAAAGAACTCCAAGCAACCTATATGTATTGAATAACTGCAAAGAACAATGTTACTTGAGTAAATCTTCAGAAAAATGGCTATGGCATAGAAGGTTGGGACATCTAAGCTTCTCTCAAATCAACAAATCAAGTAGACTTAATGTTGTTCGTGGTCTTCCCAATATTACTCTACCTGAAAGTATCATATGCAAATCTTGCCAATTCGGCAAGCAGACCAGAGTACAATTTAATGCCAAGGAAGGATCATCAAGTAGGCCTTTTGAACTCATTCATACTGACATATGTGGACCTATGAGGAAAAAGTCACCTCGTGGTGAACAATACTATATCTTATTTATTGATGATTTCTCTAGAATGTGTTGGATTGGGTTGTTGAAGCACAAAGATGAAGCATTTGAGAAATTTCAAATATTCAAGGCGCTGGTTGAAAATGAAGTAGATCTAAAACTCAAATGTCTTAGATCTGATCGAGGAGGAGAATATACTTCAAATGAATTTCTTGAATTTTGTGAACAACATGGCATAAAAAGACAATTTTCTGTAGCTGGAACTCCACAACAAAATGGCGTGGCAGAAAGAATGAATAGAACAGTTCAACAAATGGCTAGGGCTATGCTTGACGATTCTGGAACACCTGACACATTTTGGGGAGAAGAAGCACATATAGTGGTAAACATTCTCAACAAGGCACATGTTCGTGTAAATAGTGACAAAACTCCATATGAACTCTGGTATGGTAATTCTCCATCTGTGAAGCATTTTAGAGTTTTTGGAAGTAAATGCTTTATCAAAAATAATGATGAAAAACTTGGCAAGTTTGAACCTAGAGCAGATGAAGGAATACTTCTTGGTTACTCCTCTACGAGTAGAGCATATAAATGTTACAATAAAAGACTTCGGAAGATTGTTGAATGTATTGATGTTGTTATTGATGAGTCTCATGTAGCCCCAAAGGAAGAAAAACAGATAACAAATGAAGACGATGGTGACTTATGTACTTCTACATCAAATAGCAATGATATAGATAGTGAACCCAATGAAGAACCTGAAGATGATTTATCTGAAAAGGCTCCATCCAGATATGTTCAAAAGAATCGTCCAGAATCTGAAATTTTGGGAGATAAGGGATCAGGTGTACAAACAAGAAGGACTCTTGTGGGATCTTCTAGCTATCTGGAATTTCTATCTACTATTGAACCTCACAATGTCAATCAAGCTAGCAAAGATGAATGTTGGGTTCAAGACATGAATGAAGAGCTTGATCAAATTGAAAAGAATCACACTTGGGAATTAGTACCAAGACCTCATAACAAAAATGTCATTGGAACTAAATGGATATTCAAAAACAAGTTAAATGAGAATGGGGATGTTGTAAGAAACAAGGCTAGACTTGTTTGCAAGGGGTATACTCAACAAGAACGTATATACTTTGAAGAAACTTTTTCTCCTGTAGCTAGACTTGAAGCCATAAGAATGTTTCTTGCCTTTTCAAGCTTTCAACAAATCAAAGTTTATCAAATGGATGTTAAATATGCATTTCTCAATGGTGATCTAGAAGAAGAAGTTTATATAGAACAACAAGAAGGATTCATTTTTGGAAATGATGAAAATCTTGTTTGTAGACTTAAAAAGGCTCTATATGGTCTCAAACAAGCTCCAAGGGCATGGTATTATCGTCTTGGCAAATATCTTCACCAACAAGGACTTTCAAAGGGGTCTGCTGATAGAAAATTATACACAAAAATTGAAAATGATAAACTTTTGATTGTGGTTGTATATGTTGATGATATCATTTTTGGAAGTAATGAAGAATCTATGAGTCAGAAATTTTCTTCTGTCATGCAGCAAGAATTTGAAATGTCTTTACTTGGGGAACTAACATTCTTTCTTGGTTTGCAAGTGCATCAAACTACTGATGGTATATTATTATCACAAGCAAAATACCTTAAGCAAATTCTGAAGAAGTATGGCATGGAAGAATGCAAACCTGTAAGTACACCAATGATAACCGGATGTAATCTCAGTTCTCATGATGATTCCCCCATGGTGAATCAACCAGAATACAGATCTATGATAGGAAGTCTACTTTATCTCACTGGGACTAGACCGGACATTATGCATGCTGTTGGGATTTTTGGACGATTCCAAGCTAATCCAAAAGAGTCTCATCTTCAGGCTGTCAAAAGAATATTCAAATATCTACAAGGAAATCAAGACTTTGGACTATGGTATCCAAAGAATGTTGATCTTACTCTTCATGCTTACACTGATGCAGATTGGGCTGGAAATGTTGATGATTGGAAAAGCACTAGTGGTGGAGCATTCTATATGGGGCCCCGGTTAGTATCTTGGTTCAGCAAGAAGCAAAACTCTATTGCCTTATCTACAGAAGAAGCAGAATATGTGGCTGCCACATCATGTTGCACACAACTTCTTTGGATGATGCAAACCTTACAAGACTTTCAAATCAAGTGCACACCTCCTGTCTCCATTATGTGTGATAATACAAGTGCCATCAGTATTTCAAAGAATCCTGTTATGCATTCCAAGACCAAGCACATTCCCATCAAGTATCACTTATTACATGAACAAGTGCTTGAACAAAAGGTGAAGTTGGAGTATGTTCCCTCCAAAGAACAAGTTTCTGATATATTTACCAAACCTCTGCCTGGGGCAGCGTTCGAATATCTCAGACAAAATTTGGGAGTAGTCTCTGCCTTGTAGAAAATCAGAACTACTTAAATTCAGAAGATTAAATTGGATACACGAGTTTCCTGAACGAAATTCGCATATATACGCGAGTTTATGCAAAGAAAACTGCGTATGGTTAGTTGCTGACAAATTTTACTTGGGGTCAGCATTCTTCAGCACAGCTGCAGTGCTGTTGGTATCTCTGATGCTGTTTGGTATCTCTGGTGGTGTTCCAGTTTTCATAATTCTGTTTCTTTCTCTGATGTCTCTTGATAAAGATGCCTTGATGATATGCTGTTGAAAGTGTTAAGGATGCACAAGCTAAGGGGGAGCACTGGTCATGTGGAAAGGATGCATTGGATGCACAGTTTCAGGGGGAGAATTAGCATTGCTGAATGTAATGCATTGTTGGCATTATGATGGTTCTGAAATATGATCTCTCTTGAGGTCCTTTTGGTCTTGGTTATAAAAAGTCATATTTGTAATTTGATGAAAAGGTTATGTTGAGACCTATGATGTAAATTGTAATATTCAGTCTTGTAAAGGGCTTGTTCAAATTTGTAAATCCACTTGGTTGGATCATTGATGTAATTATGAGTCCTTGGTGATAGGAAAGGTCATAGAGTCATGTACTTCATTGAATATTATGTTGAAGACTCAGCATGAACTCAAAGGGAGCATGGTAACTTCAATGCACATCCGATCTACAAAGCTCTTCTTTCTACATGAGGAGAACAACATTGTCTTGGCTTTGATTCGCCCTTTGCCCTTAATGTCAAAGGGGGAGAGTAGCATGGTGTTTGAATAATGGGAGAATGTCATGGTGTTTGCATAATGATTATAATCAATGTATCTATCTGTTGTTGTGGTGATCAAACACCATCATGGTTGCCATCAAGTCCAAAGGGGGAGATTGTTGGCATATGTTGTCCTTGATGGCAACCTACTTGATGAAATAGACTGTCGGCGATATGATGAAATGTGTTGTCCTTGATGGCAACCTATTTGATGAAGTTGTTCTTGATGAGTTTCCTATGATAAGCAACCTATGTGTTAAATATGTAAGGATGATGTTTCTGTGTGTTAAAAGGAAGGATGATGTATCTACAGATCAACTCAGAAGGAACAGAAGAAAGGAAGTGACAGAAAAATGATAAATATGATGTGTCACAAAGCATACGCGGGTTTGTTAATGCAAAGTAGCGTATGCACGCGGAAAAGTACGTGCCAAGTCGCGTATGCCCTTTTGCGCTCCAAATTTAGAATACCAAGGGGTGTTACCATGGTATTGACCCATTGTATTGAGCGCTTGAATATCTATTTGGTCCCGTCCAGGAATACCATCGGAAGTGGTGTGGTTTTGACTCATGGTATTGATAAAGGCTAAACCTATATAAGGAGAAGAAGATCATTGTGCAAAGGTGTGCATGTGTCTGGGTATTGAATGAATACTTCACTTTGAAGTATATCTGCATGATTGAAATTTGTTCTTGATTGATAAATCTGAATCTATGATGCACCCATGGATGTTTCTAAATCCTTAGATCTGATGATGATGAATCTCTAAGATGATCTGCAGAAGAAGAACTGGTGAAGATCTGGCGCAAAGTCTGCTGAAGGTAATGAAGAAATTTGGGTGAGCTTATAGACCTGGTCTATTTTGCAAAGCTTTCATTTACAGATCTATACGCGAGTTTGTTGTGGAAAAGGCGCGTGTATACGTGGATCTGATTTGATAAAAGAGCATATGGGAATTTAGGGTTTACTGAAAAATGCACAGATGTATACGCGGGTTAGTCTAATGAAAATCGCGTGTATACGCGGGTCTATTTAAATAAAAGCACGTATGGAATTTGAACTAAAGGTTGCTCATGGTTGAATGTGTTTCTGCATATCTATTCTGAAGTCTGGGTAATCTCTGATATTATGGTTACAGTGGTTTCACTGTTCAGTTTGAAGCATTGGGCAAAGTATGTTTGTTGAAAAATGAAAGGTTGAGTTGAAGCTGTTTGATCCAGTTTGAAAATTGATGAAATGTGGTCTGCAGTGGTGCTGAGGGTCGAAGCCTTTAGTAAGGGGGTAGTAGCTCCCTTCCAGTGATAGCTGGTAAACGAGAGCAGGGGTTAGTAGCTCCCTTCCAGGAGAGGCTGGTAAACGAGAGCAGGGGGTTGTAGCTCCCTTCCAGAAGAGGTTGGTAAACGAGAGAAGGTTGTAGCCTTCTGTAGGTGGGTACCTGCGTGCTGGTATGAGTCTGCGCTAGTACACAGTTGTAAGATGTTTTCTTTATAATAAATATTGAAGACTGAGATGACGACAACGGTGGTTTTCTCCGAATTGGGTTTCCACCTAAAATCCTGGTGTTCATATGTGATGCTTATGTGTGTTGATTTATTCTTACTGTACATGTTTACTGCTTACTAACATCTAATAAGTGAATGATGCAATAATCTAAGATAAGAATCATCTGCATAATAAGAGATCTGAGCATACGCGAGTTTCCTTAAGGATATCTGCGTATATACACTAGTTTTGTTCTGTAAAGTAGCGTATGGGTTTTTGAGAAAATAAAAGTAAAAAGTTGATTGAAAAATCAAGATACTGATTCACCCCCACCCCCCCCCCCCCCCCTCTCAGTATCTTTCCCAACAAGGTGGGGACTAGTGAAGGAATATTGAGGAGATTACCTCTCATAAGGCCAAAACTAAGCCACTCATGACATATGTGGGAAGGCCCACCACCAAGGAAGTTACCTTCAAGTGACCCAAAACACAAACTTCCCTTGTGCAAGCAGAAAAAGAAGAGATACAGGAGAAACAAAGGTTGCTAGAGGAGAAATAGGGGATGCTATAGGAGCAGAAAAAGGAGCTATAAGAAGAGGCAACCACCTCAAAAGAAAATGAAAAAGGCCTCCAAGAGCTTCAAGAGCCTAGTCCACAGCCCATATTTGAGTCCTACTACAAATTTCTTGAGGGAGGAAGGATTATCTCAGAAAATTTTGTAGTCCCGCTCCTCTATGAGCTGAAGATAGAAAGAGGCAGGACACTTAGATGGATGCAAACATCCAAACCTAGAAATGTAGAATATGAGGGCCTCGTGGAGGAGAAATTAACTGAAATGGGCAAGGAGTTGAGTGATTTGAGACTGAGAGAGTAAATTATGAGGGATAATCTATAGGAAGAAAACACAAGGTTTATGTAATATTCCCAAATGGGAAAATCAACAATATTAGCATAGAAAACACATTTTTTAGAAATCTATGTTATAAAATTCAATAACCTCCCATGGATCCTTTAGATCAGACATTATAACAACCAGATATACAAGTAACTCATAAAAAAATCATTATAACCTAGCTAAACAGGCCTCCCATGCCTAGAACAACCCAAAAACACTACAACCCCAAGACTACTGCAACACAGAAATACTGCAACAAATGATACCACAATTTTAATGAGGGTTTATACTCCAAAAATAGAGAGACAAAATGGATCTACTGATATATTAATAAATAGAGCTCAAAAACAGAAATCTAGTCTCTTTTACATAAATCCAAGATGACCCGGCAAGGGTTTCTTGATAAACATGAAATACAAGAAGTATATGCTGCAAATCTATGACTAAATCATGATGTATGGCTGAAGCACTACATGAATATGGTTGATAATACAAAGAAATGGTTGTATTTCGTCCTACTAGATTTATGGGAAAAAGGTTGATCCTCCTTCCGGGAAACTAGCTCATAAAATAGGGGTTTAAACCCTTCCACTACAACACCATGAAAAATAACGCAGTTTCTTCAAGGGACTGCACTATAGCTATAGGTGACTACTTTTCCAAGTTTTTCATGGTGGAAATGAAGTCCAGAAAGCTCCTCTCATATTTCTTAAACAAGTCCTCCAAGGAAGAGTGGCGAATTCCCGCATAAGAAAACCCTTGTACTAAACAGTATAGAAAACTTAGCTAAACAACTGAAGAATGCAATAAGTCTAAACAAACCCAATAATCAAATCATATTCTCAGTCATACCCCCTATGGTTTCCATTCCATCCATTATATAGTTGATGAGCTTCCTCACCATGAGTCCCACCCATTTATGAGGTTACTTCCATGCAAAGGCTCCTCCTCCAAAATTACATTGTCTGCATTAGTTCCACTATTATATTTACAACGTTGCCTGATTTGTCAACCTTGACTTAGTCTCCATGCATTTTCTCCTTTCACACCCAGGGTGTCTTTATTCTGACTAGCTAAACTAATCCACATTCATATTGAGTTGTTTTTATTGATGATCCACTCCTCCCACATTAGTGTTGTTGACTTGGTCAAACTTGACCTTGTCCACATGTATTAGCCCTTGTTCACACATGAGGGTGCTTGATCTAGTTATTAACATGATCCATTTTCACACTAGGAGGGATTTTATGCCTACTTAAGAGATTTATGGGCCTCCTTACCCATTTAATCCTCTAGCTAGATGTAAAGAGAAAAATTAATATTCCCATTAGTTGCATGCTAAATTGGGAATATTGCAGTCTTCCCCTCCCAAATGTTGCTTGTATTCAAGCAACGACAAGGGTAATGCAAAATATCCCCTCCTCCTCTTGTGGCCTTCACATCCAATAGCCTCCACCATTGCTTCAGATATTCTTCACCAATTTTTTCTCCCAATGGTTCCTCCCAAATGTGCAAGTTGGCCTTTGGTGGATAAACCAAGTGGCTCTCTTCATAAAAGAATGGAAGGTCTATATGTAAACCTTCTTGTTGTTCAATGACCTCCTTAAGGTATAGGTGATGACAAAAATATCGGACCTCACTCCCAATGAGAGACTCCCACCTCCATGCTATCATCCAAATGAAATGAATTACCTCCCCACTTGGTAATTCATAGAAAGGCTCCTCCCAAATGCTCATGAGAGGCATGTCCCAAGTGCTCCAAACAATAATATGGCCCACCTCTTAAAGAATTAAGTGTTATACGGTAGTTTCCATACCATCTCCCATGCTCCTCTTGAAGCACAAAGAATAAAAGGTGTGGGAAATTTCATTCCCCATGGACACATCCAACCAATGTGTATCCCCTCCAATCATGTTCCCAGCAAAGATAAGAGCATCATCAGCATATGGAATCATAATTAAAGTCATTCTATCTGCCATATGTAGTAAGGGAGAAGGACAATGGTCCCTCATGTGCAACCAACGCAATTTTTCTCCTAACTGCCATAGAATATGATATAACAAGTGTTCCTCCCACCACTTGTTTGTTGCCCCATTCTTCTTGCATGTTTGGAGAAGGTGTATGATGGTTGGTGTTAATTAATCACACTATGAAGAGTACATAATGTCCCCAAAATATTCTAGGGAATGGTCAACATCACCATTTCTCATGGCACTAAGTAGTCCATGAAGAAAATAAGAAAGAGTGCCTCCTCTTGGAGCAATGCCCTGCGCAGGTGTGGTAAGAAAACACGAGTATATAGTAAATATATCATGGTGTTCAGAAATACAATCCTTACCATACACTTGGTTTAAATTAGTGAGGTAGCTCATGGAGGAGCTCCCTCTCATAACCAATGAATAAGGATGTCGTAATGATAACTCTTCCCAAGAGCTATGTCCCTCCTCAACCTGCAAATAATCTATGCACTTCCTCATATGATAGTGCATATCCTTTTTGAAGTCTTCCCACATGAATCTGTCCAAGATAGTATGGTATGCTCCAATGAAGCCAGTGGGATTAGAAAGCAAGATCTCATAGGCTGCATATAGTAGTTTATGCTTGAGCTTGGAGTCTCTAGTCAAATAGATATGATCATGAAAATAAATAACTCCTTCAATTGCTATATACCTCCTATCCATTACTTGCTCATCAAGAACCTTACATGTGAAGAGGTTCTTGGAATATTCCACCAATAGTTGGGACTCCCAATATAGATCTAGGCTTCCCAACAATAACAATGCTTTATAATTCTGAAATGAAGTATCTATCATATCATAACTCTCCTCTTTGACATGCTCAATGCCAATGCCACATGTTGGAGTAATGTCATTCCACCTTTGTTTCCTCTCTTACAGCTGATCTTTCCCAAGACAAGATTGAAGTAAATGGAAGTCAACCTCCTCTTGAAAGGTCTCTTTCTTCCAAAACTTCCATAGTTTGGCCCATGCATGCAAGAGTGGTAATACCCTCTTGTCATATTCATAAATATTCATTATGTGTAGAAGTATCATTTTCTGCTCTAAGGCTATGGAGTGGCCATTTGACACCATGCTTATGCCATCATAGATTTCTGAATCCTCCTTTTCCAGCACAAATATCTGAGTGGGGGATAGCAATGTCCATATCAGCAAATTGCTCACCCCTTCTTGGAAACCCTCAATGGCTCTTAGTGTTGTGCTAGCTTCTCCCAAGGCTCCTTCCTTAGCCAAATATGTCACTGCTGCACTAAGTTGAGAGAACAGTTTATTCATCTTCCAATCAGGGGGTCTTCCCAGTGGAATACCTCCATGCAAAGAGACATAGATGCATAGAGAAGGATGTATATGTGTGTGGACTGATTTTTCCTTGCCCTTACTACACAAATCTTCTTGCCTCTTCTATGCATCAATCTTCTAAAATAGAGAGGGGTGTGTGATTTCAATCATATGATATTGATCATCCTCCCCATATTATTCTTTTATCTTCATAATCTCACCATCTATCAATGGTGGCACATGCTGCTCATGGAATGTGCCCTAATCTCCACATGTGAGACTCTTTGGAACTCCTTGTGAACATACAATAATTCCTCTTATTGGAGCAAGTGCTCCATATTCCTCTTCATGAGGTGCTAGGTATGCTCTTGATCTGGCAGTGTTGTTACCTCTAGCCTTCTCTCTCTCCTCATCAATAATGAGAGACCTTACATATCAGTCTTCCCTTGAAGGAGGAATCTCTTCATGCAATGGGGGTCTTGCCCTTGGAAAGATATCATACAAGTTTTCATCCCCCTCAATGGTTTTCTGAAATGGAGTTGGGTTTTATATCCTTCCAACCCATGCAAAGGTTTAGTTTTTTTTGGTTTGTCTAGCTCCACCAAAGGTGTTTCATAAAAATTTGCATCAAACCTTTCCACTACTCTCCTAGTGAACTTTGCATAATTAGATATATTTGCATTCTTTAATGAAAAGGATTCAAACAACCACCAAGTATAAGCATTACCTTCAAAATTTAGTGATGCTACTTTAATGGCTTCATCTTCTGAAACTTGGTGTTGCTGCACATAGGTGTCTAGCTCCTCCACCCAAACCCTAGCTAGACATTTAGGTGAGCCATCAAATGTAGATAGAAATAATCTACCCACACCATGATGCTTGCCCCTTGTGCTCCTTTCCTCCTTGATCTTGCAAAACCCTTGGAAATTTAAGTGATCTTTGAAACTCTTAGATTGAGATTCATATTCTTGCAAATAATCGCCAAGAGTCTCCTTCTTTGGCACATCTCCTTTCTCCATTGCACTTGTTACAAACATATGGCTGGTAGAGCGTTGTAAATATGATGGTGTGGTAGAATTCTCACACCCATAATATGATGGACTAGGGATTTCCTCATGTACAAATCTCGTTGAGGGATCTCCCTATTTTTCCCTCCTCATTTATTTGATGTCTTTGCTGATACCATGTAGAGTTTGAAGAAGAAGTTTTGAGAACTCCTTCCCCCCAGACAATAAGGGTTTGCCCTGATATCTTCTATAGATCCTCTCCTTCCCATGAGAAGAATCCATAATGGTTTAAGTACACAGGCTGAGCAAAGATGATGCTCCGATACCACTATAATATTCCCAAATGGGAAAATCAGCAATATAAGCACATAAAATGAATTTTTCATAAATATTTGTTATAATAGTAAATAACATCCCATGGATCCTTTAGATAAGACATTATAACAACCAAATATACAAGGAAATCAGAAACAAATCATTATAACCTAGTTAAACATGCCTCCCATGGCTAGAACAACCCAAAAAAACTGCAACCCCAAGACTACTGCAACACAGAAATACTGCAAAAAATGATAGCACAATTTTAATGAGGGTTTATACTCCAAAAATAGAGAGAAAAAATGGATCTGTTGATATATTAATCAATAGAGCTCAAAAACAGAGATCTAGTCTCTTTTACATAAATCCAAGATGACCCGGCAAGGATTTCTTGATAAACATGAAATACAAGAAGTATATGTTGCATATCTATGATTGAATCATGTTGTATGGCTGAAGAACTGCATAAATATGGCTAATAATACAAATAAATGGTTGTAGCTCCTCCTACTAGCTTTCCGGGAAAAAGGCTGATCCTCCTTCAGGGAAACTAGCTCATAAAACAGGGGCCTTCCACTACAACACCATGAAAAATAACATAGTTTCTTCAAGCGAATGTGCTGTAGCTGTAGGTGACTACTTTAACAAGTGCCGGGTGGTGGAAATGAAGTCCAGAAAGCTCCTCTCAGATTTCTTAAACAAGTCCTCCAAGGAAGAGTGGGGAATTCACGCATGAGAAAATACTTGTACTAAACAGTACATCAAACTTAGCTAGACATCTGAAGCATGCAATAAATATAAACATACCCAATCATCAAATCATATTCTCAATCACACCCCCTATGGATTCCATTCCCTCCATTATATATTTGATGAGCTTCCTCACCATGGGTCCCACCCATTTATCAGGTTACTTCCATGCAAAGGCTCCTCCTCCAAAATTACGTTGTCTCCATTAGTTCCACTCTTCTATTTACAGTGTTGTTTGATTTGGTAAACCTTGACTTAGTCTCCATGCATTTTATCCTTTCACACCCAGGGTGTCTTTATTCTGACTAGCTAAATTGATCCACATTCATATTGAGCTATTTTTATTGATGATCCACTCCTTCCACATTAGTGCTATTGACTTGGTCAAGCTTTACCTTGTCCACATGTATTAGCCCTTGTTCACACATGAGGGTGCTTGTTCCAGTTATTAACATGATCTGTTTTCACACTAAAAGGAATTTTATGCTTACTAAAGAGATTTATGGGCCTCCTTACCCATTTATTCCTCTATCTAGATGTTCAAAGAAAAAATAATATTCCCATTAGCTGCATGCTAAATTGGGAATATTACAGTTTAGAGATAAGTTGCAAGAGAAAAAAAAAAAAAAAAACGTGGCACTATTGCAAGCCTCTCTATGGAAGGCATATAATGCATGAAACCATCAAAATCCTATGCTCTTTTCCTCAAATAATAGTGGATGCAATTCCAAATTAAGACACTAGCATAGTATGGGTCTTTTCCTTTTCAATACCACATGAAGTTTATAGAGTTTTGCAAGCAATAAAGTATGGAATATAGGGAAAAGATATCTTAATTTTATATTCACAATTTCATTTTGAAAAATCTGAATTTATGGGATCCAAATTCAATATTAGGAGACATGCAACTAATGGAATTGGAATCTTGGTTGACTTATGAGGATGCAAGGGTTCAAGAAGTGAAAAAGGTGACGACAAAATAAGAGAAGGAGCCCGTGTATATCATAGTAGAGTTACAAGCCATAAGGTTGTCATAAAAAATCATAACCTCATCTCCTTTGATTCTCCTTTAGCACATAAGTACATAAAAACCAAGGATAAATTCATTTTTCATTTTGAGGACATTTTTGGAATGTAAATTTTACAATATTATCAGAGAATATGGCATGCTTTACCTTAAAATCTACGAATCAGGGAGTATCATTCTCCCGAGAGGATAAGGAATGCTTTGGAAAGAACCCCATTGTACAAAAGAATAATGAAAATACTGAAAATAAAATGGAAGGACTCAAAATTAGTCCACCCTTGTTGTTGGGTTTTCAAGAAGGAAGAACCCAAGCAGAGGAACAAGAGGTATGTACATAGATTAAGACAGATGAAATTTTTTATCCACTAGAAGGAACACCATATAAGGTTCCTGAGGATTTCAAAGAGGCCACCAGGGCCATGAATGAGCTTGACATGGATGACTAATTTGTTCAAAGGATGAGCAACACCTTCATTATGGGGTTGATGATGAGTCCCATAAATAAGTATACCTTGAAGTCATTATTCTATGCTCCAACTTTAAAACTACCCTTTTATCACATTAGTTCACATTTTTTGTTATAATATGCTTAGTAAGAATATTAAAAGGTGTTTGTCATAGGATGTGGCCAAATGTGGTTAAATTGTAGGAAAAATAAGCATTTTTGAGGCATTTACTATGCAATGACTTGATGGAGACAACCAAGAAAGAATCTAGGGAGGCTTAGCCACCTCCTTAACTCTCTAACTCGACTTGAGATCACCAAAATCCTCACTCACAATCTCAAATTCACTGATAATTGAGTAACTCAAAGCACAAGTGAAGCTCAAGAAGGACCAGATCCATGATTTTCAAGATCAAGGAGGGATTCACTCCTATTTTGAAGGGAGTTGTTATCAACGACATTTTTGTATAAATAAACAAGTTGAAAGAATCATTAATATTTGGAATTTTTATTCAGTTAGGAGTAGTTATTGAGCCTAGGGCTTGACATTGTTACCATTAAATTTCATGTGATGTATGAGACTACTATTTTCTGCTAATGAGAAGTCTTTTATTGAGTTGCTTCTGAGCTACTTTTAGAGGGTTGAAACCCCTGGGTTTGGGCCCAACCCAGAGGCTTTAGTCCCTCATTTGTATTTATGTCTTATTTTACTTTCCAAGAATTTCATGTATTTCTCTTATTGCATTATATTTTAAGCTATAAAATGTTGTGATTGCAAGCTTCCCTATTACCCCTCTTGTGGGAGAATGGTTGGAAAGATTTACAGTCTCAGTCCAAAAACATTTATTTACGATTTCTTGGAAATAGATAGATATTAGTTATTCCTTTTCATGATTACTTTATTCAAATTAGGAGTTATTTTAGTGATCATAGTAGTATTTTGAAATATAATAGATGTTGGTCAAATTCAACTCATCTTTTCCATGACAATTTATCTCATTATGTTATTGATAATTTGATACATTCGTGTTGTTAGTTTCAGGGTTATGTTGATCTGCAGGGGCGGACACCTATTTCCATATCCACTTGTACTTCTCCATATTCTCCCTTTACCCTTCACACTACTCCCGAAAATCAATTTCATAGTCACTCTGTTTAGTCAATTAAGGACACCATGGTCATCCATCTTGGTGCAAGACAAACCTTTGAGAGGTCTTGTGATTTGTTAGGATGCTCCTCCAACCTTCACTCACTCCCTCATACCTTCATTCATCTTCTCCTACCCTAAATACACCATATCCACCCTCAAAAGGCTCTCATAACCCCTTATGTAGCAATACATAACCTCTTGTAGAAATATATGACCTCGTGTAGCAGCACCTATTGCAGGCCTACGACACCATTTTCCTCCACCTTTTTTTCTCCCCACTTCAACCTTAGCTCATTCAAGGTGAATAATTACCTCCAACTTGTGATTTGATGATTAGAAGAAGCTCCTAAACCACTCCAACATCCTCTTTTCCTCACTACAAAACATTGTAGAATTATTGTCTTCATTCACAAGAATGTTACAAGTTAGATTTATTACTTTCAAGAAAATGTAAAGTAGATCAGTGATACATTCAATTAGGTTACCGATTTTACGAATTGTGAAAAATAGAGTAGCTTTACTTCTACAAGTAGACTAGCCCTTTCTCTTTCATGCAATGTTAATTAGAATCTACAAGTTGAATGAATGGAAAATTCACTTTCATAGTTAGAATCAGTTTCAATTGTTATTTCATTAGAAGTCTTCACTATAGTTAAGTTGGAGAAATGGTCTCTTAGCATCTTGATCTGATGTCATGGCTGAGGGTGACATGAGTAGAAGCTAACCTACTATGCATATAGCACTATCACCTCTAAGTTTGTATGAACCTGTTGGGCCTTGAAATTTTCATTTACTTTCATTACATTTTCACTTACATTTCCATATTATCACCTTCACTCCACCTCCATTTCATTAAATTTACCTTACCATTACCACTATTGGGTTACATTTATGTTTTTTCAAATTTTATTAATTCTTAGTATTTTAAGTGAATTTGTGGTTAAAAATTAGAAAATAATATGCACATACTTATACCTAATAAGTGGAATGAGTTTGTTGCCATGTGTAGGTCAAAAAGAAGCTTCCAAAAGACTCTTTTGTGGCCTCCTAAGGCCAAATTCGAATTTGGATCGAGAAGATCATGGGATCATAAGGGTATGTGTCTCATTTCTCATTTGTATTGTAACTCTAATAAGACATGTGCCTTATCACTTCCTATTTGGATTGTAACTCTAGAGATATAGGGAGAGATTCACGGACTCTCATTAATGAGATAGCTTCTCATATTTTTGTATAAATAGGGGAAGCTTTATCCTATTAAATCATGTGTAAAATTGGAGTTATGCTCAAGCTTTAAATACAGAATCATATTGTGGCGCCTTACTCATGCATGTTCCTTCATTTTCACTTGGTTTTTCTTACATATGGAGCATCTTGATTTACCATCTCTCATACTTTTAGATTAGCTACCTAAAACATGTGAGATTTACTTGTTTTTATAGATTAAAGTTCATTTTCTTTCTTAGTATTAATTTTAGAATGACTGTGTAATATTTGCTTTTCTAAAAACATTTCAATAGGAAACATTTATCTGTTTTCCAATTGGATTAAGTTTGAGGCAATAGAGCTCACAGTTATTTAGTTTGCTTTCATGTTCTGTTATATACTTTCTTAGATCAAACTATCAATTTCTTGTGTAATTGAATAAAAGATAAAGCCAAGAAGATGACCTGTCATACTTCCAAATTGGGTGATTGAATGTTCAACCTATGCAATCATTGAGATTTACTTTTATGTTATGTTATTTAGTTTCCTTTCATGTTCTGTTATTTACTTTCTTAGATCAAACTATCAATTCATTCTATAATTGAATAAAAGATCAAGCCAAGAAGGTGACTTGTCATACTTCTAAATTGGGTGATTGAATGTTCAACTTATGCACTCATTGAGCTTTACTTTTACATAAGAAGGTGATTTTATCATATTTTTAAATGCTTGAATACCTAACTTATGCAATTATTGAGTTTTCCCTTTGCATGCTTTAATTTCTTTCCTAGGTTTAAAGACTAAAGTATAATCGGTTACTTATCATCTCAAGAGGGTGATTCTATCATACTTCCATATTGGATGTTGGAGTGATTGAACATACCTTAGTTTTTCTTCTTTACATGCTTTGAAATGCTTTCTTAGATTAAAATTTCAATTCCTGCAAGTGTGATTGCGCACTATATTTTCTTTTGAATTTTTTTTTCTTTCTTTTCATTACTTCATTTAATAGGTTAGTTGAAGTTCATTTTCATTGTTTGATTTCATAGATGATATGAATTGGTTTTCGTTATTCTGTAATTAGAATGATATAAACTGAAATATAATTTTTAGCACATACAGTTCATGCATGCTTCACAAGCTTACAAAAGCCTCGGGTTGAAAAATTAAATGACAGGAAATTATTTTTCCCCAACATTTTGGCGTCGTTGCTAGGGAAGTGTGCATAGGAACTAGCTTTCAGCCTAGAGTGTATTTTTTTTTTTTTTTTTTTTACTAACCATTTATGGAAAAACGATCTAAAATGCAGCGCAAAGACTACATTGAGCAATGGTATCAAAAAATGATTACGCCAAAACATTCATCAACTCTTCAAGAGATTCTTGCGGCAAATCGAAAGATCAAGTCAATTTCACATATCCATACAAACAATGAGGTACATTTTTCAAGTTGGGATATGAGCATTTAAAAAATTCTAATCTATAAATGACTTCATTGGAAGCATGAATATACTTAAAAATAAAATAAAAATATTTTTTTTTAGATAGATAGGAAAAATAAAAATAAAAAGTTAGAATTTTAGAAATTTTTTTATTTTGTTTTCGAAAAAATAATAATCAACATTGATTAATTCATTTTGAATAAATTTCAGTGACCCAGTAAGAATCACTTCCTTTTTTATCACCATCACAAAAAAAAAAAATTGTGTGTGAAAATATGAATTTATTTGACGATGCTGACTAGTATGCACTCTTCCCGTGCCTCGTTTCGACTTAGAAGATTAGAAAATCAGATCAGTCAATTTAAAAATTAAAATTCAAAAATTCGTTAAAAATTTTGCTGGAAATTGAACTACAATTCTATTGAAAATCATCTTTTGATTCATGATCCTTTTTTTTATCAGTTCTATAAATTTTAATGTTTTGCATCCTCTTAATAATTTTTTTATTTATTGAATTACACGTGCACAAATTTTCTTTAAAAAAAAAACAAAAAACAGAACAAAACAAAACATAATAAAAATAAATAAAATTGGCCCATGGAAAGGAGGCCCACGCATATGCGTGGGGCCAGCCTTTGGCTTGGCCTTAAGCATATATACAAGCCTTCAATCCACACAATGACCCATGCACTGCAATAAAAAAAAAAGGAACCTTCTATCTTCCATATTTGATATCCTCAAGCAGTAGTTATTAGAAATATATTTTAAAAGTTGCAGAGAGAGATAATGAAGGTGTATCAGATGAAGAAACTTTTGATGAAGAGAAGATTGCAAATTGTTGACGAAGAGAAGATTGTAGATTCAATTGTAGAGACAGATAATGAAAGTGTATCACATGAAGAAACTGTTGATGAAGAGAAGATTGCAGACTGCTGATTAAGAGAAGATTGTAGATTCCATTATAGGTAATTGGAATGAAGGAGATTGATCTAAACTTCCCTAGGAGAGACAAGCCATTACACATCAAAACCTGCAAATAAAAAATCAAACCACAGCAATTTTATTTTGTTGCAAAAGTAATTGCCAGAAATGCGCAATGTTAAAAACACCTGATTTTAAAACGCATTTTTTGAGAAAACCAAGGTGAATTAGGAAAAAATAAAACATGGGTGTTTTTTAGAACGGGGTGAATTAGGTAACTCACAAGTGATTTGCTGGATTTCGCAGCCATTTGGGAGAAATTCAGTGTTCTTCAGAGTTCAGTTTTTGAAGACTGCATAAGGAAAAAACAATTTGTTTTGAATTGTTTAAACATGGAAAGTTGAAAGCAGAAGAATCCAATTGAATAAAAAACTCTTCTCCACAAGGCATATGGTCTAAGAGTCCAATATGATTTAATAATTTGATTTTAGACACATATGTGTCTCATTCCCTATGTGTCTCATCATATATATATATATATAATAAAATAAAAATGAGAAATAAAAAAATTGCATATACAATCGATTTATTGAAGCAATTTATAAGGCGAAAATACTTGTAAAATTTGATTGAAATAGTTTTTAGTGAAGTAAATTTTTTTTTTTACTGCTTAAAATATTTTTGACAACATGATTTTGTAGGATAGATGACAATTGAATTTGACAGTGACTTGCAAAACAATTGGAAGATTATTTAGATGATTTATCAATATTTGGAATTAAAATTTTTGTTGCTGTGTATTTTTCTATGAAGCTTTAACTTGCAAAACACAACGAATCGTTGAGATGCCAATCATATTATTGAGCACATTGCATGGAGTCACCCGAAAACAGGGAGTTGATTTATTTTTCATGGTTATTTCTTAAAAATGGATTGTTCTCAATATCATGAATTAGACTGAATATAACACTTCTGATTTTCCATAATTTGTTTCATTTAACATTCAATTTTTTGCATAAGAATCAGAGAGGAATTGGCCATTTCTTTTCGAACATACTTATGTTCTTTATGTCAAGTTTTTTTTTGCAAGTTTGGGATGATCGAATGATCATTGAGGGAAACCAATTTTCCGGTACAATTGGTCTTCAAAGGACCAATTTCATGAGAAACATAAGAACACGTCTATGTCCATATCCATCAAGATCATTACCTTTCCTCCCTTTTGAATTATAAATCCAACCAAGCAATTCAAATCAAGCCACAATTATTTTTCCAGCAAGAGTTTGTTGTTCATTTTTATTCACATACACTTTCCATTACTCTTTGTCTACTCCTAACCCACAAATAAAAGCAATAATCTCACTTACATGCTTATTTCCCATTGTCATTTTCCATTTTCATCTTCCATTTCCATTTTCCTTCTCCTATCCTTTTCATTTCTCAAATAAACCTTGCTTCAATGCAAATTATTGAGTCCATAGTCCTTTGAGTCTAAAATCCTTAAAAAAAGACCTTCATGCTTGCATTCCTTAATGGCGAGTCTTCTTGCTGATGAACAATGGGAATACATTAATGTCCCTTGTTCATCGGATCTTCTAGGTACTCAACAACACCAAAATTATTCGTACCTAGAAAGATGTGTTTTGGCATCTTGACTCTCATTGTCATCAATGGTGAGATTTCTTGTGTTGACTAGTGGCACTCATTAATGGCCACTAAGTTAACAATTTCCTACTATTTTCGACATCATAACATCTATTCACATAGCAGGAATTATGCCAATGAGTTTTGAAGATATGAAGACTATCATTTTCAGCATTTTGAAGCAAATGAAGAAGATATGTAGCTACAACAGATCAACAACATTTTTTAGTTGCAGAATCAAATGACAGTTGCAGAATTAGATGACAACAACAGAATTAGATGACAGCTGCAGAATGATATGACAGCAACAGAATCAGATGACAGCTGCAGAATCAGAGGGCAGCAACAAAATCAGATGGCAACTGCAAAACTAGATGGCAGCTGCAGAATCAGAGGATAGTTGTAGAATCAACATCATTTCACAACAAATTCAACAATTTTAGTAGAAACAATAAAAAGTCATCTTGATTCTTTTATCCATAACTTGTACAGCCGCATGAAGAAGATTATGATTAGAATTTTGTAGCCACCACACATGGAACTCATCCATTTTCAAAGGGTAAGTTAAGGTATGTCATTTTCTAAATTTTTACCATAGAATTCCTTGAAAATCTAGAATGATAATTTTTGGAAACAACACTTCTTTTCCACATTTCGTAAAATTGCCAATACCATCAGTTGCGGGGTGGGGGGGATACATTCATATTCACATTTTTCCTCACTACCACATTCAAAAGTGCACATACTTTCAAAATATATTAACTATTACATTATTATTATGAGCATACAATGGATTTTCAAAAGTACTCAAAATGATAATTGGATACAAACACAATCATGGTTGTCACGCAAGAACCAACCATGATTCAATCCAATAGAAATATACTTTGCAACAATAATAAAATTATCATTATGCAAAGTTCAAAGATAAAAATTGAACACAACAACAAAATATGGTTAATGCACAAGCACCAACCATGTTGCAATTCAACTAAAATACTTTGCACAAGTATGAAGTTAAGCCAAAGATCAACGGATAAAAAGGAATTAATGTAATAGATTGCATGAAGACATGCAATAGCTTTAGTTGGGGGGTATGTTGGGCCTTGAAATTGTCATTTACTTCGATTATATTTTCACTTACATTTCCATATTATCACCATCACTCGACCTCCATTTCATTACATTTACTTTACCATTACCACTCTTGGGTTACATTTATGTTATTCCAAACTTTATTAATTCTTAGTATTTTTAAGTGAATTTGTGGTTAAAAATTAGAAAATAATATGCACATACTTATACCTAATAAGTGGAATGAGTTTGTTTCCATGTGTAGGTAAAAAAGAAGCTTCCAAAAGACTCTTATGTGGCCTCCTAAGGCCAAATTAGAATTTGGATGGAGAAAATCATGGCATCATAAGGATATGTGTCTCATTTCTTATTTGTATTGTAACTCTAAGAAGACATGTGCCTTATCACTTCCTATTTGGATTGTACCTCTAGAGATATAGGGAGAGATTCATGGACTCTCATTAATGAGATACCTTCTCATCTTTTTGTATAAATAGGGGAAGCTTTCTCCTATCAAATCATGTGTAAAATTGGAGTTATGCTCAAGATTTGAATACAGAGTTAGATTGTGGCACCTTACTCATGAACGTTCCTTCATTTTGACTTGGCTTTGCTTACATATGGAGCATCTCGATTTTCCATCTCTCATACTTTTAGATCAGCTTCCTAAAATGTGTGAGATTTACTTGATTTTATAGATTAAATTTTATGTGCTTTCTTAGTATTAGTTTTAGAATGACTGTGTAATCTTTGCTTTTCTAAAAACATTTCAATAGGAAAGATTTATATATTTTCCAATTGGATTATGTTTGGGGAAATATATCTCATAGTTATTGAGTTTCATTTCATGTTCTGTTATTTACTCTCTTAGATCAAACTACAAATTCATTGTATAATTGAATAAAAGATCAAGCCAAGAAGGTGACTAGTCATACTTCCAAATTGGGTGATTAAATGTTCAACTTTGTCTTGATCGTTGAGCACTTTTATGTTGTTATTGAGTTTCCTTTCATGTTCTGTTATTTACTTTCTTAGATCAAACTATAAATTCATTGTATAATTGAATAAAAGATCAAGCCAAGAAGGTGACTTGTCATACTTCCAAATTGGGTGATTGAATGTTCAACCTATGCAATCATTGAGCTTTAATTTTACATGATTTTACATTGTTTTCTAGATTTAGATCCTCATTCAATTGTAATATTGGGTGTTCTTAAAGATCATTTCAAGAAGGTGATTTTATCATATTTCTAAATGCTTGAATACCTAACTTATTCAATTATTGAGTTTTCCTTTTGCATGCTTTAATTGCTTTCCTAGATTTAAAGAATAAAGTATAATCGGTTACTTATCATCTCAAGAGGGTGATTCTATCATACTTCCATATTGGATGTTGGAGTGATTGAATATACCTTAGTTGTTTTTATTTACATGCTTTGAAATGCTTTCTTAGATTAAAATTTCAATTCTTGCAAGTGTGATTGCGCGCTATATTTTCTTTTGAATTTGTTTTCTTTCTTTTTTTACTTGATTTCATAGGTTAGTTGAATTTCATTTTCATTATTTGATTTTATAGATTAGATGAATTGGTTTTCATTATTTTGTAGGTATATTGATCTAAACTAAAAGATAATTCTAGAAAATATTGTGCACGCATGCTTCACAAGCTTACAAAACCCTCGAGTTGACAAATTAAATGACAGGAAATTAATTTTCCCCAACAGAACCCCGTGTTGATAATTTGAGTTGAGGATTCCTTGGGAATTGCAAAACTCTTGGTGCAATACCAGGGCTCACCATCATGCCTATCTTTCGACTTTCTTGTGTTATTTGATTTTGTGTTATGTGTTTTTGTGTTTGTGTTTCCACAATATTTTATGTATTTCATTCTATGTTAATAAATTTATAATAGTATGGTATGGATTGGATAATTATATTATTTTTCATCCATATCGATGAATTTGTACTAGAAAAAGTGGAGGATAAACTCATAAGACCCTTTTTATAGGCAAGACCTAGTTTGGAAAAATGGGGTCTCGAACCTTCTGGGAGTGTTTTGAGGCATAAAATGAATTTTTTTTGGTTAATTTTTTTCCTATTGATGTATTACCTTTTCATTTTATTTCACACACATATACCTTTCCAACAGCACAAGAAGCATGACAATCGGCAGAGTCTTGTTTGAAGGCCCCCATGCCACTAAGAGGTTGACCTTCATGTTTTCACCACCATGGTTTGAGAGGATTCCACGTCAATCCCCATTTTTGATGGAAAAGGGGCTATCCACATGATTATGATGTAAAATATTCTAGAAGATTTTAAATTGTAACTCTGGTTAAGAGTTGATGTAGTCAAACCTAATCACTAGTGGGCTATTAGGTTGTGTTATAACCGAACCACTAGGAGAAAAAGGGATTCCATTATTTCTAGTGAATTTTTTCCATAGCTGAGAAAAAATAGCCAAGAGGGATAGGAGGCAAAGCACACATAGAGGATTTGTGCACTATAGTAGCCACATGCAACAAACATACTTATTTGTACTTGCAACCATAATTCCAGACATAGAAAGAGAGTGGAGAAGCCTCCCCTTCCAGCTAGGTTTTCTCCAGAAATGGGTTCCAAAAGAAAATCTTGTGTCTAATGTGTGTGAGAGATTTTATTTTTTCATTCCCCATTTTCTGCATAATTTTAATTTTCATGCATCCACTATTTACAATAAAATATAAAGGTATATAAATCTAAGAAAAATATAATAGTGTAGAATTTCATATTTTAAATATAATATTTCAGATGGGTTGTGACAAACTGTCCAGTGGAATCCAGGGTAGTTTATGGAACAAAGGCTAAGCCATGGAAAAGAATTTCAAGTATGGTCTTATGTGGCTTAGAAGGCCCATTTAGGTTGGAACTATTATTATCACAATGATGGATTTCGTTGAGGATTCCATAGGGTTTCCTTATCTAGATCGCAGAAAAAATGCATGAAATAGAAAAAGGGAAGTGAAGCATGGATGATGCCTTTATGGAGGATGTTTTTAATTATCATTTTTTTCCTTGAGATCTCATGACTGGATGCATGAACGAGTCCTCATGGATAAGGTTTGGTTTAGGGTCCATTCCATGGAACCAGATGCACGAGTTGATATATAGGTCAGAAATGGCACAGTGGCACATCCATTTGGAATGGTTTTGACCTCTGACTTAGAGTCGCTGTCAGGACCCATGTAACTAATTCATATGCACACGAGGTTGGGTCAGGCCCATGCAATTTTTGTGGGCATATGAGTTGAGGGTGAAGCCAACGTGCTCAGAGAAAAAATGGTTACCATAGTTTAGGGATGACTTCCAAACAAAACTCGAATATCTAGCTTGTAAACTAAAGTTTTCCTTGGTAATATTTCTGGTGGGTTAATTTTTAAATATGTATGTGTGTATGTGTGTGTGTGTGTGTGTGTATTGTATGCATAAGACTATTAAGCCAATATATAGTGTGGAGTTGTGGAGCCCATCCATGAAATGGTAGCAGGTAACAGAACACTACCAAATAGCATGGGAAGATTGGCTATGGTGGCCACAGGTGTTCCACATGGCGGGTTGATGATGTGGCATCATCAGGTTGGTTGGAACTTCAAAGGGTCATAACATTTGATCCAAAGGTTGGATAAGGGTGGAATTTTATATCACCATATTTGTCATGGAGAGATGAACATAATGATGACACTCATCTCGAGTTTGAAGCAAAAAAAAAAAGGATATTTTTTTATTATCCCATCCCTCTGACTTTATAAGGGGGATTGGATTAGAAAGTAAATAATTCTGTCTCGATTATTGTGGGGATGGTGGTTACAGGTGGTATAAGAGCATCAAGGTTTAACACTTGGACTCGATGCGCTCTATCATGGGTGATTAATAGTAGATTTATCACAAGGGGGTTTCATCACGATTTTAGAGATTAACTAAACAAATTTTTAGGTGTTAAAATACAATTTATTACTATTTGATTGCACATATGTCTATTATATTTATCTTGTTAACTTAATGACAATAATATTTTGAAAGGGATTGTTGGTTGCAACCAATTTACCATAATGAAACTACAAGAGTAGGACCATGGGCATGATTTTTTATTTATTAGTACTACTATTATGTTTCTAACAACTGGGTGTGATTAGAAGCACATCACAAGCATAAAAATATAGTGGAAGACTCGCAAATGAGGATGAGGATGGTTCAGAATAGTTTCAATCAATCACAACCTGGAAATGAAGAGGCTAGATCAAAATATGAATAAATATCAGTTGGAAAAGGTGAAAGGAAAAATCTCCTGACAAGATAGCTACCTTAAGGACCCTAAGGGACAAAGTCATAAGCTTCAAGGAAAAAAATGAAAGGTTGGTGAGAGCTTAAGAGAACCAAGTTGAGATCAATGCAATTATTTTGAAAATCCACTCAAATTTGCAGTGGTAGAGGCAGTGTAACCCACCTCTCACATTTACCCAATTTCACTAGTTTTCCCAGGGTAAACATGAGTTGAGGGTCACTATGATAAGGCTCAACCTACTACATGACCTTAAGGAAATGGATTTGACAAAACAAGACCTTATTGACCTCCCTCAGGTGCTAGAGTACCCCCGGGATCTAATCCACCATTCCAGGTGCACAACCACTAAGTTAACCTAGCCTTTTACTGAACTCAACCCCCAGTCTGCCCCATGACAAGGCCTCCATGTGAATGAAACCCTCTAGTTTCTCCCACAAGCATGCAAGGAAGAGACTACAATCATTTTTAGCCAATTCTATGCCAGAGAATACAATATTTAAGCCACTTTTGAAAGGCTAGTCTCCATATCGATACCCAAAATGTGATGATACTTTCCAATACAATAAATGACATCGAGGCAAAGCCTATAGCACAAAACTTGATCAAGGGCTTGACCTAACCAATCCTAACCATGACAATCATTTCGTCAAACACATGATGAACATGAAATCTATAGGTCATGAATGCATATCTAAACATGAGGTCTAATACATATTTGAGGTTTACCAAGAAGGATTGATTCCCTCTCAAAATAGCTGTAATAACATCTATTAGGTCATGCATTCAATAACCTTTCATTTATCAACTAGACATGATAAGATCCATAACTTGAATTTTTCATAAATCCATGCTTATAACCAACATATAACCTAAATAATAACAATGATAGAAAAATCATTAAATCCACATATTAAAAAATACAGTTACTCATAAAATACAAGATGAAATCAGTTCTTATTAACATATAAAAAATCTAACCAAGTCGGGGACTTCTGCGTACCACCCGACTGTAGATTTGGCTGAACAAAATCTTTCTTTGATCCAATCACCCCCATGCCATTTTCCAAGCATGAATGTGGGATCTCATTGGATAACCAATACATAAAAAACAAGGGATCCAAAAGGTTAAACCACCTCCAACCTCACCATAATGTGATCTCACCTAAAACAATTCTGAGATCACAAAAGAAAACTGAGCTTGGGTGCCTCAGAATTCCTTGAACATCCCTTGAGAAATTTTAATGTCTTCACCCACCTAGTGAGGGCTTCCTAGAGAAAACCATCTCCACCTCGAACCCTTGGGACTTTCCTGAGACCACCCCACCTGGAATCAAAACCTTTTTAAAATATAAATCTCAATCAAGAATGGATCCCATCACACCATGGTTATCCGAAAATGGCAAGGCAAGGCTGAAACCACTGTCAAAAGATAGAAAAATCCATGCCATCGATAACAAACAAACCAAGTATACACATACATATACTATGCATGAAAAAACTATCTAGGAAATCATACATGCAAACTATTACCTACAAGTACTCCCACTAAAGCCGCTTGATCCAAACTTTCCTTGCTTGATCCTTGCTTTCCTTTAATTTCCTTTTGCCTTCCTCTAATTTCTTGATTTCCTTCTTGGTGCTGTTATCCACTCTATGGCTAATTCCAAAACAAAACTTGAAAAAGTCTGTGAATTGATCTTCAAAAGCCTTTTTATTATTGAGGCCTCTATTTTTTCAATTTCCATTATTTTTCCTTCAATTTCCTCCTCATGCAACCTGTGACCTTTCATCTTCCTTTCCTCCTAATTTCTTTTATTTTCATAAATAAAATTCTAATAATGTATTTTTTCCTTTACAAATCCTTTGCCAATTTCCTTAAACCATAATAATCCAAATGAGCACCTAGTAAGATGTTTTTCCAAACATTTAGCTTGGAATACATGTCCCATGACCTTGGTATTATTTTTCCTTTATTAACTTTTATTACATGAAATTTTAACTTGTGGTTATTATAGACCCCTCCCCCTTAGGGGAACATCGTCCTCGATGTTCTATGATACCTAGAACCAACAACACCACTGGAAACCAAAACATACTTCCCATGGAGCCTTATAATTTAGCTCGTTGCGGTATTTACAATAAACAACCTATTGAAAACATGACAATCATACAATGTACTGGAGCTTTATAACACAAATCATTACTGTATTTTCAATAACAACTACATATACTTATGCACATTTTCTTCAACCAAAAAATAGCCATATTGTTCATGGAGCTTTAAAAATCTAGCTCGATACAATATTCACAATGGTATACACATATACACATATGCACATTTTCTCAATCAACAAATACAAGGATATGGTGATCGTATTAGCAACAAGGGAATCTAGAGGCTCCCACCTCCACCTCAAGAATACTACCTAGATTCACCTCCTTCCTAGGAATTCTGGAATCCACTGCCAAAGTCAAACCTGCATCCAATGTCGAGCACTATGATCCTTTTGCTACATGTTTTCTCAGTGAACAGTTACTACCTCATTTTTCCAAGGCACACTCCCAATGTGCATCTGATTCCATCTGGAAATGTTAATGACAAAACAAAATCCATTCCCTAGCCTTCCCTTCTCTACTACATAGTCCCTTGGGAAATTTGGTTACCCCCTTCCATGCAGTCACTCACCTTCCAAGTTCCCTGACATCCCCTTTCCTAGGATATCCATCTCTTGGCAAGTTTTCCTCGCATCAGAAGGGCCAAAACCCAAGGAATATCCCTTCCTCAAAACCATCATATCGTTCATAGCATGCTCATGGAAATCAATGGATATTATCATGTACCAATGTCCCGCAATGACCCTACTCTTGAATAATTTACCAACATATTGTTTCTTGTTCCAATTCCTTTTGTCTCTACTACTAGTTCTTTCATCCAGTTTCAACCAACCAAGCTAGGAATTTCCATGCTTTCCTGTGCCAAGCACATAATTTCCATTAGACTAAAAAGAAATTGAAATAAATTCAAATCATACCTCATTGGTGGCCCCTCAATAAGGTACACTTGCGACTTTTTTTACTTCCTGTCACAACAAGTCAAACTATCTCTTTGATCAAATCATCATGTATAAACATATCACATCTAGCTACCTCAAACCACAACGATCATAAATCACATGCAACCATCATAAATCGAAGTCATATATCACATGCATAATTAAAAATAAAATAAAATATTGATACTTATCTTTCAAATGATTATTTTTCTTCTGGCTTTTTTTTTTTCCTTTATGTACACACATTGAATCAGTTACCAAACCTGGCAAGCACCCAGTGCCTTCTCTTTAAGTAACAAGGGAATCCAGAGACTAAATTGCCTCCTCCCTTAATGTAAACAACAAGGGTATCTTGAGACTAAACTGCCTCGACCCTCAATATAAATAATGGTATCCTGAGACTAAATTTCCTCAATCCTCAATATCAATCAATAAGGGCATCCAAAGACTAAATTTCCTCAATCTAAATAGAAAAAAAAATGGCCCAGAGAGTCCCATACCTGTTTGTCTCATCACATTGTACAACACATACACAAATATAATGTACAACACAACACATACACAATGTACAACACAACACATACACCAACACCCGGTGTACAACATGACAGATACGCCTACACCTGGTGTACAACATGACACATACACCTACACACGGTGTACAAAAAAACACATATACATACACCCAGTGTACAATGAAAAACATACACCTACACTCGGTGTACAACACGACACATACAGCTACATCCGATGTACAACACGACACATACATCTATACCTAGTGTACAACACATTACATATACGTACACACCGTACAATAACATGAATACACATGTCGTGATACAACGACTACATAATACCCATAACACCATACCAAATATACACAACATAACATGTATGACTTTTACACAATACCACATGTACATAGCACCACCTACACAACATGTACACAACAACTCTTGTATAGCATGTACACATCACCTAATTTACACAAAACCCCATGCACAACATGTACATAGCACCACATGCACACTATGCCACATGTACAACATTTACATAGCACCACATGCACACAATACCACATGTACAGCATGCACACATCAATAAATTTACATAGCACCATATGTACTGCTAGCCACTGATAAATTTTGTTATACCAAGAAGTGGATAATTTTGTTCTTCAAAACTTCAAGAGATAATTCCCCTTTGAAAACCTATTATCTTTGAAGTTTTTATGAAGATAACTATCCTTGAGTTAATCTTCATTTTTGTTTCCCTCATAGTCCTAAAATACCTGTTGTTTTACCAAGAGAAAACTGCTTAAAAGGCCTCATTTTCCCTCATTTTCACTTCTCCATTTTCCTTCTTCACTTCATCCATAAACCCTTTCATTTTCCTTTCATTCCTTCGAATTTCCCTTTAAAGCCTTGTAAAATCCCTTTATAAGGTTTAAAACCCCTTTTTTTACTCTTATCGGAACCTCCAAAATCCTCTGAAAATCCTTCAAAAATCCTAAGAAACAATCTTTTTGCATTAAGGCCTTGTTAGCTCCCTGTAATTTGCAATATTGGCAAATAAAAACTGCAGAGAGAACACTTGAACCACTTTGGGATTCTAGGATCTAGCCCTCCTGAATCTAGAGAGGGATCTCTCTATAAAGTGGAAAGATTGATTTATCTTTAAGGCTTTTATGTGTGATATTAGGCTAGTTATTAAGAGCGAGGGTTTTGTTTTTTTTTGGATTGTTGAACATGATTATTAGTTTGAGTGGAAAGTCCTAAATGAAAGAGTTTCAAAGGTGTGAAGTTGCAAGCAATCAGAACAAACTTGGGCTGATTAGATAGATATAACGTTGGTTTTTAGTCCATTGGGCTATGGAGTCATAAAAGGGTTTAATTGTGCAACAATTTCAAGAGTGGTCCAAGGGGAAAGTCATCTATATCACAAGATCTATGAGATAAAATGATGGAATGGAACAACAAAAGTGTTGAAGGGGTGGAAACAGACAATAATTTCAACTAGGATTTATCAATATGTCCAAACAAGAAAAGCCTTTTAAGTAACTGTTTAAAACCAACCAAAGGACAGGGCTAGCCATGGAGGACAAGTTCGTATTAAAGCTAACTCAATAGAAAAACAATCCAGTAATCCACATAATTACTTTAATAAGGGATGAAAACAAATAAGAAAAAAAAAGTGCAGCCTAAGATCAGGAAAGATAATTTTAAATCTAAACTGCTTTCAGCATACCCTTAGGGAAAATTTCAGAATTACCTTTGGAGAAAGAAGCTAGAAAACAAGGAAAACCATCACATTAACATATATTATGACTTTACTGAGCATATATTAACATTCAAGAATAATTTTTAAATAAAATAGTAGGACGAGGGAAAGCTAGCATTCCTAACTACTTGAATTGTATTGAATCATTCTTAAATAAACAATTTAGAGGAAAACATTGAGATAAAGCTTATCAGTTAGAGAAGGGTACTGTAAAAAGTAAATCCTAACTCTATGCTTTCTATTCTTTATCAGAGAATAAATGGAAAAAATGGCATACATGAAAGGAAAACAATAACATAGAAAGAAGCACTTCACCAGTGATATAGACCAGGATCCCAAGAATCAACTTGTATATTGATGTCAATCCAGTTACATTCTTCAAGTCCAATGTTTCATTTCAGCAATCATCTTCACTTCTCAACCTAACTTATTTGATTACAAACATAGCTTCAAGAGCCTCTGAACACTATTTACATGTATAAGTTTCGAGCACAAGTATATTTCAAAGTTCTGCAACCAACCCTTTACAATGAGCTCCTCAAGAAGATTTTATAAGAAAATGAGGAGGTCGAATGAGGGAAAAGATCTAAAGGTTCAATTAATACAGTTGTTAATGCTTCCCGACCTTTGAGGGGCTCAATGGAGAAGATTACAGATATTTCCTTTGCATTAATTGTTTTACATTAAGAATTAAGCTCGCTGGGGATATTTTGTTGACTTTAAGGCTCTGTGTCATCTTTGCAATAACTCTGTTGATATTTTGCAATAAGTCTCTTTGGCTTGGAATAACTGTTTAGCTGTATTAAGGCAAAATATGTTTTGTTTGATAATAACTATATCCTCTTTTGAATGCTTTGAGGCTATAGGTGGCCTTTTGGTAGCTGGTAAGGAATCAATTAGCCTCTGATGTGGCGGTGGAGGCTTTCTCAGACTAATATATATTATTGATTGACCTAAAATATGGCTAATCTGCTTCTGATATGTGTGTTAGGAATAATTAGGCCTAAAATCTGTATTTTGTTTCTTAAGTTGTGTTTAATTGAGTGGATTAGGCTTTTAATTGACGATTTTAGCCGTAATCCCTCAAAACTGGGTAAAGGATCTTCAATTCTTCATCTCTAGTTTGATTTGATCTTCAACACTGATACTCTCTATTTCAATTAATCTTTGCTGTTTCTTGTTGATGTGAAGGTGCGCAGAGGGTTCTTACGGCATCAGTGCTCATGATGCACTGATGAAACGTGGTATCGAACCATGTAGATGGATACTCTTTGATGAATGAAAGCCTGGAGGATCGTCATCCTCGGCTTTTATTTTCTTTTAAAATCATTTGAAAAACCTTTAAAACCTACATAAACCAAGAAAAGCTAGAAAATCCTGCGTATATGGGTCAGACTGCTTTGGAGGTTTTGGTTTGGAGCACAGCCGTTGGATGAAAGCATCCAACAATGGAGATTTATCATAGAGGTTAAAAGGAGGTGGTTTGGAAGAATGGTGGAAAGATTAAGTTAGGGCCATTGATATTACAAAGATCAACGATCGGGATTTGTCCTAAATATATAATGCGAAGGGGTCACATTATATTCGAAACGGTGGAAAAAATAAGCAAAATGGGTTAAAAAACCTTAATCGGTAATGAAAAAGGCACGGAGGAAAATTGGGGTTTCGCGGATGATTCTGGGCCGTTAGATTAGATTAGCCCAAGGAGATCAATGGTGGAGGTTGATCTACGAAGTCCCTTGGAGAAAGGCAAAGGGCGACAGTTCAACGCGAGATGGAATGTTGGCCGTTGATCTGTAGAGATCAACGGCGGGGAAACAATGCGATAAAATGCAATGGAAAAGGGGGAGACGGTTTCAGAGAAAAAATAGCTGGTTTCCCGCAAGAAAATGTAGGAAGGGCAGTTTTCACTTTTTGAACGTGATATGCATTAGAGGCCAACACGTGGCCTTTCAAAACCGCCTATATCACGTGATTTAAAATCATTAACCTTCATGCATGAAATTACATGAAAATGCGCGTCAGCCGTCAAATCTGGGGTCTTAGATATGACAGTCGTGGAAAGAGCGTGATATTTATAAGATGCACTGGCAGAAGTAGGTAGGGTGGTTTTATTATGGACCGTCCGATTAGGGAATCAATGGCGGAGATCTGTTCTGGGAGGGGTAGGACCCAAAGGAGCGGGCCTATCAGGACCGTTGGATGAATGGAATGGATGGCTCAGATTTATCTTTGGGGCTTAATGAAATACTATATAAGGTGGAGAATGGGTCAGTATGGGCCATTGATATGCAGAGATCAACGGCTGAGATTTCCCTGAAAAACATTATAAAGCGGGGCTTCATAAATTTATCAAATGTTGCAGGCTTCAATTTGGACCATCAAATCTTGACACATGGACGTCCCAAATGCAATCGGAGGTCTGCGATTGGCGGGGGAAAAACATAATGGGCGCTGATGCGATTAGCTGTGGACAGTTGATCTAGGGGCCAGATAAATGGCGGGGAATGAATCTGGAGGTAACCAATTGGAGGTGGAAAATAAAATATTTAATGCGCCCAATGGAAATCTCCGATGCGAGATTGCGCTGGCCGTTTGATTGGTCCAAGATCAATGGTGGAGGAAGGGTTTCAACCAATGAATGGCGGACCACGTTATAACATAAAAAATCAAAATTTTTATGAAATACAAAGGATATTTCGCATCGGGAAGGGGTATTTATAATGCTTAGCGCCTGATTAAGGGGCCTTCAGGTATATGGAAAGAAGTGGAGGGATTGGGGGTTATATGCATAAGAGGGCCAATTAGAATCGGGACGAAGGAATGGGTTTTTCAAATGCGCCTGATCTAAAAATCTGATGCGAGACTTTATTTATCGTCGATCGGGTTTTAGATCAATGGTTTTTATCATTTAAAACATTGAACCAGCGGGTTTTCATATAAAAGATAGGAAAGTGGGTTTTATGTTTATACAAAGGAAAATTACATCGAGGAAGGGTTTATATAAAGTGTTTAAGCGCCCGATTGTGGGCTCTAGGTTTTATAAAGAAAGCAAAGGCTCGGGGCTTATATACAAGGAGCCAATCGGCATTGGGGTTTTATAAAACAAAAGCCTTGTGCTCATCGCAAATGTCTCGATGCGATAAGAGCTTTCGGCCTTTGCGCTTGGTTCCAGCACCAAGTCGCATGGAGGGGAAGTGGTTTAGGACTTAGCCCAAAGGGGCTTAGGCTCATAGTTAAAAGACTATTTTTTATGAATTTTTCAAGAATTTTCAATGGATTTGGGGGTTTCGGTAAGGTTCAAAAAGGATTTTCAAACCTTATAAAGGGGTTTTTAATGAAGGGAAGAAGGGAAACAAGGGAAAATAGAGGAAATTCATGGGGAAAAAAGGGGATAAAATGGAGGTTAATCTTGAGTGAAAGCAGGGGTAAAATGAGGAAAAAATGGGGATTTTTTGCAGTAGTATTTTCTTCAGGAAAATAGCAGATTTTCAGAATTTAAAGGGAAACAACAGTGAAGATTAATCAAAGAATAAGATTTCTCCAAAATACTTCAAGAGATAACAATTTTGGCAATAAAAATTGTTTCTTGAAGGCCTCAAAAATGATTTAGCCACCATTTGATATGACAAATTTTATAGGTGGCTAATAGGCCTTACGCCCCTTTGGCTTTAGCCCCAACTCCCTTTTCCCTACATGAGACTCGGTGCTATAACCCGGAGTTAACCCCCATCGCGCAATCGGAATCGGGGTTTTCTATTTTCCTTATTTACCTTTTACTTTGAAAACTCTGATTGTGATAAGCCCTTTCTTTTAAAAACCCCCAATCTCTTCGTCCATTTCATACAACCTAATAAACCCCGCAATCAGGCACTGAAAGTCTAAAAAACTCTTTCCCGAACCCAATTTTCCTTTGTATTTTCGTAAAAACCAACTTTCCTTTGTTATTTCATAAACCCGATAGTTCAAAGTTTCAACGAATATCAACCGTCGATCCAAACCGATCAACGGCCACCGGCTCCGCGCATCGCAAATCCGCATGGGTCCTCCCTTTCTTTATGTCTTTCAAAATTCCGATGTGATCAAACCTCAGTCGTCGATCATCTTTCTGATCGGACTGTCAATACATAATTTCATCACAAATTTCCCTTTCCACTTTTCCCTTTTGCCTCTTCCGATACCGATCCTGTGATTTAATCCCAACCGTTGAATCCACAAGAACCAACGGCTCAGATTTAATCGTGCTCCATCCTAAACCTTTCATCATCATGCCTATCGATTAAATCTCCACCGTTGATCTCTCAAACTGATCCAATGGCCAGTGCTTAATCGCGCATCACAAATTCAAAAGCCCCGACGCTTTGCCTCTTTCCTATTCTCCGATGTGATTTAATCCTGACCATCCATTCCATCAGATCCAATGGCCAGCATTGCATTGCATCCTGCTCTTATATCACATAAACCTCCACCATCCTGACCTCTGCTTAAATCTCCATCGTTGATCATTCTTAGATCCAACGTCTCACAATGCTTCCACTTTTTAACCCCCCCCTTTCTCATTCATCCACCATCTTTGATCTCGGCCGTCGACCCTCCAGATCTAATGGCTCCCATTGATTCTTCCCTTCCACCCTTATACAAAATATGGGTCCATTTTTCTCCTCATTTCTCCACCGATTTCCTTTAACACCTTACCATTCCTATATATTTTTGTTTCTTGACAATAAGGTTCTAAAGTGAATCCTGATCATTGATCTTCGAAGATCTAAGGCCATCGGGCCTAATTTTTCTACCCTTTCCATTTCCTTTCATTTCCACTCCTTTTCGATTATAACCATTTATCCAAGGAATCTAACGATCAGATAGCCTATTTCACCCTCCACTGCGCGCCAATTTTGCTGACGTCACCTGGACGCTGCATACCCTTTTCACCCCGCAGCTCTTCATCTATCACGCTCAACCCACACTGTTAGATCTAGATCATATAATTCAATGGCCTAGAATCCCTATTGCGTAAATTTTGAGCCTTTCCCACAGTGCACAAATTTTATGCGATATGGGTGGTTTTGTAAATCCACGTGTCAGGCGCAGACCTATATCGCATTTTTTCGACCAAAATCTAAAACCGCCTCAAAGCTGCACGAAAACCGCTGTCGGTTTTCTGCTATACCACTCCTCCCTCTGCAATGTAACTCTAGATTAGATCCTAGCCGTCGATCTTTGAGATCGAACGGTCCCAATTTAACCTTACCACCAATTCGTTTTCCCTCCATCATTCCTCCAAACGACCTCATTGAATGATCTCAACCGTAGATCTTCGTTCTTTGATCTAATCCAACGAATCTTATTCAATATCGTGCCCAAACTCCCATTTACACCTGGTTAGCTGCTCTGCCGGGTTTTTTCCTCCTTTTTCCGCTGCATCCACTTTCTTCCTCCGAATCGCTCCGAAACGCTTCCACCAACCCTCCTAAGCAGTTTAAACCATGAATTTGTAGGATTTAAATAATGTTTATGTGTTTTTATGCAGGTTTAGATGAAGTTAAAGTTAAATCCTCCCGCGGATGGTTTCATTGTTATTGGCCAAGGATGACAATCCTTACAGCCTCCTCATACTTATGAAAGGGTTTCAAAGGGATAATTAAATGCTTTCAGGGAATCGATAAGTCATGATTATTGGTTTTCTGAGAAAAAACTCCAATAAAGCCTCTGCGCACCTACAAACAACAAAACACAGTCAGCATAAATTATAAAAGTGTATCAGTGTCAAAGATGAATATTATGGCTTAGTCAAGCCTAAACACAGATTCGAAGATAAATCACTATGTTTATAGAGAAATATCAGTCGAAGGACAACTCAGAGCCACATCAAAGGGGTGAATTGATTTCCCAGCTACTGTATTGCCACCTTGCAGCTTTTTTCCCCAAAGGAATACCCAGATCAAATCTCAGTTCGAAACATTAAGGCCAAAGACAGTTGAACAGTTATTACAAGAAAAAAAAATATCCCAATTGTCAGTAGAAGTTATTATAAAGATAATAAGAGCCTTAAAGTCAATCTTTTTACCCATTAAGCCTAAAAAATCAGAAACAGAGTAAATGAAACAGAGTTGTAATTCGATATAGTCCTGCCTTATGCCTTGCATGGTTTTCAAGGCTATGAGTTGCATTTAGTGTAGAATTTATTACACTTCAATCCTAAAACTCTTCCACCTCCTCATTTCTTCTATAAATACTTCTAAAGAAGATGAGATACATGTTGATTGTTCACTAGTTGTAATACTGAAACTCTCTGAAATAATACATAGTTTGTCTGAAGTTGAAGAAGAAATTGAAGTCTTGGAAGCTTGACGATGTTGAAACATGCTTGTTCTTGAGAAGGCTCTATCATTGGATCCATGAGCTTGGCTATTGGTGAATTATTCTGAACTGTTTTATGTTTTCTCCTGTTTTCATTTTGTTCCATATATGCTCACTATAGTAGGATGAAAATCTTAGGCTAAGAAATGACTCTTAGAAGCACCTTAGACCTGTTCATCCTTCGTTGTTTTATGTTTTCTTCTGCTTAGGTATTCTAGAGTCTTTAATCTCTCTCTTTAGTCCTCATGATTGTTTATTTATCTAATATTTCAAATAGTTGGTTTCAGCACGATTTATGGTTTTCCCTTCTTGTCTGCTGCCACTTGAAAACTATTTTTGAAGTCTCCCTTTGAGGTACCATTGTTTATAGTTAGCCAAGGAGGTCTGTTTTGATCATGCCCTTTTTCCTTGCTTGAAAAATTGTTTTAAAGGTCTTTATGGTTGTGATCATAGATGTTTTTAGGTGTTCCCTCTTCTATGACTGCAATTATCAGTGAATCTTTTATGTTTTCTAAGTCGTTTGAAATAAAATCTTTGAGGAAGGAAACAGGATGTGATCCCGAATCTTAGATTTTATTTTGAAAGTTGCCTTGAAATCATTATTTGCTTAAAGTGTGGTTTGTAGAATTCATGGTTAGCCCTGTCTATTAAATACCTCTTTATTGTTCAAGTTATGTTTTCAAGTTCCCTTTGTTGAGAATTCAATTTCTCTTTCCAAATCATTGATGTCCATCTCATTCACAAAACTAAAGGATCTTGTGGCAAAGTTAGATTTTCCCTCTGATATCCCATATCCATTGATGAGTTTGTCATAAACCCCTTCTTGACTCCATTGCCCAATGAATCTAACATTTCTCCTTCCTAGCTATCTTTCCTAGACTTTTCATGTTCTCCTATGTCATTCAACCAAACAAAGAAACAAACACTTGCACTTAATAACTAGTCTAAAACCAATACTAAAAGAAAACAAGATAAACCTTTGAAAAACAAGTAAATTTGAGAGATCCCTCTCTGAGAATAGGAGGACTATATCCTGGAACTCTAAATATTGGTTATGATGTTGCCATGTCTTTTTATTTTCCAATCTATCAAAACATAGGACGCCAACATAATGGTGATCACGGTGGGACTCTGAGTAAAATTCTTAAAACAAAACACTCATTGTCCAGTACAATATAAGTAGCTTTCTTCAAGCACTACCAAGCATAATGGTGATCATGATAGGACTTATTTGAATCAGTGACAAACTAAGTAACCCTTAGGATTCTCATAGAACCTTATCAAACCTTGAAGGAATCAGCTACCAAGCCATAAGAGTGAATTTTGTATGTTTTAAACACCTTAGCTAAGTGTTGATTCAGAATTAGGACACTCTCATAACCCATAGGACTGAAAAAACTCAGAAAAATCCAAAAAAAAAAAAGCTCAGATTGGCTTCATAATAAACATGGTGGTGGAACCATCCTATATTTTACCTTCATAGAAGCTAAAAAGTTTCCACCTGGCGACTCCATTGGCCCCAGTAGGCTTATTACTCATCTAGGTCTCCAGATTTCCTTAGGATTGTGTTAACCAGCCCTGAGGAAGTTTAGAAGCCTAGTCCCATACTAGGTAAGACGTTGTGAGAGGAAATTTTTTCAAAAATAGTCCCTAAAAAATTTAGCCTCTCTCATTTTTGAAAAGTAGTCTGGCTTCACATAGGATCAACAGTAGATCTAATCCAGACCCTAATCCTCCTGCAATATTTGACAATTTAGAAAGAATTTTGTGGAAAACTTCTAAGTCTGGAAAATCATCTGCTGATAGGAACATCCCAAGAACAAAATCTGTCCCTGAAAACCTTGCTGTCTTGGAGGATTTACACTTTGACTTACATCATACGAAGAACATCTTTAGAACTAGGTCTCAAGGTGATTTAAACCAAGTTGATCTTGAAACTACAGATTGGAAACAAAGCTTTAGTAGAGAAGCTTCACCTTCTACTCCTCTTGATTCCCAGCTTCTTCACAACTTTAGCCTCTTTCATAATAAATCTGCTCAAAACCAGTTTACTGGCCCAAGTGTTTCTTCCACTCCAATCCATACTACCACTGTTCAAAAAACTCCATTTCAGCCTACTTTCCCTCTTATAAATCCACCTTTCCTTCCAGCCATGGCAACATGGTATGCCCCATTAGTGTTACCACAACCTCTGGTTCCCTTACCAAATGACTATCAATCTAAAATTCCTCATTTCACTGCAAATGAACCTACTACTACTCAACAACATGTAGACAAAATGAATGATTCTTTTGATTACATGGAGATAGATGATGATACTATTAAAATGAGAATCTTTTCCCAAATTTTAGGAGAAGTAAAAAAATGGTTTAAAATCCTAACTCCTAATAGCATCAATGATCTTCCTGCTTTACATCAAACATTCATAAACAAATGGGAAATAAAAAAGAATCCTCTCCAAATCTTAGCAGATTATAGCAGTCTTAAAAGAAATCAAGGGGAGAGTGTTCATGATTACTCCACCAGGTTTAATAGTATCTACAATGCTCTTCCACCTCACATGAAACCTCCCCAAGGCATGGCCTTAGTAAGATATCCTGAAGGTTTTGATGCTAAAATGGCCTATCAACTAAGGGCGAGAGATTACTTAACTCTAGAAGACATGTAGAAAGGAGCGGTGAGTGTAGAAGCAAACATAATTGAGAAAAGAAATTGGCTGATATCAGAGAAGAGGGTAACTTATAAATATGACATTGCACCCTTAACCTCATCTTCTGACACCAAAATTGACAACCTAGTGATATTAATGGAGAAGATGCTTGAAAATATCAACTTGAATGATAGAGTGCCACCAAGAGAACCTCAAAACTACCAAAATAGAAATAGAAATCAGAATTATAGAAGAGAAAACAATCAAGATAGGCAAAAATAAAATGACCAACAAATTAGACCTCCCTTATAACAAAACTATGTAGATCAATATGAGGAAGATAGGGAGATTGAAAGGTTAGGAGAAGGTCATGTAAACTTGATTGGATCAAACAGTGGGGATGATGTTTTCCTCACTGAAGAAGAACAAGGTTTCTTCTCCTCAGATCAAAATGTAAACACCTATGAGGATTCTGATGATTATAGATTGGGGTTTGAAAATGAAATCATGGAGGTGCACAAACAATATGATCTTAGAAGAAAAGGGAACATAGACAATTCAAAAGACAAAAACACCAACACCGTTGTTAAGAAAAATGTAGGAAATCAGCCTAAGAAAACAACAAACATACCCAACATTTTGGATAAAAAACCAGACTTAAACAAAGAGAAAATTGGCTAGCCAAATGTTGAGCGAAGTATCCCAAGAACTTCAGCTAGTGGACCTAAAAAAATTGTCCCAATTAGCAGTCCAGACAAAGTTTAGCAAGTCAAATTGTTGAAAGGAATTCAATTGAAAAAACAAATGTAAATATGACCAAATCAATAGTTCCTTTCAACCTTGAGGGAGAGATTGCAAAGATAAAAATTACTATACCTCTAGCTGAACTAGTAACCCAAGAAATGTACAAAAACCAAGTTTTGAAAGCTTTGAACTTTGGAAGTGATATTACCTTAAACTTGACAGATGACAAGCCTAAGTTGTTGTTTGGTCCAGAAGTTGAAGGAAAATACCAAGAAGGAGTTGTCCCTCCCTTCTATGTTAGTTTGAATATACATGCGAAAATTTTACACAATGCCATGTTAGAATCTGGAGCTTCACATAATCTTATGCCCAAAGTAGTAATGGAAAGCTTAGGCTTAGAGATTACTAAACCATATAAGGATTTGTATTCCTTTGATTCAAGAAGAGTCAAATGCTTGGGTTTAATCAAAGATTTATGTGTTAAATTATCTCAAATCCCTGCTAAGAGGCTAGTGATGGACATAGTTGTAGCTGACATTCCCCCAAAGTATGGCATGCTTTTATCAAGATCATGGGGAGCCAAACTTCAGGGAAGACTTCAAATGGACTTGTCGTATGCCACTATCCCAGTTTTTAACCAAAACATAATATTATATAGGGAATCCCACATGAAGTACATGGTGAGCAACATAGATAAACCAAACAACTCTCCAATATATTCCATTCAATCAATTTTAGATTCCTTTATCTTATACAATGAAGATGAAATCACTCAACAAGAAAAGGAAAACAAAGAGGAAATCAGTTTACCAGAACAATCAAATCTTCCCTTAAATCAAATTCAAAACATTGAAAATCAACAACAAAAAGGAAATGAAAATGAGGCAGATATACTTTGGACAATAAAATTTGATGGATATTATAATAAAACAAGTGCAGGAGTAGCTGTATGGATTAAAAATACAAATAAGAGTTTTTCATGTAAACTGGATTTCCCATGCACAAAAAATATTTCTGAATATGAAGCCCTTCTACTTGGCTTACAATTGCTTAAAGAATTAGAAGCCCAAAGGATATCAATCCTAGGAGATTCTAAACTCATCATAAGGAAAATCAAAGGAGAATATTCAGCTAAAAACCCAAGACTTAGAGAATATCAAAATGCTACCCTTGACTTATTAAAGGCCTTTGAAAAATATGAACTCATCTTCATTCCAAGAGCACAAAATAATCTAGCAAATGAACTTGCCTTCAATGCTAGCAACTGCAAAATACCTAAGATAAGTAAACAACTTAGTGTAAAAGTAAAACACAGACATGCAGTGCTGGATAATGAGGATCACTGGCAAGTGTTTGACTCTGACAAACACATAGATTATTTCCTAAAATCAGAAAATGATTTTGACATACCAACATCAGAAGCCAGCCATGAAGAAGAGTGTTTTGACAATGAACAAATCCCAGAGATAGAAATGACATATTATGCTGATATAAATCAATGTGAGAATCCTTTTGAAGCAGAATTAATTGACAATGCAGACTAGAAAGACTTGGAAATTTTACAATGCAAGAATGATAAAATTCCAAGGGGTCTCACACCTTTAGAACACCTCTTTGATTTAAATGATGTAGCCAAAGAACCAGGAATCAAGCCCGTGGAAACAGATGTAGAAGAACATAACATAGGCATCTTGGCAAAACCCAAGATGATTAAACTATCCAGCACTCTCCCATCTCACATAAAATTGCAATACATAGAGCTGTTCAAAGAATATAAAGATGTGTTTGCTTGGGAATACAAAGATCTAAAATCTTATGATACTAGCATCATTTAGCACAAAATTCCTCTTAAAGAAAATAAGAAACCTTTAAAACAAAAACTAAGGAGAATAAACCCTATTTTATTGCCTTTAGTTAAGAAAAAAATCAAAAAGATGTATGATGCTGGGATTATAGTACCCATTAGATATTCAGAGTGGGTGTCAAACTTAGTTTCTGTTAGGAAGAAGACAGGGGAAATCAGGCTCTGCATTGACTTTAGAAATCTAAATAGAGCCTCCCTTAAAGATAAATACCCCTTACCCAAGATGGACCATATAATTCAGAAGGTATTTGGGTCAAAAATAATATCATTGTTGGATGGGTTCTCGGGTTACAATCAGGTGTTAGTGCTCCCAAGTGATCAACTCAAAACTGCTTTTACTACACCTTGGGGCACCTTTATGTATGTCAAAATTCCATTTGGTTTGATGAATTCAAGGGCCACCTTCCAAAGGGCCATGGACATAGCCTTTTTAGAAGATATTGGCTATTTTATAATCATTTACCTTGATGACATAACTGTTTTTTCGAAAACTGATGAAGAAAAATTGATTCATTTAAGAAATTTTTTTGAGAAGTGTAGGAGATTTGGCTTATCTTTGAATCCAAAAAAGACACTCTTTGGTCTCCAAGAAGGCAAGTCTTGGTCACATAATTTCAAAAGAAGGAATCAAAGAAAACCCAAAAAGGATGGATGGAATATTCCAAATCAGCCATCCAAGAAGCCTCAAGGAATTTCATTCTTTCATTGGGAAGATAAATTTCTTGAGGAGGTTTATCCCCAACCTTGCTGAGCTATTAAAATACATTGCAAACATGGTTAAGAAAGAGGTAGGTGTGAAATGGACTTCACAAGATAAACAATAATTTTAACAGGTTAAACAAGCTCTCACTCAAACACCAGTCTTTATTAGTCTAGATTTCACCAAAGACTTTTATATATTTTCTTTTCCATCTGAACATACAATAGTTGCGGTATTACTTCAAAACAATGACTTGGGGCAAGAACAAGCAATATCCTTTTTAGTAGGGCCTTAAGAGATGCTCCTCTCAAATATAACATCATGGAGAAGCAAGCCTTAGCATTAGTGAAAGCACTAAAGGACTTTAGAGTCTACATCTTACACTCTCACATCATTGCTTTTGTTCCACATACTGCTGTCAAGGATATTCTAAGTCAAGACCCTGATGGTAAAAGGGGATAATGGATTGCAACTATTCTTGAATATGACTTAGAAATCAGGCCCACCAAACTAGTTAAAGGGAAAGGATTAGCAAAACTTATGGCTGAGTCAAACTTCCAAGCACTAGATATGAATATGGTAGAAGAATTCAATTCTCCTTGGTATGATGACATCATTTATGTGCTTTTATATTTAAATGCCCCCCCCCTCTTTGTCTAAAACTAAATCTAGATTTTTCAAACAAAAAGCTTTGAGTTATTGCATCTTAGATGGGGTATTGTATTGGAAAAAGGCTATTGGAATTTTTTTAAAATGTTTACTTGAGGATGATGCAGGAAAAATCATGCATGAGCTGCATGAAGGAGAATGTGGAGGACACCTCTATTGGAAGACCACAGCAAACAAAATTTTTAGATCTGGTCACTATTGGCCCACCCTTTTCCCAGACACTAAAAAGTTAGTCATGTCTTGCCATAAGTGTCAAATTTTTGATGGCAAAAGAAAACTCCTTCCCTTACCTTTACATCCTATCAGTGTTGAGACACCCTTTCAACAATGGGGCTTGGACTTCATTGGGGAAATTCACCCATCTTCATTAGCCCAACATAAGTGGATCCTCACTACCACTGACTACTTTACCAAGTGGATAGAAGCTATACCCTCTAGGAATGCTACTAAATCTGTCATTATCAAGTTCCTTGAAACAAATATCCTATCCAGATTTGGTTGTCCTAGAAAAATCATAACAGATAATGCTGCTGCCTTCAAGTCTAAGACAATGGTTGATTTCTGTCACAAATACCACATCACCTTGGGTCATTCTACTGCCTATTATCCCCAAGGAAATGGATTAGATGAATCTTCCAATAAGAGGCTCATCAATATCATCAAAAAGCTATTGGAGCAGAATCAGAAATCATGGCAGAGTAAGTTGGTTCATGCCTTATGGGCTGATAGATTAACTACAAAAAATTCAATAGATATCTCCCTCTATCAGCTGGTTTATGGCATGGATGCAGTCTTCCCAACATCATTAGGAGTTCCAATCATGAAATTCCTCCAAGAAGTGCAGATTGAAGAGAATGATATGCAGAGAAGAATCAACCAAACAATTCATTTACAGTAGACTAGAGAAGAAGTCTATGAAAGAACATAGTTAGTCCAAGAAAATATCAAGAAACTCTTTGATAAAATGACTAAGGCAAGCAATTTCCAAGTTAGAAATGTTGTCCTTAAGTGGGATTCAAGAAGGGAAGAGAAGGGAAAACATGGCAATTTTGAGAACTTGTGGAAAGGACCCTATATTATTCATGCTGAGAGGGATCACAATGCGTTTTTCTTTAAAGAATTGAATGGAGAAGATTTATATGGAGGTCATGTCAATGGCAGGATGCTAAAGCATTACTTCTGCCAAGAGTCATGAGTTTCAAAGCATTTTATTTTTAATTGTAAATATCATTGTTTAAACATTTCATTCAAAGTTAAGAAAATGAGAAAAATACAAAAACAATAGAAAGAGAAAAGAGGGCAGAATGTAAAACAAAAAAGGTGCGGCCCCATACCAATAAGAGAAACGACGTCTGAAAGTGTGCAAGCTCAAATGCCACTCCTAAAAACACACTTCTAGTTAGTCATACAACCTAATTATGACTAATTAGATTTTCAATTTACTGCTGATAGGTTAGTGAATTAGATTAGCCAAACAACATAATCTTGGCTTATCAGTAAGGTAGATTAGGTTAGAAGAAAGAGGCTTCAGACAAGCTCAAAAATTGAACCAAAAAGAGAAAAAAATAGCTCAAACAAATTCAAAATCGGAGCTGAAGAGATAATGAAGGATTTTTTTAATTTTTAGATCTTAAGCCTTCTCATTTTGTTTTAAATTTTCTACAAATTTTAGTCTATGTGCAGCTTGTTTCTATGCCATAGATCAGCAACAAGTTAGACTGTTCAATCTTGGCTTGTTTGCTTTTAAATTTCTGTTTTTGAATTTAGAGAATAAAGTCTGTCAGATAGTCTAATCCTGACAGATAGTAGTTAGGTAGAGAAGCTTATGAACTCAACTGTTTAAACTGAGTTCATGGAGAAATAATATTAGACTTAGATTAGTTTCTTGTTTTCAAAAGAATAAAATGTTGTTGAAGAGAGTTTGCTAGTATAAATGCATTATGAAAGAAAAAAAAATGTTAGGATCATTAGGAATGGGTAGGTAGACATGTTGTTTTGATAGAATTTCATTGTTTCAAATTGCTGTAGAGATTATAAAAAAGAAAGGTTGTTGCCCAATGGATTAAGGCACTGGTTTAATGAAAGCTATAGAATTGCAGCTGAGGTTCTAGACACCTAAAGAACTAGTTGTCTTCCCCAAGTGGAGCCACTGTTAGCCACTGATAAATTCTGTTATACCAAGAAGTGGCTAATTTTGTTCTTCAAAACTTCAAGAGATAATTCCCCTTTGAAAACCTATCATCTTTGAAGTTTTTATGAAGATAACTATCCTTGAGTTAATCTTCACTGTTGTTTCCCTCATAGTCCTAAAATACCTGTTGTTTTACCAAGACAAAACTACTTAAAAGGCCTCATTTTCCGTCATTTTCACTTCTCCATTTTCCTTCTTCACTTCATCCATAAACCCTTTCATTTGCCTCTCATTCCTTCGAATTTCCCTTTAAAGCCTTGTAAAATCCCTTTATGAGGTTTAAAACCCCTTTTTTACTCTTATCGGAACCTCCAAAATCCTCTGAAAATCCTTCAAAAATCCTAAAAAATAGTCTTTTGCATTAAGGCCTTAAGCACCTTTGGCTTTAGCCCTAGCTCCTTTTTCCCTGCATGAGACCTAGATCTATAACGTGGAGTTAACCCCCGTCGCGCAATTGCAATCGTGGTTTTATATTTTCCTTATTTACCTTTTACTTTGAAAACTCCGATTGCGATAAACCCTTTCTTTTAAAAACCCCCGATCTCTTCGTCCGTTTCATATGACCTAATAAGCCCCGCAATCGAGCGCTAAAATTCTAAAAAACTCTTTCCCAAACCTGATTTTCTTTGTATTTTTGTAAAACCTGACTTTCCTTTGTTATTTCATAAACCTGACAGTTCAAAGTTTCAATGAATATCAACCGTCGATCCAAGCTGATCAACGGCCATCGACTCATCGGATCACAAAACTGCATGGGTCCTCCCTTCTTTGTGTCTTTCAAAATTTCGATGCGATCAAACCTCAGCTGTCGATCATCTTTCTGATCCGACGGTCAATACATAATCGCATCGCAAATTTCCCTTTCCACTTTTCCCTTTTTCCTCTTCCGATACCGATCCTGCGATTTAATCCCAACCATTGAATCCACAAGAACCAACAGCTGAGATTTAATTGCGCTCCATCCTAAACCTTTCATCATTGCGCCTACCGATTAAATCTCCATCATTGATCTCTCAAACCGATCCAACGGCCAGTGCTTAATCGCACATCACAAATTCAAAAGCCTTGGTGCTTTGCCTCTTTCCTATTCTCTGATGCGATTTAATCCTGACCTTCCATTCTGTCAGATCCAATGGCCAGTGTTGCATCGTATCCCACTCTTATATCACATAAACCTCCACCGTCCCGACCTCCACTGTTGATTATTCTTATATCCAACGGCTCATAATGCTTCCGCTTTTTGACCCCCACCTTTCTCATTCATCCACCATATTTGATCTTGGCCGTCAATCCTCCAGATTTGATGGCTCCCGTTGATTCTTCCCTTCCGCCATTATACAAAAGGTGGGCCCCTTTTTCTCCTCGTTTCTCCACCGATTTCCTCTAAAACCTTACCATTCTTGTATATTTTTGTTTCTCGACAATAAGGTTTTAAAGTGAATCCTGACCGTCAATCTTTGAAGATCTAAGGCCATCGGGCCTAATTTTTCTGCCCTTTCCATTTCCTTTCATTTCCGCTCCTTTTCAATTATAACCATTTATCAAAGGAATTTAATGATCAGATAGCCTATTTCACCCTCCACTACGTGCCAATTTTTCTAACGTCACCTGGACCCCGCATACCCTTTTCACCCCACAGCTCTTCATCTATCACGCTCAACCCACACCGTTAGATCTGGATCATCCAATCCAACGGCCTAGAATCCATATCGCATAAATTTTGAGCCTTTCCCACAGTGCGCAACTTTTATGCGATATGGGTGGTTTTATAAATCCACGTGTCAGGTGCATACCTATATCGCGTTTTTTCAACCAAAATCTAAAACCGCCTCAAAGCTGCGCGAAAACCGCTGCCAGTTTTCCGCTATACCACTCCTCCCTCTGCAATGTAACTCTAGATTAGATCCTAACCATCGATCTCTGAGATCGGATGGTCCCGATTTAACCTTACCACCAATTTGTTTTCCCTCCATCATTCCTCCAAACGACCTCATTGAATGATCTCAACCATGGATCTTCGTTCTTTGATATAATCCAACGACCCTTATTCAATATCGTGCCGAAACACCCATTTACACCTGTTAGCTGCTCTGTCGGGTTTTTTCCTCCTTTTTCCACTACATCCACTTTCTTCCTCCGCATCGCTCCGAAATGCTTCCACCAACCCTCCTAAGCAGTTTAAACCATGAATTCACAGGATTTAAATAATTTTTATGTGTTTTTATGCAGGTTTAGATGAAGTTAAAGTTAAACCCTCCCGCATATGTTTTCACTGTTATTGGCCAAGGATGACAATCCTTACAGCCTCCTGAAACATATGAAAGGGTTTCGAAGGGATAATTAAATGTTTTTAGGAAATCGATAAGTAATGATTATTGGTTTTCTAAGAAAAAACTCCAATAAACCCTCTACGCACCTACGAACAGCAAAACACAGTCAACATCAATTATAAAAGTGTATCAGTGTCAAAGATGAAGATTATGGCTTAATCAAGCCTAAAAACAAATCCAAAGATAAATCACTATGTTTATAGAGAAATATCAGTTGAAGGACACCTCAGAGCCACATCAAAGGGGTGAATTGATTTCCCAGCTACTATATTGCCACCTTGCAGCTTTTTGCCTCAAAGGAATACCTAGATCAAATCTCAGTCCAAAACATTAAGACAAAAGACAACTGAACAGTTATTACAAGCAAAAAAAATATCCAAACTGTCAGTAGAAGTTATTAGAAAGATAAGAAGAGCCTTAAAGTCAATCTTTTTACCCATTAAGCCTAAAAAATCAGAAACCGAGTAAATGAAATAGAGTTGTAATTCGATGCGGTCCTGCCTTATGCCTTGCATGGTTCTCAAGGCTAGGAGTTGCATTTAGTGTAGAATTTATTACACTTCAATCCTAAAACTCTTCCACCTCCTCATTTCTTCTATAAATAATTCTGAAGAAGATGAGATACAGGTTGATTGTTCACTAGTTGTAATACTGAAACTCTCTGAAATAATACATAGTTTGTCTGAAGTTGAGAAAGAATTTGAAGTCTTGGAAGCTTGACGATGTTGAAGCATGCTTGTTCTTGAGAAGGCTCTATCATTGGATCCATGATCTTGGCTGTTGGTGAAGTATTCTGAACTATTTTATGTTTTCTCCTATTTTCATTTTGTTCCATATATGCTCACTACAGTAGGATGAAAAGCTTATGCTAAGAAATGACTCTTAGAAGCACCTTAGACCTGTTCATCCTTCACTGTTTTATGTTTTCTTCTGCTGAGGTATTTTAGAGTCTTTAATATCTCTCTTTGGTCCTCATGCTTGTTTATTTCTCTAATAGTTCAAATAGTTGGTTTGAGCAGGATTTATGGTTTTCCCTGCTTTTCTGCTGCCACTTGAAAACTGTTTTTGAAGTCTCCCTTTGAAGTACCATTGTTTATAGTTAGCCAAGGAGGTCTGTTTTGATCATGCTTTTTGTCCTTGCTTGAACAATTGTTTTAAATTTATTTATAGTTGTGATCATAGATGTTTTTAGGTGTTCCCTCTTCTATGACTGCAATTATCAGTGAATCTTTTATGTTTTCTAAGTCGTTTGAAATAAAATCTTTGAGGAAATAGGATGTGCTCCCAAATCTTAGATTTCATTTGGAAAGTTGTCTTGAAGTCATTATTTGCTTAAAGTGTGGTTTTTATAATTCATTGTTAGCCCTATCTTTCAAATACCTCTTTATTGTTCAAGTTATGTTTTCAAGTTCCCTTTGTTGAGAATTCAATTTCTCTTTCCAAATCATTGATGTCCATCTCATTCACAAAACCAAAGGATCCTGTGGCCAAGTTAGATTTGCCCTCTGATATCCCATATCCATTGATGAGTTTGTCATAAACCCCTTCTTGACTCCATTGCCCAATGAATATAATATTTCTCCTTTCTAGATATCTTTCCTAGACCTTTCATGTTCTCCTATGTCATTCAACCAAACAAATAAACAAACACTTGCACTTAATAACTAGTATAAAACCAATACTAAAAGCAAACAAGATGAACCTTTGCAAAAAAAATAAATTTGAGAAATCCCTCTCTGAGAATAGGAGGACTAGATCTTGGAACTCTAAAGATTGGTTTTGATGTTGCCTTGTCTTTTCATTTGCCAATCTATCAAAACACAGGACCCTAACATGTACAACATGCACACAACAAAATATATACATAGCACCGCTATACAACATGTATATAACACCATATGTACATAGAGTCACATATACAACACATACATAACATTATATGTACCCAGTACCATATATGCAACATGCAAACATAATCATAGGTACATAATGTACAAGAGATACACAACAATAGTAGTGCACATCTAGAAACCACACTATCTATCTATACCAGGAAACCTTACTTATGGTGTCTTTTCCACTATCCATGCTTGTCCCAGCATGTCGCGGATCACACTACTTCCATTCAGTTGACATATCCTTCAACATTACCTGTCATTGAATAAACATAGACATACTATAAACATGTAATACCAATTCATATCCACATGATACTAACCTCATATATTTGTCTGGGATACTATGTCCACTTGATTCCAAGAACTTCTTAATGTCATTCACTTGCATCATAAATTATTCCTCCACAAGAACAATCCCTGATAAGTTGTGAGCCTTGGTTTTGAACCAAGGGTGTTACAACTCCCAAGGGCTACTCATATTTACTTATCAACTCGGCATCTGTACAAACTTGGATTTGGCAGTTCTACATACACAACAGATGGATTCTTCTCATGCCACTCTCAACCAGGTCTTTTGGTCAATATTACTTCTAGGCCATTCCTTCTACTTGATTAAATTGCATGTAGCTAATGTAATGCAGGGAATTGCTTCTAATATAAGGCAAGGATAATGTCTATCAAACTTCTACTTGCAATTGATAGTGAAATGAAAACATAAACAATTAACCTAATTGCAGAAAAAAAAAAGTAAATATTCTATGGGAAATAATTCAGCTACCTATGTACTCATTTGCAGTAAAGAAACTATTCTGTCATTCACACACTTCATCAAAGTATAAATCAACTCCTATCTACTATTTCATTCAACTTGTACTTGATTTTAAAATTAAATCTAATTCTATAATGAAATAAACCCTAATGCCTACTTTGTTTTTTGCAGCAAGGAAGGAAGGAGCTTTGGAGTGGCCTAAGAGTCTCTTCTAACCATGGATTCAGAGTTAGGGATCAAGTGCATCCTATTCTAGGCTAAGAAGGAAAAAAGGAGCTAAAGTAGAGTGAAGAGGTGACCTACAGCGCTACTACAGGAAGTTGCTACAGGATAGGTGAGAGAAGGCGGAATGAGGTGAGGGAGAGGTGGCCAACACCTCTAGCCAAACACATAACACTTAGGAGTTTAATTTTTCACTTGGAAGGCTACTAATGGTGGTGGTGAAGGTAAGTTCACAAAAAAGGGTTTTGGAGGCATATCTGGAGGTTGGAAACAAGAAGGATGAATGAGATGAAGAGGATACTTTCATTTAATCTGTAGAGATCCCTACAATCACTACACACATTCATGAATTGTTTATTGAAAAAATAACATGTTAACAAGTGGAAATGATGAGCTGAATAGAAAACCCTAGTTATTATATGCGAAAATCTAATCTAACACAAATCAAACTCGTATCTTAAAGTAAGAATTTTATTTGCATGATAATCACACTATCTATACCAAGAAATATTAAATAAAATACTTTTTATATGTGGTTGGAGATCCTTCTCCTCAAGCTCCCATGAGAGAGTGTTAGTATATTCCAACACATAGGAAATAGTTAAGTATAACTTGGTCTAGTGTAGAATTAGGTAAAGTGTGTTTCTTTACTATGTACATTTGTAACTTATAATCCAACGATCATGATATGTAGTGATCCAATGGTTCACTCCCTCCTCGGTATTACCGACACTTGATCAGTGGCTTAACACCCGATTGATCCATGATCTATATTTAAACAACATGGAGGGTCATTTGTCTGGTAACTTTTTATGAGAGAAGCTTATGCAAATTTTCTTTTTTATATTAATAAATTGCCTAAAGTGGCCGCGTTGGCTCAGGTCGTGGATTTTTTCCCTCTTCAAGGTTTTAACCACGTCAAATACTAGTGTATTGATTTGTGATCTATTTGTGAGCGGTGACCTTTGGTGTTTGATCTAAGGAACTTACTCTATAAATTTCTACAAAGAGGTGGGGAAGAGAGGCTACAAGCACAATTTTGATGGATTATTGATGCTACTAGAATGTAAATAAAAAGAGAATATAAATACACAAAAGGGACCTATCTAATGGATTGGGCCCTAACCCAAAAGTGTAATATTCCAAATTTAACATGCAGCTAATTGGAATATTGATTTTTGTCTTTTACACCTCGAAGTTTAATAAATGGGTAAGGAGGCCCATGAATAACAAAAATATTAATAAAAATCCCTCATGGTGTGAAAATGGATCATCATAGGAGCTGGACTTCACACCCTCATGTGTGAAAAGGGGCATTTTCATGTGGACAAGGTCAAGTTTGACCAAGTCAACAATGCTAGGATAGGAGGTGGAGATCATCTTGGGAGACAACGCAAAGATAGTGGGAGGAAGATTCCTTGGTGGAGGAAACCCTAATGAGTGGGACCCATCGAGAGAGGGCTTCCATTTGTATTAAATGAGGGCAAGGCAGCCATATGAAGACATGTTATGGATTATTGATTTTATGGTCTGTATGACTATTTTGCATTCTCTTGTTGTTTAGAAGAGTTGTTGTGCTGCTTAGCACAAGGCATTCCTGTTTAGGAATACCTTCTCCTTTCAAGAGAGGCCTCTTGAAGAATCTTGTACTTCATTTCTCCACATTCAGGATTAAGGCCAAGCCACCTCCTTCAGCTACAGTGTTATTTCTTTTGAAGTATAACGTTGTGTTGCAGGGTATTGCAATGGAGGTTTTACAACACCACTTCCAGAGCTTATTTTTCAGAGGAGGAAGGTTTCCTTCCTTTGGGAGATCATTAAGGAAGCATTTTGGAGTAGATATCAGATCTTGGCACTTGGCCAACATTGTTTCTTTCACCTACAGTGCAGTATCCCTCAGTGAGTGCATTATTTCTAGTGAGCATTTGCAGTGAGGGTTGCAGTGATTGTTTGGAGGGTGAAATATTCAGTGTTAGGATCAGATTTTCACTTGGAAGATCAATTGGAGGAGGTATATTTAGCTTATGCATCATCTCCATCTATCTCCATCCAGTTCTTGAGTTGCAGCTGCTACTCAGTCCTAGGATTGCAACTCCGACATTTTGTACTTTTTACATATTTCAGAAAATCCTCTTCGGATTGTCTTGGAATTGTTTTTTGGAGTCTATATATTTACTCCCAACATTTCTTGAGCCATATATTTGTATATCCATCATATTTTACATTTCCAATAGCATTGCACCATCTATGACTGCGTTGTTCTTATTCATGTGCATTATTCTATGTAGCAACATTTCACTTTTGGCATATGTATTCATGGGAGGCCTGCTTGCCTTAATTATTTGAGTTGTGTTCGCTTCTATTGTACTTATTTGCTGCTGATTTATATAATAAAATGGTTCCATGGTTTACAAAAATTTTGGTATGATGTTATTCATTGCTATTTCTAGTTTTGTGTTCATGTATTGTTGCATTCCCATTTTGGGATATTACAGTGGTATCAGAGCATAATCTTGGCTCAGCCTGTGGATCTCAGCCAATATGCTATCTAGAAGACAAGAAGAAGAAAAGATGAATAGAAAGAAGACTCCATTCTTTGGAGGAAGAAAGGAGGAGAAACTTCCAAAGTTTATGTCTCAAACTCTGCAGAGCATTCATGAAGATCTTAAGAAGATGAGGAAGGAGATGTGTAGAGAATCTCCAAGAGGGTTTGAATATGAAACAAACTCTAGATTTTCACATAATGAGTGTGAGCATGCAGCCATACACTATGATGCACACCGCAGTCACATGCCCAGATTTTCCACGAGAGAGATGGAAGAAGAAGGAATGGCTAGGAGGGAAACTCTTAGTGATTTTCTGTAAGAGTATGAATCTCAAACTCAGAAGTTTAGAGATCATGTTACTTTTCCAGATTTTTGCAAGATCAAGGTGAAGAGAAGCAAGCATCATGATAGGGGTAGATTCCTTCTATCTACTTTTGATGGTTCACCTACATGTTCAGCTAGAGCTTGGGTGGAGGAGCTAGACTCCTATTTGAAGCAACATCACATTTCTGAACATGAGGCCATCAAAGTTGCAGCACTACATTTTGGAGGTAAGGCCTATGCATGGTGGATATTTGAGTCTTTTTCTTTGAAGAATGAAAATAATTATTCTTATGCTAGGTTCACTAAGAAATTAGTGGAAATATTTGATGGAAAAATTTCTGAAATACATGTGGTGGAATCAAACAAATCCAAGCAAACAAAAACCTTGCATGTGATGAAGGAAACTATAAATTTAGATCCACTTCAGAAAAACATGGAGGAGGCTGACATCTTGCATCATACCTTGTTAGAGGCAAGGCCTCTATCTCATACTCTTGAACAAGAGGGCATGGAGATCCCTTTGTCAAAAGATGATCCTATTCTTGGGAGGTTTCCCATACATATCGATGAGGATGAGGGAAACAACGTTGTCATGCCTAGAATATATCCATCACCTCATGCAGAGGAAGAGGGAGCTCTTGCTCCAATAAGAGGGATTATTATAGCATTGCAAGGAATTCCCTAGGATCTCATATGTGGAGATCAAGGCACAACTCATGATCTACATGTGCCATTGATGATAGGGTGTGAAACTATGGAGATAAAAGGAGGAGGTAGGGAGGATGATCAACATCATGTGATGGGGAGCACACACCCCTATATGTTTCAGGAGGTTGATGTACCTAAGAGGGAGACTGGATTGCGCAATGAGGGAAAGGATAGGACTGTCCATCCATATATGCAGTCTACTCTTGATTATGATGTCTCATTGCATGGAGGCATTTCACCGGGGATACCACTAGATTAGCAGATGATGAGGGATGCTTCACATTTGGAGGCATTACTCATTGATTTTAGAGGAATGGAGACCTTGGGAGATCTTGGTACAACACTGAGAGTCTTGGGTAGACTCAAGGAGGAGAGAGGCATTCTCTCAACATCGTCTTTACCCACTCTCATTTCAGATTCTGCGTTGTGGCAGGAGAAGCATGGGAGGGATAACAGCCTTCCAACTTGCATCTTTGGCATGGAGGTGTCAAAGAGGAGGATAAACATATGACAGATGTTCTTCATGATAGATTATCAACACTGTTACTATGGAGGATGGATCCATATTGGAATTCTCAGCTATTGGTGGAGTATTCCAAGGATCTTATCACTTGTATGATATTGGATGACTAGCTACATGAGGAGAGATATTCAGTTAGAGATGGGGTCATCTACTACCATGGTAGTATCTTCTTATCTAGAGCTTCTAAGCTCAAGGAGAAGTTGCTACAAGCAGATCATGAGGATTTTCTCTTCAGCCACACTTACTCTATGAGAGCATACCACACCATCATGGAGGGGTACTTTTGGGAAGGATTTGAGGAGGATATATATCAGCATATGAGGAGATGCATGGATCATGTAGATATGGAGGAGATACATAAATATTTGGGGGATTTATTAGAGCCACCTCTTTTCTCTTTGAGGATGAGAGGGGATTCATCTATGAGCCACTCCATTTGCATGATCAAAACATATGGTAAGGGTATTGTTTATTTTCATAATGATTTGTATAATGTATATGTGCAACCCCTAACCATATATGTGCAGGGAAGGAGCATTCTTCTTTCTAGACTTCATGGTCTACTTGAGGCCATAAGCAGTCTTGGTGATGGCCACTCTCTAGGAGGACTTAGGGATATTGTATCTTTTGCAGAGCATTATCACTTTGCACCATACACCATACACTTTCTCCAAACTTGTGAGGAGGTTGGGGCAGAAAGAAAGTGGTGGGGAGGTCACCCATCATTTCATTTTTTGTTGCAGTTGAGAGTCAAACTATGTTGGCTACATTTGAGGGACCATTGTCCTTCTCCCTTGCTTCATATGGCAGCTAGCATGATTCTCATTGTAGTTCCTTATGTTGTTGTTGTTCTTATTTTTATTTGGAGCATGATTGTGGGAGTGACACATTGGTTGGATGTGTCCTTTGGGGAAGAGGATTCCCACATTTTATACATTACATGTTCTAAGGGGAGCATGGGAGATGATATGGCCACCACAGCAAAACACTTGTTTCTTTATGAGGTGGGCCATAAGATTGATTGGAGAACTTGGGCTATGACTCTCATAAATCATTGGGAGAAACTTTTCTATGAGTTTCCATGTCATGTCGTGCAACAGCAGTTAGGAAAACTACGTTGTAACCACTTAGAAGATTGTTATTACCTTTCAGCTCTACATGAAACCTTCAGTATTCGACTCACTTGGATGTCATATGATGGTGATTTTCCATTCATCATATATGGGATGGTTTGGGCCATAATGATTCACAACGTTGGAGGGAAGATATTTGGAGATCTAGCTTTCTTCTTGCCACTTGGAGGAAACACTTTTGTAGCCCAAGAGCAGCAGCCTCAAGAAGGCCTTTATACAACCCTTTGTCGCCTCCATGGATGTTTTACATGATGATGGCTATTTGGGATGCACACTGAAATCTAGCTTGCATACTTGGGAGGGAAAACTTGGAGATAGATTGATGAGACAACATCTTGATCCTTGGAGGATTTTATCATATGAGGATGCTACAGGGGAAGAAGAGGAGGCTCTTCATTTCTATCCTTGTAGTTGCTTGAGGACAAGAAAAATTTGGAAGGGGAGGATTGTAATATTCCAAATTTAGCATTTAGCTAGTTGGAATATTGATTTTTATCTTTTACACCTCGAAGTTTAATAAATGGGTAAGGAGGCCCATGAATAAAAAAAAATATGAATAAAATCCCTCATGGTGTGAAAAGGGATCATCATAGGAGCTGGATTTCACACCCTCGTGTGTGAAAAGGGGCATGTGCATTTGGACAAGGTCAAGTTTGACCAAGTAAACAGCGTTGGGATAGGAGGTAGAGATCATCTTGGGAGACAGCACAGAGATAGTGGGAGGAAGATTCCTTGGTGTAGGAAACCCTAATGAGTGGGACCAATGGAGAGAGGGATTCCATTTGTATAAATGGAGGGCAAGTCAGCCATATGAAGACATGTTATGGATTATTGATTTTATGGCCTGTATGACTATTTTGCATTGTCTTGTTATTTAACAGAGTTTCTATGCGGCTTAGCACAAGGCATTCCTGTTTAGATATTCCTTCTCCTTTCAAGAGAGGCCCCTTGAAGGATCTTGTACTTCATTTCTCCACATTCAGGCTTAAGGCCAAGCCACCTCCTTTAGCTACAACATTGTTTCTACTGAAGTATAATGTTGTGTTGCAGGGTGTTGCAGTGGAGGTTTTACAACACCACTTCCGGAGCTTATTTTTTAGAGGAGGAAGCTTTCCTTCCTTTGGGAGATCAGTAAGGAAGCATTTAGAGCAGATATCAGATCTTGGTAGTTTGCCAACATAGTTTCTTTCAACTACAACATAGTATCCCTCAGTGACTGCGTTATTTCTAGTGAGCATTTGCAGTGAGGGTTCCAGTGATTGTTTGGAGGGTGAAATCTTCAGTGCTAGTATCAACCTTTCACTTGGAAGATCTATTGGAGGAGTTCTATTCAGCTTATGGATCATCTTCAGCTATCTCCATCTAGTTCTTGAATTGCAACTGCTACTCAGTCCTAGGACTGCAACTCTGACATTATGTACTTTTTTCATATTTCGGGAAATCCTCTTTGGATTGTCTTGGAATTGCTTTTGGGAGCCTATATTTTTACTCTTGGCATTTCTTGAGCCATATATTTGCAGATCCATCATATTGTACATTTCCAATAGCACTTCACCATCTATGACTGTGTTGTTCTTATTTATGTGCATTCTGCTATGTAGCAGCATTTCACTTTTGGAATATGTATTCATGGGAGGCTTGTTTGCCTTGATTATTTGAGTTGTGCCCACTTCTATTGTACTTATTTGCTGTTGATTTACATAATAAGATGGCTCCATGGTTTACATACATTTTGGTATGATGTTATTCACTTCTATTTCCAGTTTTGTGTTCATGTATTGCTGCATTCCCATTTTGGTATATTATAAAAAGCATCATCCCTCTAAGACTAAATCAGTGATGGAACAAGAAAATTCTCATTATCATTGCATAAAAACATCTAGTACATCATATGACAGTAAAAAATAACACTAAACCAGAGCTCAAGAGCTACCTATATGAATACAAAGTTCGAATCCTAATGAGATCTTGGATATTCTTATTTATAAAAATGGGTAGCTTCCAACAACTCCCTAAAAAGTAGGAATAAATCCTCCTTGATCTCAATAAAAGTGGGGCTTGGCTCCTCATAACTGTCGCTTTTCTTGCCTTCCTTTTTCTTCGAGCTATTGGGAGAGATATCGATGTGATATTGGCTGATTCAAAGAATTAAGGAGGTGGAAAAGCCTCCTACAATCTATCCTTGTTGTGTACTCCAAGTGCTTAGGTGGAAAATATCTCAAAAATAGCCCCATTTATTGCAATTAATCCATATTAGGCAACAAGACATGACAAACATCATCCACCCTTCTCGTTAAGCATAATATGACAAAAATGTCAATAAATGAGAGAGAGGTAACTTAATAGCTGAAGTATGGAATTTTAACTCATTAAATTATACCTAATGATGGGCCTCATCATCACCCTGCTACTAAAATGGTTCCTCATCCTCTGAGAAACTCAGTCCTCCTTGTTGATCCCTTTCAAATCCCTGGTGGCCTTTCTGACATCCCAAGGTAGAAAAGAGGGAGTCCCTTCTAGTGGGTGGAGTCTTGCATTCCTTTCTAGCTCAACCCACTCCTTTTTTCCTCTGTTTGGTCTGTCCCTTCATGCAAACCCAATACTAAACGCACGCTGAGCTTCAAGCCTGCTATCACTCTAATAATTCCCAAAGTTGTGAGATTTGATTTTATAGTTTAAATAATATTAGAGGTAACCGCAAACCTAATTTTAAGCTTTAGGATCTAGCCTTCCTAAGGCTCAGAGAGGGCTCTCTCTCTAAGATCTAACTTTGTTTTTATGTTTAATTTTAGGCTAGTTATATAGGGAAAATTGGTTTTGGGGTTTTGATTGGTTTTGGTGGGAAAATCACTTAATGAGATGGATAGATATAAATCTGTAATCCATTGGGTAGATGGAGTCAATGTGTCAAGCAGAAAGATTAGGATCAAGGTCTAAAGTCAAATTTTTAAAGGGCAAGATCGCAGAGTCAGTAAAGATCTTCAAGGGTTGATTGGTGAAGTGGTTTTAATCAGGATAAAGAGAAATTAAGAATTCTTTGATCCGTATATGGAGAGAGAAGGTAGGGGTCAATCGAAATTAGGGAGAAATTAAGGGTTCCCTAGTCTGAATATCAGCAGAAAACATTAAAATGAAAACCAGTCAATAACATAGTGCTTTTAACAAATTCTGATATAACAATTCTTGATTTCACATTAAAATTTCGAACACATTTATGAATGGATGAGAAACATAAGAAGATAGACATATAACAGTAGAAATTACTTCACTTTAGTGGCCCAACACATGAATCCAGGAATATGATTCTTTATTCCTTGAAATCCAGTCTTCTGACTTGAGCTTGATTACAAGAACCCTTAGGCTCAGAATGTTCCAACTATATAAATCTTCAGCAATTAATCCACACTAATACTTCAAATTATGAAGTATTTATACAAAATGTAATACAAAATATCCTAGAATAGTCCTAGGAATGTTTTTTGGAAATAAAAGATCTTATTACAAAAAGATAGAGACATCTGCATAACGAATTTGCAAGATGTCCTATTTATTGAAATTAAATAGTAATTTTGTTGGATTTGGGGTAGTTGGCTGTTGAGCTATCTTTAATGCTGGAAATCTAATCTTCAATCAGTTTTGAAGCTTTATCTCTCACCTAATACTCTTTAAATGATACACTTTAACCATATGATACTCTTTAACCTGTTGTTTTTTATTGTTTTATTGCTTTAAAAATCTGTTTTTACTGTGTAAAACGACAACTTTGTTTTTTCATCCTCTTTCACTGCAAATTGTCTTTTTTATAGAAAATATGTAAGCTTCTGCCAAAAATCTTCATCTAGTAATTTAATATTTGTAAGTTTTATGAAATTCTCATTAGCCTCTGTGTATCTAACAAATGTGGGGTTGGCTACAATGAGGTGTTTTATCTCATGCTGTAAATAAAAAAAGTTTTCAACACTTTTATGCAACACTTTACCTGTTGGAACTCCTTGCCAATCTACCTTGTTTACTTGTTCTTTGGAAAAATCCCTTATATTCATGTTGTAATCTTCTTGATTCATTAGTTTATCATTTTCTGAAGAGCTTCCTGGATTTTCCACAATATCAAGAAACACTTGTCAAACTTAATATTTGTCAAACAAAGAATATTTGGCAAACCTTTTTGCCTCAATGTGTCAAACTTAAGCTTGAATCTAGTTATGGCTATGTCCATATTTTGACACTTCTCTTCCAACTGTTTCATTAAGTTTTTCTTTGAAAGTACCTTTATTACTTGAAGAATTGTTTCAGTTCTATCAGTTACTCCTATATCATCCAATTCTTGCTTGTTTTTAGTATTAAGAAACTTGATTATTTCTTGGGCTTCTTCAGGCTTAGCACCTAGCTCTTCTATTGTCTTTAATATTTCTTCTTTGGGTACCTTAAGAAAGTCTTTCTACTCATAAATCACTTGAATTGATGTCCAAGTATCATTGATTGACTCAATGATCTTGGACCATAACTGATTTTTGATGTAGGCCATGGGCTCTTTTAAGGTTAATTCTGTTTCTACCTTTTTAAGTTGTTCACTTAACCTTTTGGCTTTTTGTTCCTTTGTTTTAGCATTTATCTATGCTAATTTCTTGGCATCTTCCAAGTTCTTGATTTTTTCTTTCAATTTAATTATCTCATTATTCTGTATTGGCATCTCTTCCATGGTTTTAATGAGTTTGCTGGCCTCATATAACTGTTGAACTATTGAAGTGGAAGATTCAATGGAAGAAGTAGTGGAAGAAGTGACTGGCACTGCTGTGGCCAATGGGAATTTTGGTGCGAACTCTTCTACTAGAGTTGAAGGGACTGCTATTGTTACCATGGGAATAATTGTAGGAGGAACACTTTGAGTCTTTGCAACTTATTTTTCTTGGACAAGCTTGTCCATCTCAATTTCCATCTCCTTGATTTGTGCTGTCATTTGTAGTATGCGACTCATCATATCATATTTTTGGTTTGCTTCTTGCACAATCTCCTTAGTGTGTGGATGTTTTTTTGGCGGTAGTTTCAGTTGCTTTCTAAGTGCTGCAATATCAACATTTATATTCTTTACCAATTATTTTGCAGCTTTCACATTAGTAGGGTCATATCCTATTTCAATCACAAATTCTTCTAAAGACTTGATTCTAGCATCTTTAGCATAGGAAGAAGCTTTTTCAACCCTAAGTTGATCTCTTATATTTTTCAAAGTGTTCTCGAGCTTCTAGGCACTCATTAATTTTGTGGTCATGGTAGAATAAAGCATTTCTGAGCTTTGCTTGTGGAACTCAGTCTGATCCAAGGGATGAATGTCCTCTATTGGAATTATAATATCAGCTCTCTTGTAATCTGATGTTATTGTAGGTTTAGGCACTATTGGCTGTAGCACTATCATTAGCAACTTTTTATTTGTATAATCAAAGGCTGAAAGAAACCTATTTTGAATCCCTGGTGTCTACTTTAAGTATTGTGAATAGATCTCATTTTTGATCTCCTAATTCTTGGCCTTTATCTGTTTATACTTTTATTTGATATCCATGTCTTTCTCCTTTGCTTGCTGTGATGAAGATTCTTCCATGCTTTGCTTTTTTTCAATCATATGTGTATTAGAAGTAGCAGGTTGCTGCTCATTTTCAATTACTGTGTGGGTCACAGTGTGTTTCTTTGGATTCTCTTCATCTAAAACCTCAATTGCTTCCTTCTCTTTGTCTGATGGATTAATTTTTGGTTTCTTATTGTACCTGACCTTAAATCTGGTTCCTGTGGTTGTTTCAGTAGTATATGAGCTTTATTCTCTATTTCTCTTTATGGTTCTGTCCTCCTGAATAGGATTCTACAAAGTGTGACTAGTACCACCTTGCTTGACAAATTCCATCAATGTATTTTCCAACCATTTAGCTTGGTTGGCAAAATTTTCAATTTCAAGATTTTTATCATGAATATATGGGGTTAATTTGCATTTCACCCTCATCTTACTGATTATTCCATAAGGATCATAGTTCCATAAGAAACTTTCATCAAACTTATATTCTAGCAACTGTTTTGTTGTCTCTGTACCTGCTATCCTGTTGTTGCATATGAAAGGACCCACTTGGTTTTTCAATTTGAACTGAGTTTTTCTTTTTAGTAGCCAAAACGTTTATAGAATTTGAGTCTAGAATTTGTCTTATATACTCTAAGTAAAATACTATCATTGGAAAATACTTTGGAAATTTATAGGGCAAGAGGTTCGACCCATAGACTCTAATATCTGTGTGGTTTTGGTATAGGTACCAATCACCGGTTCTTCTTTGCTATAATAGCTATAAAAATTTCTTTATCTCATCACTTATCCTTGGTTGTACACTATTTGTAAGCATATTTATCAATGGGTGAATAAAGCAATTTGTGAAATTTGCATAAGTGAACTATGTTGACTTTTTTTCTGATTAAGGAAGTCCATAAAATAACTGACAGTGGATTTCCTTATATTTCCAAATTTTTAAGGGCTATTGGGAATTTATCTGCTTGGAAGTAGAGAAACATATGAAAGAGGAAGGAAGTATATCTGAAAACACCTTCAGTGGGAAGTTTTACAAGATGATCATGGATACTATCAGCTATATACTCAACATAGTTATAAATTTCTGTAGGGGGCCAACTAGGCACAAAAGTGGATAGAAAACCAAGTATAATCTCATCATTGTGCTCATCAGTAAAGTAACCAAGGATAAAAGACAACGTTGAGATAATGTGTCTTGATCCTTCTAGGAATTTGGAGGATGAATATGGAGGGTTAATATTTGGGATTTAAACATATAAAGGCATGAATATTCGAAAGATTTGAAATCTTTTATGAAAGTATAAATCTAGATAAAGCTTTGTAAGAGCTTCTATAGACAATGGGACTGCATTAAGATCTGGTTGCAACTGAAGCATTTGGTTTATGGGTTCTGCAGTGATAGTGAATAACACTTCTTTCTCAGCATTGACAACAACTCTTAGGTTAGGGGAATAGTGAGTTTGACACAACATAATGACCTATGGACACTGATGGGTATGGGGAACTACAATATTTTGGTAAATTGGATTCCCAAACAAGTACTTCATCAACTTGATCCAAAGATTTCTCTTGACTCCAAGAGAGGAGGTCAATAAGGTTATATTCAATTACTGGATCAGTGATTTTATAGTCAACATCAGCTAAAGGGGTGTGTTCAACATCTACAACAAGAGGTTGTAGTGGATTGATGACAATCGTGGCAAGCCATTTCTAGGTTTATTTTTGACAATTTAGCCCTTTGGATCTCAAAAAATATATTTTTTAGGTTTTTATACACTTCTCTAAGCTTACACTGTTTACAGAAATTATTTTGGTATAACAGAGGTATCTTTTGAACATCAATAGGAAAAATTATGGTTTCTTCTGGTTCAAACTTTCAATTTCAACTCCAAAATCAATCTTTAAAACTTTTATAGACTCATGAAAGGCTTAACAAGGGTTTACTGCTCTTTTCTTTGATAAAACAACCCTAAAAGAATCTAATTCATGCATAAAAGGGGTTCTGAGCATTTATAAAAGGGTTTGAATCATTCAAAGGGTTTTCTGAAGGTATGTAATGATTAAAACAATCAAATTCTGCTTAAAATCAACTTACATTTTTCAGAAACTATGAATTTATGAGGGTTTTTGTAGCAAATACGGTTTTTGAAGGAATAAGGGTATTTCTTTAGGCAAGCAGGCTTCATGAGGCTTAAATTCACAAGTATAGCTCTTTTCAGATCTAAGATGGGTATTTTTCTTGAAAAATACCTGTTATTTTTTGTATTTGACTTGAAAAAAGGTTTCTAGAAATCTGGGAGCTTTCGGAAGCTTTGTTGAAGTCTTTAAATGCAAATTGGAAGGTCTGAACGGTTGCGGCAGTGAATTGGGCCAAATTCTAGTTTTTTGTGCATGAAAACAGGATGGCAACGTCATTTCTTTAGTCATAAACAATTAAATGAGCAGAAAATATAGTGAAAAGGTTTAAACTTGTATGAATTTTCTGTTTTATAGAAAATTTAGTTGAAACAATGTCTGCATTCAATTCGAATCAATTCAAATGGGAAACGGTTTGGCGCGGGGAGGTTAAATACCGCCACGCGATTATTGAATCATTGGAGGGCGGTAAATGGTTTTTATCAAAAGGATGCGATCTAATCGATTTTTGCCATGTGGAGGAGAGGTAATGGGGAAATATGGCCCATATCTCAAATCCAAAATTGATTAAGGATCGCACCATTGAATTTGTGATATGGGTTATGGTTCGTTGGATCGGGCGGAGGGAGTGTGAATGGTCCATATTAAGTTGATGGGTAGATGAGCGTGGGGCCCGGTGTGCTTTATGAGGCGGGGTTAAGTTTTATATGTTAAAATGTAGTTTTAACATATAATTTTAGTGGTTAAAAGGATAGACGAGATAGGCGGGATATGTGGATATTTAACGTTTTACACAGAAAATGAACTATATCCATGTGTAATGTAAACTTTGGTGGGTTTATATAAAATATATGTTTAAACATATGGGGGAGCAGAATATCACATGGATTAAATTAAACCATAGGATAACATAAAAATGTGGGTTGGGACTTTATTTAATATAAGGGATTTAATATGTTACAGGGTAAAGGCTTATAATGGAATTAATACATTACATTAAATGTTAATATGAAATGTGCAGAAAATGTAAAATACCCTAGGTAAAAACATGATTTTTAAGTGGGTTTTATTTCTTGTGATGCCCAACATAATCATTCAACTCTTATACTTTAGGATAAACAACTTTTGTGGGTTTTTTGAATGTCTTTATATGAAATGAAATTAGTTAAGGGGGTTTTTACTTTTCCTAAGCAAAAAATGTGTTTTAACTTAGGAAAAGGGATTTTATCTTAGGAAAAGGGTGTGATGTTGAGGAAAAGGGTTTTTATGAAGGGAATCCAATACTTAGTGCCAATCATTCATTAAGCCTTGGGTCTGGTCCCAACAAAAGTCAGAGAAATGCTCTAAGCCTTTATAACTGAAGGTTTTTAATACTGGAATACTTTGAGGGGAGGGAAATTAGTAATTTTCGAGATGATGTTTTACTCATGCCTTGTGTAACTGCTTTCTACCTACACATCATTTATTCTACCATTTTTTCCTTTATTATTATGGGTGCATTTGAGCTTGCAACCATAAATCCATTTTATTTTAAAGCAGGAAACTATCTATTTTTAACCTTATTTCATCCGAGGGCTTAGATTAAACTGTTGAGCTCCTCATTTATTCTCTAACTATCTACTAATTTGTCAAGTTTAAACTGTTTGACAGATGTTTATTCTCTATCTATAAACATGAAATTTAAAGCATGAAAAAGTTAATATTAAACTATTTAACTCATCATGGATTATAGCATTGTGAACAAGCTGCACATAATCAATTATTTGCAGAAAAAAGTAACTAGTAGTGGCATTTTGACATGCATCACTTTCATGTCTTATTCTTATCTCTTTTTTGTGTCTGGGGTCCATTATTTCTATTCTTTTTCTTTTCAATTCCTTTGATTTTTCTTTTAGGACTTTTACTCTCTTATCATTTTTATTATTATTTTCAAATATGGAAAAACAACTTGCAAAAATCAAGGTATGTACATATTTACAAGACTAATCAAATTCAATTCAAAAATTATGAACCCTATAATTATAGGACCCTAATAGTGGCTCCATATGGGGATGGCATTTCCTGGTGAAATTTCAAGAACTTTGAGACTAGTAGCCTTTGAATTCTAACCGTGCTGACCTTGTAAATGTTTTTTGAGCTTTGTAATTATTCATACTTATGATATTTTACCTTTCAAAGCTTAGGACCTTCTCTCCGAGCTTCATTTTTGTTAGGAAAACATCCAATCCAATCTAAAATCTACAATTTTATGTACACTGGATAAAGAAACAAAGTTAACTATTGTTTATTTTAGAAGAGTAGTAATGCTTCAGCATTCTACCATTGATAGGTCCACCTAGCAGATCTGATCCATACATCTCTTTCAAAAATAAAGCATTGTTACCTTTGTAACCATAAATAAGATAAGTTCCTTTCCATAGGAAATCAAACTTCCCATGTTTACCTTTCTCTTCTCTCCTTGAATCCCACTTTAGAACTTTGTCACCAATATAGAAATCATCTTCTTTACTCTTTTTGTCAAAAAATTTCTTAATCTTATCTTGGATAACTTGAGACTTAAGATAAAACGCTTCTCTTGTTTGTTGCAAATGAATGGTTTGGTTAATTATTCTTTGAATGTCATTGGTCTCATCTTGTAATTCTTGGATTATCTTCATTACTGGTACTCCTAAGGAAGATGGGAAAACAACATCCATTCCATAAACAAGCTGGTAAGGAGCTGTACCAATAGATTTTTTTGTGGTAAATCTATCTGACCATAAGGATTTAAATAACCTCTTGTTCCAAGTTTTCTTGTTATCTTCTAGTAATTTCTTGATGATGTTCAAAAGGCTTTTATTGGAAGATTCAGCAAGGCCACTACCTTGAGGGTAATATGTAGTAGAATGGCCAAGGGTAATGTGGTATTTATGGAAAAAATAAATCATCTTTTTTTATTTGAATGCAATTGCATTGTCAGTGATAATATTTTGGGGGCATCCAAATCTTGAGAGTATGTTTTTTTCTAAAAATAAGATTATGACAGTGTCAGTGGCTTGCCTGGAGGGTATGGATTCTATCCACTTAGTAAAATAGTCAGTGGCTGTCATAATCCACTTATGTTGGGCTAAGGATGGAGGGTGAATTTCACCAATGAAGTCAAGACCCCAATGTTGAAAATAAATTTCTATTGAGATGGGTTTTGAGGGCAGGGGTAGAAGCTTTTTATTTCCTTCAAAATATTTGACACTTGTGATAGGAAGTCACATAATTTTTTACATCTGCAAACAAAGTAGGCCAGTAAAAACTATCTCTCACGATTTTGTCTACAATAGTCTTCTAGTAAAGATGTCCTCCATAGTCACATGCATGAAATTCTTCTCAAAATTTGTCAGCTTCTTCTTTAAGAAATACATTCAATAAAATTCCACCATGATCTTTCCAAAATAGTACATTGTCTATGATACAAAATCTTACTGCCTTCAATTTTAAAAATCTAGCTTTTGTTCTTCATAATCCTGGAGGAGCTTGTAAATTTAGTAATACAAATACAATATCTGCATACCATGGTGAGTCTAAAAAGGCTTCACTGGTCTCTGGAGTCACCATTTCTTCCTGATCATCTACTTGGGAAATAAAATTAATATATAAAGCATGAAAATTTGATTCAGCCATGTGTTTGGCTAAACCTTGACCTTTTATAAGTTTGGTGGGTTTGATTTCTATGTCATATTCACAAATTGTGGCAATCCATTTTCCTCTCTTACCATCAGGACCATTCTGTGTTAGAATGTCCTTTACAACTACATTTGGAACATAAGAAATGATGTGTGAATAAGGAATGTACACTCTAAAGTCTTTGATGGACTTTTATAAAGCTAGGGCCTATTTTTCGATTATGTTATAATTCAAAGTGGCATCTCTAAGTGATTTTCTAAAGAAAGCAATGGGCTGCTCATAACCCTGGTCATTTTTCTGCAGTAAAACTGCAGCAATAGTGTGTTCTGAAGCAAAAGAGAAAATAATAAAATCCTTTTTAAAGTCAAAACTTATAAGGACTGGTGTTTTTGTTAATGCTTGTTTAATAGATTCAAATGATTTCTTGGCATCGACATTCCATTTAAGTACTGAGTCTTTTTTCAGCATATTGTTAAGTTCTCTAATTATTTCATCTAGATTTGAGATGAATCTTCTAAGGAAATTAATTTTACCTAGAAAAGCTTCTAATTATTTAATGTTCCTAAGAGGACTGATGCTTAGAATTGCCTCTATTCTAGCTGGGTCTATCCTAATTCCCTCTTTATATATAATATGTCATAGTGATTTACCTTCTTCCAATCCAAATAAAGTTTTATTAGGTTTTAGAGAGATGCCAAATTTCCTGCATTTAAGAAATTCTTGCCTATGATGATCCAAATGTTCATAATCAGTCTTTGAAAATAAAGTAATGTCATCTAAATAAATCACTAAGAATTCATGAATTTCCTTTGCAAAGGCTATATCCATATCTCTTTGAAAATCTGAATTCATTAAACCAAAATGCATTTTTACATACATAAAAGTGCCACATGGGGTAGTAAAAGCAGTTTTGGCTTGGTCTTCTGGTTGGACTAGAATTTCGTTATATCCAGAAAATCCATCTAACAATGAATTTTTGGAAGAACCAACTACCCTCTGTAAAATTTGATCCATCTTTGGTAAAGGGTAATTGGCTTTTAAGGACACCTTATTTAAATTTCTAAAATGAACACATAATCTAATGTCTCCTTTCTTTTTCCTAGTGGGAACTAGATTAGAAACCCAATCAGAATATATGATTGGTGCAATTATTTGGGGATCATACATTCTTTTTACCTCTTTCTTAATTAAAGGCATCAAAACAGGATTGATCCTTCTTATCTTCTGTTTAAAAGGTTTTTGTCTTCTTTTATAGGTATTTTATGTTGTATTATGCTAGTGTCATAGGATTTTAAGTCCTCATAACTCCAAGAAAAAACATCTTGAAATTCCTTAAAAAGAGCTATGTATTTTTCTTTTTATTCCTGAGGTAAAGTTTTGGAAATTTTAATTATCTTAGTTTTTAACTCTGTATCAATATTACACTCCACAATATCAGATCTTAGTGGCTCCAATTTAGGTTTTCTTGCAACATCATTAGAGTCAAATAGATCTTCTAAAGGAGTTAAGCCTTTTGGTAAAAAATTATCTTTGAGGTTCAAAATATCAGATTCATCATCTGCTAACTCTTCAATTTCTACTTTTTCCAAATTATCTATATCTAATTGACTAAATTTAGTAGGTTTAGAAAAATCTACATTATTTGCATCTATATTATTCAAATTAATCTCACTATCTAAATTATGATCTATTGTACAGTCCGTGTCTAAATTAAAACCCTGAAAGTCTCCTTCAATGTTTATGAAATCATAAATCTGTTCATCTTGTGAGAAAATTTGCCAATATTTAAGATTACCAGGAATTATAGGTCTGTGTTTGACTTCAATAGTATATCTATGATTTGGTTGAAATGGAATATTACAGGTACTAGCAAAGGTTGCTTGTTAGGTAAACATGACTCGGGGTAGAGTCAATGTTGACTAGGGTAGATAGTAGTGGTTTTGGGGCACATGGTTTTGTGCACCCATGGTTTCGGCCCATGGTATTACATGTAATGGAGCCTATAAGAGGCTGGGAATACTTCATTTTAAGGTAGGCTTGGAGGTGAGTGGTGAAGGCTCACTTGGCCGGATTGGCCAGGGTTTTTTGGCCAATGGTTAATGAAATTTCATTGGTTGGGTTTTTCCCCAGATTTGGGGTTTTCCTGGTTAAACATTGTGTTTATGTTTATGTGATTTGTTGCTGGGTTTTGTATGTGTATTATTCTCTCGGTAAATATTTTATTTCTGCAGTAATTCCTAACAAATGGTATCGGAGCCATATTTGGCTTCAAAGGGACGCTTTTGCAGCCAAGGGTTTTATTGGCCTGTGAATGGAGAAATCAATGCAGCCTTTTGCAGATCTGGCCATACGGAGCATGGTGTTTCTAGGAAATAGGAAATATCCAATTGATTGATTCCATGGGGAATTCCATGGAGGGTTTCTCAATGGATAAAGAGAACAATGGTGCTGCCACAACTCAGATCTGGCGACTAGCAGTGATAAGAAGTTGGTCCGAGAAATTCAGAGATGAGAGGATGTTTGCACGTGGATTAATTAATTGATGAACCATGTATATGAAGAGAACTCCTAGAGGACTGGCGGTTACAGAGGCTGGTGACCCATGTAATCCGGTAGATGGGTTATTTTTATATGGACATTGATTTCATATGTACAAAGAGCAACAATGAAACAAAAAAAAATATTATTATAATGGAGTTAATTTTTTACATGTAAATGGGCATACTGCTGTAAGACCTGGTATGGCATGCGTACCCCTGGGTAATCACTGGTAAAGTCTGGGTTAGACCTAGGTGATAGGGGGGATGCCAAATTAACAATTACCCTGGGTAAAAATTTGAGGGGGAGGAGCTAGAGTGAGCGGGGTTGTCTCATTTAGCAGGTTTGGCTAGATTTAGTCAAGAAGCCCCAAGTCAAGTTTAAGGGGGGAATTGTTAGGTAAACATGACTCGGGGCAGAGTAAATGTGGACTAGGGTAAACAGTGGTGGTTTTGGGGCACATGGTTTTTTGCACCCATGGTTTTGACTCATGGTATTGCATGTGATGGAGCCTATAAAAGGGCTGGAAAGACTTCATTGTAATGTAGGCCTGGAGGTGAGCGGTGAAGGCTCACTTGGCCGGATTGGCCAGGGTTTTGGCCAATGGTTAATGAAATTTCATTGGTTGGGTTTTTCCCCAGATTTGGGGTTTTCCCGGTTAAACATTGTGTTTATGTTTATGTGATTTGTTGCTGGGTTTTGTATGTGTATTATTATCTCGGTAAATATTTTATTTATGCAGTAATTCCTAACATTTTGCTAAGTAGTGAACTTGTATGTTCTGTTTTCGTGGTATTGCAGAAAAATCACATTCTAACAATTCTTTAATAAAATCTAAAATAGTTTCTCTATATCGGCTTAATCTTGGATTATAAAAAAAAATATCTCCAGTTATCTGTTTCACAATTAACTCTGAGTCTCCCATAATTTATATCCTTTTACCTCCTAAATTCCTAAAAGTCTGCAGTCCTAAAATAAGAGCTTCATATTCAGCCATGTTGTTGGTACATTTAAAATTTAGTGTGAAAGCATGACCTTCTGCATGATTGTTTTCCATGTTAGTTATCCAAACTCCTGCTCCTGCTCCTAATTTATTGACTGAACCATCAAAATCTAGGTGCCATAATGATTCATGAAATATTTTTTCACTGTCTAGTGCTTTGTTTTTATCTTTTAGTTCAGTTTTGATTTCAATATCAGTTCCAGAGTTGCATAAAATGAATGAATCCATGTCAGTAGGTGTAGAGTAAATTGGACAATTTCTTGGTCTTTCTACACTGCTCACCATATATTTCATCAATGTTTCCCTATAAAATTCCTTTGGTTGGCCAAAAATTGATATTGTTGCATATGACATATCAAGTTGTAGAGATCCCTGTAATTTAGCTCCCCATGCGTCAGATAAGATAATTCCATACTTGGGAGGGATGTCAGCTACTACAATGTCCATGAGTATGCTTTTACCAGGATATTGAACTAATGTGACACACAAATATTTAATCAGACCTAAACATTTGACTTTGTTGGAATCAAATTAAAAGAGATCTTTGTAAGGCCTAGTGATATCTAAATTCAGGGTCTCCATTATTGCTTTTGGCATTAAATTGTGTGAAGCCCCTGAATCTAGCATTTCATTGTGTAATATTTGATCATGAAAAATCAAGCTAATGTAAAACAGTGGAACTGCTCCATATTGGTGTTTTCCATTAACATCAGGACCAAAAATTAACTCTAGTTTATCATCACTTAGATTTACTGAATCCTCTCCATCATTCATGTTTAAGGTTTCAGTGATAGTTGTTTTGTAAAAATCATGCTTTACCAATTATTTCAAAGGAATTGGTATTTTTAATTTGGAAATTTCAGCTTGGATATTAAATGAAGCTTGTGATTTACTTAGTTGAATTATCTCTTCTTTAGTAACTATAGTTTGAGTAGGTTTATCTTATTTTTCTATAGCTGTTTTATCATTTTCAGTTTGTGTTTCTACCGTATTAATGTTTTTGGTTTTATTTTCAGGAATAGTTTGAGAAGCAGTAGGTTTTTTTGTGGATTTTGTATTTTCAAAAGCTATTTTAGTAGTGGTAGCTTTTGGATCAGTTGATTTTTGGTCAGCAGTAAGTGTTTTAGAGTCTAAAATTTTTGTTTCGGCATAATTAATTTTCTTGATAGCAACATATTTTTTTGAATATGTTGATTTTTGGACAACATCATCTATTATATCAACAATTTTGGGAATAGGTCAAATTTTAGGGCTTGAAATTTTCTGGGATGAATTAGAGTTTTTCTTGTTTTCCCTAGGGAGAATTTGTAGAACTTTAGTGGTTGGAGCTTCTACTACTTTCTTTTTTTGTATTTGAACTGATTTATTAGTAGAAGGCTCTCTGTTTTTCTTGCTTCTAAGATTATATTTCTTATGTACTTCATTTATAGCAAACTCATAACCTTGTTTGTAATCATATGATTCACCATAATCTAATTGTAGTTGTTGTAAATCATATAACTCTTGATCCTCTTGTGTAAGAAAGATAGTGTTATCATCATTAATACCCATTAGATTTATGGTTTCTTCATCATCTTCATTTTGATGAGAAATTTCAACATAGTTCTCTTGGAAAGGTGGTCTTATTGTTTGGTCAGGTGCTAATTCTCTAGATTTTCCAGTATTAGTGTTTTTCCTGAAATTGGGATTTCTAATTTGTTTTTGGTTATCCCATTGTGGCTTCCTTTCCATATTATCTAACCTATCCATCATTCCCTCTAATGTTTTTGCTAATTGATCTATTTTTAAATTTGAACTAGATGCCTCTTCTTTTATGGTTACTCTTCTTTCATTCCTTAACCTAACTTTGTTTGCTAATAGATTTGCTTCTACACTAAAAAAATTACTTTACATCTTCTCTATATTTTTAGGATTCCTCTCTCATAATTGATATGCTATATCTGTATCAAATCCATCAGGGAATTTGAGAAGAACAAAATCAGGAGGAGGCTTAAGATTAGCAGGAATTGAATTATAAATGCTATTGTATATAGTGCAATAATCTTGGACTGTCTCATTGGGTGCTCTTTTAATACTCTCAAATTCTGATAAAATTTGTAATGGATTTTTCTTCTTTTCCCATCTATTAAGAAATAATCTGTGAAAAATTTCTAAATCAGCAATACTACCAGGATTTAAACCTTTAAACCATTTTTTCACTTCCCCAGTTAATGTTTGAGAAAACAGTCTCATTTGGACATCAGACTCATATATTTCACGAAGTTAAAAATAGTCTGTCATCTTATTTACATGTTGTTGGGCAGTGAATTGAGTGGTTACATCAAATTGAGGTATTTTTATTTGATATTTTTATGGCGTGTCATGTAACTGGGTTGAGAGAACCAAGGTAGCATATATAGCAGCCATGACTTGAATTCTAGCTTGACTAGGAGGTAAATTGGAAGTACTTCGGGTAGAGCTAGAAGTACTTGCTGAGGTAGTTAAATAACTTGCAGATGAGATTGGTATATAAGAAAATGTACTGGAAAATGTGGTTGAGAAACCAAAATATGAAGTTGGGAAATATGAAGAGGTGCTTGGGAATGAGAATGATGTATTGGAAAATGTAGAAGGAAAGCTAGTGGATGGAGATGAGATGGTGGAGGATGGGAATAATACTCTAGGTTGGAATGGTTGTTTAGGAATAAATGGATCTGTGGAATGACATGTGGTGGAAATAATGGAGGATGTGGTGGAAAATAAAGATGAACCTTGAGATTCTAATAGGCTGGCATCTAAATGAGTGGTAGAGAGCTTAGGGGTTTAAGCTAATAAAGTAATTAATTCGACTGAATGCTGAAAAATAGATTTATCTATTTCCTTAAGTATAGTGGCATTTATTGCATCAATTTTATCATAAACCTCAAAGATCTTTGATTCAGAGTCTACTGAAATAGTTTCCTATTTAATTTCAAGAGAATAAATAAAATCAGGATCTATAATAGTGCTATTTAAGTCACTCTCTGATTTGTTTCTGAATAAAGAATGTTCAAAATTTAAGTCAAGCTCTATGTCTTGTATACTTGATAACTATTTTGGAAGGGAATTTTCTCTAACTAAGGAAACTTTGTTACCTAAATCCTCTAATTTTTTATTCCTTTTTCCAATTCTGTCAGGTTCATCTACTATGACAATAAGTTGTGGATCTGGATTTGACTTGGTATAGTAGACTCTTCTGGAAGCCAAAATTACAATTTTTAATGAAAATATACTCACAACTTATTAAAATAGTCTTAAGGTGAAAAAATAATACAAATATTTCCTTTAAGACTTATTTTAAAATTGAGGATTGGTTAGTTCCCCAGTGGAGTCGCCAGTATGTTATCACTCTAATAATTCCCAAAGTTGTGAGATTTTGATTTTATAGTTTAAAGAATATTAAATGTAACCACCGACCTACTTTTAAGCTTTAGGATCTAGCCTTCCTAAGGCTCAGAGAGGGCTCTCTCTATAAGATTTAACTTTGTTTTTATGTTTGATTTTAGGCTAGTTATATAGGGAAAATTGGTTTTGCGGTTTTGATTGGTTTTGGCGTGAAAATCACTTAATGAGATGGATAGCTGTGAATCTATAATCCATTGGGAAGATGGAGTCAATGTGTTAAGCAGAAAGATCATGATCAAGGTCTAAAGTCAAATTTTTAAAGGGCAAGATAGAAAAGTCACTAAAGATCTTCAAAGGCTGATTGGTGAAGTGGTTTTAATCATGATAAGAATTCTTTGATTTGGATAAGGAGTGAGAAGGTAGGGGTCAATCAAAATTAGAGAGAAATCAAGGGTTACCTAGTCTGGATATCGACAGAAAAAATTAAAATGAAAACCAGTCAATAATAGAGTGCTTTTAACAAATTCTGATATAACAATTCCTTATTTCACATTAAAATTTAGAAAACATTTATGAATGGATGAGAAACATAAGAATATAGACAGATAACAGTAGAAATTACTTCACTTCAGTGGCCCTACACATGAATCCAGTAATATGATGCTTTATTCCTTGAAATCCAGTCTTCTGACTTGAGCTTGATTACAAAAATCCTTAGGTTCAAAATGTTCCATCTATATAAATCTTCAGCAATTAATCCACACTAATACTTCAAATGGTGAAGTATTTATACAAAAATTAATAAAAAATATCCTAGAATAGTCCTAGGAATGTTTTTTGGCAATAAAAGATCTTATTACAAAAAGATAGTGACAACAACATAACAAATTTGCAAGTTGTCCTATTTATTGAATTTAAAGAGTAATTTTGTTGGATTTGGGGCAGCTGGCTATTGAGCTATCTTTAATGCTGGCAATCTGATCTTCAATCAGTTTTGAAGCTTTATATCTCACCTTATACTCTTTAACTGATACACTTTAACCATCTGATACTCTTTAACCTACTGTTTTTTACTGTTTTACTGCTTTAAAAATATGTTTTTACTGTGTAAAACAATAACTCTATTTTTTCATCCTCTTTCACTGCAAACTATATTTTTACAACAAAACTGTAAGATTCTACCAAAATTCTTCATTTGGTAATTTAATCTTTGTAAGTTTTCTGAAATTATCATCAGCCTCTATGTATCTAACAAATGTGAGCTTGACTAAAAAGAGGTGTTTTATTTCATGCTGTAAATAAAACAAGTTTTAAACACTTTTATGCAACACTTTACCTGTTGCAACTCCTTATAAATCTTCCTTTTTACTTGTTCTTTTGAAAAATCCATTATCTTCTTGTTGTAGTCTTCTTGCTTCATTAGTTTATCATTGATAACAAGAATATTTGGCAAACATTTTACCTCAATGTGTCAAACTTAACCATGAGTCTAGTTATGGCCATGTCCATATTTTGATACTTTTATTCTAGCTATTTCATTAAATTTTTCTTTAAAAGTACCTTTCTTACTTGAAGAATTGTTTCAGTTCTGTCAGTTATTCCTATCTCATCTAATTCTTGCTTGTTTTTAGTATTGAGAAACTTGATTATTTATTGGTCTTCTTCAGGCTTAGCACCTAGCTCTTCTTTTGTATTCAATATCTGTTCTTTGGCTGACTTAAGCAAGTCTTTATGCTCATAAATCACTTGAATTGATGGCCAAGTATCATTGATTGACTCAATGATCTTGGACCATAGCTGATTTTTGATGTAGGCCATGGGCTCTGTTAGGGTCCCGTGATTTGGCAGATTGGTAGACGAAATGACAGGGTAACATGGAACCAATATTTAGAGTCCAAGGACCTAGCCTTCCTGGACTCAAAGAGGGATCTTTCTATTAGGTGCAAAGGATGTGTTCTTTTTGCTCTAGGGTTTTTATTTTAGGCTAGTTTTTAAGTGTAGGGTTTGTTGATTGTTTTGGTTGGGTAAGATGGTCAAGTGGAATAGGTGGAGTGAGAGTCTGTCAAAGCCATTGGGATATGGAGTCAAATGAAGTCAAGAGTGTCTAAATAATGAAACATAGTGTGTTGAAGGGCCAATTTAGCAAGGTTAATGGATCCTTAAGGTGATGTATGAGGTGTAGTGAACATCAAGTTTGGGAAAGACTAAGAAGTCTTAAACACATATAGTTTAAAAGTTACAACTCATGAGGTAGGGAAAACCATTAAGCTCAATGAACAATACTTCAATTGATAAATATCCAAGATAAACATTCCAGTGAAACATAGAAAGCATAAGAGCTTCTAACTTTACAAATTCACCTTCAGAGTTTGGGAAAACATATAAGATAAAAAAAAAACTCAATATATGAAGAGAGAACTCATAAAAATCATATATCAAGATATTGGGAACTCTGAAACAAGTTGGTCAGCATGGACAAAGGGCAAGATCGAACGAGACCTCTTTGACTTAACCTAGAAATCAATATTCGACAGAAAGGCTTCAAGATAGGGTTTTGAAAGCTTCAAATAAGCAGGGCATACAATGAATCATACTTGTAAATTAGCATACTAACCATTCATGAAACAAAAACAAGTTTTGGTGGACCTAACAGAGCAATCAAGAATTCATTAAGATGGCCAAAAGAAGAAAACATCAAAGCTATAACAAACAAGAGGACTGAGGTGCCTCAAAGAGCATGTCTCAACCTATACTTTTCTGATTTATAGAAACAAAGAAGCATGAAAACATAATGAGAAAAAGAAAACATTAACAAGTTAAGAAGACTTCACCATTCGCCAACCTAAGGAATCTTGCAAACAAGCTTCTCCATCATCAAGCCAAACAAGCCATTCATCCACTTCACAAAACCAATTTCTTCTCCAAGCTCATAAAACCATGTATATTGCTCTTCAAGCTCATCAAATTCCAACAAAATACATAGGGGCTTCATGCTCTATTTATGGAGCAAAGGAGGACTAAAACCCTAAATGTGGTAGGAAATTGTCAAATATAACCATAAATGTCATTTATGGCCAAGAGACCATGCAAGGCCCGAGGCACATAATATCCTAAGAAATAAATGCCAAAATAACTATTTGCACCTAATTCTAGAGTAATTTGCCTCAAAAAACTCAAAAATATCTATTTGCAATAAATGAGTGTGTTTTGTTGACTTTTGGACCAAAACACACTAGACGGCTTCTGTGCATAGCGCCACTTCAACAAAAAACAGGGTCTCTTGTGGCTGAGTTGTGGACCCCTTCCCGACACCGAATTTGGCTCCGTGATGGCTCATTGGAAAGCTTGGTGAGTATAATTTCCAGAAATTCTTGATTTGTTATGAGTGGATTCCATTTACCTGTTCAAAAACCAATTTACCCAACACTGGTCTGTGCGCAGCGCTTGGTCTGAAAATGAGGCAAAAAGGTCAAAATGTTGATGTTGTTTGAGCTTTTGGGGGGTAAACAATGCTCCAAATGATATGAAATTTGGTGATATGACTACTAGTGATGTGAGGAATCCAAAAATGAAAAATTTGTGAGCTTAGGATGCACCAATTTTGTGCGTAGCACCTAGGGTACTGTGCACAAAGGGCTCAAAATTTGAAAAAGACAAAATTTTGTTCAAATTGCCTCAAAATTGGTGGAGAGGTTCCTAAAGAGGTTTGAGAAGCCTGTGGAAAATCTTGAGCCATGTCTCTAATTTTTTCTTTGTTTTTACTTTCATTGAGTGCTCAAATTTCCATGAAAAGGGTATCTTTATTTATCATTAGGAGGATGACTAATGTCATGACTATCTTCTTGGCTGCCTTGTCTTTTATTTGTTGTATTATCATGGTCATCCTTTGTATTAATGACTCCTTCTTGAAACATTGTCATTACCATTACTGCTAGATCTCCCATCACTTTGTACATCAATATCCTGCCCATTGGGAGAGTTGTGAGCCTTACTGCTTCCTTCAACACTTTCATCATTGTCACCCTTCTTGCTATCTTCAATACTGTTACCTTGGTCTTGGAGTTGATCATCAGCCTCTACATATGCTTCACTTTGGCCTTGTACTTATTTGATGTCCTCTTATTTATCATTTCCTGCATTGTCACTATGATTTTATTTGTCATTAAGAGTCTGATTAGTGTCATGACAGTCATGAAAAATGTTATGAATATCATGACTTGTCTCTTTGGCTTTATTTATCATTGACTGTCCTATCTGTGCCACTACCTTGGTCACTGCCTGCCTCATCAAACTATGTTCTAGCTTCATCACTTCCTTGTTTTTGATCTTCTATTTCCTCATCATCTCCCTCTATTTCCTCATTTTCATCATCTTGACTCATTTTTTCACTGTTTGCACTATTATTAGGCTCACTGTCATGCTCAAGAACATCTTCCTCTTGGCTGTCATGTGACCCTTCTTGCTAACTATCATCTTCATCATTCCCTTCATTATCTTTTGAGTTTTCATCTTGTTCATCATCAACACCTTTTTATGCACTTGGGAGTGACTGATTTGTGTCATTACCATCATTGTCTTGCTCCAATTCATCACTATATTTGTTTCCAAGACTGCCATGTTCATCTTTCTCCTCACAGTCATCATCATCCTCCTGCTCTTCCTCATTAAAATTTTTCTGATGAGAGATTTTAGGTCTAGGGAGGACAAAGGAATGATATGAGGGAAGATTTTTAGCAAATCGAGGTAAAATGAAGTAATAAAGGAGTGCTTTTCAGAGTTTTCAGGAGGAGGCTTGTCTTGCATTGAGTGCCTTTATGCTCATGAACACCCTCAAAATGGTATTTCTGGCCCTAGAAGGTCAAATGCTTGATTGGCATGAAGATTAGGGTTTGGAAAAGTCTTTAGGTTTTTGAACTTCTCCTTTGATTATGCATGTAAGAGAAAAACTTGGAAGGGTGAGAAGAGGGGCCAACAACCTTGTTTAAGCGTTTGCAAGAGCTTGGAGGCAAAAAAATGGATTTTGTCCACTTTCTGAGCAAATTTGACCAATTTTTCTCTGTGCATAGCACTAGAGGCTTTTCTATGTGCGAGTCGGGTTGGTTTGAGTCTGTGTGCAGTGCCTTTACAGGGGCGTAGTACCACCCTCCTGGTGCATAGCACAGTGTAAATTAACACTATGGTTGCCTCCTCTGTGCACAACGCCGATGGCCAGGTGCGTAGCGCCTGAATTTTTTACCAAAATTTCCACAAAAACCCTAAAAAAAATCTTCAATGGATCATTTTCTCGTTCAAAAGGCAAGATGAGTTGGGAGGAGGGTAAAAAAAGCCTTCATACCCTTTTGAAAATAATTTTGTGATAAAACTAACTTTCCTAATGTTTATTTCCTTCTTACCTTTTCCACTCTCTTTTTGGCCTTTTTTGGTCCTATAGGTGGCAGAGTCTCAAAAATATGGTTTTTGCCTTGCTAGAAGCATCTTTATGTTCTCTGAAACTAACAAACTCTTCAACCAGCTCAAACTGTGCTCTTTACCCTCTTTTGTAAATATAAACCTTTTCATGATTTTTTAACATTTGTAGACAACAAACATGTGATTATTTTTGGCATTTTTACCTTTGACAGACAGTCTGTCATGTATCTTACTGTGAATCAGTGGAAAACCTTTTTTGGTGCAAAAACCCTAGCAGAAAGAATCAACAACCCCTTTAGCTTTCATGTGTTCCATTATTGTGAGAGAGATGAGGTTTGTTTTTCCTTACCAATATTCCTGTAGATATCCATCCTTGACATTTCTGTAGAAGTGTCATTCATGGCTAATATATCTCTTGCAGAATATACCTTTGATAAGGATACCCTCATGGGAGGTTTTACTACTCTTAGACCAATTACTCTTTTGTTCCTTTGATCATTTTTCCAGTGATATATCTCTGGTGGGAAAGGTGAGCAGCGTTTTAAACCATTTTGTGTTTCCCCATGGTCACTTCTATTTTTGTAGGTGCCTGCACAACTTTTTCTTTTGATCATTTTCCTTTTTGGAGTTGGACACCTCTCTTTATCAACAGTGAACCTATGCTTTTCATAATTACCTCCTTGGGCAATCTTACCTCATGCTTTCCTCCTTTGACGATTTTAAAATGCCTCTGACTATTCTTTCGAGAAGTCAAACCCTTGCACTGATATTCCTGGCCCCTTTTGCTGATACTCTTTATCATATTTCTTCCATTGGTGTAGTGGATTATTGGTTTTTATGTCTGCCTCCTTTGATCCCTTTAAGACCTCTTATTTTACCTTTTGATGAGGTGGAATCAGTGCCTCTTTTCCAAACCCTAGAAGACATCTTGAAACCCTTTGAAGCCATCTACTGTTATGAAGGAGGCTCTTTGTCATAATTTTACTTGTTTGTCATTCTTCCAAAACTTCCAAGTTTTAAGGCTGCTTAGAAAAGAGTAAATAGTGTTGTCTTCTATGTTCTCAAAACTTCTCAAACTCATTAATTATTTCTAAAGAATCTCCAATGTGTACTTAAAGGAGTTGAGGTGACCTTTGCCCTTGTAGACCTAGTATTGATTCCTTGTTTGGTCAAAGCTGTCACAAACCTTGATTCTTTTGAAACATATACCTTGTTGCCTTCTTCTTTGCTATTTATGGTCATATTGTAATGATTTTCCCATTACCTTACCTCTTTTTAAGTTGATGGCCATTTGATCCTTTTGCAAAAATGTGAGCAAGGGGCAGTTGTCCCCCTGCAAGATTTGTGCTCTAGGCCAAAAAGCCTTCCTTGAATGACCTTTTTGATCAGTTTGGACAAGATCACCTGTCCTTTTCTTCTTTGAATGAAGTTTCTTCATGAAGGAAAAACAGAGTTGTTGGGATACCAAATCCACCCTATGACCTTGTGAAACCCTAGGTGACCTAGTGGAAGCTTTCTTGGACTTGGCTTTTGGACTGAGACCTAGAATTTGGGATCATAAAGTGTAAGAAAAGGTTTATGATAAACTAATGTATTGAAGATCCCAAATCCAATGTACTTGATTTATCTAAAGAATCTATAGAGATAGTTTGAGACTATCAGTGTTTAGGATTATTTTGGGAGACACAACAAAGTTTCTTGATTGGTGGGATTAGGTAGCAGTGGGGGGTTTCTAGGCAAAACAAAACAGAGGATTTGGGCCAAAGGTGAAATCATATAGATAGAAAAAGTGACATAAGCCACTGATGGGTTTTCTGGGACTAGTAAGCAAAGCTAGACATTATGGAATGATGAAATAATGAAAAATTATCTTGAGGATAATGAAGGCAGTGAGATTTCTAGAACTCACAATGTTTATGAACCTTGTTTCTGGAAATCTTGGGATAATCATTTAGTCATCAACAAAGGAAAAAATTACTGATGAATAACAATGGCTTCACTTGGGGAGGGCAGTTCCTTTTCAGGAGGTGTCCAGAACTTCAGATCTCTAGCGTTATGGAAACCAGTGCCTTATCCATTGGGCATATTTTTACCTCTTTTCATTTGCTGATATTTGCTTTAAGCTATGATCTCAACAATATGAAAGACATGGCTAGCTCAACTTCATCTCTACCTACCCAACCTACTTACCTATCATTTTTTTCTTCTTTAGGTGCATTTGGGCTAGCAACCTTGATACCTTCTTGTTTTTGAAAGAAAGAAAAACTATCTACTTCTACACTTATTTCTTCCAGGAGTTCACATTAGGCTAATGAACTCCTTTGATTCTCTACCTAGACTATTCAAATGTCAAGGTTAAACTATTTGATAGGATTCATTCACTAAGTTGTAAACATGAAATTGAAAACATGGATAAGTCAAGACTAGACAATCTGACTTACCATGAGTTTGTGGCATAAAAAAAAGCTGCACACAAATGTTATTTTTGTATAGAATACAACTAGAAAAATCAGGGCTAGGATACATTGTTTGCTACTCATCCCTATTTTTCTCTTTGGTTCTATTTTAAGCATGTGAAATCAATATCTTTCTTCCCTAATCTATCTCTTGACAGGTCAAGCTTGAATAATTTTACGAACTATCTTTCCCTAAATTATCAACGATAAATTTAAAAAATGTTTTAGCCATGATTGGGCTAGATGACTGAAACAAGACTTCTTTATGCACTAGTAGTGGTATTTATACTTACACACTTTCAGTAGTTCTATTTTTTTGGTATGGGGCTATACATATTTTTTCAAATATGCCCTCTTTTTTCATATTTTCTCCGTTTTTTGTATTTTCAAAACAATCTATAACTAAAGATGCTCAAAGGTTGAGCTTATTTGCATGCCTATTTATCTTAATATAATTTATACATGATATATACATTAATTTGGTGAACTCTCTTTTTCAATACAACCAATCAAGTAGATGATTGCATGAGGAATTTTGGTTCAACTCTTTGAGGATGCTGACAAAATCAAAAGGCCACTTCCACCTCACTTGTTTTTGGGCAGTAATGCTTAAAATTTTTCTCACACTTTGCAACAAATTGTTCTTGGAAGAACACACTCCTCCTTTATATTTCTCAAGGAAAACAACAAATGGATCTTGGAATAATACCTGATCTAGAGGTTTTGATACATAATCTTCATTCGGGACTACTCCTTCTTCCACTTGGCTATGCTTGGGAATCTTTTGGGAAAGAAACTCCACCTCTTCCTCATGATCATATGAACTGGTAGATTCATCATATGTGGCAATGTTATCCTCTAACAAACCTGATGTGCTTTGATAGAGTGGGCTGAAATCTATGTGAAGGCCATCATATTGATGAGCAGGAGCACTCTTTGGTAACAAATCTTCTTGAGAAAGAAGTGTAGCAACTTTCTTGTGATCATCAATTTCGATGCCTTCATCTGAAATTTGTAATCCAAAGGAACTTGGTGGCTGTAAATCTGGAGTTAAGGAGGGTTCCAGATTATTTCCTCAACCATTTCAGGAGAAGGCTCCTCATTGAAAACTTGCTCAAGAAGTTCCTCATCCTCCTCAACCTCAACATCAAAGCTGAAAGACTACTGATTTCCAATTATGTGAAAGTTATTTCTAATGGACTAAAGTGAAGTAGAGCAAAGAGTCAGAGACTCCTCACTTACTTCTAAACTTTGAAGGCTTTCCTCATCAGTGTCATAGGTGACCTGTATTGGCTGCTTACTTTTTTCAAGCTGATGATAGTGAACTTCGTCCCACAAATCAACTGCTGATTGCTCCACAAGGTTAGTTTCTGTTGAGGACATCATCATCAGACTGATCAAACTTTGGAAAATTATCAACATAAGTAACATCACCAATCAAACATATTGGATTGTCAATTTTTTCTTCTTTGAGTTGATCTACGAGTTCACTTTCTGATGTATGGTAGATGGGATTGGTACGAGAATGAATATAAATTTTTTGTTCACATAAAGGCTTAGAGGTTGGCTACATGTTTAGCATTTGATTTATTTCCTCTTCAGTTAAAAGAGGAGTCATTTTTTTCTTTCTTTGGATAGAAGTACAACAGTTCTCTCTCTCTTGTGAAGGATGATTTTGAGGCTGAATGTTTTCTTGAGCCTCACCTAGAAGAGATGGTGAATCATTACTTTTTCCTTCAGAGAGATTTTGTGGGTTTCCTTCTATTTCTTGATTGGGTTCTAACTCCTCTAGGTTGTCATGATAGCTATCTTGAGAATGAAATGCATGGAGTTCTTCTAGTAAATATTCAGGATGCCAATTCCCTAAATCCTCATCAATGTTTACAAGGTGTTGTATGAAATATTCAGATTGATCACAACAATTTTCAGCTAATGATAAATATGGGCAATATTCTTTATAATTTTCATAAAACATCTTGTGGAAATCTTTCAAGGAAAACAAGCTACCAGATTTTAGCCATTCATACCATTCTCTTTCCTTACCCTCTAGAGATGCCATAAAAATTTTCATGAGGCAGTCCTCATGCCATTCAACCTTTAACTTCCATACATGTATATGAAATTTGATGAGATGTAACAAGGGGTCATCAAATTTTTCATCTTGAAATATAGGTAGGTTTTTCATCCAATTTATTTGAGGCATTTTGTGTGGGAATCCAGGGATATGATCTCTACTCATTGGAGCATATCTCCTTTGTATCCTTGGATCCATATTTTTTAATGAGAAAGGGTCACTGTGTCTTTTCAACCAGTCTAAATTTCTCTACCAGTGGAGTCTTTTGGTCTATTGAGGGTTGTGGATTCACTAGGTGGAAGATTTGAGCTTTTCTGTTCACCATCAGCATGATTGGGATTGCTCAATGCATTCCCAGGGGAGTCTATAGGGACTAGTGAAGTAATAGGCCTACTGGAGACTAGTGGAGTGGCCAGGTGGATTTTTTTAGTTGTTTTTAAAGATGTATGTTTATGGTTGACCACCAATAACTGAAAAAAAACCAATCTAAGGGTGTTTTGGGGTTTTATGAGTTATTTTATGTAGCCCTCAGGTTTCTGTGAATGTCCTATAGCTGAGTCATCATTTTGGCTATCATTCAATTTTCTAAGCTTAACCGAAGGTTTAAATGAGTCTATAGGAGTTTTTTAGGCTACTATGTACTCAATCCCACCGTGATCAACAAAATGTTAGGGTCCCGTGATTTGGAAGATTGGTAGACAAAATGACAGGGTGACATGGAACCAGTCTTTAGAGTCCAAGGACCTAGCCTTCCCGGACTCAGAGAGGGATCTCTTTATTGGGTGCAAAGGATGTGTTCTTTTTGCTCTAGGGTTTTGATTTTAGGCTAGGTGTTAAGTGTAGGGTTTGTTTATTGTTTTGGTTGGGTAAGATGGTTAAGTGGAATAGGTGGAGTGAGATTTTGTCAAAGCCATTGGGCTATGGAGTCAAATGAAGTCAAGAGTGTCTAAATAATGAAACAGAGTGTGTTGGAGAGCCAATTTAGCAAGGCTAATGGATCGTTAAGGTGATGTATGAGGTGTAGTGAAAATCAAGTTTGGTAAAGACTAAGAGGTCTTAAACACATATATTTTAAAAGTTACAACTCATGAGGTAGGGAAAACCATTAAGCTCAATGAAAAATACTTTAACTGATAAATATCCAAGATAATCATTCCAGTGAAACATAGAAAGCATAAGAGATTCTAACTTTAGAAATTCACCTTCAGAGTTTGGGAAAACATATAAGATAAAAAAAATAACTCAATTTATGAAGAGGGAACTCCTAAAAATCATATATCAAGATATTGGGAACTCTGAAACAAGTTGGTAAGCATGGAAAAACAACAAGATCGAATGAGACCTCTTTGACTTAACCTAACAATCAATATTCCACAGAAAGGCTTCAATATAGGGTTTTGAAAGCTTCAAATAAGCAGGGCATACCATGAATCATACTTGTAAACTAGCATACTAACCATTCATGAAACAAAAGCAAGTTTTGGTGGACCTAACAGAGCAATCAAGAACTCCTTAAGATGGCCAAAAGAAGAAAACATCAAAGCTATAACAAACAGTAGGACTGAGGTGCCTCAAAGAGCATGTCTTAACCTATAGTTTTCTGATTTATAGAAACCAAGAAGCACGAAAACATAATGAGAAAAACAAAACATTAACAAGTTAATAAGACATCACCATTCACCAAGCTAAGGAATCTTGCAAACAAGCTTCTCCATCATTAAGCTAAACAAGCCATTCATCCACTTCACAAAACTAATTTCTTCTCCAAGCTCATAAAACCATGTATATTGCTCTTCAAGCTCATCAAATGCCAAAAAAATACATAGGGGACTCATGCTCTATTTATAGAGAAAAGGAGGACTAAAACCCTAAATGTGGTAGGAAAATGTCAAACATAACCATAAATGTCATTTATGGCCAAGAGACCATGCAAGGCCTAAGGCACATAATATCCTAAGAAATAAATGCCAAAATAACTATTTGAACCTAATTCGAGATTAATTTGCCTCAAAAAACTAAAAATATCTATTTTCAATAAATGAGTGTGTTTTGTTGATTTTTGGTCCAAAACACACTAGACAACCTCTGTGCGTAGCACCACTTCAGCAGAAAATAGGGTCTGTTGTGGATGAGTTTTGGACTCCTTCCTGACACCAGATTTGGCTCCGTGATGGCTCATTGGAAATCACAATGAGTCTACTTTCCATAAATTCTTGATTTTTGATGAGTGGATGCCATTTACCTATTCAAAAACAAATTGTACTAACACTGCTCTATGCGTAGTGCCTGGTCTGGAAATGAGGCAGAAAGGTCAAAATTTTGATGTTTGTTTACCTTTTTGGGGGTCAAAAATGCTCCAAAGGATCTGAAATTTGGTGAGTAGGCTGCCGGTGATGTGAGGAATCCAAAAATTCAAAATTTGTGAGCTGAGGATGCACCAATTGTGTGCCTAGCGCTTATGGTGTTGCGCACAGAGGGCTCAAAATTTGAAAAAGACAAAATTTTGTTCAAATTTCCTGAAAATTGGTGGAGAGATCCCTCAAGAGGTTTGAGAAGGCTGTGGAAAATATTGAGCCATGTCTCTAAGTTTTTCTTGGTTTTTACTTGCTTTGAGTGCTCAAATTTCCATGAAAAGGGTATCTTTATTTATCATTAGGAGGATGACTAATGTCATGATTATCTTCTTGGCTACCTTTTCTTTTATTTGTTGTAATATCATGGTCATCCTCTGTATTAATGAATCCTTCTTCAAAATTTGTCATTACCATTACTGCTACATCTCCCATCGCTTTGTGCATTATTATCCTGCCCATTGGGAGAGCTGTGAGCCTTACTGTTGCCTTCAACACTTTCATCATTGTCACCCTTATTGCTATGTTCAATATTGTTACCTTGGTCTTGGAGTTGATCATCAGCCTCTGCATCTGCTTCACTTTGGCCTTGTCCTTCTTTGATGTCCTCTTCTTTATCATTTCTTACACTGTCACTTTGATTTTCTTTGTCATTAACAATCTGATTAGTGTCATGGCAGTCATGAAAAATGTCATGACTATCATGACTTATCTCTTTGGCTGTCTTGCTCATTGACTGTCCTATCTGTGTCATTTCCTTGGTCACTGCCTGCCTCTTCAAAATCTGTTTCAGCTTCATCACTTCCTTGTTTTTGATCTTCTATTTCCTCATCATCTCCCTATGTTTCTTCATTTTCATCATCTTGACTCATTTTTTCACTGTTTTCACTATTATTAGGCTCATTGTCATGCTCAAGCACATATTCCTCTTGGCTGTCATGTAACCCTTCTTGCTGACAGTCATACTCATCACTCCCTTCATTATCTTATGTGTTTTCATCTTGTTCATCATCAACACCTTTTTTTTCACTTGGGAGTGACTCATTTGTGTCATTACCATCACTCACTAGCACATTTTTCCCAATTTCCGATGGCCAAATCATCGCTATTCTGATGCATAGGCGTCGCAAGAGCGACACTTTGAGGCAGGGAAAAACGTGGCTAGCCATTACGTCACAATTCCAACACTTCAATAAAATGTCGTAAGAGCGACAAATTTTCTGACATTTCCAGAAGTCCATCACTCTTTTGAAGTTATCACAATCATCGCTATTCAGACGTCAGCATACGCATTGCTATTCTGATGTTCTCGAAACCATCAGTCTACCGATGTTATCAAAAGCATCATTATGCCGACGTTATTTAAACCGTCAATCTACCGATGTTTTAGTCTGTTTCTCTACCGAAGATCCATAACTGTCGGTCTTCTGACTTTTATCAGGTTGTGTGGCTTTCCGTCGCTCTTCCGCCATGTGTGACTTTCCGTCGCTATTCCGATGCCTTGCAGAGTTCTTCGCAAGTCTGACGGGTCAGACTTGGTCCAACATCCATTGTTATTCCGACATGGGTGACTTTTTGTCGCTCTACCAATGTCTTGCAAACTATGTCAGAAGTCTGACATCGTGTAGTCATTGTCACAAGTACGATGGTTGGAAGTGGATAGAAAGCATTGGAATACCAACGGAAAATAACGTATATGGAAAAAAAAACGGGTTCAGGCTTCCAGTTCCAGGAAGGTGCAGTCTTCTAGCTCCAGGAATATGTCCAATGATATCAGAGCATCTTAAGGAATGTGTACTGTGATGGCAGATGACCTCGATAGGTACTGTGACGGCTTACTCTTCTCAACAAGAGCGAAATTTTCAAAACCTTTCATGTAAAATTTGTTGTCTAAAAAACCAATGTTGCAAACAATTGCATTATTCTTCACAAAAATATTAGCAGTGACAAGGAAATCCTCAGTAAGGGCTTCCATAAGAGGTTGCATGGCACAGAATGGCTTTCCAACATCTCCATATCCACAAAAAACAACAACCTTACCAGCAATCATGACATTTGTGGCTCGCATAAGACCATCTATGGGAGAGGATCTACATCCATATAAGTTATCAAACTGCAAGAAAAGAGAAGACAGACACAATCAAATTCATGATAACCCACAAATACATCAGAAGGTTACATGTGCTCCTATATGTTGGCCCTACGTGATCACCCAAGGGTTTCTCACCTAGCTTCAGCACCACCTTATAAATCAACAAAAAGATTTACCTGCAAGTCAAATTTCCTTTATCATAGTAGTTGAGATAGGAATGTTTAAACTTTGTACACTGTAACTTGGACAACTCAGCCCCTTAGATTTTCTTTCTGCAATCATGTCTACATTCATTGAAAAAATTGAGGTTATCATAGTGGCCCGGTGATCAAAATTGAAAACCATTGTCCATTTAACTTGAGATTGAAAGGAAATATGATGTATTGCTCCAATGTCCTGCTGTGAACAACAGATTGAGCAGGGTAAGAACATCAAGAGGAAAATAGCCTTTGTTTGGATCAAAATAATAAAACACTCAAACAGTTTGTCTTGCTGACCATAAAAGAACCCCTACATTAACTTTATCCTTAATCATTAAAATTAAGATAAGATTATTTTTATATTGGAAGTTGGACAACTCAACCCCTTATATGTTCTTTCTGCGATCATGTCCGCATTCACTAAAATTTTATGGTCATCATAGTTGTCCAGCAATCTAAACTAAAATCCTTTATCCATATTAACCAGAGACTAAAAACCAAAATATAATGTTTCCCCCAATGTCCAGCAGTAAAGATGTATTACAACAACATAGCAAGCAAAAGAATCAAATAGGGTTTTGTTGTCTTAAATAACTAAATTGCTCTCACGGAGAGTATCCTGATGACCAAATAAAGTAGCCCAGTTTCTACTTCAATACTAGACCTCGTCAATTCAAGTCCAAACAAAATCACAATAGTATATAAGAAAAAGGAATATAAATGAATGTGCAAGGAGACCACAATAGAGAACACAAAAGCAAGCTGAATACATCAGATTGAAATAATAAACTACTTTTGCTAACAAGGACTGCCTTCCACGACAAATGGCCATTAAAATAGCCGTAGAAATATGACACATCAACACCTTCATAGTCTCCCAAACTATGGGATAAGGATTGGTCACCTTGCTATCCATGATTGCATCTCAGATAACTCTGAAAATTCATTTCCTAGAGGACATTTCAAAGTGGTTTTGGCACACCATCGGGAGAAATTTGTTCTTTGTCAAAACCAACAAATCAGAAATAGTTCTCAGAGAAAATTCAAGTCTGAGGAATCTACAGTATAAGGCATTTTAAATTGGCTTAATCCAACCTTCACAAATTAACCTTCACTAAGATATCTCACGTAAACCCACACCGTTCCACTAAAACCGATTTCTACCACATCATATTTCCAACCTCATCACTTTAGATTAGTGATCTAAAACTCCCGTAAACAATTTTCTGAAATAAAACAAAGCATTCTAATCTGAAGAGTGGCTTGGAGCTACACACCAAGAACTAAACTGTCTATGATGCAGACATGAAACTTGCATCAATTTTGAGCATCCTTGACATAGTAGTTATCCATTAGATCTAGCCCCTAGCAATTAAGATAGATGAGCACCACAATTCGCAACTCAAAAATTTCCGACATTATAGACACATATATGATATGAATCTAAATTTATGGAAGAGGATCAATTATGGAAGAGGATTCTACATTCTTTGTTTTCTTAATATTGTCACCATATGAATAAGGGACTACTAGTTTTATTTACTCTTTTTGTTAGGGTGGTGGAGCCTCATTAATGTGCACTAGTGTTATATGTTCCCAAAGATTGTAGAATATCAGCTTATGAAAACAAGTGCAAGGTAGGGGACAGAGTGAAGAGCTAGTTCAACAAAAGAAGTTAGGAGCTGCTAAATTGGAGATCAGATACTAAGTGATTTGAGGAGTGAAATATATTGTTATATGAGCAGACATTCTTGGAGCATTCATAGAAGACCTTTTTTGAAGCATTGATGAAGATCTTGTTGAATACTTGAATCCCCGTTGAAGAAGCCTCATTTAAGAAGAATTGAAATCCATTGAAGTAGCCTCTTGGTAATAGATCTTGATAACCCTTTTTGGAGCAGTAAAATGTATCTATGATAAATCTCTTGATAATGAGAAACCTGACCTATGACAATCTGAGACAGAATGTGGGATATGATCTGTAGCTAATCTTGTTTTTTTTTGGAGCAAACTTTGGAGACTAATTGAAATAGATTAGATTCTTGACCTAAGTACATTGGAAGATATGTCAAACATACCATTGAATACTTCTAAATAAATCCATTGAAACTTATTTGAAGTATCTTGGAGGCAATCTATACCACCTATAGAAGAATTTGTTGAAGTAAAGCTTACCTGCAGTGAGGTTTCCACCTGGATCCAACATTATGTATGGAACCATAACACCCTTGACATGCCAAACAAAAGGATTATCAAGAAAAATTAAGGAAATTTGTAACTTTTTTTGAATGAAAATTTGTACAAAGACTTATAATAGATGAACTCATTCCAACAATTAATCGTAATATTTTATAAGCATCTTCAGGATGACCGAGCAGATATCATAAAGTGTAGAGTTGGAAGGGGATTTGAAGTGATGAGTCTGGGACTTAACGACAATGGATTGTTAGGGTTCTATCAATAGGAAATGAAAAATATTTTTCAGTTAACTAGACTACATGGTGAGATATGGTTGCAGGGATGAGTAACTACCCTAGAAACCCATAAGTTTGGAACCCCAGAATGTTGTGGCCACCTGGTATAAATGGCTCAGCTAGGCATTCCTCAAAATAAGCTCAGTCTCTGAGTATTATAAGTAGTGAATGCTGCAAGAGAGAGATCCCATCAACGTTATATCTTTATGTGAAGTAGCAGTCATATAGTGTCTCGATGAAACTCAACACTCCTAAAAAATGTGTAACATGTGGACTGATAAATGCGCACATGAATGGGTGTCTTGGTCTTTGCGTCTAACTCAGCCAAGCAAGCACTTTAAACTTAGTCCCTTATGAAATTCGTTCAGCGAGCAATGTACAGGAAAAATTGTGCTCCCCAAATATGCAATACTCTTTAACCTAGCATATAGCTATTGGGGAAAACACTACACTGCATACTTCATCAACATTAAGGAAAACAAATGAAGTTATTGATATTAGACTTGAAAAAAACACACACAACGACATATAAAATCTCACTTATACAGTGCTGAGTGCTATAACTGTAGTGAGCCATAAATTTCAAGAGTTTGATATGACCTAATCCAAAAACAAGATCCTTCCTCGAACTAATTTTTTCCTTTCAGTATTTTCTCTGTGACTCTGGAGAGAAAAAATCTAGCATGTCATATGACCTGATCAGAAAAACAAGATCCTTCCTCAGCTTGAACTGATTTTCTCCTTTTAGTAATTCTTCCCTCCCCAACCACCTGAACAAGCTCACAAATTTAGTGCATCTTTCTACACCTGTGTTCACCAACCTTTACTGGATTAAAATTTGTCTTTATGAGCTGGAAAAGCTCATGGATCAAATGTAACAACATGCCTCTTAGGCACCCAAGTCCTCAAAGTGGCTTGGAAGATCTACACTAACAAGCTATGAATTTTTTATCGCCATGGTATAGAGAATTCCAATTTCTCTCATAGCAGAGCAACTTCAGAATGGGAAAACTAAATAGTGAATGACAGGAAAAGATAACCAAAACTAGCTATGTTTGTATTCTGAAAAAAATGGTAAAATCTAACAAACTGAATCAAGCATTAAACCTGAATATGGACTAAATTTACTATAAATAACTTACTTCATTTAGAAGCAACCATGCCATATATGACTTTGTAAAGGAGATTCAAGACACTTAAAGTTAGAACATGTTATTTGAAGCAAAACTAGGTTTTAAGGTTTCTTTAGCTTAAACTGACAATAACTCTAGCCATATAATTGGAAATTCATACCGTTATTTTCATACTCTCATAAGCAATGGTTTCCATATGTTTTTGAATCTGAAGAGGGAAAAAATTTTACACTTTAAAACTACCAACTAAACCTATAAATCTACAAACAAATTTTAAATTCCAAGCCTGCTTCATTCTTTGATAATCTCCCCATAGATATTATAAATACCTGGCAAATGCTGCATTTGACTTCAATATCCATACTCTGAGAAGCATACTTTTTTTTTGAGGAGTACAAGCTTTTATCTAAACACTTGGAAATAGTCTCCTGACTAATTCATGTGCTAACATAGCCAATCTTCTCCTCTAGAGCTAACAATTCCTGAATAAATAAGGGGAGGAAACATGTCATATTTCCGAATAAAAAAAATTAATTTCTTCACATTTCATATCCATTTGTTTATATACAGTTAAAAAATTGTATGGAGAAACCTCATATGACATGTTGTCTATATCGAGTTGCATAGCATTGTGTTGATCATGCAAGCTTATTCCATTTGAGAGAAAATATTATGACCCAATTACCTTTTGAAAATGAATCTAAGCATTGTAGTATGCTTTAAGGAATGACCTTTTGAAAATGATTGTAAAAAAATGGTGAAACACTTGAGGAGCTTTTGGAATTATAGATAAACTACACTTAAGGACTCTTTGATATTCGTTGAAAATACAAGAGAAATGATCCTAAGAATCATTGCAGTATGCTTTAACTAGTCTTTTGAAAATGATTCTAATAAAAAGGTAGCACACTTGAGGAATTTTTGGCATTAGAGATAAAATCCACTGAAGGACTCGAGATATATCTTGGAAAAATAAATTTGTTCTAAATTACTAGGAGGCTGTTCGAAAGGCTTTTGCAGCTTCATGTACATTCAAGGCCCATATATCAATTAGGGGCCTTGGTCTGATCTACACTTTGACAAAGGAAAACTTCATTACACTATATCTATATCACAAGGAGATGCAAGTTTTTTGTGGGAAAGGGATTTGAATATTATTGATCGTCTATGAAAGTAATAGACCTCATTGAAATCTACCATATGTGCACTCCATATTGCTGCATCTAGAGTTTAATTCCTCCATAGGAAGTCTAATACAATTTCTAAAGCAAAAACAGTCTTCAATCATTTCTTTTTGGATTTAGAGACTCCATTCTGGCAAGGATTTTTCCATCAAGAATATCTAAGTGAATTTATTGCTAAAAAATATTTCTTATAGTAGAATTGAATGTCAATAGCTCTCATATGTTTTCCTTTCAAGTATCCAAGAAGAAGAATAACCCTTGCACATGCAAGGTTGGGATGCTAGTTTCAAATTGAAGATAGGGCTGATAACCCTTGCACATGAAAGGTTGGGATGATGGTTTCAAACTAAAGATAGAGCTGATAGCTCTCATATGTTTTCCTTTCAAGTATCCAAGAAGAAGCATAACCCTTGCACATGCAAGGTTGGGATGTTGGTTTCAAACTAAAGATAGGGCTGATAAAACAACATGTCACAAGTGGGAATATTTGTCCTCAAAGTTGAATTAAAAACTCTCCTACAGGTAAACAAGATATTTATCTTTGTGAGGGACTCAGAAGGCATATGTTCATCATCACAAGAAGAAAATAACTTGCATGGATATCAAAAGGGTGCTATAAGTTTGCAGAGAAATGGTCCATCAAGAATATCTAAGTGAATTTATCGCTAAAAATTCTTTCCTATAGCTGAATCGAATGTCTTATACATACAATTAAGGCTCTACAATATCTTATACATACAACTAAGGCTCTACAATATCTTTCCATACAAATAAGGCTCTCAAGCAATGCACATTGCCATCATCAATGGGCAGTCAAATTTTGCAAATAATGCTAAAATATGATATTTTTCATACAAACAAAACCCTAGATACAAATCTTCAAATAAGCTCTAATTCCAAAGAATAAGATCATACCATGTGTCTTAAAGCCATATCCAAATATTTATCATCAATGAGCAGTCAAATTTTTCAAATAATAATAAATCCTGAAATTTGTCATACAAACAAAAGCCTAGACACAAATCTTCAATTAAACTCTAATTCCAAGTTAGAAACACACAAGCATAACATAGTACCATGTGTCTTAAAGCCATATCTAAAGATTTTTTTGAGAACGTCCTTCTAAAGCTTGTGTTATCTAGAGATAATACTGGCTTCACTGGTCATTTAGCTTGTGTTGTAGATGAGATAGACCTCACAGATAATTGGTATTCTTATTGTTTTGGGGCAGCTCTTTTGCATTCAACACCTTTTCAACCATATTGCTACCAATTACACCTGAAGGCTGACACTGAAATATTATTACCAATACTATGTGATTTTCTAGATTGTACACTGGATCGGTCACTGTTCTGGCTGTCATTTGAAATTTTGATAGTGTCATTGGTAGTGTATTAACATTGTTATAATGAACAACAGAGCAATACTTATGACTAGTTAACATACATCAAGCAAACATAGAAATTTGGGGGTACCCAACGCATCTCCTGAAAAGGAGAGATGAAAAGCAAGAAGATTAACTAGCAAAAGAAAAAATAACAAAATCACAAACACTAACATAGAGTGAAGCAAAATAGAAAAAATAACAAAATGTCAAGATTCTCTCATTACAGTCTTTATCGATTGGGATAAGCACAGAGTGAAGCTTGTATGCCTTGGTGAGGTGGTCATCTAGATGGATAGTTGACAAGAAAGTGGGTTCACTCAAATGATGGTACAACTACAACAAGAGTTATTGGAGAAGGAGGTGGCCTTGAAAGGGCTCCAAGCAGTTGTCCAAGACTACGAGGAAGCAATACCACCTTCCTTGCCACTGCTAAAGACAACACCATTACTAAAACTACCTTTTTAAGCTCACTTTCTGTAGACATTTCTCTAGTGTAGATTGGTGACTTTGAAAAAGCAAACTAGAGGCATTAGTTCCAAGATCCTAAAGAAAATGGGCTATGATGAACAAGGATTAGGAAATTCAAGGAATTATAAACTCCATTATAGCTACACAGAGGCCAAGCATAATGGACTAGACTTTGATGGAAAAATGGAAAGGCCCATCACCATCAAGACCATTCTATAAAACCAAATACATGTTGGTGTTGGCCTATTCATCAGGAGAAGTAGCAACAACAAATGAAGGTAGTAGTCCACTATCATCTTAGCCTTCTTGTCCAAGAATATTACCATATCAAGAATGGAATGTCTTTGTACTAGTGCTTAGCATGGTTACACACTCAAGTGATGGAAATATCTCATATAAAGACCAACTATATATGATAATTACAAAAATTATACCAATTAGTTTTATGCTACCATTACAGTCTAAAATACTCCATGACTCAACTATCTTTTACAAAATTTTAAAGGAAAAGTGCACGACTAATTTTAGTTGGTGAACAAAAACACCAAATTTGGATAAGTCCACTAGTTTGGTGGTCAATGGGCAATAAGTTAGTGATGGTAATAGTGTTGAGCCACTAGATGTGAAGTTTAGCCCTTGTCTCTAGTGACTACGTTAAGCCCTATTCAAAGGTTCAAGGTTGAGCTGGATCTACTTCAGAAGTTAAAAAAGGGAGGAAGAAGTCCTACAGAGTATGACATCTCCAAGAGGGCTTCAAATATATAAAGAAATAGGCTCCAGACCTGTTGATTTGAGAATAAGGAAATTTTGAAGCTAATAGCTTGAAACATTGTAGTGGCATCTAAATTCATATTCAAAATAGAAACAGAAACATTTTTTGCATTTATAATAGATGAACTCATGCCAAAAATTAATCGTAATATTTTATAAGCATCTTCAGGAATCTTTATCATCAGTTTTCTGGGGTAAAAATAGACATTTTTCAACTATTATTAAGTATATTTCATTGCTGAAATAAATTTCTAGGTTTTAACCCTAGGGTAAATCAATCGTTTTCCATTGCAAGTAGTTTCCAGATTGTTGATAATAGAGAGGTAGATAACATTAAGGGGATCAATACATTTCTTGATGTCTATTGATGTAGCTTCACAGGCATCAATAAGGTGGCTAACAAATTTTAAAGAAATGTATTTGGATGATCAAAAGCAAGGTTGGACAAATTAGTAGACACACTTTAGACATCCATTAAAAACATACTCTCTATTCGTCAAATACTAATGGTGCCAATTTTAGACTAGAGTATTAGCCCAAAAAGGATCCCCTCCTTTCCAAAAGATCAAAACATTCATTGATTTTCTCCTTAGGTGTAACATTCAAGATAGGGATAAGATGGAAAAATTTTATATGGATAATTTAATATTGCTTGCTATGAATGTGTGGGACCCCAACTCTCAGCTAGGTGATGTGAAATTTATTTCTTTAGCCTCCTGGATGATAGTCACTAACTATCAGAGGGAAAAGACCCAATAGCCTCTCTAAATACAGAGTCCTATATCCAACATTGATATAGAGAATAGATTTACAACTTCCACAATGAATTTGTGTTGGTAAGTGGACTACAAGTCCATTTATGGATCATAAAGTATAGGAGAAGCTGCATCCTCTACTGTGACTCAATTGCTAAAACTATGAAGGGAACATTGCAGGCTTGAACATGGGAAAAGTAGGTAGAGAAAGATTGGAAGTCTTAAGAGACAACAATGTTGAGACTCGAGAATAGAACAAACACTTGAAAGGGAAGGTCCAAATGTTGAACCAGAGGATGACAATGATGGAGAAGCACTTTGAGACCTCTACCAAACTATTTCCATTACTAAAGAAGAATTTTTGATGAATGTCAAGATTATCTCATTACAGTCATTGCCGATTGGGATAAGCACAGAGTGAAGCTTGTATGCCTTTGTGAGGTGGTCATCTAGATGGATAGTTGGCAAGAAAGTGGGTTCACTCAAATGATGGTACAAATGCAACAAGAGTTAGTGGAGAAGGTGGCCTTGGAAAGGCTCCAAGCAGCTGTCCAAAACTACGAGGAAGCAATACCAGCTTCCTTGCCATTGCTAAAGCCAACACCATGAATAAAACCACCTTTTTAAGCTAACATTTCATAGACATTTCTCTAGTGCAGATTGGTGACTTTGAAAAAGCATACGAGAGGCATTTGTTCCAAGATCCTAAAGAAAATGGGCTATCATGAACAAGGATTAGGAAATTCAAGGAATTCTAAACTCCATTATAGCTACACAGAGGCCAAGAATAATGGACTAGACTTTGATGGAAAAATGGAAAGGCCCATCACCATCAAGACCATTTTGTAAAACCAAAGACATGTTGGTGTTGGCCTATTCATCAGGATAAGAAGCAACAACAAATGAAGGTAGTATTCCACTATCATCTTAGCCTTCTTGTCTAAGAATCTTACCATATCAAGAATGGAATGTCCTTGTACTAGTGCTTAGCATGGTTACACACTCAAGTGATGGAAATATCTCATATAAAGACCAACTATATATGATAATGTAATATCCCAAAATAGGGATTTTCTACAACAATAAAAATACCTTAATATATTCTTAAGTTGGAGATACAAAAAATAGACTCATATGATGTGTTCAAAAACACATAGCGATAAAATGAGTGAAACAACAGCAAAAGAAGAATGTATACACATTCCCAAGTGGGGAAAATGCATAAATTAGACCCTGAAAACGTTATTTCTGAATATCTATATTTTTACTGGGTGAAATAATACTTGGTTACCTTAGCATATGATGTTAGGCCCTCACATACAAAATGGGATCACAAAGAAATCCCTTTTGATATGTTAAACAGACCTCCCGGCTTCCTATCAGCTCAAAATTAGCCAAATCCCATTACTTGAGTTATGCAGAAAAATATTGAAGCATGTACAAAGTTATTTTATGAGGGTTTTTGCATGATAATGGTAAAATAGCATGGATATGGAGTTATATGGAATAATATGTCAAGAAAATGAATATCTGACCTCCTTATTGTATTATAAAGTCAACCTGGCAAGGGTTTCATGAAAGTACAAGTACAAAAAGAACATATCTAAATATTCAGCTTAGAAAATGTAGTATTACTGAAAAATTACATAAATATAGCTGAATAATACAAAGAGGGATGAGAATCCCTTCCTCTAGCTTTCCGGGAGAAGGGTTGGCCCTTTCCCTAGGAAACTAGCTCAGAAATAAGGGTCTTAACCCTGCTGTGGCAACTCTATGCAAAATGACATAGTTACTGCAAGGGACTGTGTTGTAGGAGATGAGAAACAATTTGGCCTGCTACCAAGATATGAAATTTTCTCAGAAATCTTCCTAGCTGATTTCTCAAGAGAAGGAAGGCACCCTCTACCGAGAAACAAACCCGGAAGTGGTGTAAGAATCCTCCACTGCAACACCCTGAAACTCAGCAATATCCTGCTACAAAAATAATGTTGGGACTGAAGAATGATGCTTGGACTTGAGCCTAGATGTGGAGCAATACAGGACAAGCTCTCCCAAGAGGCCTCTCAAGGGAAGAAGTTAGATTTCCGCTCGGGAACACCCAGTGCTAAACAACACTGCTACTCTGCTAAACAGCAAGAGCAAGCCAAGTCTAAATAGACAAGATCAAAAGATCAAATAAAAAAGCATGAATAGCAAAGGCTCCTATCCTCTCCATATATAGCAAGTGAACCTCTCCACATTGGGTCCCATCCACATGTGCCATCAAGCTCATGCAAGTTGTCCTCCACCAAAACTGTGTTATCCATCAAGAAAGTTCAATGTATCTAGACAACTTTGTTGACTTGGTCAAAGTTGACTGAATCAACATGATCCCATCTCTATTCACACCCAAGGGTGCTCAAACTAGCTTCTTATTCTTACTCCTTTCACATTAGGAGTGTTATTGATCCCTCTAAAGAGGTTAATGGGCCTCCCTACCCATTTATTCACCTACCTAGTGATAAAACAACTCTAATATCCCATTTAGCTTGGAGGCTAAAATTTTGGAATATTACAGATAATCACACAAATTATACCAATTAGTCTTATGCTACCATTACAGTGTAAAAGACTCCATGACTCAACTATCATTTGCAAAATTTTAAAGGAAAAGTGCACAACTAATTTCAGTTGGTTAACACAAATGCCAAGGTTGGATAAGTCCACTAGTTTGGTGGTCAATGGGCAATAAGTTAGTGATGGTAATAGTGTTGAGCCACTAGATGTGAAGTTTAGCCCTTGTCTCTAGTGACTATGTTAAGCCCTATTCAAAGGTTCAAGGTTGAGTTGGATCTACTTCAGAAGTCAACAAATGGAAGAAGAAGTCCTACAGAGTATGACATCTCTAAGAGGGCTTCAAATATCTAAAGAAATAGGCTCCAGACCTATTGATTTGAGAAGAAGGAAATTTTGAAGCTAATAGCTTGAAACATTGTAGCGGCATCTAAATTCATATTCAAAACAAGCTACAGTTAGTCACCTTGAGAATCTCTCTTGAATCATTCTACACTTGAAGCATTCTACATCATGCCCAAGCATGATTACACCATGGCAACACCTTGACATCATGCCCAACTGGGATAGCCTATGACCTAACAAAATAGACTTATACTGGAATAGTTTATGAATAGCTTATGACAAAAAAATACCTCAATAAGCTCCTCTTCATTTCAAGAACAATTTATTGGAGTCGCCTGAACTTGGAACAAGCATCCCAAAATTTGAAAGAGTTGCAACTAAGTCAACAATGACTTTTTTATTGCTATGTTGGATTGAGGGAGGTTTGCTCCAAGATTAAATCATTCCAATAAATTATTCTCTACTAAACAGGGCCAACCACGTGAAGGTGAAAGCTCTTATGGCCCTTCCCCGCCCCCCCCTCCCCCCCTCACATCACTGTCAATTCCCCAATACCCAATCTATATTTCATTTTTTACTTTCATGAGCAGAAAAAAAAAAATTTTCAATAACTAATAAAAAAAGAAATGCAACAAAAAGTACACAAGAAAACATTGAAAGTGCTTGATATAAAAATAGTATGATAAATGAGTTTTTAATATAACGCAAAAAACATTCCAAGTATGCTAACATTTATCTTATAATAATACAATATTTACAATATTTTACATTATCAAATTTTCTTTTTCTTCTTCCTACTTCTAAAGCTCCTAAATACATCATCAACATCATCGTGCTCTACTCCTATTTCATGCATTTCCCATAGAGATGACCTAGTTGCGTAGTCACGATGTCTGGTCTCATGTAGTGACAGGGCATCGCTTACAAAAACAGATAATATTAAATTTTAATTGTCAATTTTTAAATATCATTGAACTAGTTCGGTAATATTAATAAAAAAAAATTGCAATGAGATTATTTACCTAGTGCACCAGTTGTCACTGTTGGAACCATTACCCTATGTTCCTCTCTAGTGGTAGGATGCTTAAGTACAACATTCTCTATCATTTAAAAAAAAAAACGTTATAAGGACACAACCATCAAGGCATAATTAGAAAAAATTATAAGTGGAAATTAATTACCGTCATGGCCCTCATTGATAGTAGCATTGTCGGCCTGGTCCCCACTACAATTATCAGGTTGCACGTGAGGACCATGTACTTCTGGCAATATTTCACTCTCAATGCACTGCTCGACAACTAGGTTATTTGGCTCGTTGAAAGTTTTGTTCCCATGATTTAAAAAAAGTTGTTAGACATTAAATTTATGAATGAAAACAAACATATTGAAAGGTTAGCGTTTTACCTCATCAGGCATTCTTGATCTTGGGACCTGTCCCAAGCTTCTACGATGTTCAACTACGGCTTGATAGTCGGAACGGAAAGCGATATCTTTGTCTTCCTCTATGGTTTCCGTTCTAAAGTCATCATCCTACATTACATATGGTTGTGTATTTTTAATGTTATTTGATGGGATTACAAAAATGTTGGAAGGCAATACAATTAATTATAAGATGTTTAGCTACTTACAATTCTTGCGGCTAATTTCAAGTAGCCGCCCTGGCCTAACTTGTGATGGCATTTTTTTTCAATCCTAGCTTTGGTTGTCTTTGAGGTGTTAGACAACCTATCATCAAAAGCTTGAAGTCGATATGAGGAACCACACTTTTATTTTAAACATAGAGAAAATTAAAGCTATTGTATTAAAATTTTTAATTTACCTTGCGGGTCCAGTTAGCATTTTTCCTTCATTCTTGGCCCTTTTCTCTTTTCCATCATCGATGAGTGCTCTCCACTCCCTCTCTGGAACTGTGAGAGGATGTTCGTATCTAGAGTTAATTTGCAATTGCATCCTATAGGTGTCCCTAGTATATTTCAGATATTTGCCAACTAACCGAGCCACTGTTGTTCTATCAATTGCGCCCACCCAAAAAAGGGCTTCTAGATAATCTAGAAGTTCTTTTTTCAGGTTGGAATTTTGGGAATTCCACCTTGTGCGTATAGTTGGGCCAAAAATTATCAACGCCTTGCTCTCCAAAAACTTGTAGAAATCATTGTTTCCTACACAGAAAAAATATATTATCATTAATTTAAAAATAAAAATCATGATAAAATATGTTTTAGATAGAGTACATGAAATAGTTAAAATATTAAAACTTACATGGGAGTTGTACGTTCTTTATGGGAACACCTTCATCGTTCACCAAAAATGTGCCATCAATGGTCCCCGTGGAGGTGACACGTGTAGCTCCAGGAAACACAATAATATAGTTGGCCATACCAGCCTCATCACTGCCAACACATTCAGCGGTTGGTTGGGCGTCTTCTTGGGCAGGGTGCATTTCTTGGCTGCCACCTAAAGGCATAGAAGGTGTGCGAGAGGGTCGCTCGGCAATCTATTGCCTTTGTGTCCCACTACCACCAACACCAGGGGTAGCGGGTGTCAGATAACGCTACATATAAAATATTTTTTTTGTTAGTTTAGTTAATGTAAAAATTAAAAATCAAACTATCACAATTGTTCTCATGCAGGAAAAAAAAATATCCTTTTGATTTTTTATTATTACCTTATATATTTCTAGCTGGGTCATAAGTTGTGTTATCCTCATTGTTGATTCAGGTGTTTGAGGTGTAACATCTACCAAATGCTCAAGTTCCAATTTTGCTTTTCACGCATTTTTTTGCAGCAACAACAATGGACATGGGGATGAAGAAAAATCTTCCTCATTGAGGGAATAATTAGAACACTGTTACCGATGAAATAGGTAACCGCACTGTTACCTACTTTTTTTTGGTAGCGTAAAAAGCACTAGTTTTTGAAAAATGGTGATGCAGAATCACCCCCTTTTTTTTTGTGCACATTTTTGACACTCTAATATTTTTATTTATGAACTATGAATATTTGTTTTAAAATGTTACTGATTTTCATGCTAATTTTGAAACATATTGATGCAGCATCAACTTTTTTTTTTAGAGCGGTGATTTTCATGCTAATTTTGAAACGTATTGATGCAGCATCAACCTTTTTTTTTAGAGTGGTGATTTTCATGTTGGTAATAAAACACAAAACTTAGATAAAAAATATATATATAAACAATAAAAAAACCAATAAAAATGTAAAAAAAAACAAAATTAACTCGTTAAAAAAAAAATTAAAAAAAAACAAAAATATTCGAAAATTATATCAAAAGAAATGACAAAATTTGAAAAAAAAAATACATAATTTAAAGAAAAAAAACAAAAATTAAAAAAAAAAACATCAAAAACATTTTTTTCTAAGTTATTAAAAAAAACCATATAATTATAAAAAAAAAAAATAGAAAATTTAAAAATAATTAAAATTACAAAATTAAAATTTAGATAAAAAAAAAAAAAATACAAAAAAGAAAAAATTAAATTAAAAAAACAATAAGAAGAAGAAAAAAAATACAAATTTTAAAATTAACAAAGAAAAAAACAAATTTAAAAAAAAAACAAGATTTAAAATTGAAAAAGAAAATTAAAATAAAATAATTAAATAAAAAAAACTATCATTAAAAAACAAAAAAAAATGAAAAAAACCACTTGCAAATAATTAAAAAACAAATATCCATAAATTTACTGTTTTTTTTTTAAATGAAACAATTTATAAATTTTAAAAATGAAAAACTAAATAAACTAAAAGATTAAAAATAAAATTTAAATTAAATTAAAATTTAATAAATTTAATAAATAAATTTTAAATTTTAAAAAATAATTAATCTAAAATATTAAATTAAAAAAAAAAAAAATAAAACAAATTAAATTTAAAATCAAAAATTTGAATTAAAAATAAAAAAAAAATTGAAATTAAAAAAATAAATGAAAATTAAAAAAAATAAATAAATAAATAAAAATCAAAAAAGAAAAAAATCAAATTAAAAAAAATAATATATATATATATATATATATATATATATATATATATATATATATATATATATATATATTAAAAATTAAAAAAATGTTACGAATTAAAAAATATTAAAAGAAAAAAATTGAAAAAGAAAACTAATAAAAAAAAAAAAATCAAATTAAAAAAAAAAATGTTAAATATTAAAAAAATAAATAAATAAATAAAAAGAAATTTTTGATCGTGGTGGCACCGCCAATCGGCCTCTTGCCTAGGTGGTGGCAGAGGCCAACCGGTGGGCGGGCAGGGTGGCTGCACGCAGCCCCCACCCGGTCGCCCAGCGGCTGGCCTCCACCGCCACTTGGGCGGGAGGTCGATTCCGAGAATCGCCCTCCCGTCGCGAGAGGCCGATTGCGGTGGGAGGGTGATTCCGGGAATCAGCCTCCACTGCCACTTGGGCAGGAGGTCAATTGGCGGCGCCACCACGATCAATTTTTTTTTTTTTTTTTTAATATTTTTTTTTTTAAATTCAAAAAATTTAAAATCATTTTTTTTTTTTAAATTTAATTTCTATATTTGAAATTTTTTTTTTTTTTTTTTAATTTTTTTTCTAAATTTTGTTAATAATTTTTATTAAATTTTGTATTTTTTTTTTTTATTTAATTGATTTTTTTAAAAATTAACTCATATTTTTTTTATAATTAAATTTTATGTTTAGTTTTTTCATTTAATTTTTTAAAATTTAATAAACTTTGTATTTTTTATTTAATTTATTTGAATTTAATATTTATTATTATTATTTTTTTAATTACATAAAAATTTTATATTTTTTTTATTTCAATTAAAATTGTGTATTTAAAATTAGATTTTTTTTTTTAATTAAACTTAATATTTTCAAATTAATTTGTTTTTTATTTAATATATTTTATTTAATTTATTTTTTTCAATTTTTTATTTTTAATTGATTTTTAAAGTTTTTTAACTTTTTTATTTTAACAATGTTTTTTTTCTTTATATTTAAAATTTATTTTTTATTTCAAAATTTATTTGTTTATTCATTTATTTATTAAAATTTAATATTATTTTTTTTTAAATTTAATTTGTTATTTTAATATTAACATTTTTTTTAATTTAATAAAATCTAATATATATATATATATTTTTAATTTAAGTTTATATATATATATATATATATATATATATATATATATATATATATATATATATATTTTTTTTTTTTTTTTTTCTAATTTAAATTTAATTTATTTGTTTTTTTAATATATATATTTTTTGAATTTAATTTCTATATTTTTTTTTTATAATTTCTTTCTTTTTTTTAACTTTTTTTTTTTAATTTAATATTTTGTTTTTGTTTTTTTGTTTTTTTTTGTTTTTTTTTTTTTTAATTTCTATATATTTTGAAATTTTGATCTTTAATTTTTTTTTTTTTCTTAAATTTTAGGTTTTTTTTAATGTTTGAATTATTATTATTATTATTATTTTTAATTCCTATATATTTTTAAATTTTAAGCTTTAAAATGTTTTTATTTTTTAAATTTATTCTTTTCTTAAATTTTAGGGTTTTTTTAATGTTTGAATTTTAAAAATTAAAAAATGTTATTTCTATTTTTAAAAATGTCAAAAATATGACACAATTTTTTTTTTTGTTATTCCAACATCAACTGGTTTTGTTTTGAGGGTGTTTTTTCAATCCTTTTTTTAGAAACAATTTTAGCTTTTGTATAATTTTATAAAAAAATGTTGAAATTTGACCTTCAAAAAAAACCAAATGCGTTCTGGAATACACTTTTTTAGTTTTTGGGGTGTTTTTTCATGTTTTTTGAGTCTTTTTGGGCTAGAGTTCCCGTTTTTAGGTCAGGTTACCTATTTCATCGGTAACAGTGTTTTAGGTGCACCATGGCAAGGCGTCTACATATTTGAACAAAATTAACATTATTTCAATTATGTAAATAACTAAAATACCTGAAGATAGAGCAATGCTGGCACTTTACATGTTCTTTGGCTGGCCCCTTTCCACAATCATCCTGTCTCGGGGTTGTTCCTGTATTGCCATGATCAGTCTGCCACACTGAAATAAAATTAGAAATGTGAAAGCTTGAAAACAATATCTAACTTGAAAACACAAAATGAAAACTGAAATAATTTCTAAATTTATAGTGAAGTGATTGAATTCAGTTGAAATTTTTTTGATTGAATTTTTATCCATAGATGCTTTTAGTGCATGTTTGGATGATTTGGTTCTTGCTCATTGTGATTCTCAAAGAAATATATTTATGAATGAGCTAGGAAATCATAGTGGAAATGCAAGATCTGCTAAGAAAGTGGTCCAACAGCTTTCCTTCTTAGGGCTTGAAATTTTTCAATGGATGAAAAATTTTCTTAGAGATTAGATTAAATAGATTTGCATGATAAGGATTTTGTTTTGATTAATGGTCCTCCAAGTGTCCACAAAAATTCATTACATGGATTATAATCATACATACATCTAGGCTCTACAATGATTATTAACCCTCTAATATGGTGGCCACTTGGTGTAGATTTTGATAGGGATTCCATTCATGTTTTTTATCCCCATTATTTAGGATCTCAAGTTGAGATTTCTCAGCTTCTAAGTGTGGATCAAAAAATGTTTAGTTTACTTGATACATTGTTGTATGCCAATATTTTATCCATTCACATGATGTAGAATCATACCATCGGGGTTGGAACAAAGGCCTTGGGATTTTGGAATTGCAATCAGTAGCAAATATTTATAAATAAAGAACGTGAAGTATTATTTTTTCCCAGTGGTCAGTAGGCTTTTAATTGGTAATAAATTAATATGCAATATTTCACTTATCCATGTGGCATATTGATAACACCCAAGGTGGATCAATGTAGTAACCAAGTCATATTCTCCTATCACTTCTGTTATACGCTTGTTATAATGTTTCAGACCAGGTTTGGCATGTGGATTGGTCCTAGTGATCGAGTTGAATTGATCTATGTACACTTGTTCTTAGAAACATTGTATGAATTGACCTTGCAGAGTTTAAACACTATAGCCGTTAAGAGAATGATGATTGGTCTTTATGATAGTTGTGGCAGATGGCTGGTATTGGCATGTGTAACTATTGCATCTATAATTTTTCCTCCCTTGCTCAAAATTCTGACACTTTAGTTTCAAGGGAGGAAAACTTTATCCTCGGAAATCTCTTGTCAGAATTCAAATGTTTCAAGGGAGGAAATTTTTTCCTAGCGATTAGCTTAAATATATTTTCATGATAGGGATTTTTTTTTTATTAATGGTCCTCCAAGTGTCCACAAACATTCATTACATGGATTATAATCATACGTACATCTGGGCTTTACAATGATTATTAACCCTCTAATATGCTGGCCACTTGGTGCATATTTTGATGGGGATTCCATTCATGTTTTTCATCCCCAATATTTAGGATCTCAAGCTAAGCTTTCTCAGCTTCTAAGTGTGGATCAACAAATGTTTAGTTCCGATTTTGGAGAGGCAAGAATAGCGCTAGGTGTTGATACTTGATACATTGTTGTATGCCAATATTTTATCCATTCACATGATGTAGAATCATACCATTGGGGTTGGAAAAAAGGCCTTGGGCTTTAGAGGCACGTCACTCATGCTACCCGTCCTAAGTTGTGATGGAGTATATCACTATCTATAATATTCAAAATCTCGAATGTCAGAGCAAGCCTGCTGAAATAACACACTCCTGGGAGATTGATGCACATAAATGATTTTATAGCTCTTGGATCCCTTAGATCAGTAGATCTGGAGTCTAGATCCAAAATGGGAGCAAAAACAAATCAAACTAGGTGTGGTAAACAGATCTCCCACCACCTAGTCTAGCTAAAAACCACCCTACAAGAGGGGCTGCAGCTATGCAAAACAACTGCTTCAGAAATAACGCAATCTTGGAGAGCATGATTAGGAGGCCATAAAATGAGATCAAATTATGAATATACATCAGCAAATCAGAATTACAATGAAGCTCTTTCAATGTATAGTAGAATACCGGAGACAAGAGAGCAAGAAATCTTCAGAAAAGAAGGCTGCAACACAGATATAAACTGCAAAATGGCTTAACAACGTTATTTTAAGGAGCTGTAGCAACTGAACATTACATATCAAATCTAGGACAAATATGTAGAAAAAGCATCAGATCCATTTTAGATCTGTAAACTAAAAAGACTTATTTACAAGATCCCCTTGGGGTTTTGACCAAATCATGCATTACAAAGAGTAGATCTGAGTTTTAAGTTGCAGATCTGCAAAATAATTCAGAAATTTCTGAATATGACTTTACATTAAAATAGACAAGATATAAATAGAACATGGATTAGCAAGCTAATCCATGGATCACCAAAGTGAAAGGCAAAGCCTAGCACCAGAGATCTCTCATCAAAAATGGGGTCAAAACACCCTGCAAACCCTCCACTGAAAATAATGCAGTACCTCAAGAAAAACTATGTTGTAGCTTGAATAACAGTGATGGCCTAATGCCAAGATACAAATCTGAAACTCAAACAATGGATGCACTCTTCTAGGAGGTTAAAAGACACACTCACTAAGAAGAGGCTCCAATAGAAGCTAGATCTTTGCAGATCTAGAGTTCCACTTGCTACAACCTACAAAAGCAAACAAAACCTCACTAGATCTGCATTGCAGTTGGAAGTAGAGCTTGGACCAAAGCCTGATAGTGGATCAAATCAGCAAAAACTCCTCCAAGAATCCTCAATGGAAGAGGTGAAATCCCTGCATAGGAACTCCAAGTGCTAAGCAGCACAATTCTCCACTAAACAACAGAGAAGAGTATTTGTCTAAACAGACAAGATACTCATAAATATAGACAATCAACAACCTTCTCTTGCTACCTTCCCCTTCCTTTTATAAGATGAAAGCCTTTGCAAACCCTAAACCACCTTGATGAGTTAGCTCCTTTCACATGAGGGGCCTCCTTCTAGAACTGCGTTGTCCCTTCATAAGGTACATTGAATCTAGACAACGTTGTAGATTTGGTCAAGGTTGACCTAGTCTCACAGCTCAAACCCCTTTCACACCTACAAGTGATTTATTTACATGGCCCTGATTTATCCTTGCTCATATGGGCATTGATTTATTCATTCTTTTCAAGAATTTTACATGTCCTCCTTTATTCATTTATTCATGTAACAAAAATTAAAACAAAAATGCATATTCCTCTTAGCCCAGGCTAAGTGGGAATATTACAGTCCTCCCCTCAAAAATGTTGCTTGTCCTCAAGAAATTGATAGGGTGAGTGCTGCAGTTCTTCCACTTCTCCATCAAGGATCAAGTCCTCCTCATAAGCCAAGTGCTCATCAAGCCAATACATCATTAATTTTTCCTCCAAGGTCAACATAAGATGTGCATAGTCCATCCCACCAGGAGTGAAGTATTCAACATAAATGAACATGGCTGGAGCAATGCTCCATTTGAAACTTGTAGCATGAGGTGCAGGGAGAAGTTCCAAACCATGTGGTACATACAAACTGTCCATACTTCCCCCATACAATCCCAAAAATAGTACAACTATGTCATCCAAGTATGGGAGAAAAAATACATATATGCAAATAGAAATTTGACCCTGAAGAGGGGGGTCAAATTACCACATGTGATGCCAGCACAATGCTCCTTCTACCTACATTAGATCAAGGTGTGGAAAGTGGCATTCCCCCCACACATTTTCTGCATAATTCATCTCAACATAGCTGGAGATATCAAATATGTTTGGTGCCTTTGGGAAGCACCCATCATGAAAAGGAATCTCCCTTTGCACAACAAGGGAGTGGCCAAGTTCAGAATTTCTATTGGCCCTCAAAAAACTATGAGATCCACATGATCTCTCACCCCCTTTAGGAGCCATAGCCTACAAAAAAATGGTAAAATAATATGATAAATCAGAAAATAGATCTTTCTTAGCATGATCAGATCCTTTACCATCATAGTTCTTCATACACATGGAGTTGTGCATGAGCATTTCCCTCCTCTCAAGCAAAGGAAGAACTGGCTGAAATGATTCTTTCAAAGATTCCATTGGCTGCCCCAATCCTCCATACCTAATGCACTCTTGAACGTGTTGATTTAATTCCTCTCTCATCCCCTCCCAATAAAAGCTCCTCATGATCAGGATGTAGATCTTCATGGACTGCATATGGATGAGAAGGAATTCTTTGTGTGCCCCTTGTAGTATCTTCTGCTTGAGCTTTGAAGCTCTAGATAGGAAGATCCTACCATGAAAGTAGATGACTCCCCCTTGGACTAAATAGCCCTCTTCTTGCTGTAGGTCATCTAGTGTCATACCGGTGTGGAGATCTTTGGAATACTCTACAAGCAGTTGGGATTTCCAGTACAAATCCACACTTCTCAACAAAGACAGTGCTGATGATAACTCCATGGAAGTGTCTGTCATGCTGCTGATCTCTCCTCTAACATTCCCAATGTCAAAGATGTGAGTTGGAAGGCTGATCCTCCAATTCTCCTCCTCCCACAGCGCAGATCTGGAAATGAGAGGAGTTGATAATGGTGAAGGGAGAGGATCCTCCTTACTCTTGAGCTATCCCAAGCCTCCCAGCACTGTATCTTGGTCTTCCATTGGCCCAATCTCTCTTGGATCTAAGTTTGGAGTAGCACTTTGTGAGGCCTCCCCTACAAGATTTTAATTTGGTGGTCTCCCAGGTGGTTTTCCACTAGATAGGAATGTCCTCTGCAGAAAGCTCATGAACATCAGTGAAGGGATTGTGAGATCCTTGCTTCCACTGTGCAAATCCATCTCTGTTGTTTGTGTGGAAGTGCTAGGTGAAGGATAAGTATGCATGCCTTGGATCATTTGGGGCTTACGACTCTTCATGTCCACCCACTCCATCTACAAATCCTTCCAATCAATGGTCACCTTCCCTAATGTAATCAACCATTAGACACCCAAAATGATATTGGTGTCTGGTATGTCAACTACAAAAAATTGATCCACCAAAGTGTAGGGCCGCATAGTAGCAGAAAGTGATGGGACATATTGCATGCATTGCATTGTCCTATCTCCTGGGACCAAAACAGAGAATCCCTCAAAAGTATCAGTGGGGATTTCTCTCCTCTACACAATATGAGCATCAATAAAGTTGTGGGTTGCCCCACTTTCAATCAACATAGATACCCTATGATTCATGATTAAACCTTGTACTCTTAGGGTCAAGTACTTAGGCACTCCTCTCAAAGATGCAAGAGTTCCACCTATTGGAGCAAAGGCTCCATCCCCATCTATAGATGGTGTTGGAAATTCCTCCACATTATCAGTGCTGTGACCCCTCCTTGGTTCATCATCTTCATCTTCCTCGTAAAAATCTGAGAAGACCTCTATGTAGTGTGTTTTCCCAAAAGCACATCTATGTCCAGGTGTCCATGACTCTTGGCAAGTGAAACATAGTCTCTTCTTTCTCAGCTCCCTCCTAAGTTCAATATCAAGAGGCTTCTTCAATGAGCTCTCCTTTGAAGGAGTAGCCTTCTCTTCCTTCCCTTTATAAAGGTGAGGGGCCTTGCTCCCGAAAGTTGCCTTTGCTCTTGGAAAGGAATCTTGGAGGTCTCTAGCCCTCTCAATGGCATCATGCAAAGTGGTGGGATTGGTAAATTTAACCAACTCATGCAAAGGTTCATCCAAGCCATTGATGAACATGTACACCCTCCTTGCTGCAGACGGATCAGGAACCATAACTAATAATCTCAGAAACTCAAAGATATAAGTTTCTTCATTTCCCGATTGCTTTAACTTTGCAAGGCTCATGAAAGGTGCTTTTGGATCCTTTCTGTCAAACCTCTCCACCAGTATTCCAGTGAATTCAGAGTAGGCAATCACATTGGCATGGCCCAATGTAGACAACCCATGGAACCACCAATTGTGTGCTTCAACATCAAAGTGTAGCGCTGCAATCTTGATGTCTTCAATCTCAGGGACTTTGTTCAACTGAAAGTAGATGTCCAAATTTTCCACCCATGCCTTGGTAGAACTAGTGGGTGAACCATCAAAATTGGGCAAAAATAACCTGCCCATAGAGTGATGTCTATCATGATTATGGAAGAACCCACCATATCTATACTGCTGCCTTGGTCTTCTTTTGTCCTTGAGGTGAAAAAAATCTTGGAAACTCAAGTGGTCTCTGAATCTCTAATTCTAAGATTCATACTCAACAAAGTATTCTTCAAGGGATGCTTACTCTTGTGGTCCTTCATTCTCCACAGCCAAGAAGGTAGGCATAGTGGAGCTTGTAGGGCTTATGGCTGGTTCACTGGTTGATCAATCCAGTGATGAGACATGTCAGAGATTTCCCCCGGATGAAATATCCCAGGAGATTCCCTCATTCTGTCCATCCTCATCTCTTTGATATCTTTCGCAAGATCTTGCATGGCCACAAAAAGAGTTCTTGTAAACACTTCTCCTTCTTTATCACTTGCAGTCTCAGGGGCTTTACCCTTGTCTTGATCATCAGTAGTGTAATCAAACTTCTTGTGACTTCTATTCCGATACCTCTACTCCCTCTCAGTAAGAGGTTCATCTTCTTTTGAATTCAACATGGTTGTGGTGCTCCAAGGAAATCATAGGTTGTGACAAGAAAGGAGCTCTGATACCACTGTAATATTCCAAATCTAGAATGTCACAGCAAGCCTGCTGAAATAATGCACTCCTGGGAGATTTATGCATAGAAATGAGTTTATAGCCATTGGATCCCTGAGATAATTAGATCTAGAGTATAGATCCAAAAGGGGAGAAAAAAAAATCAAACTAGGTGTGGTAAACAGATCTCCCACCACCTAGTCTAGCTGAAAAACACCCTACAAGAGGGGTTGTAGCTATGCACAACAACTGCTTCAAAAATAACGCAGTATTGGAGAGCATGATTAGGAGGCCATAAAATGAGATCAAATTATGAATATACAGCAACAAATCATAATTAAAATGAATCTCTTTCAATATACAGTAGAATACCGGAGACAAGAGAGCAAGAAATCTTCAGAAAAGAAGGCTACAACACAAATATAAACTGCAAAATGGCTTAGAAACATTATTTTAAGGAGTTGTAGCAGTTGAAAAATACATCTCAGATCTAGAATAGATTTTTGGACAAAACATCAGATCCATTTCATATCTGTAAACTAGAAAGACTTATTTAGAAGATCCCTTTGGGGTTTTGACCAAATCATGCATTGCAAAGAGTAGATCTGAGTTTTAAGTTGCAGATCTGCAAAATGATTCAGAAATTTTTGAAGATGAATTTACATTAAAATAGATCAGTTCTAAACATAACATGGATCAACAATCTAATCCATGGATCACCAAAGTGAAAGGCAAAGCCCAGCACCAGATATCTCTCATCAAAAATGGGGTCAAAACACCCTACAAACCCTCCACTAAAAATAACGCAGTCCCTCAAGGAAAAATGTGTTGTAGCTTGAATAACAGTGATGGCTTGATGCCAAGATACAAATTTGAAGCTGAAACAATGGATGCACTCTTCCAGGAGGTTAAAAGACACACTCACTGAGAAGAGGCTCCAATATAAGCTACATCTTTGCAGATCTAGAGTTCCACTTACTCCATCCTACAAAAGAAAACAAAGCCTCACTGGATCTGTGTTGTAGCTGGAAGTAGAGCTTGGCCCAAAGCCTGATAGTGGATCAAATTCATCAAAAAATCCTCCAAGAATCCTCAATGGAAGAGGTGAAATCCTTGCATAGGAACTCCAAGTGCTAAGTAGCACAATTCTCCACTAAACAACAGAGAATAGTATTTGTCTAAACAGACAAGATACTCAGAAATTTAGACAATCAAAAACCTTCTCTTGTTGCCTTCCCCTTCATTTTATAACATGAAAGCCTTTGCAAACCCTAAACCACATTGATGAGTTAGCTCCTTTCACATGAGGGACCTCCTTCTAGAACCGCGCTGTCCCTTCATGAGGTACATTGAATCTAGACAACGCTATAGATTTTGTCAAGGTTGACCCAATCTCGCAACTCAAACCCCTTTCACACCTGCAAGTGATTTATTTACATGGCCCTGATTTATCCTTGTTCATATGGGCATTGATTTATTCATTCTTTTTAGGAGTTTTAGATGTCCTCCTTTATTCATTTATTCATGCAATAGAAAGTAAAACAAAAATGCATATTCCTATTAGCTCAGGATAAGTAGGAATATTACACTATCTTACGATTACTACTCTTGATTATTGAAAGCTAAAAGATAAAGAGATACAAGTGATACTGAAAGAAAAGGTGAATCTAGAAGGAAAAGTTTAAATTGTAGAAATCAATACTCCATACCAGATATAGAGGTAAGATATAGAGGAGGGAGCAGAGCCATCCTCAACTCCATCACCAAGGTATCAATGCAAAGACCAACAATAATTTCCTGTATAGAATTCCTGACAATGAAGATTTAGCTAGGGAATCAAGGGAGGAGCAATGTGGTGTTGATCAGCTGAACCCCTCCTAACATTTGAGGCCAGAGAGAAAATCTAGTGATGGACATTTGGTTGCTTGATATGGGCACAACTCTGCACTAAAAGAAGATACATTTTTTGTGGCCTTGTGAATGTAGTTGCATACCAATAGAAGGGGGCAATGAGGATATCTAACTAGCCTAATATCATCTATGTTTGGGGCTTGGGCATATATATAGCGTTTAGCACCTCCAATTACCGAAATAGGCTAGAAGGAGGAGATCAATTTGGTGAAACAAGATCTACATAAATCTTGTAAGGTCAATTGTCTATTGTAATGCCTCACATATGTATAAAGGTAAACATTTATGATCTTAGGAGGTGGAATTAATTAAAACCAGTGTCACAAGTATCTTTTATTCTCCAAATATTTTCCAATCCACTGGGAACACTGGGAAGAAAGATGTAATCTTCTAAGGAAGGTCCAATTGAATGGAGAAAAGGGAAGAGAATAAAATTATAAAGGTAATACAAGATTTTTTCTTGCTAATTAGAAGCCCTAAAAACAAATTTCATAAGAAAAGAGAAAATCTGGAATTCTCGACAATAAAACATCTCAGAGATGCCACTGGATATTTCTAGTGGGAAACAAGACAAATATGCCCCAAGTAGTTGGCAGGGGCATAGGTCACAGTGAATACTCAAGATCTTGTTAACCTCTCCAGCTATCAAATTTCTGCTACAAACTCAGAAAACTAATCACTTGACAATATATTAGAATGTTGCTAGAGGATGGCAATATTAACCTCTTAAGATTCCATCCAAACTGAGCCATGCATATATCCATAAAGCATGGCAAAGGAGATAGGAAGCATAGAGCTCTCCTAGCAAGGTGAAAACACTTTTGGAGTAACCCCAAAGGCTAACATCCAGATGCATCGTAAAATTATTTTGAAACTCTGATGTATTCCCATATTTGTATCCATATCTCCTAATAGCTTAAAGTTTTTAGTCTAATACTTGTTGTCTTCATGTATTTATCACATTTTTATATATGAAATGCATATCAAAAGTGGTTACTTGTTTGACAACTAATCTTTTGCTTTTATTGCTCTTCTCTGTTAGAATATTGCTACAGTATCATCAACATCAACTAGTACTCCTATCTACAAAGCATTTGCAATCAGAGAAAACATTGGGGACATTACAGCTAAAGGAGAATGCACTAGTAACATAGCGGATTTGGTAAATTGATATCTCATATGTATTTTGGAACTTTTGGTTTCTCTTTCTTCCTTTTCCCAAATATCCTCAAATTTTTTCACAACACAGAGATGTTTTTATGTCTTGAGATGCTCAAGAAAATAATTGCATTCTTTGTATTGCCTTATTCCATATATTTTGGTGACATGTTTCTTGATCTCTGTGCTCTAGGTAGGAACAGGTCTTGGCATTGCCATTGCTAGGGGAAATAAACATATACTGTCGATTTTTCTCTTACTCTCGTGTGGATATGTTTTCTCTTCATATTGGGAGGTATGGACTGGACTTATGCATGTATGTGAAATATTTCAAGTGTAGTGAAACTTGTGAAGTTGGAATTATGATCTAAGATCAACTACTTAGGGAATTAGTGTCATGAATTTTTCTTTAAATAAACATGGATGGCGCATTTTGTTCCTAGGTAAAATCTGTGACACTTCCCACCTTGAACCAAGAAAGATTTGCAGTGGCAGTTCAACATTTTCTCAAGGCATGTTTGTTTGGTTTGTCTCTTGTCAGGTACAAGATTCATGCTAATTTTCATTCTAGCATATAAGTCTCTAGTGAATGACCATCAGGGTTGGAACAAATACCTTGGGATTTCGATGCACGTCACTCATGCTACCCCTCCTAAGTTGGGATGGAGTATATCACTATCTTACGATTACTATGTCTTCCCATTGGTATTAGTTGTCTTCTTGATGTATATTATGACATATCCACATTGCATTTGCTCATGGCTATGATCATTTTCATGACATGGACCTGCTGTGTACTTTTTTCATGGCCATGGTATTGCATATCATTACATGGATTCACAGTGTATTATGTTGGCATCCATGCTTTTTTTCTCTTCTAACCATCGGTATGCCTATCTATTTTTTGACAATCGATTGCAAGTACTCACTAGTTCCTTGATCTTTAGATCTTTCCTTGGAATTCCTGATAACTTATGTTTATTAGAATTGTTTTTTGACCATTGGTTCCTATTCTTACCTCACACATTAGGGGGTGTTGTTAAAACTCTATTTTCTACCCTTGAATCTTACTAACGACCCATTGCATAGACCAACATTGAATGAGTTGAGGAAATCAACACTAAATGAATCGGTTCTCTTGCACTAGGATATTTTGAACTTATTAGAATAAAATTCCTTAAGTTCGAGAGATCTACAACCATCCTCTAGCCTCCTCCATGAATCTATTTAAGGAAGGTCTCTCAAGGAAGAAAGGAGGAAGAATCATTTGCAAACATGTGTTGTTCATTTTAAAAGAGTCTATTCAACCTTCAGATATCAGACTTCTCAAGCTGTGTAAGGGCCAAGGAAGTGTTAGACAAGGGACTAGGGAAAAAAAATATGATATCATTTCCCATTACATTTGGAAAATGAGTTAAGCAAATTTTTATAAACTCCATATATTCAAACAAAAGACACAAATATTTTTTATAACTTCAACTTTGATCCAAAAATGTCTCAAGACTAAAACATTTTAACCATCATATATTGTTCAAAAACATGCTCATAGATACATACATAAATGCACACACACACATAAATATATACATATACTATTATATTTTTTTTAAAACAAATAAAAATTAATCTTGATGATTTTTTCATAAATTTTATATATAAACCTGCGTGGCTGATTTAATTTTATATTAAATTCACTAGTGCATGAGATTCAATGAATCTCATTTTTTTTAATCGATCCCCCCCCACCCCTCTCCAAAAAAAAAAAAAAATGCAGTGACTAAGAACACAATCAGCATCATATCAAACTTGAACCATAATTCTTTTGTTAAAAACATTTGTAGGGGGAAGATAAGATACAGTAGACAACTTAACTCTCCATGTCCCAAGTCCAATGTTATATGACTTCAGTTTAACTCTGCATATCTAAGCTAATATTGTAGGATGTTACTATCCATGAATTGGGCCCAAAGCCTCCATAACCTTTTTGATTTTCTAAACTGGCATATCTTCATTACGTAATTGGTCTGGTGCTTGCATCTAGTTGAATTTTGTATTGTGCCTGTTGTATTTTTTGACAATTCCAGTTTTATTTAGCTCCAAAACTTTTAGCAGACTATTCATATATTTTTGTGTATATATGGAAGAAAAAACATGTTTTATTTATGTCTTTTCAGTGTGACTTACTTCGGATTCATGTTTTAGTTTGAATGCAATGTTTATGAAAAGTTACCACATTCAGAGCTCTTTATCGAATATTTTAGGCTTTCATCTTTAGACTTTGTATACAGGAAATCTTGTGCTCCATTTCTACAGTGAGACATATATGCTCTCCTGTCTTTTTAGTCTATAATATTCCTTCTGTCTTGGTTTCATAGATTTTTTATTTGCATTTAGTGGATGAAGAGCTCACGTGGCTTTTTCTATGCAAGAGTTATTTGAAAATATACCGTTGAACATCTTCTAGTTTTTCTTATTTGTTATTTTTGTATTATCTTGAATTATCACCTACAATTCTACTATATTAGTGTCATTTATAATCTTTCCTAGTTTAATCATGAGATATACCCCTGGACCTTTTTCTTGTTTGAATATAGAAACATCTGCATTTCCTTTCCATATTTTTTTGTTTCTTCACTCTCTTTGGTGTTTCTGATAATAGGTACTAGCATTGAAGGCAATTTATGAGGATGATGTGTTTTTTGTTGAAACAAAAGATGGCAGCCCTCGTGCATTAAAGGTTAACTATGCCAAAGAGTGTAGCTTTTTGATGTTTAATGGAGGTCATGGAAATATTCTAACAGAACTTTATAATTGCTTTGCAGATGTCCATACATGTTGAACTTCCTGAGAATATTGTTATTTCTGTGAGGCTGCCATTGACTTCCAGTAAATGTGAACTCAGTGGAAACAATAGTAGGTCTTCCTCAAAAGATATTTTAGTGGGAAATTTTTACACATTAAATGTTTACCACCTTGTTCCTACTGCATTGACATGTGTTCTGCCTAAATCATGTCCATGCTATATGCCCCCACAATTTACGATTTTGGCCTACTGGTTGGACTCTGATAGTATTTCTAAGCTCTGCAACAGCTTAGACAACATTTGGGCTAGAGACACAGGCCAAGTTGTACTATATAAATGGGCAGAATGGCTCCACATTTCATCTCTTTCACACCTGGGATTTAAACATGAGATATTGCTAGATCCATTCAATGTACAGAGAAAAATAGATTGGTGTGCGATTCTGGGTTTTCATCTCTAGATGTTGATATTCCTCGGTTGAGTTCTAGTATGGTTTATAGGGTTTTCCACTCTTAGAAAATGAAATAGAATTTTCAGTAATAGACAAAACACTACATAATTCAAATCATAACATGAAAAAGAAAAGTCTTCTACTTCTGAAGCCCTACAATCAGCAAACAAGTAAATGTAGCATACAAAATTTTAGAAGATACAATGGTTAACAATTGTAGATTTAGCTTTACCAGACAAAACTAAGTATGGAAGATAAATAATTATGGCACCGCATATAAGCACTATAAATTGGTGTATGCTTACCATTCTGGTGGTCGAACCAATAGGTCCCATGCTAAACCCCCGAACCAATGGGTCCCCTACTAAACCCCTGAACTAATGGGTCCCCTACTATTTGTCCCTCTATTTTGTCCAGTGTAGGCGGAAATCTCCTTTCTGGTATCTACTCTCGGCTCACAAAGAATCCAGTGTAGTTGAATCAACTGGTTTAATGAATCATTGAACTCTCAGCATACATTCATAGATAGTTGCAGAGATAATGAAATTGATTAGGTAAGAATCGAACTCTCAGCATACATGCATAGACCATTATAGAGATAATGAAATTGATTAGATAAGAATTTTTGGAAAAAGGGCGTGCGGGTAAGGTAATTAGGCTAATTATCTTTGTTGGAATTTAAAAAAATAGGCTAATCTAGGGGTCTTTAATCACGTATTAATGTTATCAATTGATTAATTACGATTAATCATGTATTAATGATATCAATTGATTAATTAGGGGTCTTTAATCATGTATCAATTGATTAATTATGAATTAGTAAATTTAATTAAAAAGTACTAATTAGTCTACAAACACATGGTAATAATGGCATTACCCACAAACACATGATACCCTCATAACCAATACCTAGTTATCTAAAAATCAAATGTTTCCAATATGCTCAATTAGAGGTGAAGGATTCTCCTAGGAGGTCAATATGTTGGTTTGGGGCCGGTGATATTTTCAGTCTCAGATACTTAGTGGTTAAGGGCTTCAAGGGTAAAGGGTTAAGTTCCAAGGGATTTAGGGTCAGAGGATTTAGTGCTTAAGAACTTAAGATTTAGGGGATTTAGGTGTTTAAGGGTGAAGGATTAGGGGTTAACTAGGGTCACAGGTTAAGAGGATAAGGAGTTAACTAGGGTCACAACTTAGCAAATTTGATACAGCCACCCTCAAACTAAACGACCTGACCTGAACGCGTTTGGGTGGGTGCCCTCACACGGCGCGACACGATGTGCACGACCGAACGAAGGCACAAGGGAGTAACCGACAAATGGGCCGCACGAACGTGCATAAGGCACCCGTGTGGTCACAACTTAGCAAATTTGATACAGGCGTCCTCAACCAAAATGACCTGACCCAAACACGTTTGGGCGGTCACCCTCAACCAAAATGACCTGACCCGAACGCATTAGGGCGGGTGCCCTCAACTGAAACGACCCAACCCAAATGGGTTTGGGCGGGTGCCCTCAAACAAAACAACACGGTGAGCTACCGAATGAAGGCACAAGGGAGCAAACAGCAAACAGGCTGCACGAACGTGCACAAAGAATTCGTGCGGTCACAACTTAGAAAATTTGATATGGCCACCCTCAAACAAAATGACCTGACCCGAACGCATTTGGATGGGCCCCTCACATGGCACACATGACCAAACGAAGGCACAAGGGAGCAACTGGAAAAGTATGGGCCGTGCGAACGTGCACAGGGCATCCGTGCAGTCACAACTTAGAAAATTTGATACGGCCACCCTCAAACTAAACGAGCCGACCAGAATGTGTTTGGGCCGGTGCCCTCACACAACACAACACGACGTGCACAACCCAACGAAGGCACAAGGGAGAAATCGACAAATGGGCTGCACGAACGTGCACAGGGCACCCATGCAGTCAAAATTTAGCAAATTTGATACGGGCGCCCTCAACTGAAACGAGCCGACCCAAACATCGCGTTTGGGTGGGCACCCTCAACCGAAACGACTCGACCCGAACAAGTTTGGGCAGGCGCCCTCAACCGAAACGACCTGACCTGAACGGGTTTGGGCGGGCGCCCTCAAACGAAACGACACGGTGGACTCAACCGAACAAAAGCATAAGGGAGAAAATGACAAGCAGGCCACATGAACGTGCACAGGACACCCGTGTGGTCACAACTTAGCAAATTTGATACGGTCACCCTCAAACTAAATGATCCGACCCGAACGTGTTTGGGCGGGTGCCCTCACACGGCATGACACGACGCGCATGACCAAACAAAGGCACAAGGGAGCAACCGGCAAACGGGACACACGTACGTGCATAGGGCATCTGTGCAGTCACAACTTAGCAAATTTGATACAGGTGCCCTCAACCGAAATGACCCAACCCAAACGTCACATTTGGATGGGTGCCCTCAACCGAAACGACCCGAACCAACATGTTTGGGTGGGCGCCCTTAGCTGAAACGACTCGAACCAAACAGGTTTGGGTAGGCACCCTTAAATGAAATGACACGACAGACTACCGATGCACAAATGTGCACAAGGCACCGGTGCGGTCACAACTTAGAAAATTTGATACGACCGCCCTTAAACGAAACGACCTGACCCAAACGCATTTGGGTGGGCGCCCTCACACGGCGTGACATGGAGTGCACAACTGAACGAAGGCACAAGGGTGCAACAACAAACGGGCTGCACGAACGTGCACAGGGCACCCGTGCAGTCACAACTTAGCAAATTTGATACGACTGCCCTCAAACTAAACAACCCAACCCGAATGCATTTGGGTGGGTGCCCTCACATGGAGCGACACAGCGTGCACAATTGAACGAAGGCACAAGGGAGCAACCAGCAGAAGGGCCACACAAATGTGCACAGGGCACCTATGCGGTCACAACTTAGAAAATTTGATACGAGTGCCCTCAACAGAAACGACCCAACCCAAACGCATTTGGGCGAGCACCCTCAACCGAAACGACTCGACCTAAACGTGTTTGGGCAGGTGCCCTCAACCAAAATGACCCTACCCGAATGGGTTTTGGCAGGGGCCCTTAAAAAAAACGACACGACGGGCTACCGAACGAAGGCACAAGGGAGCAAACGGCGCCAAACAAGCTGCACGAATGTGCATAAGGAACCCATGTGGTCACAACTTAGCAAAGTTGATACAAACACCCTCAAACGAAACGACATGACCCAAATGTGTTTGGGTGGGCACCCTCACACGGTACACATGACCAAACGAAGGCACAAGGGAACAAACGGGCCGCATGAACGTGCACAGGGCACCCGTGCAGTCACAAGTTAGCAAATTTGATACGGCTACCCTCAAACTAAATGACCCGACCCGAAAGCATTTGGGCGGGTGCCCTCACACGGCACGACATGGTGCACACGATTGAACGAAGGTACAAGAGAGCATCCGTCAAACAGGCCGCATGAACACGCACAGGGCACCCGTGCGGTCACAACTTAGCAAGTTTGATACGGGTGCCCTCAACCGAAATGACCCAACCCAAACATTGTGTTTGAGCGAGTGCCCTCAACTGAAATGACCCAACCGAAACACATTTGGGTGGGCATCCTCAACCGAAACGACCCGACCCAAACGGGTTTAGGCGGGAGCCCTGAAATGAAATTACACGACGTGCCCAACTGAACGAAGACACAAGGGAGAAAATGGAAAACGGGCCACACAAACGTGCACAAGGTACCTGTTCGGTCACAACTTAGAAAATTTGATACGACCGCCCTCAAACTAAAAAGCCCGACCTAAACAGATTTGGGTGAGCACCCTCACATGGCGTGATAGTACGACGTGCATGACTAAACAAAGGCATAAGGGAGTAACTGGAAAACAAGCCACACGAACATGCACAGGGCACCTGTCTAGTCACAACTTAGCAAATTTGATAAGGGTGCCCTCAACTGAAACGACCCAACCCAAACACGTTTGGGTGGGTGCCCTCCACCGAAACGACCTGACCTAAACGCATTTGGGCAGGCACCCTCAATCGAAACGACCCTACCCAAATGGGTTTGGGTGGGCGCCCTCAAATGAAATGACACATTGGGCTACCAATCAACAAAGGCACAAGGGAAAAAATGACAAATAGGCCGCACGAACGTTCACAAGGCACCTGTGTGGTCACAACTTAGCAAATTTGATACGGCCGCCCTCAGACAAAACGACCCGACCCGAACGCGTTTGGGTGAGCACCCTCACATAGCATGACACGACGTGCATGACCAAACGAAGGCACAAGGGTGCAACAGCAAACAAGCCACACGAATGTGCACAGGGCACCCTTGCGGTCAGAACTTAGCAAATTTGATACGGCCGCCCTCAAACTAAATGACCTGACCCGAACGCGTTTGGGCGGGCACCCTCACACAGCACGACATGGCGCACACGACCGAACGAAGGAAAAAGGGAGAAACCAGAAAATGAGCCACACCAATGTGCACAGGGCACCTGTGTGGTCACAACTTAGCAAATTTGATACGAGCGCCCTCAATCGAAATGACCCTACCCAAATGCGTTTAGCCGGGTGCACTCAACCGAAACGACCAAACCCGAATGCATTTGGGCGGGAACCCTCAACCAAAATGACCCTACCTGGAAGGGTTTGGGTGGGTGCCCTAAAAAAAAATGACACAGCGGGCTACCGAGTGAAGGCACAAGGGAGAAAATGGCGCCAAACGAGCTGCACAAACGTGCACAAGGAACTCGTGCGATCACTACTTAGCAAATTTGATACAGATTCTCTCAAACGAAATGACACGACCCGAACGCATTTGGGTGGGCTCCCTCACACGACACGACATGGTGTGCACGACCGAATGAAGGCATAAGGGAACAACCAGAAAACGGGCCGCACAAACGTGCACAGGGAACCCGTGCGGTCACAACATAGAAAATTTGATACGGGCGCCCTCAACCGAAATGACCCAACCCAAACGCATTTGGGTGGGTGCCCTCAACCGAAATGACCCGACCCGAACACGTTTTGGTGGGCGCCCTCAACTAAAACGACCCGACCTGAATGGGTTTGGGAATGCGCCCTCAAACAAAATGACACAGCGCACCTGACAGAATAAAGGCACAAGGAAGAAAATAGCAAACGGGCCACAGGAATGTGCACAAGGCACCCATGCGGTCACAACCTATCAAATTTGATACAGCTTCCCTCAAACTAAACGACCCGGCCCGAATGCGTTTGGGCAGGCGCCCTCATACGGTGCGACACGATGCGCACAACCGAACGAAGGCACAAGGGAGAAACCAGCAAACGGGCCGCACGAACGTGCACAGGGCACTTTTGCAATCATAACTTAGCAAATTTGATATGGGCACCCTCAACCAAAACGACCCGACCCAAACGCATTTGGGCGGGCGCCCTCAACCAAAACAACCCGACCTGAATGCGTTTGTGCGGGCACCCTCAACCGAAACGACCCTACCCGAATGGGTTTGGGCGGGCGCCCTCAAACAAAACGACACATCGGGCTATTGATCAACGAAGGCACAAGGGAGAAAACAAAAAATGGGCCACACGGACGTGCATAAGGCACCCATGTGGTCACAACTTGGCAAATTTGATCGGTCGCCCTCAAATGAAACGACCCGACCCGAACGCGTTTGGGCGAGCACCCTCACATGGCACGACATGACGTGCATGAACAAACGAAGGCACAAGGGTCCAAAAACAAGCAAGCTACACGAACGTGCACAACGCACCCATGCAGTCATAACTTAGCAAATTTTAATGGTTAACATTTCTTAAAAATTGGTTAGAATCTAAGGGAAATTACAATGTTTACCTTCATCACTCTTACGACGTTTATTCAACTTGTCGGAACACCGACTCTTATCCTTTACTCGTCGCAATACCGAAGTTTATCCTTTTTTCGTTGTAATACTGACCTTTAAGCCCAAATACGTCGCACTATCGACAATTTGTTTAAACGTCGCAATAGCAATGTTTTCCCTAAACCACCGTCGCACTACCGACGCAAGGCATAGAAACGTCGCATGTCCGACGTTGCGTCCCTAAACTTCATTGTTACAATGACGTCCCTAAACTTCAAAAGACTGACGATGTCCCTAAACATCAGTATAACGACAGTTGTGGGTGGGATTTGAAAATTTGATAAAAATTGGGGAAATTTCCAAAAATACGTCAAAAGTGTCGGAACTAAAGTGTCGGAATTTTGACCAAATGTACTAGTGACTGTCTTTCTCCAATTCATCACTGTCTTTGTTTTCAAGACTACCATGTTCATCTTTCTCCTCATGGTCATCATCATCCTGCTACTCTTCCTCATTAAAATCTGTCTGATGAGAGCTTTTAGGTCTAAGGAGGATAAAGGAGTGATGTGAGGGAAGATGTTTAGCAAATGGAGGTAAAATGAAGTAATCAAGGAGTGCTTTTCAGAGTTTTAAAGAGGAGGATTTTCTTTCATTGAGTGCCTTTATGCTCATGAACACTCTCAAAATGGTATTTCTGGCCCTAGAAGGTCAAATGCTTGATTGGCATGAAGATTAGCGTTTGGACAAGTTTTTAGGTTTTCAAACTTCTCCTTTGATTATGCATGTAAGAGAAAAACTTGGAAGGGTGAGAAGACAGGCCACCAACCTTTTTTAACCCTTTGTAGGAGCTTGGAGGGAAAAAATTGGATTTTGGCCACTTTCTGAGAAAATTTGACCAATTCTACTTTGTGCGTAGCGCCAGAGGCTTTTCTCTGGGCGATTCAGGTCAGTCTGAGTCTGTGCGCAGCGCCTTCACAGGTGAATAGTGCCGCCCTCCCGGTGCGCAGCGCAGTGTGAATTAACACTACGACTGCCTCCTCTATGCACAGCCTTGATGGCTAGGTGCATAGTGCCTGAATGTTTTACCAAACTTTGCACAAAAACCCTAAAAAACTTCTTCAACTGATCTTTTTCTCCTTCAAAAGCCAAGATGAGTTGGGAGGAGGGTAAAAGAAAAGCCTTTATACCCTTTTGAAAATAATTTTGTGAAAAAAATAACTTTCCTAATGTTTATTTCCTTCTTACGTTTTCCACTGTCTTTTTGGCCTTTTTCAGTCCTATAGGTGGCAGAGTCTCAAAAATATAGTTTTTGCCTTGCTGGAAGCATCTTGATGTTCTCCTTTAAAACTGACAAACTCTTCAACTAGTTGAAATTGTGCTCTTTACCCTCTTTTGTAAATATAAACCTTTTCATGATTTTTTAACATTTGCAGACAACAAACATGTGATTATTTTTGGCATTTTTACCTTTGACAGACAATCTATCATGTATCTTATTATGAATCAGTGGGAGAACCTTTTTTGGTGAAAAAACCCTAGTAGCAAGCATCAATAACCCCTTTAGCCTTCATGTCTGCCATTATTGTGAGAGAGATTAGGTTTATTTGTCCTTACCAATCTTCCTGTAGGTAGCCATCCTTGAAATTTCTGCAAAAGTGTCATTCATGGCTAATTCATCTCTTGCAGAATATGCCTTTGGTAAGGAGACCCTCAGGGGAGGTTTGAATACTCTTAGACCAATTACTCTTTTTTTCCTTTGATTAGTTTGCCAGTGATATATCTCTGGTGGGAAAGGTGAGCAATGTTTTAAACTATTTTGTGTTTCCCCATGGCCACTTCTGTTTTTGTAGGTTCTGTTAGGGATCTGTAATTTATTAGCAAGATTGGCAGAGTCCAATTACAGAAACAACATCGTTTCAACCAACTTTGGGATTCTAGGATCTAGCCCTCCTGAATCCGGAGAGGGATCTCTCCAATGAGTGCAAAGATGGATTTGTCTTTGAAGTTTGGAATAATGATATTAGGCTAGTTAGGAAGACCAAGGGTTTTGCCTTTTTTTGGATGGTTGAACATGATTGTTGTTAGAGGTGGAAAGTCCCAAAGGTAAAGAGGTTCAAAAGTGAGAAGTTGCAAGCAAAAGAGTAAGTTTTGATCAAGAGGAAAGATGATGGTAGGTTTTTAGTCCATTGGGCTATGGAGTCATAAGAGGATTTAATTGGAACAAGAAGAGGCAAGAGTGGTCCATGGGGCAAGTCATATGTCTAAGGATCTCTTAAGGTTTGATTTATGGAATGGAATGATACATCAAGAAGGGGAAATAAACAGATGCAGAACAAAGAGCAGCCCAGGATCCGGTAAGTACTTTGAAACTAGCCAGCCTTTGACCAAGCACTAAAGAAAGACATGAAAGTAAACTAGGGTCTGGTAAGTACTTTGAAACTATCCAGCCTTTGATACAATTCCCATAGAAAAACATACAAAAAATAAGGGAAACTTAAAGGAAACCTGTAGAGCAGAGACTAGCGGGCCGGACTCACCACAAATCCTCTCCTAGTTCTTCTTTACTTGGCTACTTCCAAGACAATCATAGAGATAACACAGAATGGCCTAAGATCTGGTAAGTACTTTGAAACTATCCAGCTTTTAACACATTCTAAGGGAAACAATCAAATAGTTCTGCAAACAAGACTGGGACCAGGGCTCACCATAATTTCCTCAGTTCATCTTCACACAACATATACTAAAAGTAACATTCCAATATAATATTCAGCCAAGACAATAAGACGAGGGGACGCCAGCATTCCTATGCTTAAACTGAATTAAATCATTTCTGAATTACGCATTTGAAAGAAAACATTTAAATAAATATTTTTCAGCCAGATAAGGTTACTATTTTACAGTAGGTCCTAACACTGTTTAAACTGTTCTTTACAAAAGAATATGAAACAAAATGAAAACAGAAAAAAAATTACAAGTTACAATGAGAATAACATCACCGTCAACATAGACCAGAATCTCATAAATTAGCTTGTATTGATGCTCCAAACAAGTTACAATATTCAAGTCCAGTGTGTTAATTCATCTTTCTTTCACAACCTAACTTATCTGTTACAAGCAGAGCTCCAAGAGCCAGTGAATCACTATTTACAATCAGGAGTCTTCAGCTCAATTACATTACAATGCTTCAACAATTACATCAACAACCAACCCCTCACTCATCTTATACTGAAGTATATATAGAAGGATGATGAGGTGAGATCTGATTAAATATCTCAAATACAATTAATACAGAGTTAATGTTTTCTTGGCCCTTGGGAGGCTCAATGAAGAAACTGTACAGGTGTTTCACTGTATTAATTGGTTTGCACTTATGAATTAAGCTCGGTGGGAGCTTTGTTGACCTTTGAGGCTCTGTGTGATGCTAGGGCTACTCTGCAGACATTCTTTCATTAAATCCCAGGCAGAAGTAACTTTTCGGCTGCGTCGAGGAAAAATATCTGATCTCGATCAATAAATTATGTTCCTGATTGAATACTTTGAGGCGCAGGTGGCACTTTAGTCGCTGGGAGGAATCAATTCGCCTCCATTTGTGGCGGTGGAGGGTTTTCCTGATAAAACACTTTAGGTTTTTTCTTTAAACTGTGTTTTAGATTGGGGATTAGGCTTTTGATAACTGTCTTAGCCATAATCCCCGCTGATCTGTCCATCAATTCTCTGTGCTGGTTCATCCTGGTCTTTGACACTGATAATTTTTTACTGTGCTTGTTTCATGGTTTCCTTGCTGTCGTGCCGGTCTGCGTAGGGTTTATAAGGCATCAATGCCTGATAAAACATCGAAAAAAACATGTAATTCAATCCTGCAGATGATTTTCCTGATGTATTCGAAGGCCAGAGGATCTTCATGCTTGGCCGACGAAATTTCTTCATTTAAGCAGAAAAACCTTAAAACCTGCAAAAACAAACAAATGTTACAAAATCCTGCGTTTATAGGTAAATCTGCATCGAAGGATGTGCGGAGGAAGCAGGGCCGTTGGATGGCATCATCCAACGGTCTGGATTTAATCTTAGGATGGTCGAAAAAAGCATGGGGGAGGAGGATCAAATCTGAGCCGTTGATCGCGCATGATCGACGGTTGGGAGCGAGCAATGGAAGGTCAGCGGCAGGGAAACGTTGACTAGGCAACGAAATCGGGTGATGCGATATGGGCCGTCGATCTGCAGATCAGATCAATGGTAGGGATTGATCTGCTGTTGTACAAGGGCCTATTTATCATGTGGGTACTTTAGTTAACCATCGGATACTTTCGAAGAGCGATGGCCGTTCGATGAGGGGGCCCAGATCGGACGGCAGAGATTTATTTCGCTGAGCGTCCTAGTACGAAGTATAATGTGCGATGGGCGACGGTTGCACGGCGGTTTTCAAATTGTGCTAGGGACACGCGTCACATAGCGTATGGCATCGCTGGCCAATGGACGAAAACATCTTTTGGCCCGAAGGCAGTGCGAAAAATACCACGCGGTTTTGGGCAACTGGCGTGCTGGAGGTGGGGACCACGGGAAGACGTGCTCTGCATCGTCAGATCTGCGAGGCAGATCGACGGTCGAGACTGTTCCACAATTTACGCGGCGGAAAACTTTGGAAAATAAATTAAAACCCAAAAAACATAAATAACAAAGGTTTTTAATGTTTTTGGCAGAGAAATATGATTGGAGAGGATAAGCGCCCGCGAGGTGTAGCAGTTGGTTCTGGCGCTCGGGCGCATGGATGAAAAAGGGTTAGAGGCTTGGCCCGCGGGGGCTTAAACCCAGAACATAGAAAATATGTGTTTTCTATGGTTTTTTCAAAGGAAATGGAGGTTGCGGTAAGGTTAAAAAGTGGGTCTTTAACCTTATAAAATGAATTTTGATGAGGGAAAATAGCAGAACCATGGAAAAAGGGATTTTCATGGGGAATGGAGAGATAGAAGAGGAGGTTAGTTTTGAGGAGAAGGAAAGGGAAGAAGGGGTCTGAAATATGAATTTTTATAGGATTTTAGAGGTTTTTAGGATGTAAACAGCAGTATGGGGCCTCGACAGAGGCATGAGGCCTTCAAGAGTCTTCAAGAGCCAACAGTTTTTAATAGAGAAAATTGTTCCTTGAAGGCTCAAAAAATATTTAGCCACCTTTGGTATAATCAAATTTTACAGGTGGCTAACAGTGGCTCCACTTGGGGATGGTGCCTTCTTGAAGGCATCCAGAATTCAGACTTGATTTCTCTGGGAGGCTGACTTGTGCCTGATCCATTAGATTGCTCTTCTTTTGCTAGATGATCTTGCTTGGCTCTGAAAAATAGTATCAGTTATGAAAAAATAATGGACCTCATCAATACAACTTTCTACCTACCCAATCCTACTGATCTAACATTTTTTCTTCATCCGAGTGCACTTGGATTGGCAAACTCATTTCACAACGTTTTATTCTTTTGAAAGCATAAAAACTAATCTAACTCTACTCCTTATTTCTCCCTGAACTCAGCTTAAACAGTTGAGCTCAGATTATTCTCTACCTAATCTACTGTCTGTTGGGATTAAACTGTCCAACAGACTTCATTCTCTAAATTCTACAACAGAAATTTAAAAACAGCCAAGTCAAGATTAAGCTGTTTGACTAGTTGTGATCTATGGCATAAAAACAAGCTGCACATAGATTATTATTTGCAGAAATTTAAAATCAAAATGGAAGGCTTAAGATCTAAAAGTCTCTCATCATGGCCTTCTCTTTTCTACACAGCTCTGTTTTTTGCTTTTGTTTGAGCTGTCTTTTCTTCTAGTTCAGATTTTGAGCTTGTTTGAACCTTCAATTTCTATCCTAATCTATCTACTGATAAGCCAAGATTGAACAGTTTGGCAAATCGAATTCACTATCCTATCAGCAGAAAATTTAAATCTAATTAGTCAAGTTTAAATAGTTTGACTAACTAGAGGTGTGTGTTTCAGGAGTGGCATTTGAGCTTGCACACTTTCAGATTTGTGTCTCTTTTTCAGTATGGGGCTATACCTTTCTTGTTATCATTCTTCCCTCTTTTCTTCTTTTCTTTGTTTTTTGTATTTTTTGTTTTTTTATAACTTTGAATGCAATGGTGAATGGAATATTCATAATGAAAAAAGATAAAAAGGCTTCAAAACATAAAATGGATCAAGAGAAGTAATGCTTAAGCATCCTGCCATTGACAGGACCCCCAAACAATTCTGTTCCATCCAGTTCCTGTAAGAAAAATGCATTATTACCAGCAACTGAATGAATAGATTAAGGGCCAAGCCAAAGGTTATCAAATTTTCCATGCTTGCCCTTCTCTTCCCTCCTTGAGTCCCACTTTAAAACTTTGTCTGCAATCTTGAAATCTCTAGCCTTTGTTCTTTTGTCAAAAATATTTTTGATGTTGTCCTTTTTTTGTAATGCTTTGTTATACACTTCCTCCCTGGTCTGCTGAAGATGAATGGTTTGATTTATTCTTCTGATCATGTCATTTTCTTCAGTCTGCAACTCTTGAATCAACTTCATCACTGGTACACCAAGGCTATTTGGAAAAATTGCATCTGTACCATACACAAGCTGGAAAGGTGACATACCAATAGATTTCTTCAAAGTTAATTTGTCAGCCCAAAGTGCATGGACCAGCTTTATGTGCCAAGACTTTTTGTTGTCCTCCAACAGTTTCTTGATTATGTTCACTAAGCTTTTGTTGGAAGATTCTGCAAGTCCATTACCTTGAGTGTAATAGGTTGTGGAATGCCCCAATGATATCTGATATCTATGACAGAACTCAACCATCTTCTTTGATCCAAATGTTGCGGCATTACCAGTGATGATTTTGGTAGGACAGCCAAATCTGGAGAGAATGTTAGTCTCCATAAATTTTATTATAACCGAATCATTGTCCTGCCTACAAGGAATGGCTTCTATCCACTTAGTGAAGAAGTCTGTGGCAGTAAGGATCCACCTATGCTGGGCAGAGGAGGGTGGATGGATTTCTCCTATGAAGTCAAGTCCCCACTGTTGAAAAGGAGCTTCAACAGTGATTGGATGCAGTGGAAGGGGTAGCAATTTTCTCTTGCCTTCAAACAGTTGGAATTTATGGCAAGTAGTGGTCATCTTGTGTATATCAGGAAAAAGAGTAGGCCAATAGAAACCAGCCCTCAAAATTTTGTTGGCTGTTGACTTCCAGTACAAATGACCGCCACACTCTCCTTCATGGAATTCCTGCTTAACCTTCTCTGCATCAAACCCAGGCAAACATTTAAGCAATATACCACTTGCATTTTTCCAATAAAGACACCTATCTATAATGCAATAGTTTACTTCTTTTAGCTTCAGGAACCTTGCCTTCGTTTTTGATAAACCAGGAGGTGTATTTAAATTAAGCAAAACATAAACAATATCAGCATACCAAGAGGAATTCATGAAATGGTTTTCAACAATGGGTGCCGAGATTTCCTCTTGATCATCTAAAGCATTAATCATATGAATATCAAGAACTTCACAATTTGACTCAGCCATTAATCTGGCTAGACCTTGGCCTTTGATGAGCTTAGTGGGTTTTATCTCTAAATCATATTCAAGAATAACAACAATCCACTTACCTCTCTTACCATCTGGGTCCTGTGTTAGAATGTCTTTAATCATTGAATTTGGGACAAAGGAAATGATGTGTGAGTGAAGGATGTACACCCTAAAGTCTTTTAAAGCCTTAATAAAAGCAAAAGCTTGCTTCTCCATAATGTTGCACTTCAATGGTGCATCCCTCAATGCCTTACTAAAGAATGCGATAGGCTGCTCTTGCCCTTGTGGATTTTTCTGTAAAAGGACAACAGCTATGGTATGTTCTGATGCAAATGAAAAGATATAAAAATCTTTTGAAAAATCGGGACTTATGAGAACCGGTGTTTTGGTTAATGCTTGTTTCGCCAGCTCAAAGGATGTCTTTGCTTCCAAGGTCCATTTTACCCCTTGATCCTTCTTTAACATGTTTGTGATATTCCTAAGGAGCTCAGCCAAGTTGGGGATGAACCTTCTCAAAAAGTTAATCTTTCCAATGAAAGACTGCAACTCTTTGATGTTTCGAGGATGAGAGATTTGCAATATGCCTCTATCCTCTTTGGATCAATCTTAATACCCTCCTCAGAAATAATGTGGCCAAGAAGTTTACCTTCTTGGAGACCAAAAAGTGTTTTCTTAGGGTTTAAGGATATTCCAAATTTTCTGCATTTCTCAAAAAATTTCCTTAAATGTTCCAAGTTCTCTTCATCTATTTTTGAAAGCACAGTGACATCATCAAGGTATATAATGATGAAGAAGCCCAATTCTTCCGAGAATGCTATGTCCATGGCTCTCTAAAAGGTTGCACCAGCATTCATTAGACCAAAGGGCATTTTCACATACATGAAAGTGCCCCATGGTGTAGTAAAGGCTGTCTTTAATTGATCAGCAGGGTGAACTAAGATCTGATTATACCCTGAATAGCCATCAAGCAAAGAAATTCTTTTAGACCCCACCACCCTTTGTAAAATATGATCCATTTTTGGTAAAGGGTAGTTGCATTTCAATGAAGCCTTGTTTAAATCTCTAAAATCTATACAAAGCCTGATTTCTCCAGTCTTCTTCCTAACAAACACCAGAGTAGATACCCATTCAGAATATCTAATAGGGACAATAATACTAGCATCATACATCTTCATGATTTCCTTCTTGGCCAAAGGCAGCTGTACAGGGTTTATTCTGGGCAGTTTCTGTTTGAATGGTTTTCGGTTTTCTTTAAGAGGGATTTTGTGCTGTATTATTTCAGTGTCATAGGACTTCAGATCTTCGTAACTCCATGCAAAAAAATCAGAAAATTCTTTGAACAGCTCTATGTATTTGAGTTTAATGTGAGCTGGCAAGGTTTTGGACAGTTTGATCATTTTCAGTTTCTCTTCACTGCCAATATTACACTCTTCCACTTTAGTCTCTACAGGTTCTAGCTTAGGTTTTTTTGCCACATCATTAAAATTGAACAACTCTTCTAAAGGTGTTAGACCACTCGGCAAACTTTCATCTTTAGAATGCAACGTTTCTAATTCTTCAGTTTCTGATTCTACACTCAATTCTGTTTCGTTTCTAAGTTTGCTAGTCTAAAGGTTAATGTTGAAAAGCTCAGGAGAAGGTTCTTCTTCACCAAGAAAATTTTCTTCACTGCAGTCTGTATCGTAGTCTGAATCTGAACTATGTAGTTTAAATTAATTTCTGAATTGCATGAAGTCTTCTATTTGTTTATCTCCATCAAACACCTGCCAATATTTATTATTATCAGGCACAGCTGGTCTAAATTTTATCTGAGGTGAACAATCATCAGTCCCATATGGCGTTAGACATGTCCTAGCTGCAAAGGCTAAATTGTGGACTATAAGATTTCTTTTTCTCGGGACAAAAATCAGTGTGGATTCCTCAAATGTTTTCAAAATATCCATGACATCGTTCCGATAGGCCCTAAGTCTGGGATGATTTTCATTATACTCCCCATTGACTTGCCTAATTATTAACTCAGAATCCCCATACACAGTTATTTTCTTGGCTCCTAACTTTTTCAGAAAATGTAAGCCTAAGAGAAGGGATTCGTACTCCGCTATGTTGTTGGAACACTGAAAGATTAATTTGCAAGAAATACATTCTGTGTGCTTGCTTTCAGTGTTAGTAATCTAGACACCTGAACCGGTATTTGTTCTAGTGCATGACCCATCAAAATACATACTCCAGAGAGGACCATTTTCGGTTTTATCAGTTTGGTGAATGCCCTCTATATGATTTGACTCAAGTTTCTCATCGAGTTGAGGATTGTTCTCTTGACTGTCAAGATTTGATTTTAATGGATTGATGACTTGTAGCTCAAGACCTGTGTTTGGTTTGCTAATGTTTTCAAATGTAGCAAACTGTTCTGACACTTCAGTGCTGTGCTCCTCTTCCTCTGTTTCAGCCATTGATCTTGCTAAAGTGATTTGTTCAGTTAGGGTTTCATCATTAAACATGATAAAAGAATCAAGGCTTGTACTTATCGAATACAGAGGGGAGTTTTGAGGTATGTCTTGACTGGTAAATGTGTATTTAATATGAGACTCCCTGTAAAGTCTTCTAGTCTGCTTGAAAACAGGGATAGCCCCCCAAGATCTTGATAAAAGCATTCCATACTTTGGGGGTACATTAGCCACAACAACATCCATGACTAGGCATTTGGCTGGAATCTGGGCTAAGTTAACACAAAGGTCTTTGATCAATCCTAAACACTTGACTCTGCTTGAGTCAAAAGAGTAAAGATATTTATAAGGTCTGGTGATTTCAAGACCCAGGCTCTCCATTACAGCTTTTGGCATTAAATTATGAGAAGCGCTTGAGTCATGCATAGCGTTGTGTAGAATTTTGTCATGAACGTTCAAACTTACATAAAAGGGAGGGACAGGTCCCTCTTGAAACTTACCTTCAATCTTTGGACCAAAAATAAGCTCTGGTTGGTCATCATTAAGATTGAGTGTATCCTCATTTTCTTCTATGTTCAAAGCTTTCAAAATTTTGGACCTATATACACGTTGGGCAGCTAACTCTGTCAAAGGGACAGAAATTTTGATCTTTGAGATTTCCTATTCCAGGCTGAAAGGAAATTGATTCTTTGAGGTGCTAGTTTCAGCCTTGTTTACTGCCACTCTATCAGCAACAACAGCTTGCTGATCTGTTTTATCTACAGTTGACACAACAGTTGAAAAAGGAGTACTAGCTGAAGTGTTAGTAATACTGATGTTTGCACTCTATTTTTCAAGATTTTGAGTGTCTTTCTCTTTACCTTTACCAGAATTAACAGCCATCATTTTGTCCTTTTGTTTGACTGTTTTAGGCTTGGTTGTAGTGGTGTTTAGAGAATATTTTTCAGAGGTTTTAACGTTGGGGGTTTGTTGACTAGATTTACTTCTGAGTTCATATTCTTTTGAAGGTTCTGTGATGGCATTTTCCATGTCTTGACAACAATTTTCATTATCATCTCCTTTGTCATCATAAGGTGTGTAAAGACCCCTTTTTCTATCATAATGAACCTCAAAGTCATCACCATCTACCCCAAATAGGTTAATATCATCTCCCTTTGTCATTTCATCTGTTTCCTCAACCTCACTCACATAGTTTTGGTGAAAGGGAGGAGTGATCTGTTGATCATCTTCCCTAGGTCTGTTAGGAGGTTGGATTCTTCTTATACTCTGATTCTGGTTTTGGCTTCTGTTTTGAGGAGCAGTTTGGTTTTTACTTGCTTGTGCTCTCTCAAGAATGCTCATTTTCTTCATCATTTCTTCCATCATTCTTTCCATCTTTGAGCTTGAGGTAGTAGGTGTGGATTCCTCTCTAAAAGATACTCTCTTTTCAACTTTCATCCTTTCCATTTTCTCCATTAGGTTGACTTCTACAGAAAGAGCACCTCTTTTCATGTCTTCAAGGGTTGCAAAATCTCTCTCTCTGAGTGAATAGGTCATGTCAGTGTCAAACCCCTTAGGAAACTTGTTTAAGGCTGAGCCTTGAGGAGGTTTTAATTCTGGGGAAAGTGCATTATACACACTGTTAAATCTAGTACAATAGGCTTGTACACTTTCCCCGGGGTTTCTATGGAGATTGTTATAGTCAGCAAGAACTTGGAGAGGATTCTTCCTCACTTCCCATTTGTTTAAGAATGTTTGATGGAAGCCTTGGAGATTGTTGATACTATGGGGGCCTAGGGTTTTAAACCATTTTCTTACTTCTCCCCCTAAACTTTGAGCAAACAATCTGAGTTTGACAGAATCATCATCAATTTAATTTTTGTCAAAGTAGTAATTCATCTTGTCCACATGTTGTGATGCTGTCGTAGCGTTGCTAGCATCATATAATGGAATTTTGGACTGGTAGTCCTGTGGAAGATTGACTAATGGTACAGGAAGGACTAAGGGTGCATACCATGCTGCCATGATATGTGGTGGAGGTGGATTGACAAGAGGGGGTGTGGGCTGAAGTGAAGTGGTTTGAGTGGTGGATGAAGGGTGAAAAGAAGTGGATGGGACTGCAGTAGATTGCTGAGCTGATCTTGGATGGGAGACACCTAGATTATAAAGAAAATGTAAATCAGGAGGTGTTGTTTCTCTATTCCCAAGATGTTCACTTGTTTCAGGAGATGAATGTGAAGACTCAGAATCTAACTGATCTAAATCACCAAATGACCTAGTCCTAAAGGGATTTAATAGGTCAACCTGTGATTGTTGCAGAGCTGAAAGATTTTCAGGGACTGAATTAGCTCTCAAGGGTGATCTGAAAACAGTTGAAGATTCTATCTTAGGAGACTTCCTAAGGATTATTTCTGGGTTATCAACTATCTTAGCTGGATCAGGGTCAGGATGGGCTCTAGTGTGAATCTTTCTAGGAGCCACTATGCTGGTGTTTTTTAGACCCAAATAACAAGAAAAGTTTAACCAAGTATGACAGTCTTTAAGAGGCTTAACTAATCTGTTTCCCAATTTTAATCCAACAGTCCTCTAACTGAGTTTGAAAGATATTATAATGATAAGGGTTCTTCCCAGTGGAGTCTTAAGGTTTTTTCAGGATTGTGGAGTCGCCAGGTGGAAAGTTTAGAGTGTTTTCAAAGAGATACACTGTCCACCACAGTGCTTGTGAAACATCCTTTTTCAAGGATATCCAAAAACACAACCAACTCTAACCAGAGATTGACTGGGAGAGAATTCACCAGATATGTCACCTTTTAAAAGAGGATGAGATCCGGAAGCTACCTGGCCCTTTCCAGACTCTGTCTAAGAGTATGAGGTAAAACACAACCAAAAGGTAAATGAAATGTAAGAGTAAGTGTTTTACTACCAATCTGAAATGTTTTGGTATTTTCTGAGTTATTTTTATTTGTGTGGTTTCTAAGAATGTCCTAACTTTTCTTCAAAACTTAGCTACGGTTGTGAGACAAAGACAGTCTACTCTTATGGCTAAGCTAGCTGTTTTTTTCAAGGTTAGATAAAGACTTACGAGAATCCTAGGGTTAACCTAGTTTTTCACTGATTCAAACAAGTTTCATCATGATTACCATTCTTTTGGAAGTGCTTGAAAAGGCTGCTTTTAACTCTCAAGGTCTTATGAAGGTTTTGGGTTTTCAGTCCCCAGCGGAGTCGCCAGAAATGTTGCTGGTGGCTCCAGTTGGTTAATAAAGCAAATGCTCTATGAACCAAATCTCTGATGTCGTATGATTATCTTTAAGTGAAAATGATTATGGGTTCAATCCCCAGTGGAGTCGCCAGAAATGTTAGGGATCTGTAATTTATTAGCAATATTGGCAGAGTCCAATTATAGAAACAACATCGTTTCAACCAAATTTGGGATTCTAGGATCTATCCCTCCTGAATCCGGAGAGGGATTCTCTAATGAGTGCAAAGATGGATTTGTCTTTGAAGTTTGGAATAATGATATTAAGATAGTTAGGAAGACCAGGGGTTTTGCTTTTTTTTGGATGGTTGAACATGATTGCTGTTAGAGGTGGAAAGTCCCAAAGGTAAAGAGGTTCAAAAGTGAGAAGTTGCAAGCAAAAGAGTAAGTTTTGATCAAGAGGAAAGATGATGGCAGGTTTTCAGTCCATTGCGTTATGGATTCATAAGAGGATTTAATTGGAACAACAAGAGGAAAGAGTGGTCCATGGGGCAAGTCATCTATGTCTAAGGATCTCTTAAGGTTTGATTTATGGAATGGAATGATACATAAAGAAGGGGAAATAAACAGATGCAGAACAAAGAGCAGCCCAGGATCTGGTAAGTACTTTGAAACTAGCCAACCTTTGACCAAGCACTTAAGAAAGACATGAAAGTAAACTAGGGTCTGGTAAGTACTTTGAAACTATCCAGCCTTTGATACACTTCCGATAGAAAAACATACAAAAAATAAGGGAAACTTAAAGGCAACCTTTGGAGCAGAGACTAGCGGGCCGGGCTCACCACAAATCCTCTCCTAGTTCTTCTTTACTTGGCTACTTCCAAGACAATCACAGAGATAACAGAGAATGGCCTAAGATCTGGTAAGTACTTTGAAACTATCCAGCTTTCAATACATTCTAAGGGAAACAATCAAACATTTCTGCAAATAAGACTGGGACCAGGGCTCACCATAATTTCCTCAGTTCATCTTCACACAACATATACTGAAAGTAACATTCAAAAATAATATTCAGTCAAGACAATAAGACAAGGGAACGCCAGCATTCCTATGCTTAAACTGAATTAAATCATTTCCAAATTACGCATTTGAAAGAAAACATTTAAATAAAGATTTTTCAGCCAGAGAAGGTTACTGGTTTACAGTAGGTCCTAACACTGTTTAAACTGTTCTTTACAGAATAATATGAAACAAAATGAAAACAGAAACAAAATCACAAGTTACATGAGAATAACATCACCGTCAACATAGACCAGGATCCCATAAATCAGCTTGTATTGATGCTCCAAACCAGTTACAATATTCAAGTCTAGTGTGTTAATTCATCTTTCTTTCACAACCTAACTTATCTGTTACAAGCAGAGCTCTAAGAGCCAGTGAATCACTATTTACAATTAGGAGTCTTCAGCTCAATTACATTACAATGCTTCAGAAATTACATCAACAACCAACCCCTCACTCATCTTCTACTGAAGTATATATAGAAGGATGAAGAGGTGAGATCTGATTAAAGATCTCAAATACAATTAATATAGAGTTAATGTTTTCTTGACCCTTGGGAGGCTCAATGAAGAAACTGTACAGGTGTTTCACTGTATTAATTGGTTTGCACTTATGAATTAAGCTCGGTGGGAGCTCTGTTGACCTTTGAGGCTCTGTGTGATGCTAGGGCTACTCTGCGGACATTCTTTCATTAAATCCCAGGCAGAAGTAACTTTTCGGCTGCGTCGAGGCAAAATATCTGATCTCGATCAATAAATTCTATTCCTGATTGAATACTTTGAGGCACATGTGGCACTTTAGTCGTTGGGAGGAATCAATTCGCCTCCATTTGTGGTGGTGGAGGGTTTTCCTGATAAAACACTTTAGGTTTTTTCTTTAAACTGTGTTTTAGATTGGAGATTAGGCTTTTGATAACTGTCTTAGCCATAATCCCCGCTGATCTGTCCATCAATTCTCTGTGCTGGTTCATCCAGGTCTTTGACACTGATATTTTTTTACTATGCCTGTTTCATGGTTTCCTTGCTGTCGTGTCGATCTGCGCAGGGTTTATAAGGCATCAATGCCTGAGAAAACATCAACAAAAACATGTAATTCAATCCTGTGGATGATTTTCCTGATGTATTCGAAGGCCGGAGGATCGTCACCCTTGGCCGACGAAATTTCTTCATTTAAGCGGAAAAAACTTAAAACCTGCAAAAACAAACAAATGTTACAAAATCCTGCGTTTATAGGTAAATCTGCATCGAAGGATGTGCGGAGGAAGCAGGGCCGTTGGATGGCATCATCCAATGGTCTGGATTTAATCTTAGGATGGTCGAAAAAAGCATGGGGGAGGAGGATCAAATCTGAGCCATTGATCGCGCATGATTGACGGTTGGGAGCGGGCAATGGAAGGTCAGCGGCGGGGAAACGTTGACTAGGCAATGGAATCGGGCGATGCGATATGGGCCGTCGATCTTCAGATCAGATCGACAGCGGGGATTGATCTGCTGCTGTACAAGGGCCTGTTTATCGCGCGGGCACTTTATTTAACCATCGGATACTTTCGAAGAGCGATGGTCATTGGATGAGGAGGCCCAGATCGAACGGTAGAGATTTATTTCGCTGAGCATCCTGGTACGAAGTATAATGTACGATGGGCGACGATTGCACGGCGGTTTTCAAATTGTGCTAGGCACATGCGTCACACAGCGTATGGCATCGCTGGCTAATGGACGAAAACAGCTTTTGGCCCGAAGGCGATGCGAAAAATACCACGCGGTTTTGGGCAACCGGCGTGCTGGAGGTGGGGACCATGGGAAGACGTGCTCCGCACTGTCGGATCTGCGAGGCAGATCGACGGTCGATACTGTTCCACAATTTACGCGGCGGAGAACTTTGGAAAATAAATTAAAACCCAAAAAACATAAATAACAAAGGTTTTTAATGTTTTTGGCAGAGAAATATGATTGGAGAGGATAAGCGCCTGCGAGGTGTAGCAGTTGGTTCTGGCGCTCGGGCGCATGGACAAAAAAGGGTTAGAGGCTTGGCCCGTGGGGGCTTAAACCCAGAACATAGAAAATATGCATTTTATATGGTTTTTTCAAAGGAAATGGAGGTTGCGGTAAGGTTAAACAGTGGGTATTTAACCTTATAAAATGAAATTTGATGAGGGAAAATAGCAGAACCATGTAAAAATGGATTTTCATGGGGAATGGAGAGATAGAAGAGGAGGTTAGTTTTGAGGAGAAGGAAAGGGAAGAAGGGGTCTGCAGTATGGATTTTTATAGGATTTCAGAGGTTTTTAGGATGTAAACAGAAGTATGGGGCCTGGACAGAGGCATGAGGCCTTCAAGAGTCTTCAAGAACCAACAATTTTTAATAGAGAAAATTGTTCCTTGAAGGCTCAAAAAATATTTAGCCACCTTTGGTATAATCAAATTTTACAGGTGGCTAACAGGTTCCTACACAACTTTTGCTTTTGATCATTGTCATTTTTGGAGTTGGAAACCTCTCTTTATCAATAGTGAACCTATGCTTGTCATAATTACCTCCTTGGGAAATCTTACCTCATGCTTGCCTCCTTTGACCATTTGAAAATGCCTCTAACTGTTCTTTTGAGAAGTCAAACCCTTGCACTGATATTCCTGGCCCCTTTTACTGATACTCTTTATCATCTTTCTTCCATTGGTGTAGTGGATTATTAGTGTTTATGCCTGCCTCCTTTGATCCCTTTAAGACCTCTGATTTTACCTTTTGATGAGGTGGAATTAGTGCCTCTTTTCCAAACCCTAGAAGATAGCTTGAAACCCTTTGAAGCCATTTTCTGTTATGAAGGAGGCTCTTTGTCATCATTTGACCTGTTTGTCATTCTTCCCAAACTCCTAGGTTTTAGGGCTGCTTAGAAAAATGTAAATAGTGTTGTCTTCTAAGTTCTCAAAACTTCTCAAACTCATTAATTATTTCTAAAGAATCTCCAATGTGTACTTAATGGAGTTGAGGTGACCTTTTCCCTTGTAGACCTAGTACTGATTCCTTGTTTGGTCAAATCTATCACAAACCTTGATTCTTTTGAAACATATACCTTATTTCCTTCTTCTTTGTTGTTTACAGTATTCTTGTAATGATTTTCTCATTACCTTACCTCTTTTTAGGTTGATGGCCATTTGATCCTTTTGCAAAAATGTGAGCAAGGGGCAGCTATCCCCTTGCAAGATTTGTGCTCTAGGCCAAAAAGCCTTCCTTGAATGACATTTTTGATCAGTTTGGACAAGATCATCTGTCCTTTTCTTCTTTGAATGCAGTTTCTTCATGCAGGAAAAACAGAGTTGTTAGGATACCAAATCCACCCTATGACCTTGTGAAACCCTAGGTGACCTAGTGGAAGCTTTCTTGGACCTGGCTTTTGGACTGAGACCTAGAATTTTGGATCATCAAGTGTAAGACAAATTTTATGATAAACTAATGTATTGAAGATCCAAAATCCAATGTACATGATTTATCTAAAGAATCTACAAAGATAGTTTGAGACTATCAGTGTTTAGGAGAATTTTGGGAGACACAACAAAGCTATTTGATTGGTGGGCTTAGGTAGCAGTGGGGGATTTCCAGGAAAAACAAACAGAGGATTTGGGGCAAAGGTGAAAACATATAGAAAGAAAGAGTGACATAAGCCACTAATAGGTTTTCTGGGACTGGTAAGCAAAGCCAAACATTATGGAATGATGAAATAATGAAAAATTATCTTGAGGATAATGAAAGCAGTGAGATTTATAGAACTCACAATGTTTATGAACATTGTTTCTAGAAATCTTGGGATAATCATTTAGTCATCAACAAAGGAAAAAATGATTGATGACTAACAGGCTCTTTTAAGGTCAATTCTGTTTCTACCTTTTTAAGATGTTCACTTAACCTTTTGGCTCCGTGCTCCTCTATTTTAGCATTTATCTATGCTAACTTCTTGGCATCTTCCAAGTTCTTGATTTGTTATTTCAATCTATTTATCTCATTATTATGTATTGACATGCCTTCCACGGCTTTAATGAGTTTTTTGGCCTCATCTGACTGTTGAACTGCTGAAGTGGAAGATTCAGTGGCAGAAGTAGTGGAATAAGTGATAGGCACTGCTGTGGCCAATTAGAATTTTGGTGCTAAATCTTCTGCTAGAGTTGAAGGAACTACTATGTTACCATGGGAATAACTGTAGGAGGAAAACTTTGAGCCTTTGCAGCTTCTTTTTCTTGGAAAATATTGTCCATCGCAATTTCCATCTCCTTGATTTGTGTTTTCTTTTGCAGTATGAGACTCATCATCACATATTTTCGTTTTGCTTCTTGCACAATCTGGTTAGCCTGTGGATGTTCTATTGGAGGTAGTTTCAATTGCTTTCTAAGTGCTACAATATTAACATTTTTCTTCATTACCAATTCTTTTGCAACTTTCACATTAACAGGGTCATATCCTATTTCAATCACCAATTCTTCTAATGACTTGATTCTAGTGTCTTTAGCATAGGAAGAAGCTTTTTCATCCCTAAGATGATCTCTTATATTTGTCAAAGTGTTCTGGAGCTTCTGGGAACTCATTGCTTTTGTGGTCATGGTAGAATAAAGCATTTTTGAGCTTTTCTTGTGGAACTCAATCTGATCCAAGGGATGAATGTCCTCTATTGAAATTTCAATATCAGCTCTCTTGTAATCTGATGATGTTGTAGGTTTAGGCACTGTTGGCTTTAGCACTGTGATTAGCAACTTTTTATTTGTATAATCAACGACTGAAAGAAGCCTATTTTGAATCCCTGGAGTCTGCTTTATGTATTGTGAATAGATCTCATTTTTGATCTGCTCATTTTTTGCCTTTATCTGTTTATAATTTTCTTTGATATCCATGTCTTTATCCTTTGCTTTTTATGATGAAGATGCTTCCATGATTTGTTGTTTTTCAATCATCTGTGTGTTAGAAGTAGTAGGTTGCTGCTCATTTTCAATTACTGTGTGAGTCACAATGTTTTTCTTTGGATTCTATTCATCTCATACCTCAATTGTTTCCTTCTCTTTGTCTGCTGGATTAATTTTTGGTTTCTTATTGTACCTGAGCTTAAATCTGGTTCTTTTGTTTGTTTCAGCAGTATATGAGCTTTCTTCTCTATTTCTCTTTATGGTTCTTTCCTCCTGAATAGGAGTCTACAAAGTGTGACGAGTATCACCGTGCTTGACATATTTCGTCAATGTATTTTCCAACCATTCAGCTTGGTTGGAAAACGTTTCAATTTAATGATTTTTATCATGAATATATGGGGTTAATTTTCATTTCACCCTCATCTTACTGATTATTCCATAAGGATCATAGTTACATAAGAAATTTTCATCAAACATATATTCTAGCAACTGTTTTTCTGTCTCTGTACTTTCTTCCATGTTGTTGCATATGAAAGTACCCACTTGGTTTTTCAATTTGAACTGAGTTTTCTTTTTAGCATCCAAAAAGTTTATAAAATCTGAGTTTGGAATTTGTTTTATATACTCTACGGCAAATGCTCTCATTGTAAAATACTTTGGCAATTTATAAGGCAAGAGGTTTGACCCATAGACTCTAATCTCTGTGTGGTTTTGGTGTAGGTACCAATCACCAGTTCTGCTTTTCTCTAATAGCTATAAAACTTTCTTTATCTCATCACTTATCCTTGGCTGTACATTTTTTATAAGCATATTTATTAATGGGTGAATAAAACAATCTGTGAAATCTGCATAAGTGAACTCTATTGACTCTTTTATGATTAAGGAAGTCCAAAAAATAATTGATAGTGGATTTACTTCTATATCCAACTTTTGAAGGGCTATTGGGAATTTATCTGCCTTGAAGTAGATGAACATATGAAAGAGGAAGGAAGAATATCTAAAAACACCTTCAGTGGGAATTTTTACAAGCTTATCATGGATACTATCAGCCATATGCTCAACATAGTTATAAATGACTATAGGGGGCTGAACAGGCACAAAAGTGGATACAAAACCAAGTATAGACTCATTAGTGTGCTCATCAGTAAAGTATCCAAGGATAAAAGACAATATTGAGATAATGTTTCTTGATCCTTCTGGGAATTTGGAGGATGAATATGGAGGGTTAATCTCTAGGATTTAAGCATGCGAAGGCATAAATATTTGAAATATTTGAAATCTTTTAGGAAAGTCTAAATCCAGATAAAGCTTTGTAACAGATTCTATAGACAAGGGGAGTAAATTAGGATTTGGTTGGAACTGAAGAATTTGGTTTATGGATTTTGCAGTGATAATGAATAATACTTCTTTAACAGCATTAACAATAACTCTTAGGTCAGGGGAATAGTGTGTTGGGTGTGGAGTCTAATTATCTTGTTTATTTTGTATCACAGCGTTGGACCCCTGTACCTTAATGGGGCGGCAACACCGCATGTAATTAAATGCTACCTGGGAGGTCCAGGGGGTGTGGCTGTGACTTTATGAAGCCCCCCCCAGCGGGGGGTTTCGAGGGCAGCACCCCCGAAGCTAAAAATAGATGTAAAATTGCCTTGTTAAAGTATAGTAATTTCTAGCCAATCTAAGCCATTCATTAGGTGGATGATCTGACAGTAGAAGTTATGTTTAATTTAGGGTTTTTTGCCTTAGAAGGCAACCCCTTGCTTGTATGAGGGTATTCTATTTCGGATGTGTATTGTAGGTGTATTCTCGGAGTGAGAGATAGATAGGGAGACTGTGAGAGAGAACAGAGGATATTACGACAGATCTGCTGTAGGATGTGTCTCTTCAATTTTCTAGATAATAGAAAGGAAGGACTGGCTGTTCGGGGTGGACGTAGCCCAAACTGGGTGAACCACGTATATCTGTGTCTCTCTGGTTTTATGTGTTTTGTGTGTTTGTGTTTTCTGCATATTTTATGTGTTTCGTTGCTCTGTAATATATATATTTTCCTAACAACCGGTATCAGAGCCGAAGTTCTATTTGGTTGATAAACTCGTAGGAAAGAAGGGTTCCTAGTTTGAGTGGGAGCAATGGCGGAAGATGGTAAGTTTAGGGTCGAGAAATTTAACGGCCAAAACTTCCCGCTATGGAAGATGCAGATGGAAGATTATCTATATCAGAAAAATCTGTACCTACCATTGAGCGGAAAAACAAAGAAGCCAACGGCTATGACAGATGCAGAATGGGATATTCTCGATATAAAGGCACTCAGAACAGTACGGTTGTGCCTTACAACATCGGTAGCCTTCAATATTTCTAAGGAAACAACAACAGGGGGTTTGATTAAGGCATTAGTGAAATTATATGAAAAACCCTCGGCCTCAAACAAGGTATTTCTCATGAAACATTTATTTAATATGAAGATGTCGGAAGGTGGATCTGTTGCAGACCATTTAAATGATTTTAATACAGTTACTAGTCAGTTAAGTTCTGTAGGGGTAAACTTTGATGATGAAGTTAGGGTTATTTTATTTCTGTGCTCATTGTCAGAAATTTGGAATGGTTTAGTTATGGCCATTAGTAACTCTATCTCTAGATCTATTAATTTAAAGTTTGATGATGTTTTCGGTGCTATCCTTAGTGAAGAAATGCGATAGAAAAGCTCCGGTGAGACATCTAGTAATGCTTTGAGTGAAGAGTCTAGGGGAAGAAAAATGGAAAGAGGAAAGATCTCAGGATATCACAGTAAATCAAGGAAAGGTAGATCCAAGTCCAGATCGGGGATAGTGTGTTGGAAATGCGGAAATAAAGGACACCTAAAGAAATACTGTAGATCTCGTATGGGAAAAGGAGATGCACAACAAGGAAACAATCATGAAGAAAATGTGACAGGTGATGTGTTACAATATGCTTTGATTCTTTATTTTGAAAATGTTACTGATTATTGGGTTGTAGATCCAGGGGCCTCATTCCATGCCACACTTGATAAGAAATATTTTCATGACTATGTTCAAGGAGATTTTGGACAAGTCCGTTTGGGTGATGATAAACCCTGTAAAATTGTTGGAATGGGTAAAGTTCTTGTAAAACAATAGAATGGAAACCAATGGCTATTAAAGGAGGTAAGGCATGTTCCAGATCTGAAGAAAAATCTGATTTCAATAGGGCAGTTAGGCAGTGAAGGTTGTGTGACAACTGTCACAAATAAAACTTGGAAGGTCACCAAAGGAGCCCTGGTAATAGCAAAAGGAGAAAATTTTGGTACATTGTATTTATGCAATGGTACTTAGAGGTTGGGGTAAAACCAGAGGTGCATACCAGGCTTCCATGATGGTGTTTTGATGAGGCAAAGGGTTGGCTTGAGCAGCTGGTATATGGATGACAGGGATGCTATGACCAGCAGAAGACTAATGAGCAGATCTAGGATGACTGAGTCCCAAGTTTTGAATGAAGTGAATATAGGAGGTGTAGATGGAGGGGTCTGTCTATCCCCAAGGTGTTTACCACCTTGAGGTGGTGAACCAGGGAGCTCAAGGTCTGGCTGGTTTAGGACACTGAATGAACTAGTTCTTGGTAAGCTGTTTTGAGTGCCTAGGTCAAAAAATGGGTCCGATAGAGCTGTAAAGTCTTCTGGTGTAGAGTTAGCTCTATGGATGTGGCTGGAAATAGTTGATTGTTTAGGTGTAGGAGATCCCTTGAGTATGCTCTCAGGGTTGTCAAATATTTCAGGGGTGTTTGGGTTAGGGTAAGCCCTTGTGTGAATGGTTCTTGAAGCCAAAATGTTGTTTATTACCAAGCAGTTAACCCTACTTGTTATTCTATTATGGTTGATGTTGTAATGGGCTTTTGGTCTCCCAATGGATTCTAATGTGAACCAAGATAATAAGCAGGCCTATTGATCACCAGTGGAGTCTTTAAATCGTTTAGGAATTATGGAGTCGCCAGGTGGAAGGTTTAGGATGCTTCTGGATGGTACACTGTCCACCACAGTGCTTATGAGATGTCCCTTTTCAAGGTCAACTTCCAAACACATCAAAATCTAACCAGAGATTGATTGGGAGGGAATTTACCAAATATTTCACCTCTGAAAGAGAGTGAAATCTGGAGGCTACCTGGCCCTTTCTAGACTCTGTCTAAGAGTGTGGGAGAAACACAACAAATGGTATACAGGTTGATCTATGAATAGGAGTGTTTAACTGCCAACCTAACTAGATATTGTAGGTTTCTGAGGCTCTTATGATGTATTAAGGTGAGAAATACTAAAAAATTCCCAGTGGAGTCGCCATTATGTTGGGGTTCCCATGTTTTGGCCAGATTGGCAAGACCAAAAGATGAGACAACATCAAACCACTTTCAGACCTCAAGATCTAGCCCTCCTGGGTCTAGAGAGGGATCTCTCTATATAAGCAAAGGTTTTATGTCTTTGAAGCTCAAAGGTTAGGATATTAGGCTAGTTATAGGCACAGGGTTTGTTTGTTGGATTGTTTGTTTGGTTGTTGGTTATCAGGAAAGAAGGGTTCAATGTAAGACAAGGCTGAGCAAAGAGGATATAGGCAGAGGTGAAGTATTTCAGGGAGCATTCAAATACCATTGGGAAATGGAGCCAAGAAAGGATTTTCTTGCTAATCAATATGCAGGCTTTCAATTGGGCTAGTCATCTAAAACATTGGATGTTAAAGATGATAGTGTGGTATGAAATGGTAAGGGAGGGGGAAAAATGAAGGTTTAGAACACAAAGTTAAAGACTTGAGATCAGAGAGAGACTTTGAACTCTCAATGCTTCGGCCTCCAGCTTGAGGAATCTTAGAAAGGCCAACTGGTCGCACAAGGATCCTAGTGGACAGGGTTAACTCTAATCCCCAGTGTTCCCAAATCTTCCAGCTAAATCCTAACAAGAACATCTAAGAACAGATTCATTTAATTCATACATCAGCTAGCAGGTAATAAAATCCACTACACTGGTTAAATTAACTGAAATCAACTCTTAGATAACACATTTAGTAGAAAACATCAAAGGCAAGGAGAGCAGAAACATAGGGTACTTAAAAAGGGTAAATCCTATGCCAGATTTCTGATGCGAGCCAGTAGAAATGAAATGAAATGGAATATAAGTTAAACACAAATACAAAGATAGAAAAACATCACCGCTTCTTTAGATCAGGATCCAAAGAAATGTGCTTGTCATATTAAAAAGCAACACCAGTCAAGTACAACATTTCCAATAGCTGGATACTTAGACAGAAAACATCTTCCTCGGCCTATCTTTCAACTTTACACAGAGACTATGTCTCAAAAGAAACAGCTTGCAATTCTATGATAACTGATCAAAAACCTTTACAATGAGTTTCTTCATGAATTTATAGCTCAAGTGGAGCAGAGAAGGTAGGTGAAAACTAAATGCATCATTAAAACTCAGAAGAGGAAGAGGGCTGAGGCCCATTCTATTTAAATTCTGTGCATTTATCCGTGGCACTCTTTGGGTGAAAGAGTGGTCTTCTCTAGCCTTCCATTTACTTTGGGCATGTCTCTGATGTACTCTGCTGCAGAATTCTGTAGTACTTCTGGTGAATAAACAAAATGGTAAATAAATGATGCTAGGGTCTGCCATACTGTGAATCAAATGCTCTGGTAGCACAGGACTGTTGTCAGGGCTGGAAAATCTCTCTAGAACACGACATAGAATAAAAGCTGCATGGGAACTCTGTCCTTTATGGGGAAAACATTCTGCTGATGTGCAAACCCTGATATACATAAATTCCTACGTGTTGTACCCTCTGTGTGCTCCATGATGTCTTCGATCTAGTGCTTTGATGGCTCTGGGAAGGTTATGCAACCGTGGGGGAATGGCGAGAAATGCTGTGGAAGACATGCAGTGTGGTGGAAACAGTGGGAAATATAGTTGGAAGGTGGCGTAGATGGAAAATCAAAGGAAAAACCTTAAATATCGACCTTGGAATGGAGTATATATGAAGGGATGGGCGAATATACGATGGAACACGTGGAAAGATGATGTGGCGGTACTGGGTCAACGGAGGGGCGTGTGGTTAAATCTGGACCATCCGATCTCAGGAGGAGATCAATGGTGGAGGACGTGTCGGAGGGCAGCGGACAGTGGGCTAGGGGTACGATTGCCTCAGATTAACTTTCATGCAATTTCGTGGTGCGACAACCGTCGGATGAACGATCGAAGATCGGACGGTGCACATGCATATCACGCCAGGTTTTTTGCCAAACGATAACGCGCGATGGGTGGGCGGTTTTGCAACAGTGCCGCTGCCACACGTCGTTTTATAAGTGAAATCACTGCAAAATAAGAAATACCGCTAGCCCTCCAAAGGCGGTGCAATGGAAACTGGCGGTTTCATAATAGAGCACGGAAGGGGACCACCGGGATGGGTGTACTGTGAGCCGTCGGATCACCGGTTAAATGGATGGTGGATCTGCGATCGGGGCGGCAAACGGGTAGAATGGCGGACGCTGTGGGGCCACGACGACCATCCGATCTGTACAGATCGACGGTTTTAACCGCTCCCGATATACATTGGCAATAAGCGCCTTTCGCTCTAGCGCCTGGTCTTGACACTGGGTCATGTGGGGGGGGAACATTAAGGGGGCTGGCCTGTAGGGGGCTAAGACCCATATATATCAACATGTGGGTTTTTTAACCTTTATCAGTGCAATTTGAGGCCAGAAAGGGTAACGGTAAAGGGAATGAGGGGTTTTTTAGACCAAACAAGGGGTGAATGTAGAATTTAAAGGGGATTTTGGGAGGATTTAGAGGGACTATGGGAGGAATTCTGCAGGGGTACAAGGGGCAGAAATAGGCCTTTAGGAGCACAATCTTTGCAATCATTGAGACCTTATAAAGGGAGTCAGTAGAGGGAATTTCATCAAAGGCAAAGGCACAGGAGACTTCAAGGATGATGTGTCTTCAGGGGAGATGCATTCCTTGAAGGCTCAAAAACAATTTAGCTCCTTAGTTTGCTTGTCAAAAAATTTATAGGGGGCTAAAAGTGGCTCCACATGGGGATGGCTTCTTCTTGAAGGAGTTAAGAATTTAGAAAATAATCTTTGGTGTAGGCCAGATTCCTGCTGCTTGAGCCTCCTTTCTTCTTTGATTTTCAGCTACCACAATTATGAAGTCATCAATTTAGCAGAAACATTCCCAAACAATCTACCTACCCATCCTACAATCCTAGCATTTTTTCTTCTTCTAGGGTGCATTTGGACTAGAAGACCCTTTACATCATTTTTATTTTTTACAAACAAGAAAGTAAACCTATTCTACTTCTACCCTTATTACTCCATGAGACCAGATTAAATTGTTGGTCTCACATGTTTCTCTACCTAATCTAATATCTGCTGGGATTAAACTATCCAATAGATTTCTTCTCTATATTCTACAACAGAAATTTAAAAACAGTCAAACTAGGATTAGACAGTCTAGTTTGTTGTGGATCCAAGGCATAAAGACAGTTGCACATGGACAGAAACTTGCAAAAAACTAAAAACAAAACTTTGAAGGCTTGAAATTTTAAGTTTGAAGCATCCTTATTTCTTTGTGACTCAAGTTTTGAGCTTGCTAGAGTCGCTTTCTTTTCTTCATTTCATCTCTGATTTTGGGCTTGTTAGAGCTGATTCTTCTTTCTTCTTTGTTGGTCCAGGTTTTGGGCATGTTTGAACCAGCTACCTTTATTTTCTTTGGCTCAGGTTTTGATCATATTAGAGCCAATATTTTCACTTCAAAGGTTCATGTTTTGAGCATGTCTAAACCTCTCCCTTTCTCTGTTTTTCTTTTTTTTTCTCTTTTTTTTTTTGAAAACATTTTCTCTTTTCTTGAAAACAAACACTGCAATGGTATGTACAAAGGAAATGGAAACTGGAGAATGGAAATCAGCAGAAGTAGTGTTTCAGCATCCTGCCATTGACAGGACCCCCAAACAGCTCTGTACCATCTAAATCTTGTAGGAAAAAGGCATTTGGACCCACAGTGGCCTGGATGATGTAGGGACCTTGCCACAAACTGTCAAACTTGCCGTCCTTTCCTTTTTCCTCTCTCGTTGAGTCCCACTTCAGAACTTTATCTCCAATTTTGAAATCATAGGCCTTAGTTCTTCTATCAAACAACTTCTTTATGTTCTCCTGAACTTTCACAACTCTGTTGTAAAACTCTTCCCTTGTTTGTTGGAGATGAATTGTCTAGTTTATTCTCCTCACCATGCTATCCTCTTCTGTTTGTATCTCTTAAACAAGTCTGATCACTGGTATCCAAAGGATGGTAGGAAACACTGCTTCTATTCCATAGACAAGATGGTATGGTGACATGCCAATGGATTTCTTCGTTGTAAGCCTGTTAGCCCACAAAGCATGCACTAATTTGTTATGCCATGACTTTTTGTTCTCTTCCAACAGCTTTTTGATGATGGTCACCAGGATCTTGTTTGATGATTTAGCTAATCCATTACCTTGAGGGTAATAGGCAGTTGAATGACCGAGTGCTATTTGATACCTGTGACAAAAATCAACCATTTTCTTGGATCTAAAAGTGACAGCATTATCAGTGATTATTTTCCTTCGGCAGCCAAACCGAGAGAGGATATGACCTTCTAGGAACTTAATGATGACTGAATCTGTGGCATTCCTAGTAGGTATGGCCTCTATCCACTTAGTGAAGTAGTATGTGGCGGTTAAGATCCATCTGTTTTGTGCAGAAGAAGCAGGGTGAATTTCTCCTATGAAATCTAGGCCCCATTGCATAAAGGGACCTTCAACAATGATGGGCTGTAGAGGTAAGGGGAGGAGTTTTCTTTTGCCTTCAAAAATATGGAATTTTTGGCAGGAAATTATCATTTTATGGATATAATTGAAGAGTGTAGGCCAATAGTAGCCAGCTCTAAGTATTTTGTTTTCAGTGGCTTTCCAGTTAAGGTGACCTCCACACTCTCCTGCATGGAATTCTTGTTTAATATTTTCCACTTCAGATTCATGTAAAAATTTAAGCAATAGGCCATTTGGATTTTTCCAGTATAAGCCTTCATTCATTATGCAATAGCTTTTGGCTTTTAGCTTTAAGAATCTGGCCTTGTTATTTGATAGTTCAGGAGGGGCATTGAGGTGTGTAAGAACATACAGAATGTTAGAATACCAAGGAGAGCTCTGAAACTTCTCCTCAACAGTGGGATCAGGAAATCCCTGCTGCTCATCCAAGGCATCTACCATGTTAATGTCAAGGGCTTGTAGATTTGATTCAGCCATTAGTTTAGCTAGGCCCTGACCTTTGATCAGTTTGGTGGGTTTTATTTCAAGGTCGTACTATAGGATCACAGCAATCCATTTGCCCCTCTTCCCATCTGGGTCTTGGGACAAGATGTCTTTAACCACTATGTTGGGTACATAGGCTATGGTGTGGGAATGCAGTATGTACACCCTAAAGTCTTTCAAGGCCTTAACCAAAGCATAGGCCTATTTTTCCATAATGTTGTATTTCAAGGGTGCATCTCTAAGTGCTTTGCTGAAGAAAGAAATGGGCTATTCCATTCCCTCTGGATTTTTCTGCAGTAGAACTGCAACTATCTTATGCTTGGAGGCAAATGAAAAAATCAGGAAATCTTTTGAGAAATCTGGGCTGATTAGGACAGGAGCCTGGGTGAGTGCAAGTTTAACTGATTCAAAATATTTCTTCGCTTCAATCGTCCACTTAACTCCTACACCCCTTCTTAACATGTTTGTCATATTTCTAAGGTGTTCAGCTAAGTTTGCAATAAACCTCCTGAGGAAGTTGATCTTCCCAATAAAGGACTGTAATTCTTTGATATTTCTGGGGTGTGTGATTTGAAGTATTCCCTCAACTTTTTGCGGGTCTATCCTAATCCCCTTCTCAGATATAAGGTGGCCAAGAAGTTTCCCTTCCTGTAGCCCAAATATAGTCTTTTTAGGATTCAGTGACAGACCAAACCTTCTACATTTTTCGAACACTCTTCTCAGGTGTTCTAGGTGTTCTTCCTCAGTCTTGGAATAGACTATTATGTCATACAGGTAGATGACAATGAAGTGCCCTATTTCATCTGAAAAAGCTATGTCCATTGCTATTTGGAAGGTTGCACCGGCATTCAACAATCCAAAAGGCATATTTACATACATAAAAGTGCCCCATGGAGTGGTAAAGGCTGTTTTGAGTTGGTCTTTTGGGATTACTAAGACTTGGTTGTAACCTGAAAAACCATCTAGCAGGGAGATCCTTTTAGAACCTACTACCCTCTGAAGAATATGTTCCATTTTTGGCAAAGGGTAATTGTCTTTGAGTGAGGCTCTATTAAGATTCCTGAAATCTATGCACAATCTGATCTCCCCTGTTTTCTTTCTCACAGCCACTAGGTTTGATACCCAATCAGAGAACCTCACAGGCACAATTATACCTGCCTCATACATTTTCTTAATCTCTTTTTCAATTGAAGACAATTGTTTTGGGTTTATCCTGCGAAGTTTTTGTCTGAAGGGTTTCTGATTTCCTTTCAAGGGTATTTTATGTTGTATGATGCTTGTGTCATAGGCCCTTAAGTCCTCATAACTCCAAGAAAACACATCAATGAATTCCTTGAATAGGTCAATGTATTTATTTTTCATGTTTGCAGGCAGGGACTTAGCCAATTTGATCATCTTGGGTTTATTTTCAGTGCCTATGTTGCATTCCTTGACATTAGAGTCTGCATGTTCAATAGTGGGCTTTTTTGCTACATCATCAAAGTCAAAAAGGTCTTCCAAAGGTGCCAGACCCCGAGGTATGTTCTTATATTTGGTCTGCAACACCTCTACTTCTTCACTATCTGCGTTTTCACATTTTTCATTTGGATTTCCAATCTGTTCATTTAAAGTGTTTATTTCTATGTTATAGGGTGTCTCTTCCTCATCTGAGGACTCTTCACTTAGGCAGCTACTGTCAGATTTGGAGTATGAATCAGAAAATTCAAACTCATTTCTTCCTACCAGGAAATCTTCAATCTGTTTATTTCCCTCAAAGACCTACCAATATTTTTCATTGTCTGGGACTGTAGGTCTGAATTTAGTCTGAATGATGATCTATTAGTCTCTTGGATTCTTAGGGTATGAACTAGTTAAGCAAGCTAATCCATTTGCAATGACATTTTGACTCCTAGGAACAAACACTATTTTGTATTCAACAAATGTTCTCAATATATCCACGGCATCGTTCCTATATGCTCTCAACCTAGGGTGCTTGGCTGTGTATTCACCGTTTACTTGTTTTATAACCAACTCAGAGTCTCCCTGTATGGCTATCCTACGGGCTCCCATTTTCTTCAATAGATTTAAGCCTAGGATAAGAGCCTCATACTCTGCGATATTATTTGTACATTTGAAATGCAGGTTGCAGGCATGGCTCTCTGCGTAGTCGCTCTCTATGTTATGTAGCCACACCCTGCTCCAGCAGTTCTCTTGGTGCATGACCCATCGAAATTCATCTCCCACAAGGGTTCATTTTTCATTTTATCATCACTTCCTTCCCTACAGCTGGGTTCGCCATTATGTTGCATTATAGGAGCTGCACTAGGCTGTGGGTTGTTTTGTTTTTCTTCATGGGTGTGGACATCAGAGAGGTGACTAGTTGGCTGATTGCATTATGTTTCTGGTTCACTTTTATTTTTTGTTTCAGTGCACTGTTTTGAGTTTTCTACATCATTCTCCTCCGAGTCTAGAGTAGCCATTATGTCAAAGTCCATGGGCTCTATTTCCTTGTTTGTATCTCTATTTCTGGACTCTGACCCTTCTAAGGATTCGTCATTACAGAGGATGAAGGAGTCAAGGTCTGTATGTACAAAGTATAAAGGTGAATTTTTCAGGCTTTTCGGGGCTACTGACCAGAAATTTCATTTGTGCCTCTCTGTACAGTCTTCTAAGTTGGCCAAAGATTGGGATTGTGGCATAAGCCCCATCCATCTACATTGTTCCTTGCAGCTTGGCTCCCCATGATCTTGATAATAACATGCCATAATTGGGTGGCACATCTGCCACAACAACATCCATGACCATACACTTGGCTGGAATCTGGGTAAGGCTCACACATAGATCTTTGATCAGGCCAAGACACTTTACCCTACTAGAATCAAATGAATATAGGTCTTTATAGGGACGGGTTATCTCTAGGCCTAGTCTTTCCATCACTACTTTAGGCATTAGGTTGTGTGATGCCCCAGAATCATGCATTGCATTGTGGAGAATCTTATCATGGATATTGAGACTGATATAGAAAGGTGGCACTACCCCTTCCTGAAACTTTCCTTCTATCTTTGGACCAAACAGAAGGATCGGTTGATCATCACTCAGATTTACAGTGTCACTGTTCTCTCCTAAATTTAATGCGTTCAAAATTTTATCTTTATATACATCCTGAGTGGCAATCTCAGAGAGTGGGACAGAGATTTTAATTTTTGCAATCTCACTCTCCAAATTGAAAGTGGACTGACTCTTTGGAATGTTCAACTCTATTTTGTTAGTCACCACCCTAGTGGTTGAGTCAGTGTGCTGACTCTCACTATGTACAGTGTTAGAAACTGTTTTATCAGGAGTACTAACTGCAGTGCTAGTACTTCTTGTTGTTTGACCTTGTTTATCAGTGTTTTGGTTGTCTTTTTCTTTGTTCTTTCCAGGACTCTCAGCTGCTGCTTTGTTACTTTCAGCAGTCACTTTAGAAGTTTTCTCAGGCCTTTTCTTGATGGTAACCTCAGAAGCTTTTGGTTTGGCAGTGTCTAGGAAATTTTTTCTTCTAAGTTCATATTTTTCTCTGACCTGCATCATGGCATTTTCAAATCCTAACCTGTAATCTTCATATTCTAATTATTCCTCATCCCAATACGAGGGTGAGGGCTGATCTTCTTCTGTGTAATAGTTGTGGATTGAATTTTATATTTCAAACATGTTTATTGTGTTCCCATCAGACTCTTCTATGATTTTCTCATCTTCATCTAAAAATTTCTCTTGGAATGGGGGAATAACTTGCTGATCTGATTCTCTTTATCTGTTGGGAGTGGCATTGTTTCTTCTAAAGTTTTGGTTCTGGTCGTGGTTTTGATTTCTGCTTAGGTTACTGACTGTGACAACCATTTTTTCCATCATTTGTTGTAGCTTCTCTACGTTCTTGGATATGCGGTCATTATTAGGGTCAGATGTGGAAGCTATATTGTCATCTCTATATGTTACCCTTTTCTCAGCTCTCAATATTTCTCTTTTCTCAATCAGATTTGCCTCTACACTCACTGCTCCGTTTTGCATGTCTTCCAATGTGTCGTAATCCCTCTCCCTAAGTTGGTAGGCCATGTCAGTATCCAAGCCTTCAGGGTATTTCAATAGGACCATACCTAGGGGAGGTTTCATGTGTGGAGGAAGAGAATTATAAATGCTTTTAAACCTTGTAGAGTAGTCCTAGACACTCTCTCCTACATTTCTTTTCAGGTTCTTGTATTCTGCTAGGATTTGGAGAGGGTTGGCCTTAACTTCCCAGTTTTTTATGAAGGTATGATATAAAGTAGGAAGTTCTTGGATGCTATTTGGAGGTAGGCCCTTAAACCATTTTTTCACATCACCTCCTAAGCTCTGGGCAAAGATTCTCATTTTGACTGTTTCATCATCTATTTCCATGTAGTCAAAAGAATCTTCCATCCTATCTACATGGTGTTGGGCTGTGGTAGACTCCTTTGCAGTGAAGTGTGGGATCTTTGATTGATAATCATTCGGTAAGGGTACTAGAGGCTGGGGTAAAACCAGAGGTGCATACCAGGCTGCCATGATGGTGTTTTGATGAGGCAAAGGGTTGTCTTAAGCAGCTGGTATATGGATGACAGGGATGCTATGACCAACAGAAGACTGATGAGCAGATCTAGGATGACTGAGTCCCAAGTTTTGAATGAAGTGAATATCAGGAGGTGTAGATGGAGGGGTCTGTCTATCCCCAGGGTGTTTACCACCTTGAGGTGGTGAACTAGGGAGCTCAACGTCTGGCTGGTCTAGGACACTAAATGATCTAGTTCTTGGTAAGCTATTTTGAGTTCCTAGGTCAAAAAATGGGTCTGATAGAGCTGTAAAGTATTCTGGTGTAGAGTTAGCTCTATGGATGTGGCTAGAAATAGTTGATTGTTTAGGTGTAGGAGATCCCTTGAGTATGCTCTTAGGGTTGTCAACTATTTCAGGGGGGTTTGGGTTAGGGTAAGCTCTTGTGTGAATGGTTCTTGAAGCCAGAATGTTGTTTCTGACCAAGAAGCTTAACCCTACTTGTTATTCGATTGTGGTTGATGTTTTAATGGGATTTTGGTCTCCCAGTGGAGTCTAATGTGAACCAAGATAATCAGCAGGCCTAGTGATCACCAGTGGAGACTTTAAATCATTTAGGAATTATGGAGTCACCAGGTGGAAGGTTTAGGATGCTTCTGGAGGGTACACTGTCCACCACAGTGCTGATGAGATGTCCCTTTTCAAGGTCAACTTCTAAACACAGAAAAATCTAACCAGAGATTGATTGGGAGGGCATTTACCAGATATGTCACCTCTGAAAGAGTGTGAAATCTGGAGGCTACCTGGCCCTTTCCAGACTTTGTCTAAGAGTGTGGGAGAAACACAACAAATGGTATAGAGGTTGATCTGTGAATAGGAGTGTTTAACTGCCAACCTAACCAGAGATTGTAGGTTTCTGAGGCTCTTATGATGTATTAAGGTGAGAAATACTCAAAACTCCCCAGTGGAGTCACCATTATGTTGGGGTTCCCATGTTTTGGCCAGATTGGAAAGACCAAAAGATGAGACAACATCAAACCACTTTCAGACCTCAGGATCTAGCCCTCCTGGGTCCAGAGAGGGATCTCTCTATATAAGAAAAGGTTTTATGTCTTTGAAGCTCAAAGGTTAGGATATTAGGCTAGTTATAGGCATAGGTTTTGTTTGTTGGATTGTTTTTTTGGTTGCTGGTTATCAGGAAAGAAGGGTTCAATGTAAGACAAGGCTGAGCAAAGAGGATATAGGCAGAGGTGAAGTATTTCAGGGAGCATTCAAATACCATTGGGCAATGGAGTCAAGAAAGGATTTGCTTGCTAATCAATATGCAGACTTTCAATTGGGCTAGTCATCTAAAACATTGGATCTTAAAGATGATAGTGTGGTATAAAATGGTAAGGGAGGGGGAACAATGAAGGTTTAGAACACAAAGTTAAAGACCTGAGATCAGAGAGAGACTTTGAACTCTCAATGCTTCGACATCCAGCTTGAGGGATCTTAGAAAGGCCAGTTGGTCACACAAGGATCCTAGTGGACAGGGTTAACTCTAATCCCCAGTGTTCCCAAATCTTCCAGCTAAATCCTAAGAAGAACATCTAAGAACAGATTCATTTAATTCATACATCAACTAGCAGGCAATAAAATCCACTATACTGGTTAAATTAACTGAAATCAACTCTTAGATAACACATTTAGTAGAAAACATCAAAGGCAAGGAGAGAAGAAACACAGGGTAAATCCTATGCCAGATTTCTGATGCGAGCCAGTAGAAATGGAATGAAATGGAATATAAGTTAAACACAAATACAGAGATAGAAAAACATCACTACTGCTTTAGATCAGGATCCAAAGAAATGTGCTTGTCATATTAAAAAGAAACACCAGTCAAGTACAACATTGCCAATAGCTGGATACTCAGATAGAAAACATCTTCCTCAGCCTATCTTACAACTTTACATAGAGACTATGTCTCAAAAGAAACAACTCGAAATTCTCTGATAACTGATCAACAACCTTTACAATGAGTTTCTTCATGAATTTATAGCTCAAGTGGAGAAGAAAAGTTAGGTGAAAACTAAATGTAGCATTAAAACTCGGAAGAGGAAGAGGGCCGAGGCCCATTCTATTTAAATTCTGTGCATTTATCCGTGGCACTCTTTGGGTGAAAGAGTGGTCTTCTCTAGCCTTCCATTTACTTCGGGCATGTCTCTAATGTACTCTGCTGTAGAATTCTGTAGTATTTCTGGTGAATAAACAAAAAGGTAAATAAATTATGTTAGGGTCTGCCATACTGTGAATCAAATGCTCTGGTAGCACAGGACTGTTGTCAGGGCTGGAAAATCTCTCTAGAACATGGCATATAATAAAAGCTGCATGGGCACTCTGTCCTTTATGGGGAAAACATTTTGCTGATGTGCAAACCCTGATATACATAAATTCCTACGCGCTGTACCCTCTGTGTGCTCCATGATGTCTTCAATCTGGTGCTTTGATGGCTCTGGGAAGGTTATGCAACTGTGGGGGAATGGCGAGAAATTCTGTGGAAGACTTGTAGTGTGGTAGAATTAGTGGGAAATATAGTTGGAAGGTGGCACAGATGGAAAATCAAAGGAAAAACCTTAAATATCGACCTTGGAATGGAGTATATATGAAGGGACGGGCGAATATACGATGGAACACGTGGAAAGATGACGTGGTGGTACTGGGTCAACGGAGGGGCGTGTGGTTAAATCTGGACCATCTGATCTCAGGAGGAGATCAATGGTGGAGGACGCGTTGGAGGGAAGTGTACAGTGGGCTAGGGGTACGATTGCCTCAGATTAAATTTCATGCAATTTCGTGGTGCGACAACCATCGGATGAACGATCGAAGATCGGACGGTGCACGTGCATATCGCGCCAGGTTTTCTGCCGAACAATAACGCGCGATGGGTGGGCGGTTTTGCAACAGTTCCACTACCATGCGTCGTTTGATGAGTGGAATCACTACAAAATAAGAAATACTGCCAGCCCTCCAAAGGCGGTGCGATGGAAACCAGTGGTTTCAGAATAAAGTGCGGACGGGGACCACCAGGACGGGTGTACTGTGAGCCGTCGGATCAACGATTAAATGGATGGTGGATCTGCGATCGGGTCGGCGAACGGGTAGAATGGTGGACGCTGTGGAGCCGCGACGACCATCCAATATGTACAGATCGATAGTTTTAACCGCTCCCGATATACATTGGCAATAAGCACCTTTCGCCCTGGCACCTGGTCTCGGCACTGGGTCATGTGGGGGGGAAACGTTAAGGGGGCTGGCCTGCAGGGGGCTAAGACCCATATATATCAAAATGTGGGTTTTTTAACCTTTATCAGTGCAATTTGAGGCCAGAAAGGGTAACGATAAAGGGAATGAGGGGTTTTTTAGACCAAAAAAGGGGTGAATGTAGACTTTAAAGGGGATTTTGGGAGGATTTAGAGGGACTATGGGAGGAATTCTGCAGGGGTACAAGGGGCAGAAATAAGCCTTTAGGAGAACAATCTTTGCAATCAGTGAGACCTTATAAAGGGAGTCAGCAGAGCGAATTTCATCAAAGGCAAAGGCATAGGAGACTTCAAGGATGATGTGTCTTCAGGGGAGATGCATTCCTTGAAGGCTCAAAAAAAAATTTAGCCCCTTACTTTGCTTGTCAAAAAAATTATAGGGGGCTAACACAAGTAAAATTCAGAGCTTTTGTGCATGAAGAAGATGATTTTGATGACTTGTTTGAGTCAGTCGACACTTATTCCGCAGTTTAGAAGTTAGCAACATTACACCTTAATCCACAATGGTTTTTGAAGTTCAAGTAGTACAGGAAAAAAATATTGTAAGGGGTTCCTTTAAAAATGCTAGAGGTATCCCAACCCATCACACAGAAAGAGCTGGAAAAATAACAAACACCAAAGGATACTAAAGTCCTTAGAAAAACTAAAGATGATAAATTTACTGAATTTAAAACCATATATTTAGAGTTTCCAAGTAACTTGAATGATTTCTGAAAGGAGTTTAATCAAAAAATGCAAGGGGACTAAGCAGTTATTATCACTAGTCATCAACAAAGTGTGCAAACACCTCAAAGAAAAAGTGATATCCCATTTATTGTTGGTTAAGATGACAAGTATATTAGCATAGAACAAGTGGAATTCATCCCATCCTTCCCTACTTCAGAAATTGTACTGAAAATTGAATAAATTCCTCCTTTGGACACATTTTATAGTCATAATCATAAAGTTGTTATGAGAAGGAAAAGAAAAAGAAGGAGAAAAGAACAATATTGACTCCTTCTTCCAGGTGATGTTCCAATGGAGGTATTTTGGAAAGATTCATAAGCATATCCTTCTCAGGATCTAACTCGTTTGACCCAGTTCATAAGATTCTATGCATCTGCTACTATAGATAAGTCCTTTGAAGTTCAACAGTTAATCAAAGAAAAGGATGAAATAATCTTAAAATTAGAATAGGAACTACAGGCAGAGATGTAGAATGTCGACCAAAAACAACATGTACAGGTATCATATCTCTAAGAGAGCATTGATCAATTAAAGCTGCAACACCAAATTGAAATTGGTGCTCAGGACACTCAAATTCATCAATTGTGATTCACTGTTGAGAAATTGAAAGACAATCCAAAAATAGGTGAATTCAAGAAAGAAGCACTGGAATTGAATGCCCTGTTATCACAACAAGATGTTATTTTTTGTCAAAAGTTTTCAAGTATCATTGAATTATGTGAGAAAAGGGATTCACTGATGAATCGAGTAGTGGACCAAAGAATCAGCTTCGATGATATTGATGACAAAGTTTCACAATATGTCACTTGGAAAGATACTACTAATGGCCAAAAGGCTAATCTTCCTAGGATTGAGGACTCCAAAAAGGAAATTTTATTTTTTGAATGGGACATAGAATTGAAACAAGCTGAAAGGGCCATCTACAGAGCTAGATATGTGGCTAATAATATTTTTGAAACAGTTAGCCAGAATCTCATTGCTACTAATATTATTGATATATGCCCTCCTGGTTCTCTTCCTATTTTTAAATATTTGATAAGGCAATGGTAGGAAATATCCAAGCTAAAATAGGAAAGCATCAGGAAATTGGAAAATTTAGACTGGGAAAAGTATTGGAAATATTTGGAAAAGCCACATAGCCAATGGCTCATGTTGCATTGTCTTACAGATACTTCTTCCTATATGATGCCTCCACTTTACGATGTGGTTTACACTAGATATCTATGCATCAAACCAAGCCAACCTCCTGAGGTTATGACTATGATCAACATCCTTCAACTGAAGGAACGAATGGTTGATGAGATAACATGACAATCTTCAAGCAAGTCACCTAATTAAATTTTTCTTTTGTTTTTGTTTTCACTTATTTTAAGGAGAGTTGTTTAAACCTCCTCAAATTTTATTGTAATTACTATTTTTAAACTCTCTATTTTGTTATATAAACCCCTTCATGTCTTTTAAGAAGGGGTCCTAAAATTTTGAAAGGAAGAATTTACAGAAGTCACACTTTTGTACTCTTAAAGTTTTCCTAATGGAAAAGGCTAGACGAAATAATGCTTTTCAAATGAGTAGAATTAACATCTACATGGTACTTTTATATTTATGTTATTTTTCTATTCCAAATTTGAAATGGTTAATTTTACTTATGGTGTTTTTTTTATGTATATTTTTAAAACAATCAAGCATTAATTCACTTTTAAACATGTTCGATTGCCATCTTTTGGTACATATTCAATACATGCAGTAAAAAAATCCGATATAGGATTATTTAATTGATTTAATTAACTATTTAATTAAATTAATTATTTCAAAATTTTCTCATATCTCTAAGTGTTTGTATAATGTTTCTTTTCATTCGTTGAAATGTCATATTTTTTAAATCACGCAAAAAGATAATTCATCCCGGGGATAGATATAGATAGGTATATTTATTTACTTCAAGCTTGTTATCACTCCCATCTATCAAGTTACAGTCAGTTATAATACCATCCATCCACTCAATTATATTTCACTAGGAAATTGGTCCCATAAATCCAGTTAGAGCCACCATATCAACTGGATAAGGGAAGATTTCCAAGTCCCCGACTGGGTGGGTTTCCCCGATTTTGTTGCACTGATTTTTGGGGCCCCAACATTTTTGGTGCTAGAAGGAGGGCCATTAGACTATGAATGGCATCAAAGCTTAATTCAAAAAAAAAAATACCATCTAAAGAGTTATTCTCCCTCTAAATATCTTATAACTTCTAGTCCTCGTTCAAAATCCCCTACTCATAGATTAGAAGTTGTTCAATCTTCTCCCAAGTCTCCTAGTTCTATTCCCAAAGAAATATCCCCTAATTATACTCCATAATCTCTTGACGTATAGACCTTAATAAATAAATTGGAAGATATTTCTTTTTCAACAGAGAATCTTGTACTTTTTGAAACCTCTGAAGGAAGTGTTACTTCAATATTACAAGGCACTGGTGTATTAACTCGGCCTAAGAGTGAAAATATTGGAATAATCCCTTTTGAGTTTCCTCTTCAATCTCATCGAAGGAAATATTTGATATCCGAGACTCAATCATCCACTAGTGATATTCTTTCATCTTCTTCCCCTCAAACTCCATCATTTATTCTTCCTTTTGTTACATATTCTCAACCAATGTCTTCATCACATCTCTTCTTCTCAGAATATTACCTCTGCTTCAAGCAGAATCTGTTGAGTGGTTGTATCTTCTTCACAACATCCACCAATGTAACTACTTCCTCCACTCCAAATTCTTATTTAAGAAAAGTCAAACCTTTGATCCATACAATGGAAAATATACCTTGGACAAATCCTAGGGCTATTCAATTAGAAGGTCCTCTTCATCCTTTATCTAATCATCCAGAAATATGGTTGCTAAAGTATAATCCTAATGACAGTCTCATTGTAGAAGAACATATCCATAATCTCATTTTGTCTATGAATCTAAATGATGTCTCTAAAGAATATTGTGTAGTAATATTATTTCCCTAGAATTTTCAAGGATCAGCTGGATCATGGTACTTTTCACTACCACCTGGAACCATTACTAGTTGGGACATATTTGAGGAAACATTTCTGACTAAATTTGGTGATGATCATACTACTGCTATTCTCATAAATAATCATTCAAATATCAAAGAAAATGTAGGTGAAAATATTAAATATTTGAACTACAGATTTAATAAGTTGCTGAATAAAATCCAAACTACATCTAAACTAGGTGTAGATGTACAAATTTAATGGTATATATCCTCTCTATTTTCTAATATAGCAATTTTTTTAGATAGAGCCAATAAGGTTATTTTGGTAGAAAATTTGAAAGAGGCCCTTTCTATAGAAAAGACAATTCTTTCTTTAGAAAAGAAAGTTGCATAGGAGGAAAAAAAAACTAAAAAGGTTTCATTCAAGGATGAACCCAAAAAGAAAAAATCTAAGGATCCTTATGATCTTGAGGGATTACAAAAGGTTCTTAAAACTATGTCAAATGATATGGTTGAAATAAAGAAACAAGTAGTTGAATCTTCTTCAAATAAACCTTTTAGATCTTTTAATAAAACTCAATCTTCAAATTCCCAACCACCGAATGTAATCTCAAAGGTTGAATCAAATCAAGATGAAGATCAGCATGAGACAATATTATCCACAGAAGAATCACAAGATGAAGAATTAGTTGAATTTCATGGATTATGGGACTTTATCCTTCCTACACCTGATAATGAATATGAACATGAGGCGCTCCTAGTTAACACTAGAAGTAAAAATTCTACAGATCTGTTGGAATCACGATTGCCGTTAGACCAAAACCTGCAAGCATTAGTCTCTGCTACAATCGCCAGAGTTAGGATCCACGAGAGGCGGTTATTCCATTTCGTGAAACACACGGGGATATTTGAACCCAATGTCCAACAATCTCCCCCCAAACGCGAGCTGAGTGAGTTTAGAACTTGAGACCTGTCGCTCTGACACCAATTGTTAGAATCACGATTGCCGTTAGACCAATACCCGCAGGCATTAGTCTCCACTACAATCTCCAGATTTAGGATCCATGAGAGGCGGTTAGTCCATGTCGCAAAACACACAAGGAGAATTGAACCCAATGTCCAACAAGATCTTCCTCAGTCACCTCAAAAGCAGAAATCTCCATCCCCTGTTGTTAAGGATAAAGTTAAAAAAAAAGGAATCCTTCTCTTCAATCAATCCCAACTTATTCTACCACTCCATCTACATCAAAGACCCTAGTTTCCTCTGATACTATCTAGTATAATATAGTTGAAGACATGAATAAAGTGAAGGAAAATATCTCCATGCATGAGCTGAGTAAATTAAAACAACAACAGAAAATCTTACTCAAGGAACGGAAGGCAGTCCTTGATTCACCCTTACCTGCCCCTATTACTTCCAAAGCCTCAAAAGGAGTTGGAAAACCTCCTACTGATTCATCTGAAAAAGTCGACGCAAATGATGATATTCTAATCGGACACAGATCCAATTCACATACCCCCAATTTTATTTTGACTTTTGAAGTGTTTAACAAAAATGTGCATAATTGTCTAACATACTTTGGAGCTTCTTCAAATATCATGCCTTATTCCATTTTCTTGAAATTAAATATTTCTCTACAAAATTCTGTAGTACACATTGTGTAATTAGACAGAACCAAAGTCAAATTAATAGGAGAAATGAATTATGTCTTTATCAAATTAGCATCTAATTCAAAATTTCACCAAGTAATTGATATTTTGTTGTTGATATTCCTCACTTTTAGGGTTTAATTCTGATTAGATATTGGTCAGATAAAATTCATGGTTATTTCACAACTGATTGGTCCCATATGTGGCTTCCCTACAATGGTAATCCAAATCAGATTTGAGTTGATTGCGAAAAACACATGAAATATTCAGTAATCGACTTCGAGGATGAAAATGAACCCATGGATTTTACTAATAATATTCTTAGAAATTAATCTATTGAATATTTTTTAGGCAATTTCAATGCTCAGAAATCTCCATTTCTTATCAACTCAGTTAATTCTCAAATTGAAATTTTTTCTCAATCAGACTCTTCCAAATGTATTAACATCATAGCTAAACCTTGTCTTAAAACATTATTTTGGAAATTATACTTTGATGGATCAAAATCTGGGGAAGGCGCAGGAGATAGTTGCATACTAATTACTCCAGAAGGATAAAAGACAATGCTAGCATGTAGGCTAGAATTTGAGTGCACAAATAATACTGTAGAATATGAGGCATCAGTCCAAGGCTTGTACAAAGCAATAGATCTCGGTGTCAAATATCTTCAAGTCTATGGTAACTTTGAAATAATTATCAAACAGGTAAGAAATACTATTCATTGTATTTCTGGTCATCTCAAGCATTACCAAGCAATAGTACAATCTCTTATCTCCCACTTCCTAGCATTCAATATCTCGTCTATTCCAAGGCTCTAAAATGCAAGCACTGACCTTCTAGCTAATGTAACATCCAGACTTATTCCTTCTGAGGATAGTCTAGATATATTTTCTATAGAATTAATTTTTCGGCCATCTATTAATGATATTGTCACTAATTGGAGAGTATTTAATGATGATAAAGGTGTTCTAACCTTTCTTACATCAGAAAGGGTCATATGACGATCAACTAATTGATGAAGAAGAACATGAAAGGTAATTGAATCAAAAACCTGAAGAGAATGTCATACCTAAATCTGTGGTTAAGCTTGAATATCTTTATGATCTCAGAGACATGTTTAAAAAGGTTACTAATTCTAAACTACAAAGCTCAACTTTTAGGTTTGAATTAGTAAACCTTGGCACATATCAAAATCTTCAAAATATTAATTTAGGACTTGGTATTTCATCTGATGAAAGATTAGCCTTCATTCATTTATTGAAGAAATATAAGAACTTATTCACATGGAAATATGAAGATATCAAAACGTATGATACCTCCATTATCCAACATACTATCCTAATGACATCTACTGAGAAGCCTATACAACAAAAGTTGAGGAAAATTCACCCTGATATTAAAAGACAAATCAAAACTGAACTGAGTAAAATACTCAAGGAAAATATCATTTTCTTTGTTATGCATTCGAAATGGGTCTCAAACTTAGTCCATGTTAGGAAAAATAATGGTTACATTCGCATTTGTATAGATTTTAGGAACTTAAACAAAGCTTGGTTAAAAGACAATTTCCTATTACCACCTATGGAATAATTTTTGCAATCAATTGCTGGATCTGAATTAATGTATTTCCTTAATGGATTTTTAGGCTATAATCAGATTCTGGTTCATCCTGAAGATAGGCTAAAGACTACATTTAGAACTAAATGGGGCACTTATGCTTACCAGAAAATTCCTTTTGGTCTAATGAATGCAGGAGGAACTTTTCAAAGAGCAATGGATATTGCTTTCAGAGGATTGATAAGAAAAACTATGGTTGTATACCTAGATGATATAACCATTTATTCTAAGAAAATAAGCAATCACTATCATGATCTTAAGAAAATCCCTGAACAATGTTTAAAGTATGGAATTTCATTAAATCCAAAAAAGACTTACTTTGCTTTAAGTGAAGGTAAAATTTTAGGATTTATTGTGTCAAAAGAAGGCATTTGCATAGATCTAGAAAGGATAAAGGAAATTTCAAAAATCTCTCTTCCCCATAACAAGAAATCCATGCAGTCCTTTTTTGGAAAGATAAATTTTGTTATGATATTTTTCCTAAATTTTTCCAAATTTTTTTACAATTGCAAGTAATGATTAAGAAAAATTCACCCTTCAAATGGGGACACAATTAAAGAGAAGCTTTTAATCTAATCAAACAAGCCATCATAAATTCTCCTTCTCTAACTATCCCATATTTTTCTAATCATTTCGTTTTATATACCTTTCCATTTGAAACATCTTATGCTTGTTACACCATTTTTTGGTCATCTAACCTGTTACTATTAGATGGACCAAAGTACACCATGTAAGACCAATTTTACCCTAAGTAAAATTGCTTTCACTATGAAAATAAATTAGTAAACCACATTCATTAAGTTGTTTATGGTCTAAACAGGAAACCTCATGAGGAAATATTAAATAAATCCATATTTGTTTGATTTTACTCAAGGAATAATTAGTTAAACATCAGTTTAATTAATATTCCTAGTCATATTTAACCCAAAACGGGAAAATTATTTAGATAAATCTTTATTTATCTTATTACTTTCTAGGAATAATTATTTAAACCTTATTTAAATAATATTCCTTATTAAATTTCAATAAAGCATTTATAAACAATTAAATAAATCATTATTTATTTAATTATTACTCAACCACCTCCTTAAAATAATAAATAAATCATTTATTTATTTATTATCTACAAATAAAGGGATTTGACCAAATTCAAATTCTTTTTTCCTCCAACAAATACAATAAAATATTCCATAAAAGTTGGATCTTGATTTGGTTAATAATATTTTAACTATGCACCAATATGTAGACTAACTCAATATTTTGTTATAAATAGAAGGGTTTTCCATTCACTCACTACCTTTTGTTGCCTAAAACATCACTCTGGATCTATAATTTTGGTTTGACTTTGATCCATCATCATTGTCATATTTTGCTACCATTTTTCTTGTGAGCTCCCTGTGAGTTCCATTTTTGTCTGGGTTTTCTACACCATCAAGAGAGAGGGATTTTAGATCTGAAGTGTTGAGGACTTACAAGAACCCATCCCATTGAGGGGGATTGGTAACATCTTTCTATGTTCACTTCCCAAGTGTCAAAAAATACAAAAATTATTTAAAACAATCTTGTCTTGTCTATTGGATGCATGGAGCAACTCTTGCTTTTATTCACTGCTTAATGTATTTTAATGCATAGATCTAGATTTTGCAGCATTTATCTCAGTCAAATAATTGCATATTTAAAGATATTGGCAGCCATATTTTTTGTTAGGGTTGTTTGTTATGCACGACTAGAGTGAGCTTTTTCATACACTTGCGATTAGAATTCATCCTAACAACTAGCGACTACACAAGGGTTTAAAATTACGACCTTTATCATTTTTCAGATCCCTGCATATCTAGCTGATTCAAACCCTAGGATTTCTCTTCAACTTCTTGTTTTTCTTTTCTTAATGTTTTTTTTAACCTATAAAGCCCTAAAACATTGAAAATTCTAACCTCTATATGTTTTCGGACCTATTGCGTACGTGACAGGCATCAGCCGTAGCTGAGACGAAAAACTTTTCTGAAACCTACTCCCAAGAGTGTCGGAAGTGCAGGTCATACTTTTTGGGCCAAAACCTACGACCTAAACCTCCAGGGCGCAGAAAACGGGCCAAAACCTGCGACCTCTACAGAAAACAGGTCAGAAACTGCGACCTAAAGTTTTTGCGGGAATTTTTCTTAGATTTTTTTGGATTTGTCTGGGCCTCTGTTAAAGGTTTTATGACCTTTGTCTCTGCCTGTTTTGGACCTATAATTGTTCTGTTTTACTCATCAAAGTGGGAACCTAGCCCCCTAGAGCTTCAATACCCTCCACATTTTGTGGAAGATTTTTAGCTGCTCCAAGTCCTCTGAAATTTCAACGTGTTCAGTCATTTTTCACATCTGATCCCTCACCTTCAGATTCACTTCAGATTAGTTATTTATCCATCCAAAACACCTCCTTTTATTTTTGTTTGGGTTTTCCTCTAGGGTCCCCTCCACTTCCCTCCAGGTTATAGCCTTCTACCACCTCATTTACAACAATTTTTCGTCTGATTTTTTGTTGTTTTTCTGCACCTATTTCCAGTATATTTGACCTTTAGATCATTGTCCCTCCTAAATTAGATCTATTGGCTATTTTGGTTTGTTTTAACTAGATTTTTTTTCACCTACAGACTAATTGTTGAGAGGCCCGCCTCCTTGGGTTTATATTAATGCATAATTAGCTGTTTATTTTCTGTTATTTCAGTTTCATATACTATTATCTGCTGGCTTATTTATAGTTATACAACACACTTTTTCTTTTTCTCTACAAACTTCTAGGTTTAAAAATTAAAATTTACACACTTAACACACACACCCTAAGTGAATAAGATCCTAGTTAACACCACTAGACAAAGACTTTAACATTGTAATCAATTTATCCTGCGCCTCTCTGCCCTTGTTTTGACATTGTAATTAGTTGATCCTACACCTCTTGCCGTTGTTGGTCTCTCTTCCCTTTGTGCCATGTTTGTGCCTTCATCATTGTGCACCCAAGGAATTTATCCTGGAGACTTCTTGGCCTTCATCCTCAGTTTCCGGTAGGAAGACATACTCCTTCACGTAGGATTCGAGTTAGTCCTCCACCAAGTCTGAACTCTGACTCCTCTTCTGGTTCATTGGGTTCCTCTTCTGGTTCCACCATCGGTTCTCCCCCTGTCACCTTCACCATGTTTAGTTAAGGACCTAACTCTGGTGGTAGCCCCAACCCTAATGTTGGGAATACTACTAGTGGGACCGCAGCATGAACTACCCTGTCTACTCCCTTGCTCCCCTATATGGAAGGCCTCAGTATTCCCAATTTTAACTAGTTGATCAATGACCCTATATCCCATGACGCTGGTTGGCTTGCGATGCCAACCAAGCTCCCTTTTGACATTACCAAGTTTGAAGGTCTTGCTTGAGAAGATCCTACAAATCATGTTCAATCTTTCCACATGTGGTGTTCATCTAACTCCATTACCAATGACTCTGTCCATCTTTGGTTGTTCCAATGTACGCTTATTGGCAAAGCTTCTAAGTGGTATGTTGATCAGGCATCATCCTCTCATACCACCTTTGCGAATCTTGCCCGGGATTTCCTGTCTTATTTCCAGCTTCCCCTCCATTATGACACTCATACCAAACTTTTGACTTCTTTCCGTCAATCGTTTGCGACCCGCCTATTCGATCATGTCCAGGAATGGAGGAGAAGAAAGTGCCTATGTCAAGCCCCTACCTTCGAAGACCTTGTCTACATGGATTGGTTCCTTAGATACCTTTTGCCTGCTATAGGAAAATATGTCGCATCGCATTTCCCTTAAACCGAAGAAGCTCCTCTCCAGATTGCGTTAAAATATGACCTGATCTACGCTCAGTTAGGTTATGTTTATATCATCCTACCTGATCTCCCTAGACCCGCTAGTAACAATGCATCGGGGGAATCCCATGCTGCCGACAGTGTCTTTGGAGCTCTTTCTCATCCATACACTCAGCCTCCCATGGGCTATGGTTTCCCTCAGGGAGGGGCCAACACCTCTAGTACTTTTCCCCCTCTCGGTAGAATGTATCTAGGATACAGGATGCCTCATCCTTTTGCCCAACCTATTTACCACAATGTTACCCAACCTCGTTATTATCCATATCCATGGCCTGCTGCTCCAGCTCCTCAAGCATTAGCACTCTCTCCTCCCTTGCCTTCTCAACCCCCGAAACAATAGCCACCACCCCCTTAGGGGTAGGTGTATGCACAACAGGGTGCGACTAATCCTCCTACTTCCAAAAAGAAGAGGAAAGGCACTCAAAATAAATCTGCCCTCGGTAATCCTGGACCTAATCCCTAAGGTAATGCACCTAACAGTGCTAACCAGCAACAGGGCACTCAGCCCAAGTAGGACAGGCTTATTTGCACGAATAAGACTTGTTCATGTTGTTGTGTATACGGTCATTAAAACCATCATTTTCCTCTTTTACCACAGATGTGGAAGATGTGGGAGACTCAAGAAACATCACGAGGATATCAAACATCCCCTTCCATCCCTCCCGATGATGTGCCTAGTCAGTCGGTTGTGTTTACTAATCCTTTCCCTTAGCAAGGATTCGTGGCTACCCAACCACCTGAAGGGTAGGCGGCCACTCAACCTCCTACATATGGTACTTCTGATTACCAGATTCATATGATGAACTTTAACCAACGCATTATTGTTGATCTCAACCTTCATACTTGGTCCTATCAGTACAACAAGCCTCCCACTATGTCTGCCCCCGAGCCCCCTTCTTCAAGTTCTACAGAGCCTCTTTCGACAACCAATGGTCCTTTGTAGATCCCTTAGCCTAAGGCAGAGGTTCATACAAATATCCCTAAGGGACCATTACGCTGAAACACTACTTCTAGAAAAGCTGCCCATTCGTATAGTATAGTAGATGATTTGGTGCAATCTCCTACTACCATATCAATGCTGGAACTCCTCCAATAATGCCCTTCACAAAAAAAATCTCTAATATCTACTATGGGTGCTGTAGATCCTTCAGATGATCGATTGATCATCTTCGATGTTGACCGGTCAAAATATCCTCCCCTTCCTGCTTCCGTCACCTTCCAAATCCCTGTCAAGATTTGAAATGCCAATGTTTCCTATTGTATCATTGATGAGGGGGAATCCACCTGTGTGATGTCTGCTTCGGTTTGGAAGAAACTCAGATCACCTGAGTTGGACCCTTCCACTATCATCCTTTGAGCGTGGGAAAACCACTCCTCCAAGCCTATTGACATGTTCAAAAAATTTTCTATTACTCTTGTGGGAAAGACTATTTGCGTTGACGTAGAAGTCATTGACGCCCCCTTAGATTACAACATTCTATTGGGTTGTAGCTAAACCTATGCGATGTATGTTGTACCATCTACAGTTCACCGCAAGATGACCTTTCCCCATAATGGAAAGATTGTCACCATTGACCAGTTGACATATTACGAACCGAAGTCTCAGACCTCCTCTGAGTCCATCATATCTTTGGTGGCTAATAAGTAAACCATCGACCCCTTGAACAGTGTCTCACCTAGAGTCTAAAAAGACTCCTCTTTGCTTGGTTCATTCCTTGATCTTCCTCCTCCTGTCTCTGATCCTAGCTTATCAAATGTTTGCATGATGCAATCATGTTGGGCTTCCCTCAAGCGGCCCGCTTTAGCTAGTCAGCAGCCCCGCCCTCTGTAACCTGCTCCTAGCCCTTAGATTGTGCCTTTTGGACCCTCTCCTCCTATCCCTTCACCTGTAGCTAGTATCAAAGAGCCTCTCTACCCTCCTGTCACGGTTCCTCCTAGCCTTAACCATCTTGGAGTCGTCCCGACTGGCCATTACCCCTCCGGTCAAATACCGTTCCTAGCTCCCCCTCCTAGATTGCTCTAAGTACCTGGCATGGCTAACTTCTCCCTTCCTAACCTGACCCTGGGGATCCATGTTTGGTACATTGATCCCCTAGCCACTACCCCGCCTGGTCAGCACAAACCTTATCTGGCTTTGACCTCGGTTAAACCGGTCCCCATGACCCGTCCCTTTGCTACGGTGCCTCAGCCACCTCAACAAGAACCTCCTCCTGTTGTGACAAATTTGGGTAATGAGGGAAAAGCCAGCAACAAGGCATTTAAAGACAAGGCTGGCCCGAAAAACCCTGCCCATCCTCGGCCGCCAAAGCGTACCATCTAGTGTGCTTTGTGTGATGTTGTCAGTCATGCCACCCATACCTTTCTGGAGTTGCCTCACCTCAAGCCCATGGTCAATGAGATATTTCTGGAGTCTGATATCCCTAAGGTCTATGTCACTATACCTGATTCTGTCGCAAATCTCAAATCCTTGCGCACAAATCACCCTTGTGCTTTGAGTGATTTCCATGGCCACTACACTCACCTCTGTCCCCACCTTGAAGAGTATTGTTCAGGGAAAATTTTAGGGGCTAATATTCACAGATGGGCTAATTTTCTATTTTTTTTCCAAAAAAAAGATTCGCCAATTTCCATTTTTCCTAAAAATGATTCGCCTAAATTTTATATCCTAAAATTATTTAACCTTAAAATTCAGCAAAATTTTCTAGAGACTATATAAAATCATTAGAAAATTGAATATTTTTACAAAAATATCGCTAAACATTTTATAATTTGCATGTTAGGGACTAGTAAGATTCACCAAGGTTTCTAAAATTTAAGATAGATTACCATCCTTAAAATTTTCCCTGGTATCATTCCTCTTTTGGAGCATCCCACCAATTCGAGGCCAAGGATAACAAGTTCACCTCCCCCTTGTTTACGAGTTCTTCTTCGATAGAACCAGAGGATCTGCCTACTCCCATTGACATTCCCCCTCCCAATGTCGAAATGACAGAGTCTTCGGCCACCATTTTCTACCTATCATCATCCATGAGACCATCGGTGGAAGCCCCTTGGAGACTTCCCCTAATTTTTCGCCTGACCTCCCTTCAGCGATCACCTTGGGCTCAACATTGGTGGATCCTTCATCTACTTGTTCTTCTATCACCCCTTGTGACGATGCACATGTGAACCTCTCTTCTCATGATGATGAGTCAGGTAGCTTCACTGCGTTAGGTGATCTCTTCCATCATTCACCCCATCTTCTATCACGATGACGACATTATGGAAGTAGTCATCACCCCTTCCTTTATCCACACCCCCTTACATCGAACCCATGCATTAAAACCACATACACCTTGTGGCCATTACATTGACACCCAATGTTTGCGTAAGGGGGCACCCATATTTGAGAGACCAAGAGAAGAAATTCTCCACAACTCTCCTAGTGTATCTGGTCATGTCGACTTTAGTACCCTTATTCTTCTCCATTTAGAAGAACCTCTAGAGTCCCGTATCACTTTAGATCACTCTAGGGATGATACCCTTCATCATTCCTTCATCTTACATCAACAACCCAGTCCCCTAGACATTGTTGTTGACCAACCTATGGGTTTTCTAGGAGAGGACTAGTTCATTATCTCCAAATCCACTCTTTGGGATAGTGACACCATGTATGCCAACCCAGAAAATTAGTCCATTTGCCTCATATATGTAGTACCAAAAGGGATTGGTAATCCTCCATTCCCTTTCTCTAACTGCATAACCATAACGAAAACAAATGGCACATCAAATCATAAAAATGTGTTTAGATTCCCCTTTTCTAAATACATTTTGGCATTACCATAACATGCTTGGGGGCACCTATTCCCCTCAACCATAAAAATCCCAGATCTCAGCCAACAACAGCACTGAAATCCCCTTTCTCTGACAGGTCACACTTTTTGTAGAAATTATATAACTAATGCGTTATACATCCAAGATTCTCCTGATCACACACTATTTGACTTCATGCATAATACAAAATCTCTTCTACTATTGATCATTACTTGCGGAAATTAAATCAATTGCATGCACACATTGAAACCATAAAAATTCACACATATGAACACATTATTTTAACGGGAAATCCTGAAGCTAAAAAACCCAACTATCTGTATATAATATATGTCATAGAGATCATGTAGCAATCCTCATACAATGCTTCTCACAAGCTCTCAGTACAATACAATCGCTACACACTAATCAAGCTCGATATAGAAAATCCATGCACCAATCTTTGCCACCTGCTAGCCTACCTTTACTGCACAATCCCTGCTGAATATTGGCTCTGAATGAACTCAAATTGGTCCAGCCTTGCTCACGCAGTCCTCATTGGCATCTCCATCAATGTGTGGTGCAAAATCATGCAACACTATAGTCACAACTGATAGTCAACCTTCACTTTCACCTACCGCTCCACTGGTCTCCACTGAAACTGTCCAAGCACTGTAGTTAACTGATGTATTCTTCAGTTGATTAATGAGTTAATATTTAGTGAATTAATTAATAATTAATTCACACCACTCTCACTAGTGTATCAATTAGCTAGACTAGATACAACTAGCTCAACTGTGTCTAACTGAGTTAAACTGAACACAACTCCACCAACTACCTCAATAACTCCACCAAACTCTGTCACATGAGTTCTAACTGAAGTCTCCATGCATTAGCTCCAGTTAACCCTCAGGAATAGCATAATTCCTTCTGTCAGCTCATGTGCCACATCTGTGCACTTAACTGAAGTGCTCTAAGATAATAAGATAATGTTTAGAGTCCAAATATTATTAAGAGCTAATAATATTCGACATATCTATTTTTAGACTGGCAATCTAAAAATAGATTCCGTCCAATATGTCTAAAAATAGAAGTCCATCTATTTTTACAACTTGACCAACCATCCACAAATAACATCCTGCAACTCATAGAATATGATCGACATGTCTAAAAATAGACATAGTCTAAAAATAGACTTGCACCAAAAATAGCCTGCAGGCCCACTTAGTGAAGGCGACTCTTTTCACTAAGCTCATCATCTTTTTGCAATCTCAACACTCCATCTCAACAAGATAGGGATTATCTGCCACCCCGATCCTGCCTCTATGGTATTCGAATTTTCTACTGGTGAGTGCCTTCGTCAAGATATCAGCATCCTGATCCTTCGTAGGAATGTAAGAAAGTAACATGATCTTCCGCTGCACACAATCTCTGATATGATGATACCGGTCCGTGAAGCCATGCAGCCTCAACTCATCCTCCTGTCTGTACCAAGATCCATATCCTGATGTGCCTCTGAGATATCTCAATACATGCTTCCTCACCTTCCAAAAGAGCTTGGTAGGCTTAACCATAGCTTGTGAAAGTTGGTTAATAGCGTAGCATATGTCAGGCTGTGTATTGAATAGATACATAAGAGACCCCACCAACTGTCGGTAAACAATGGCATCCACTACCTCTGCCGATGTAGCATCCTCTTTCCTCCAACCACCAAGAAGAGGAGTGTCGATAGGCTTGCAGCCATGCATGTTGAACTTCTCTAGTATCTCCCAGGCATACTTTCCTTGAGACACAAATAGTCCGTCACTGCGCTGCAAAATTTCCAATCCCGGGAAATAATGAAGGATGCCCAAGTCCTTCATCTCAAAATCTTTTGCAAGATCAGCCTTGCACGAGAGTATCAACCATTCATCACCCGTAAAAATCAAATCATCTACATAAAGTACAATGATCAACAACTTACCCTCCACCACAATCTGGTATAGGTTCAAATCCGCCTCACTTTTGGGGAATCCAAGACTGGTGAAATAATTGTCTATCCATGTGTACCAAACACGAGGTGCTTGTTTCAACCCATACAGTGCTCTTTTGAGCCTGCACACATGCGACTCGCTGTTGAAGATCTCGAAACCTTTGGGCTACTCTATGTACACCTCCTCCTTAATGACTCCGTTGAGGAACGTAGTCTTCACATCCATCTGATGAATGTGCCATCCCATTTGTGCTGAGAGAGATAGCATGCTCCATATGGAAGAATACATTGTGACAGGTGAAAAGGTTTCCTCATAGTCGATCCCCTCAATCTGTGAGAAGCCCTAGGCAACAAATCTTGCCTTGTACTTCTCGACGCTCCTGTGAGTAGCTTGCTTCACTTTGTAGATCCATCTCGAACCTACCACTAATTTCCCTTTTGGCCTTGGGACAATCTCCCATGCACTATTTCTGACAATCGAATCATACTCTTCCACCATGGCATCTACCCATGCAGGGTCCTCCATAGCTTCCTCAAAAGAGGATGGTTCTGTCACAATAAAATTTCTCATCAGAGCCATGTATCCAATATATCAGTCAGGTGACTGTCTATGTCTGCGCTATGATGTAGGTGCTCCTACAATCTTCTCTGAATCAAGCTTCAGTCGCTCAGCTTCTGTAGTGCGCTTCCGCCCTCTGATGGTTGGCACTGCATGAGTGGTTTCTTCCACTCCATGAACCTCATCTTGTGGCTAATCCACATCCTAAGGCTCATCCTTAGGAACTAATAGCTCCTCATTTTCATGCAAGTGTGGCTCCCTCTCAAGTGAACACTTCATGGCTTTCTCCTCATGAAATTTGATATCCCGTCGTACAACAGTCTTCTGACTATCTGGAAAATACACATGATAGTTGTGGGGTGTTTCTATGTACCCCACAAATATCGCAACCTCTGCGGTCGGATCCAGCTTCTTCCTGGCATCCTTTTTCACACGAATGTAAACAGGTGAGCCAAAAATCTTCAAATGAGAAATATCAGGCTTCTTACCAGAAAACGCCTCTTCGGGTGTACTCATGCCAAGTACTCTGTGAGGACAATAGTTTTGCGCATAAACCATAGTATTGCATGCTTCAGCCCATAGATGTATGGGAAGGCCCTGATCATGCAACATCACCTGTGCAACACCCATGATGGTTCTATTCTTTCACTCAACGACTCCATTCTGCTGTGGGTTATGAGGCACTATGAGCTCTCTTCGAATTCCTTCTATGCTACAAAATTCCTTGAATTCTCCATAGATGAATTCACCACCATTGTCACTCCTAAGAGCCTTCACCTGCTTCCCTGATTCTTTCTCAACCAGTGCCTTGAACTCACAGAAATTTGAGTATGTCTTGCTCTTCTTCTGCATGAAGAAGATCCAAAACTTACGAGAAAAATCATCAACAAATATCACATAATACCTATGCTTTTCTGTTGAAGCTACTGAGAAAGGTCCACACACGTCTGTGTGAATTCTCTCCAGGATCGTCGTGGCGTGAATATCCTTCTCATGAAAGGTGGCTTTCACAAATTTTCCCAAAGTACGTCCCTTGCATTGATCTAACTATGCAAGTGTACCTTTGGGAAGCCCAGTAGAAATCTGCTGCAAAATTTTCAAAGTACCATGGTGAAGATGGCCCAATCTTCTATGCCATAGCTCGCCCTCATCCCGGCTCACCACTCCTTCTACCTTGCCTGCCATTGTTGTGCAGCCATCTACCTGCAACTGATAAAGATTCTTAACTTGAACCCCTATCCTCTGGGTTTCACCAATTTCCTTATTGTGCAGGAAAGCCTTTCCCTCGCTAAAGACAACATCATATCCCTTGTCTTCCAACATTGCCACAGAGATAAGATTCTTCTTCAATCCTGGAAAATGCATGACATCCTTCAAGATGAAAGGTTCACCAGACTCCCTCTCAAAGTAAATGGTCCCGATACCAGTCGCTCTATATCTACCATCATCACCCATCTCAATGTGCACTCCAATATCCTTCTCATCTAGATCAGTAAACAAATATTTGTCTCCGGTCATATGGAAAGATGCACCACTGTCAAGAAAACACACTGAACCCTTCATACTTGAGACCAAGCATGCGATCAGCAAAAAATCCAGCTCAAACTGCGAGGCTAAGGCCTCTCTAGCTGCAAATCCAACAGCCTGCTTATTTTTCTTCTTCTGTGGACAATTAGTGGCGTAATGTTCATGTTGGTGACAGTGAAAGCACTTCACCTTGGACATGTCCTTCTTATTTCCTTTCGCACCAGATTGAGAAGTATTCTTCTTGCTCTTCCCCTTCCTTGATTTGGTAGCCAAAGAATAATTTTCTTCATCTTCATTCTTCGATGAAGATCCATCCCTGGTACTCTGCCTTATCTCCTCCTGCACAAGATCCGACCAAATTCGCTCCCAGCCTCGCAGTTTCTCCCAACCATTGACAGAGTCCTCATAGGAATGCCAACTCTTTGGAAGCCCAAGGAGATCCAAGCTCACCAAGTCCTCTTCATCTACAATAACCCCCACACTTCCTAGCTCATCCCTGCACTGGAAAAACTTTGTGAGGTACTTGGGTATACTATTTCCTTTCTCCATTTTTATCTTCCTGAGTTTATCCTTGAGCGCCAACTTCCTCTGGTCACTCTTGCTTTGGAACAAGTGTGTCAAATATTTCCACATCAAGAATGTAGAAGCTTTACCATGAAGGCTGGACACTATGTGATCCTTCACACCTTCCAACAGAATCCTTCGACATTTTGTTGTCTTCTTTTTCCATGCATCAAGTGCGGCAGCTTCGCTAGAAGCAGGTTTTGGAATTTCTGCGTCTATAAACTCCTTCAACCCATTATCCTCGAGCACCACCTCCATCCTGTCCTTCCATGAAATATAATTCGAGATGCCCTCAAGGGCATACTCCAATCGCAATCTGTTGAAAGACATCTCAACTTCGACACCAAGAAAACACTGCTGCAAATTCGAATTCCACCAGCACAAAACTCAACTGCTTCAATTCTTTGCAATTGCTCCAATGATCAATATCACTCCGATACCATGTAGAAAATCTATAACACACCTCTAATACCATGTATAAATTATATAAATAATGTGTTATACATCCAAGATTATCCTGATCACGCACTATTTGACTTCATGCATAATACAAAATCTCTTCTACTATTGATCATTACTTGCGGAAATTAAATCAATTGCATGCACACATTGAAACCATAAAAATTCACACATATAAACACAATGTTTTAACGGGAAAGCCTGAAGCTAAAACCCCAACTATATGTATATAATATATTTCATATAGATCATGTAACAATCCTCATACAAAGCTTCTCACAAGCTCTCAGTCCAATACAATTGCTACATACTAATCAGGCCCGATCTAGCAAATCCAAGCACCGATCTTTGCCACCTTCTAGCCTGCCTCTACTATGCAATCCCTACTGAATGTTGGCTCTAAATGAACTCAAATTGGTCCATCCTTGCTCACGCAATCCTCATTGGTATCTCCATCAATGTGTGGTGCAAATTCATGCAACACTATAGTCACAACTGATAGTCAACCTGCTCTTTCACCTACCTCTCCATTGGTCTCCACTGAAACTGTCCATGCACTGTAGTTAACTGATGTATTCTTCAGTTGATTAATGAGTTAATATTTAGTGAATTAATTATTAATTAATTCACACCACTTTCACTAGTGTATCAATCAGTTAGACTAGATACAACTAGCTCAACTGTGTCTAACTGAGTTAAACTGAACACAACTCCACCAACTACTTCTACAACTCCACCAAACTCTGTCACATGAGTTCTAACTGAAGTCCTCCATGCAATAGCTCCATTAAACCCTCAGGAATAGCGTAATTCCTTTTGTCAACTCCTGTGCCACATCTGTGCACTTAACTGAAGTGCTCCAAGAGAATAAGATAATGTTTAGAGTCCAAATATTATTAAGAGCTAATAATATTCGACATATCTATTTTTAGATTTGCAATCTAAAAATAGATTTCGCCCAATATGTCTAAAAATAGAAGTCCATCTATTTTTCCAACTTGACCAACCATCCACAAATAGCATCCTGCAACTCATAGAATATGATTGAGATGTCTAAAAATAGACATAGTCTAAAAATAGACTTGCTCCAAAAATAGCCTACAGGCCCACTTAGTAAAGGCAACTCTTTTCAATAAGCTCATAATCTTGTTGCAATCTCAACACTTTTCAGGTCATTTCCTGGGACAAGTCCAGTTTTTTTCCCAGTACCTACTACCCAGGTCACAAAACGAACCCCAAAAAGTGCGACCTGGCTTGTTCATGAGCTATGGGTACCTAAACTAAAATTTTGATCCCCTTAATTGAAAGAGTATGGTTAGGCCTCTTACCTACAACTGAAAGATCTCAATCGCAATGGATGGTTCATCCGCTATGGTCACCGCAAGATTTAGGGCTCCTCTCTACATTCACCACAACTACACTTGCAAATGAGTGAATTTGGAGGGAAAATTCCTTATTAAAAGAGAAACTCCTAATTTTTCTTTTTCCTGTTGCGGACAAACCCTAGCTCATTTTGGAAAACCATATTTACCATTGGAAAGCTCTCACCAAGCCTTAAAATGGGCATCTATTAGTTTTTAGTGATTTGATACTTCACTAGGACACAGTTTTTCCAAGAAGGGTCACTTCACCACTCCTAAAAATCGAATTTCTTCATTTGCAAAACTTGTACTTGGGGCACCACTTTGCCTCTATACTTTTACATGCTCGTGTCGATTTTCATCATGAGTACCCATCTTGTACTCATGTTTTTATGGTCCCCACCAGACCTTTGATGTGTGGCAGCATCATCGAGTCGCCCTTGTTTAGAGCATCCGAGTTGAGTCATCATCGCATCCATGGAGTCTATCTCGAGTCCATTTGTATCCTGATATAGTCCTCCATCCTCCATTAACTGGTTCCTCTCTCGTGTCACACATTATGGCCTTCATTCCTACTATCCCCTATCTGCTTTGGTATTGTGTCAGTTGTTGTTAGGTCGTCCATGCCCTTCATGCTCTAACAAGGGAAGTCATCTGTTCGCTACTTAGTACCCCCATTTCATCATCATCCATGGTGTTATTTTGTCAGTCGCTCTACTATTTTCTCTCGTGCCTTAGTTGAGGATCCCTTCTTGCCTCACCTATGGCAGACCTCTTTTTTTCGACTTTAGATCATTCATTCCAGAAAACAGGTCTAGAGGGCAGTTTACCTTGGTTCTAGATTCCACTCTTGTTCGGTGTCTCGGATCGGGAAAATGGACTCCTTCTTGCCCTTTGAATTGATTGTTTCTCAACTCCAGCTCCCTACAACATGATTGAGATCCATATACTTGATGGTTCAGTGATGCAGCAGATTGTACCAGTGATTCCTGGGTGTGTGTGAGATGTTTCAGACCTCATGAGGGGGTGGCCCTTTAGGTAGCCCCCCACATGCCCAGATGACCTTTTCATTACAACCTTTGATGCAACTCCATAGATTTGATGATGTTGACCTCATCCACTTGCAACACCTTTTTAGATTGCATGTATCAGTCAGATTTTCAGAGCCCTTTCCTGTTTACAAGGGCAATTTCGTTGTACTTATATCTCATGTACTCAAATATTATTTTATAAGTCCTTATTGTTATCCTAGGCACAATATGTATGTAGGATTCATTATCATGTTTTTATCTAGCTCATGTTTATTCCAACATGTACTAAATAGTTCAGTCCCTTGTTTACTAGACGTATTATTATTTGTACTTTCTCTCGGTGGGCATAGGTATGCCTCCCCTGCTGCCTATAGCATAGGTACTCACTCATAAAAGAGACTTATCGCACTTGTAAGTCTCACCTCCTTAGGGTCTAGTCCTCTATCACTTTTATCTACCTTATATTTCTCTCTCTTTGACTTCCCCTTCGGTGTCTAGTGATTTAGTTCTTACAATGTACTTTGGTCATATGATTAGCACCTAACACTTGCATGTTGGGGGGCAATCTATTACACCATTTTTTGGTCATCTAACCTGTTACTATTAGATGGACCAAAGTACACCATGTAAGACCAATTTTACCCTAAGTAAAATTTCTTTCACTATGAAAGTAACTTAGTAAACCACATTTATTAAGTTGTTTATGCTCTAAGCAGGAAACCCCATGAGGAAATATTAAATAAATCCATATTTGTTTGATTTTCCTCAAGGAATAATTAGTTAAGCAATATTTTAATTAATATTCCTAGTCATATTTAACCCAAAACAGGAAAATTTATTAGATAAATAATTATTTGTCTTATCATTTTCTAGGAATAATTATTTAAACCTTATTTAAATAATATTCCTTGTTAAATTTCACTAAATCATTTATAAACAATTAAATAAATCATTATTTATTTAATTATTACTCAACCACATCCTTAAAATAATAAATAAATCATTTATTTACTTATTGTTTACAAATAAAGGGATTTGACCAAAGTCAAATTCTTTTTCCCTCCAACAAATACAATAAAATATTCCATAGAAGTTGGATCTTGATTTGGTTAATAAAATTTTAATTATGCACCAATATCTAGACTAACTCAATATTTTGTTATAAATAGAAGGGTTTTTCCATTCACTCACTACCTTTTGTTGCCTAAAAGATCACTCTGGATCTATACTTTTGGTCTGACTTTGATCAACCATCATTGTCATATTTTGCTACCATATTTCTTGTGAGCTCCCTTTCAGTTCCATTTTTTTCTGGGTTTTCTACACCATCAAGAGAGAGGGATTTTAGATCTGAAGTGATAAGGACTTAAAAGAACCCTTCCCATTGAGGGGGACTGGTAACATCTTTCCATGTTCCCTTCCCAGGTGTCAAAAAATACAAAAACTCTTTAAAACAATCTTGTCTTGTCTATTGGATGAATGGAGCAACTCTTGCTTTTATTTACTACTTAATGTCTTTTAATGCATAGATATAGATTTTGCAGCATTTATCTCGGTCAACTAATTGCATATCTAAAGATATTGGCAGTCATCTTTGATGTTAGGGCTGTTTGTTATGCACGGCTAAAGTGAGCCTTTTTCGTATGCTTGCGATTAAGATTCATACTAAAAATGCCGATGTGTTAACACAAATCAATGATCAAAATATTGAAGCACCCATTTGTTTCTTTAGTTCAAATCTTAAAGGTGCTGAGCTAAATTATTCAAAAGTGGAAAAACAATCCTTTTCTATTTATAAATCTTTAAAGCATTTCAGACCCTTTCTCCTAAAATCACATGCCAAGATAATAGTTTCATTTTTCGTAGTATGGAAACTACTTATTCAAAAGGAACTGGGAGAAAAGAGAGAAAATTGGGTTACTTCTCTGTAGGAATATGACATTGACATAAGACCAACCAAAATCATCAGAGGGTAAGGTCTCTGCATATTACTATCTAGAGCATCCAACATATCATATGATGAAGAGTCAGGTAAAAATGTACACATTGCTGAGGTAAGCCTGAATGACTCTTAATCATAGTATGTTGATCTTATATTTTATTTAAAAATGGATATACTCGCACAAAACTCAATTATAAAAGGAAAAGAGCTTTAATATTGAAAGCTAGTCAATATCAGATCATAGACAATTTTTTATTTAGAAATAAATACGACTCTGTAATATGAATATGTCTTGAAAAGTATGAAAAACAAAGGGTTTTTTAGGAACTCCATGATGGCCCTGCAGGTGGAAATTTTGGAGGAGATACCACAACACACAAAATCCTTCATGCATGATATTACTTGCCAACATTTTTCAAAGACGCTCATGCATGCACGAGGAAATGTAAAACATGCCAAACTGTTGCTGGAAGACAAAGAAAACTAGCCTTACCCTTGGATCCAGTCAACATTGAACAACCTTTTAAGTAATGGGGATTGGACATCATAGGTGAAAATGTTCCTAACTCATCCAAACAGCATAGATACATTCTCACTGCAGCATACTATTTTACTAAGTGGGTGGAAGTTGTTCCACTAAAGGTAGATAATTCTAAGGCCATTGTGAAATTTATTGATCAATTAAATATTACCAGGTTTGGCTTACCTAATTCAATTATAAGTTTGGTAATGCATCTTATGTTTTGGGAAATATTATGATTGAATTTTCTCCCAAAAGATTTTTTTAAACTTAAATTTTGTGCTAATTACTATCCTCAAGGGAATGGTCTAGCAGAATCAAAAAATAAAAATCTCATAAGAATAAAAAAGAGGACTATTTATCAAAGCCAAAAAAAATGGCATAAGTCTTTAGCATTTTCACTATGGGCAGATAGGATTACTCATAAGGCCTCTACAGGTACTTCTCCATTCAGTCTAGTTTATGGGAAAGAAGTTATAATTCCATCAAATTTAACTCTTCCTTCATTAGCCCTAGTTCAATTTATTGATGAAGTACCTTCTTCTTCCTTATAATTAAAAATTCCTTATATCATTAAACTAGAAGAGGAAAGGGACAAGGACAAATTAACTCATGCTTGACACCAGCAGATGGTAAAAAATTCTTTCGATGCAAATTTTGTTTCCCCAAAATCATTTCAAGTTAGAGACCTCATCCTTAAGTGGGAAAAGGCATATGAGGAAAAAAGTAAGCATACCAAATTCCAAGAATGTGGATTGGGCCACTTCAAATCACATAACAAATTGGCCCATCAACCTTCATGTTACAAGATCTTCAAGGGAGAAAATATTTTCTTCCTATCAGTGGACTGATTTTGAAAAAATTATTTTCTTAGAAGAAAATTTTCTTCTAAATGTATCATACTTATACTTTTACATTTTTAGGAGAATAACGTCTGATTACATACTTTTGGCTTTTTGCAACACCTCTGAATTATTTTATGACTTTTTATTTTTGAATAATAAAAAATACTTGAGGAAACAACTAAAAACTTGAAAAATTGAACGAATACTATACAACTTTGAAATATTTTTCTATTGAAATTTTAAATTTTGTAAACCTAAAGTTTGTAAAGTATTTTTACTTTATTAATCATTCAGAAAAGGTTCAACCTTAAAAATTAAATACTTGTTGTCACTAAGCATATTTAACTCTAACTTTTCATCCAAAAACTATTAAGGAGTGAGTGATTCTCCCCATCCACTGATTATGCTTTTCCTAAAGTGTATTCAAAAATATAAAAAACTTGAAAGAATAAGAGGTCTCATCACAAGCCTACTTACCATGATCATGGGTAAATAATAAACTGTCATTACCAATATTGCATATCAAACCAGGGTAATGGCTCATTATTATTAAATAATCATAAGACAAGGGGTCTCATCACGATCCAGCTTGTTCAGTTCAATTATAACAAGTGAATGGCATTGTCACTTTCTGTCTCCAAGATAGGACAATGAACTTTTAAGAACAAGAAAAAATAAATTATATGATTAAGGATTTATCTCAAAAAATTGTAATAATATATGGATGGGATACTGAATCATTGATGGCCAGAAGGTAACCTTGTCCAAGCTATAAATACCTGCTGGCAGTAGTGGCTCTACCTATGAAAAAAGGAGTAAATCAAAATGCTAAGTTATAAAAATACACTTACTTTATCTTTTAAACTATTTGATGATTAATATAGAGGAATGAAGATATTTATTTATGAAAGGTATATGAAATATTTTCAGAAATATGAATTTTTTTTATTCAAAGTAATTTTATTCATTCAAATATTTCGAAAATAATTTTTGTTTCCTTAAATAATTTTTACTTATTTAAAAATATCAAGAAATTTAATTTTCAGAGATAATTGGTTCTTCTAGAGTAGAACAAATAAAACCCTTAAGTGATTAATTTAAATAGAAATAGGAAAGGAATGGGTTAAAAACACTGAATTTTCATTTTAAAGACAGTACTTAAGGAGAATGTTAAGCAATCACAATATCGCAATCGCAATACCACATGAAATACATATGGCTCTTAAAAAGCCACTCAAAAACAAATGTGACATGAAATATAATAAAGCATTGTAATGAATTGAAAAAGGCATTTTACCGGATAAAACTATACGAAAAATACACCGCGGGAGCCACTTCTGCCATGTAGTCAAACCACGAAATCATATTTCGCGGTTTTATCCTGACAATATTAAGATAATCCTCCACATTTCCCCGATGCGATATACTCTATCACATCACACTTTCACTTCATGACCACTCTTGTGCTTTGTTCATTTTATTCGAAATTGCAATTGTGATATCGCAATCTACAAAAGGTAGCCGATCGACATTCTATAAAGATTCACACATGAATAACATCCACGATGCGACAAATTGCGTTTAAATGCTAGAATAATTTCTTGTGACCATCAACCCATACTTTATGTTAATGTCATAACTTGAACGGTTTTACAGCCCATGCTTCCAAAAATGATTTGACTACAAGAGCATTGAATTTATGTATTATCCATGTGTCAAGTTTCATTCGCTTGATTATTTCCATTAGTACGGTACTTCTTATTTGTAAAAAAAAATTTCCTCTTTACTACTTATCATTCTTCATTGTTCACAGGTGAGTCCAAATAAACATATCTCTTTAAAAATGTCGAAAGCTATGAAAAAAGCTAAGAAACCTATGGCACCCACAAATCCTACAGCTACTATAAGTGAAAGAACATAAATGCTTCTTTTATTCATAGGCATAACATGTAGGTCCCAAAATACTTCTTCCTCCTGGGAAGTGATGTATAAGTTATTTAAGGATGAGAAATCCAATAGGGTTAAACAGAAACCTACTGCAGATGCTTCTGATTCTTCAGAAGCTACTTTAGAAGAAATTTCCAATTCTTTTTTACACCGAGTTGTTGTGCGCCCCAAAATTTTACCATATACTGATATGGTAAGATCGATAATAGAAAACCTCAATATTGGGGAAAAAAATTCCTAACTAGCAGAGGAACAATGATAGGTTCTTTCAAAGAAGAATACTTGAAGTTAATGTATCACTTTCCAAACTCGAGGAAATTCTACGACAAAGAATTTATAGCGCAATTCACTAAGGTGAATGAGCTGAATTCAAATCCTATCAAGTTATTAGCACACTGCCAGATTCCCAAGGCTAAAGAAGGAATCCAAACAGAGGTAACCACAGACCAACCTTTTAGCTTGGTAGCTTGCCCTACAAATTCGGAGAGGTCTCTCTCCAAAAGGGTCACAACTAGGAGGTCTGGAGAAATTAGGGTTTTTAGGCTAGATATTGAGTGCAAGGGGTTTTTCGAATTTGATTTTGGTTGGAGAATCACTGGATGAAGAAGTTAGGTCAAGGAAAGCTACATCAGGAAAAATGAGATAGGGTTTTAGGTACCAATGGGGAAAGGCAGGCACAAGGCTTATCACTTGAAGAGGATTTTTATGGAATAGTGTTGAAGCTGAAAGAAATCTAGGGATATATATTCTTCTTAAATATATGAAAATGGACAAACTATGGTCAATTACCCAAAACAGAGCATGTGCAAATGGGTATTCTGATTATCTAACTTGTAAGAGATCATAACATAGAAATGAAATGAACATGAATACAATACATTATAACATATGATACTGAAGATAATACAATGATGGAGATCAATACCACAAGTATCCCCTAAAATATCTGCAACTCCTCTTTATTACTGGCCAAACTGAGTACAAAAGTTTCCTTGATCAACTAGCAAACCTAAAAAATGATTCCAACCATTCACTAGTGTGAAGAAAGGGGCTATATAGACATCAAAAAAAAGATTCACTCATCCTCAGGGGTCAAATCCATGAGGTGAGGAAGATATCCACAATCTTTCTGAACTAAAAACTAAAGTGTAGGATGGTCCAAGTGACTCACTCCACATTACATTCAATTGATTCATTATGACTCATTAATGAATTTTACCAGATGAATCTACCCTAGGTAAGTAATATCGAACCTAATTACATTTTACCATCATTAATTACATGAGTAGAAACATAATTTCTTTAGGCAAAGTGAAAATTTCCGAGAAAATTCAAAAAAATCAGCAAATTCGACATTTGCGCCCTCCACTGGTAATTTGCGCCCTATGTGTTCAAGGCCACTTTTGGATGCCTTCCCAGTGTCCAAATTAGGTCCAATATGGCTTGTTGGAAATCCCTACCTATTCTCTTTCTAAATATGCCTCAAGCTTTGAAAATGGAGGTCATTTTCCCCCTAAAGAAGTCATTCTTCCAAGACTGGTATTTGCGCAGTGCCTAGATCAAAAAAGGGGCATAAAGGTGATTGTTCTATGTTTTTTGAGCTTTTCACCCATCAAAACTGCAAACCAAGGCTGGAAACATGGTTTGTTGAGATGCATGGGAATTATGAATCCAATGGTGCCTTCCTTATCCTCAATAAGTGGGCCAATTATTTGCGTAGCACCTAGGGCGCTGCGTAAATGTCCAAGTTTCTATTAAATAATTATCTCAAAAAACACAGAGATTTCCAGATTTTGACAAAAAGTTAGAAAATGCCTCAAAATTTTTGGAATGGCAGATGAGGATATGTGTAAGCTTGGAGGGAAGCCTCAGCAAGAATTTCCAACTTTTTCTTCTCCTCCATGGTCCACCCTTCAATTTTGGCATTGGCTCTTTTGAGCTTGGCCAATGCAATTTTCTCTTTTTGGACATGGAATTTGACCTTCCACCTTAACTAGCCATTATCCTTATTTTCCCTCTCTAGCAACTTCTCCAAGTATTGATTGGCTCTATCAAGCCATGGTTCCTTGTTATAATTGATCTCTATAGGAAGTTGCTCATATAGGGTTAGTTGATTAGCAAGCTCATCTTCCCTTTGTTTCTCTAGAGCTAGAGCTCTTTTCAACCCTCTAGTTCTAGGCCTCTATCTTGGTACCTGTTCTTATTCATCATCAAGTAAGCCATACTTCTCCACTGTTTCATTTAACATGGATTTTGCCTTTTGAGCCTCCCCTTGAGCAGTGAAGTACTTAACCTCATCAATGACCTGTTTGATATTCAACTGCTAATTTTCTTGCTCACGGAAGTGTATAATATATCTAGCCCTGTCAAGATTAGTTTGAAGCTCACTAATCTTGGAATCCTTACCTTTGATAGCAGTATTTGTGATTTTGTCATTATCATCCTCATCTAGCTCAACCAGCTGAAATTATTGCTCAGTTTCATGATTGTCCTCCGCATCATGAATGACTGGCTCAATGACCTTCTGTTTACCTTTATCCACCTGTTGTGTTGATGTAGAAGGCATGGCCCCTTTCACTCCAACTGAAGCGAACACATGCCTATAGCCTCCCTGGTAGGTTTTTGGAAATGGATCAACCTCATCCATACTAGCCCACTTAGGCTCAATGTCATCTATCCTGCTAGGTGACCCAAAATCATGATGAGATGGAGATGAAGGATTGTGATGAGATGGAGATGAAGGAACATGATGAGATGGAGATGAAGGAACATGATGAGATGGAGATTAAGGAGGTGAAGGGGACCGATTTGATGATGATGAGTGATTCATGGGTTGAGATTATGAAGGGAAATTTTGTGCATGCTGAATGGATGGCTCAATGAAAATATCATTGGCTATGAAGGTGCTCCACGCAATTTTCAGTTGATTGAGATGGTGGAGGACTATTATTTTTATGAGGGAATGATGGAATAGGCTTCTCATTTGTTGTTAATATCCCTTCTTCTGGGAAATGTATGCCATCTTCTCTATACTTCGGCAAAGATAATAGGGCATGTTAAGCTTCCTTACCGTAGTGAAATGCATCAAGATTCGGATGTGATAGGAATAGAGCCTTAAAAATATGCCTTCAGATGAAAAATATTTCATAATATTATTCATCATTGGTGCAGATCTGTCCAAGAGCTGTGAAAAAGGGAAGAACCTCTTCGTTTTATTTTGGTGTCTTGGTTTTAGGAAGAAGTAAAAATCTTGTTTCTTCAACCTACCTTTCTTGAACCATTTCTCCCCAACATTTGGGATCCCTGTAGCATCTGAAATGACAACAATAGTTAAGGTAAAAGTGACCCCAACTAATTTAACTTGGTTTTCATGGAGTCCTGATACGAAAAGTCTAGTTAGCATGGGGTGGTGTTTAACCCTCTGAATTTTCTCACAAAAATCATCACAGCCAACATGTTTGAAGCATGTGATATTCAATGGAGAATCTAAGAGTTCCTTAGTGTTCGAAGGCTCAAGTCTGAGAACTCTTCCTCCTTTATGTGGCCTCCTTATCTCTGTCTCCTCTCCTTCACTGAATGATGTGTTTTCCTCTTCTGTTTCCATGGTGTTTTTGTTAAAGCCCTAGTGTTTCGGGAAGGGAAATGAGAAAGGGAGATGAGAAAGGAAAAAAAGAGGGAGATGATTGATAGGGATATGTGATATGGGGAGGGGATAGGGAGTATTGATATGGTAGATTTAGGGTATGGAATTTTAGGAATTGGGAGCCTAGGTAGATGTAACACCTAGGACTTAGGGTTTTGGGAAATAGTTGTAGGAAAAGTGGATTTTTCAAATGAGGGGGTTTTGGAATGGGTTTTTATAACTTTGGGAGGGATGTAAAGGGTAAGGGAGTTAATTTAAAGATTTTTCACAAATATAATGAGATACTAGGCTTTTTCATCAAATTACCCCTCAAATTACAACTTCAACCTGCAAAATTTTAACACATAAAATTAAGAAGATGATTTTCCATGGCATGTGCCTCTTATTAGTTTGCAGGAGGTCAGTGACCGAGTGGAGGAGCTTTGAAGGCAATTTCTCACACTTGGATGCTTTGCAGAGCTTGCTGGTCATTTGCACCATTGAGAAGCTATTTGTGCCCTCCTCTATGTATTTACGCCATCACCAACACATTTGCACCCTTATCAGTACATTTTTGCCCTCCTAAATGTATTTGTACCCTCCTGAATGTATTTACGCCCTCACTTCAGGATTTTCACCCTTGATTCTGCTCTTTTGTTAATTTCGCTCAGAATTTCGAAATTTTTGTCTCTTGGAGTGATGAATTGATATTTGGAGGAGGCAAGTGAATTTGAATTGATGTCTATTAGTCATAAATATCCAAGTGAATTTGAATTTGAATTTAAAAACCCACTTTTCTAATGTCTTTTTTCACATTTTGATGACTTTTCCTGATTATCCTTTCATCTGTTTTTTTCTTTCTTGCAGGATGGTATTGCTGGAGTTTAACACTTTTCTCTTTCAGTTTGGCATGCTTGTTTTGATTTGGAAGCTAGGGATTGAAATTATTACATATAGGAAGCATAAAATTACATTAAAAAACAAAAATAAATTACATCTATGTTTTCATACCAAAATTACATTTTGATATGAAAATCATAAAAATAAAAATTTAAAAATATTATATTTACATGGTGATAATCTTCTCCATATGAAAATAAAATGTTTATTGAGTCACTCTCACACATTTTTTTGACCTTATTGAGATGAAATGGTGCATTTTTGGACCTTGAACATTGAAACCTAATGACCTAATGGGACCTTGAATGACCTGAATTCCATGATTGGCTTCGACTGACACAAGACAGTGAAATTTTCTTTTCAAAAGTGTTTTTATGCTCAGCAAGACACGAAGGTGGGCCATTAAATGAGATTTTGTGAAGGAGAGTGAGGTTTTATGACTAGGACTACCATCAGTGAAACAATTTTTAGCATGAGCTTATGGAATGAAATAAAAATTTCAAAGTGGGACACTGTTGTGGTAAAACACAACACCCCCCCCCCCCCCCATTTTTGACTTATTTACTTAAAATAATGGGGACCCTTTCTACAAAATTCTTAGCTAAACAACTTTTAGGATTTTGATTAAGTTAATTATTTTGTAATTTTGTAATTTTTCATTTTTATCAGATTTCTATTTTGATTGTTTCATTGAATCTGGTTTTTTATAAGCTTTCCAACGATACTTGTTTCGCTTCATTTGGTCAAATGGTTTGTAAATGACACTCCTTTGAAGTTTTGATCATTTTCTTGCTTGGGTTAAGAAACATGTATAAAATGCCAATATTTTAATTCTTGTTTTTAAAATAGTCATTTATTGTAAATATTAACATCACTTCTTTTTTATTATTTTTCACCCTTTTTCCAATATCCAAACACTTCATAACTTAAACTATATTTAAAACTCGTAGTTTAATGCTTTAAATCCCATTTAATCTCCAAAACCCACTTATTTTAACTTTTGAAATTTCAATATTATAGTTCCGCCACCCATCAAACCGTCGCTTAAAACCTTTGGTAGGACCCCTTACCCTTTCGCATATCAGCCATCGCAAAAGATCATCGACACATTCATGTGCTACCCTTCCAAAACGCCGATGCGATATTATGTGGGACCCTTACCTGCCTGCCGTCCCATCACTCCATCGCACATTGCATATCTTATGGTTTTGTTGAGAAATATTTATCGCTAACCGTCTCTAAGTGCAATTTGCAATAAGCCTTTCAATGCGATATATGATTGAACCCAGCTTGTCATGTCACTTACTTTTACCATCGTCCTTGTTAGCCCCCCTATGAAATTTTTGACAAGCAAATAGGGGGCTAAATCATTGTTGAGTCTTCAAGGAATGCCTTTCCCCTGAAAATCCATCCTCCTTGAAGTCTCTCAAATTGTTGTGCCTAATACAAATCCCCCTCTGCTAGTAAAAACTGCTAAAAAAGGGCCTGTCATTCCTTCCTTTACCCCTGCAACGTACATCAATCCCCCCTCTTTCCTTTATTTTTCCCTCATTCGGTTTCTTTATCCCCCTTGGCTCCCCTTCTATTTCCCCTTTTACCCCTCAAATCCCCCTAAAAATCCCTTTAAGTTCCCTCTCTTACCCTTTGTTTAGCCTTTTTCCCTTTCTCCCCTTATCGTTTCCCTTTATAAATCCCCTTAAAACCCTAAACCCATATTAGACCTTAATATGGGGCCTGGCCCTTACACGCAGTCCACTTAACCACTTCCCCACATATGCCCGTCACCCCAGACCAAACGCTTACCTTGAGGGCGATAACTGTATCGGAGGCGGGGCGAAAGTGCGAAAATCCTTTGTAACAACTTGAAAAAACCCGATGCAATTGTTTTATTACGATAAGTCAGCAGTGCGTTCACTGGTTGATCTATCCCCGATGATCAACGGCGGGCCTCTAATCGCGACCTCCTCCCGGTGCAATCGCAAAACTCACGTGTGCACCTCCGATTACGATTTTCATTTAATCTGACACCATTTGCACCTGAGATCCGACGGTCATCGCGGCTCTCGATCGCAGGCCTTCGATCGCATTGCCCTTCGATTAAATCTCCGTCCATCCTTCCCCACGACTCTCTGATGCACGCTCAATCCGCACATTTTCCGTCCGCGATCGCGTCCCCATCTCTCCCGCCTCGATTTCATCCCCAACTTGGTTGATGTTGTCCTGTGATCAGCGGTCCTCGCTAATCGCAAGCCTCTGCTCCGAGCCTCCCCGATTGCGATCCTCCCGATCCATTGAACCGTTGATCTCCCGCCGGATCGACGGTGTTGCTCAATCGGACACCGATCGGCGATCGCGACCTTCCCTATCAGATTAAATCACGGCGGATTCGTTTGTTAAATCATCATGTTTATACGTATCACAACTATCGCAATCGGAAGTTTGTGAGTGTCTCATTTTTGTGCCCTTGCAATTGCGATCCTCCGATTGCATCTCCGCCGTCCGTCTCCTCCTGGATCTGACGGCTCAGGTTTAATCGCCCTCTGCCTCCACTGGGTCCCACTTCTTACATACATTTCGTTGCATTTATTTGCATTTCCATACATTTTCGCCAAAGTCTAAAGTTTCATATGTATTCCGCCATGTCCATAAGTCATACCATGGATCAATCTCCACCGTTGATCTTCGTCTCCAGGCCAGAATCTAACGGTCTGCGCTGCATATTCACACCAAACCCTATTATCTGCGCATTCCACCACTCCACTGCATTTTCATCGTTCTTTTGCATAATAGCTTTGTTTCCGCCACCGCCGCACTACCATTTCGTCCACCTAACGTCCATTGTTCCGTCCACTTTGTTTCTTCACAATTCTTTGACACGTGAAGTTTCTAGAAGAAGACCGCATTTGTTGATGTACTACCTCAACGGCGACTTGTGTGATCGGAGATCAACTCTAATGAGCCAGCACCATCAGAAAGGTCAAGAAATGGGACCGTCAGGACTCACATTAATGGAGAGCAGAGTTCAAACGCCGAAATCCTTCCGGCGCCATTTAAAGATCGAGCTAACTTGACAGAGGCAGTAATGAAGCAGCAAGGATTTTCAGTACAGAGCAGAGGGATTAATGCGCGTCAAAGAAGATCTTGAGCCCTGAAACAGAGGTTTAAAGAGGCAAAGCATCATTTTGAAGACCCCGAGGATCGATTCTAGAGATCCTGAACATCAATAAGAGGTAATATCAAGGTTTTCTTATCAGCAGAATGTTTTTCCATAAAGGACAGGTCTCCCATACAGTCTTTATTATGCGCCGTGTCCTTGAAGGAATTTCTCGTCCCAGCTATAGTTCAAAACAATCTAACATCCATGAGTCAGACCTCGCGGAAAGTTCTTTTATTTGGATCAAATCACCTGGAGTACTACAGCCAAAAGGTCAAATCATATCCGGAGCAGATCTTTCTTTCACGAGGAAGGTGACAAAGATTAAATATACAGTGCATCAAGCAAAATGGGTCTCGGCCCTGCATTCATTATTGTGTTTAAATGTAGCATTCAAAATTCACCTACCTCCTCAGTCGGTCCTCTGTGTCTCTTCTGCTATAAAGCACAGAAGGATATCATTGTAATGGTTGTTGTTGCATTATCAGTGAATTGCAAGCATTTTTGTCCCGAGCCAAGTTTCCTGTGTAATAGTTGTATGACAGGCTGAGAAATATGATGTATTCAGGCTGAATGTAATAGCTTTGGGCAGTGATGTACCTGATTGGTGTTGTGTTTAACAAGATAAGCAGTTTTCATTGGATCCTGATCTACAGCAGTTGGTGATGTTTTCTTATCTCTGTGTTTATTTCCATTTCATTTCATGTTCTTCTGACTGACATCTGAATGCATGACATAAGATTTACCCTTGTTAGGTACCTTATGTCCCAGCTCTCTCAGTCTTTAATGTTTTCTGCTCATATGTGTATCTGAATATTGTTTTTAATTGACTAAACCAGTGTAGTGGATGATTATTGCCTGCTCTCTGATGTGCAAGTTAATAGAATCAGTGTTCAGATGTTTTGTTAAGATTTAATTGAAAGAGGTTAGGAACATTGGGAGGTGTAAAGCCTGTCGCTGCCTCTTCATAACCTGCCCTTCCATACAAACCTTTTCAAGACCCCTTGTGTTGCCTATGGTTTTATCCAAGCAGGCCTGGAGTTAAATGACCTCTGGCCTGATCTATAGACGGAATCAGATGGTTTTCCATCCTTCATTCTCATTCCTTAGTGTTCCATCCCACCAATCAGTCTTTGAGATCCAAATGCTCTAGATGACTAGCCCAACTGAAGCTTACACATTGAACATAAGTAAATCCTTTCTTGAATCCATTGCCCAACGGCCTTGATGTTCCCTAAGTTATCTATCCTTGCCTAGCTTCCTTCTTTACCCATCCTTGTCTCATGGTGAAACCTTCCTTCCTAATTCTCAACAAACAAACTCAAACAATCAAACAAACAACCTTGAGCCTATAACTAGCCTAAAATCACAATTGAGAACTTCAAAGACATATATCCTTTGATAATCATAGAGAGATCCCTCTCTGGACCTAGGAGGGCTAGATCATAAGGTCTGAAAGTGGTTCTATGTTGTCTCATCTTTTGGTCTCTGTCAACCTGGCCAAAACATGGGAACCCCAACATAATGGCGACTCCGCTGGGGAATTCTGAGTACATTTCGTCTTAAACACTCTTTAAACCTCAGAAAATTAGAACTCTGGCTAGGTTGACGGTAAGTCACACCTTTCTTGAATCAGCCTCCATTATTGAATATCCACCATACTCTTAGACAAAGCCTGGATAGGGCCAGGTAGCCTCCAGATCTCATCCTCTCTTCAGGGGTGACATATCTGGTAAATGCCCTCCCAGTCAATCTCTGGTTGGAGCTTGTTGCTTTAGAGGAGATTCATGAAAGGTGATAGTGCCTGAGCACTATGGTGGATAGTGTACCCTAGAATCATCCTAAACCCTCCACCTGGCGACTCCATTGTTCCTAAACGTTAAAGACTCCACTGGTGATCAGTAGGCCTGCTGATTATCTTGGTTTTACATCAGACTCCACTGGGAGACCGGTCCCAAGCATAATGAAGACTCCACAGGGAGGCCAGTTCCCAAGACAACATTAACCACAAAGTAGAAGTAACAAGTAGGGCTCAGTTGCTTGGCTTATAAACAGCACTCTGGCTCACAGAACCATTCATACAAGAGCTTTCCCTGATCTAAACCCACCTGAAACAGTTGATAATCCTAAGAAAATCCTCAAAAGAACATCTGTGAGTAGGAGATCAACTATTTCCTGCAACATTCATAGAGCCAATTCTGCACCAGAAGATCTTGCAACTCTATTAGACCCTTTCTTCGACCTAGACCTCCAAAACAGATTACCTAGAACTAGGTCATTCAGTGTTTCAGACCAGCCAAACACTAGGGACAGCGAAACCCCTCCTTCCACACCACCTGATCTCCACTTTCTCCAAAACTTGGGGCTTTCTCACCCTAGATCTACTCAACAGACTTCTGCTGGTCTTACCACCCCTGTCATCCAACTACCAGCTGCTCAAGCCAACCCTATACCTCATCAGAACATCATCATGGCAGCCTGGTATGCACCTCTAGTTTTACCTCAGCCTCTACTGCCCTTACCAGATGATTATCAATCAAAAATCCCACACTTCCCTGCTAAAGAGCCTACAACTGCACAACAACATGTAGATAAAATGGAGGACTCCTTTGACTATATGGAAGTTGATGATGAAACAATCAAAATGAGAATTTTTGCACAGAGCCTGGGGGGAGAGGTTAAAAAGTGGTTTAAAAACCTACCTGCTGGTAGTATCCAAGATCTCCCTGCTTTATACCAGACTTTCATCAACAAATGGGAAACTAGAGCAAACCCTCCCCAGCTCCTAGCATAATACATGTCCCTTAAGAGGAACGTAGGGGAAAGTGTTCATGATTACACCACTAGATTCAACAATATTTACAACACTCTTCCCCCACACATGAAACCTCCACAAGGTATGGCCCTGGCCAAATACCCTGATGGATTTGATGCTGACATGGCCTATGAACTTAGGGATAAAGAATATACCACGTTGGAGGATATGCAGAAAGGGGCAGTAAACATAGAAGCAAATCTGATTGAGAAAAGAGCAAAACTGAGATCTGAGAAGAGGGTAACATACAGGGATGATAATGTAGCCTCCACGTCTGACCCCAATAATGAACGTGTGTGCAGGGATGTGGAGGAGATGAAACAAATGATGAAAAAAATGGCTGTCACGGTTAGTAACCTAAGCAAAAATCAGAATCAAAATCAGAACTTTAGAAGAAACAACAACACCCCCAACAGACAGAAAGAGTCAGATCAGCAAGTCATTCCCCCTTTCCAAAAATTTCTTGATGAGGATGAGGGAATCATAGAAGAGTCTGAAGGGAATGTGATAAACATGTTCGAAACAGAGGACTCAATTCTGAACTGTGACTCAGAGGATGATCAGCCCTCATCTTCATATTGGGATGAGGAAAGATTAGAAACTGAAGAGTACAGACTTGGGTTCCAAGATGCCATGTTACAGGTCAGAGAACCATATGGGCTCAGGAGAAAAAAGAACCAAGACACTTCCAAAACCAAAAATCCTGAGGTGACCATCAAAAAGAGGCCTGAAAAATCTTCTAAAGCAACCGCTGTAAACGATAAATCAACAGTTGAGAGCTCCGAGAAAAACCAGCAGAAAGGAAACCAAAACAATGAAAAACAAAGTCAACCAACCAGTAGCACTAGCACCTCAGTTAGTGCTCCTGATAAAACCTTGTCTACACATGTACATAATGAGAAAACACAAATTGATTTAGCTACTAAGGTAGTTGCAAATAAAACAGATTTGAACAGTCCCAAAAGCCAATCCATTTTCAATTTAGAAAGTGAGATTGCAAAAATCAAAATCTTTGTACCATTATCTGAGCTGGCCTCTCAGGATGTATATAAAGGCCAGATTTTGAAAGCATTAAATCTAAGTATAAATAATGACACTGTAAATTTGAGTGATGATCAGCCTGCCCTCTTATTCGGTCCCAAGATTGAGGGGAAATTTCAGGAAGGGGTAGTTCCACCTTTTTATATCAGTCTTAACATTCATGACAAGATCCTTCATAATGCCATGCATGACTCCGGTGCATCACACAATCTAATGCCTAAGGTAGTGATGGAAAGGCTAGGCCTAGAAATTACCAGACCTTACAAAGACTTATACTCTTTTGACTCTAGTAGAGTAAAATGCCTAGGCCTCATCAAAGACTTATGTGTGAGCTTAACTCAGATTCCTGCGAAATGTATGGTCATGGATGTAGTGGTGGCAGACGTGCCACCCAAGTATGGCATGTTATTATATAGATCATGGGGAGCCAAGCTGCAAGGCACCATGCAGATGGATGGCTCATATGCCACTATCCCTATATTTGGCCAATTAAGAAGATTGTATAGAGAATCCCAAATGAAATTCCTAGTCAGTAGCCCCGAGAAACCTGAAAATTCACCATTATATTCTGTACATACCGACCTTGACTCCTTCATATTTTGTAATGATGAATCCTTAGAAGAGCCAGAGTCCCAGAATAGGCATACAAATGAGAACACCGAGCCTATAGACCTCCACATAATGGCCACTCTGGAAGAATATGATCAGGAAGACCATGGGCAGCACACTAAAAAGGAAGAGGAAATCAGCAATGAAGCCTGTAGGATTTGTGGTGGACCTCTCACTCCAAGTGAAACAGAAACAGAACAAGAACAGCAAGCTAACCACCTCCCTGACATCCATGGCCTCTACGAACAACAAGATAGTTTACAACCTAGTACAGACCTCCCAACTCAACCTAATGGCGAATCCAGCTGTAAGGTAGAAAGCGAAGTGGAAGTAAACAAAGATCCCCTGTGGGAAATGAACTTTGATGGGTCCTGCACTAGACAAAGCGTTGGAGCCGGAGTGTGGCTGCGTAACATCGAAAATGATCACGCAGAGAGCCACGCTGTCAATCTGCATTTCAAATGCACGAATAACATTGCAAAATATGAGGCTCTAATCTTGGGTTTAAATTTTTTGAAAAAATTAGGAGCCCGTAGGATAGTCGTGAGAGGAGACTCTGAGTTAGTAATCAAACAGATGAATGGTGAGTATTCGGCAAAACACCCCAGGCTTAGGGCATATAGGAATGATACTCTAGATTTGCTGAAAACGTTCATTGAATATGATTTAGTATCCATTCCTAGGGGTCAAAACGCTATTGCAAATGGACTAGCCCGCCTAGCTAGCTCTTATCCTAAGGCCTCAGTTGACCAACAAATCATCATTCAGACTAAATTCAGGCCTGCAGTGCCAGACAATGAAAAATACTGGCAGGTCTTTGAAGGAGACAAACAGATTGAAGATTTCCTGATGGGCAGAAATGAGTTTGAATTTTCTGATTCAGACTCAAAATCTGATGACAGCTGCCCAAGTGAGGATTCCCCAGATTAACTAGAAACACCTAGTAGTATAGAAATAAATTCTTTTTCTGAAGAAACTAGAGATTCAGCCATAAAACGTGAAAACACAGATAGAGAAGAAATGGAGGTGCTGCAAGCCAAGGACAAGAACATACCAAGAGGCTTAGCACCCTTAGAGGACCTCTTTGATTTTGATGATGTTGCAAAGAAGCCCACAATAGAACATGCAGAATCAGACGTAGAAGAATGCAACATAGGCACTGAAGACAAGCCCAAAATGATAAAACTGGCTAAGTCTATACCTGCAGACATGAAGAAAAGATACATTGACTTGTTTAAGGAATTCATTGATGTGTTTGCATGGAGCTACGAAGACTTAAAGGCCTATGACACCGACATTATACAACATAAGATACCACTGAAGGAAAATCAGAAACCTTTCAGACAAAAACTCCGTAGAATTAATCCAAAACAATTGCCTGCAGTAGAAAAGGAAATTAAGAAGATGTATGATGCAGGCATTATAGTCCCTGTAAGGTTTTCTGATTGGGTGTCGAACTTAGTGGCTGTGAGGAAGAAAACAGGGGAGATTAGACTTTGCATAGACTTCAGAAACCTCAATAGAGCCTCCCTGAAGGATAACTACCCCTTTCCTAGAATGGAACATATCTTACAGAAGGTAGTGGGCTCTAAAAGAATCTCCTTGCTGGATGGTTTTTCAGGATACAACCAGGTTCTGGTACTCCCATAAGATCAACTCAAAACAGCTTTTACCACTCCATGGGGCACCTTCATGTATGTGAAAATGCCTTTTGGATTGATGAATGCTGGAGCTACCTTCTAGAGAGCAATGGATATTGCTTTCTCAGATGAGATTGGACACTTTATAGTTATCTACTTGGATGACTTAACTGTCTTTTCTAAAACAGAAGAAGAACACTTAAAACATCTGAGGAAAGTTTTTGAAAAATGTAGAAGGTACGGTCTGTCCCTAAATCCTAAGAAGACTGTTTTTGGGCTGCAAGAAGGTAAGCTTCTGGGCCACATCATATCCGAGAAAGGGATTAGGATAGACCCCCAGAGAGTTGAGGGAATACTTCAAATTTCACATCTAAGAAACATCAAGGAGCTACGGTCCTTCATTGGGAAGATCAATTTCCTTAGAAGATTTATCCCCAATCTTGCTGAGCATCTTAGGAAAATGACTGAAATGCTAAAGAAAGATGCAGGAATCAAGTGGACTGTTGAAGCCAAAAAATCTTTTGAGTCAGTAAAGCTTGCACTCACCCAAGCCCCTATCCTTATCAGCCCTGACTTTTCAAAATATTTTCTGATATTTTCATTTGCTTCCCCACACACGATAGCTGCAGTTTTGCTGCAGAAAAATTCGGAAGGTAAGGAACAGCCTATAGCCTTCTTCAGTAAAGCCTTGAGAGATGCACCCTTAAAGTACAACATCATGGAAAAGCAGGCCTATGCCCTGATTAAGGCCTTGAAAGATTTTAGGGTGTACATTATGCATTCTCACACCACCGCCTATGTGCCAAATATAGTGGTCAAAGATATCTTGTCCCAAGACCCAGATGGGAAAAGGGGCAAATGGATTGCTGCAATTTTAGAATATGACATTGAGATCAAACCCACCAAGCTGATCAAAGGTCAGGGCCTGGCCCAATTGATGGCTGAATCTAATCTACAGGCCCTTGATATTAACATGATGAATGCCCTGGATGAGCACGAAGGATTGCCCCATCAAACTGTTGAGGAGCAGTTTCAGAACTCTCCTTGGTACACTGATATCCTTTACGTGCTCACACACCTCAATGCCCCTCCAGAACTGTCCAAAACAAAGGCCAGATTCATAAAACTCAAAGCTAGAAATTACTGCATCATGAATGAGAGTTTATATTGGAAAAATCCAAATGGTCTTTTGCTGAAATGTTTGCCTGAAACTGAAGTTGAAAAAATCAAACAAGAATTCCATGCTGGGGAGTGTGGAGGCCACCTGAGTTGGAAGGCCACTACAAATAAGATACTCAGGGCTGGGTACTATTTGCCTACACTCTTTAGTGATGTTCATAAAATGGTCCTTACCTGCCAAAAATGCCAAATTTTTGAGGGCAAAAGAAAGCTCCTTCCCCTCCCTCTGCAACCTATCACCATAGAAGGTCCCTTCATGCAATGGGGCTTAGAATTCATTGGAGAAATCCACCCCTCTTCTTCTGGGCAACACAAATGGATCCTGACTGCTACTGATTACTTCACTAAGTGGATTGAAGCCATACCCACTAGGAATGCCACTGATTATGTCATCATTAGGTTCCTAGAAGACTTTATCTTATCTCGGTTTGGCTGCCCAAGGAAAATAATCACTGACAATGCTGCTGCTTTCGGATCCAAAAGAATGATTGATTTCTGTCACAGGTACGGAATTGCGCTTGGACATTCAACTGCCTATTACCCCCAGGGTAATGGCTTAGCTGAATCATCAAATAAAAGCTTGGTTACAATCATTAAGAAGCTGCTGGAAGAGAATAAAAGGTCTTGGCATAAAAATTTGATACATGCCTTGTGGGCAGACAGGCTCACTACAAAGAAATCTATTGGCATATCACCCTTCCAGCTGGTTTATGGGACAAAAGCAGTTTTTCCTACTAGCCTTGGGATACCAGTGGTAAAGCTTATTCAAGAAGTCCAATCAGAAGAAGACAACATGATAAGGAGAATTAATGAAACAATCCATCTTCAGCAAACAAGGGAGCAAGTTTATGACAGAGCTGTCAGAGTGCAGGAAAACATGAAGAGACAGTTTGACAAAAGAACCAAAGCAACAAATTTCAAAGTTGGGGACAAGGTCCTGAAGTGGGATTCAAGAAGAGAGGATAAAGGCAAACATGGCAAATTCGACAGCTTGTGGCAAGGTCCATTCATCATTCAGGCCACTGTGGGTCCTAATGCATTTTTCTTACAAGAACTCGATGGTACAAAGCTGTTTGGGGGTCCTGTCAATGGCAGGATGCTCAAACACTATTTCTGCTAATTCTCCATTTCCAGTTTCATTTCCATTGTATATACCGTTGCAAATTTTCATTTTCAGCAAAAAAGTGAAGAAATTGTTCCAAAAAAAAAAACAGAATGAAAGGAGAGGTTCAGACATGCTCAAAACATGAACCTCTGAGGCAAAAGGATTGGCTCTAATAAACTCAAAATATGAGCCAAAGGGAAGAAGAATAGCTGGTCCTTACAAGCTCAAAATCTGGATCAGCAGTGAAAGAAGATCCAGCTCTAATATGCCCAAAATCAGAGCTGGAGCAAAGGAAAGAAGTGACTCAAATATGCTCAAAACCTGAGTCACAAGAAAGAAAGAAGGATGTTTCATAGTTGCAAAATTCCATGCCTTCACAGTTTTGTTTTCTTCAAGTTTCTGCCGAGCAAGTCAGGCTGTCTAATCCTGGCTTGGCTGTGTTTAAATTTCCTGTCTTAGAATGTAGGTGAAGAAACCTGTCGGACAGTTTAATCCCAACAGGTAGTCGATTAGGTAGAGAAATAGATGAGGCCAACAGTCTAATCTGGCCTCATGGAGCAATAAGGGTAGAATTAGAATAGGTTTGTTTTTGTTTTGCAAAATAAAATGTAAAGGGTCTGCTAGTTCAAATGCACCCAAGGGAAAATTGTTAGAGTTCTAGTTTGGGTAGGTAGATTGGTTGGGAAAATGTTTCTGTTGATTTGTGTATCTAATATATTGTGGCAGCTAATCTAAAGAAAGAAGAAAAGATGGCTTATAGCGACGAGGCATACGGCCCCTGCACGAAGAGATCATTTACGGAATTCTTGACGCCTTCAAGAAGAAGCCAAAACCATATTAGAACCCCTTTGACCCAGCTCCCCTATGAAATGCAATGAAAATAGGGGGCTAAATCATTGTTGAATCTTCAAGGAATGCCTTTCCCCTGAAAATCCATCCTCCTTGAAGTCTCTCAATTGCTCTTCCTAATACAAATCCCCCTCTGCTAGTAAATTGCTAAAAAAGGGCCTATCATTCCTTCCTTTACCCCTGCAACATGCATCAGTTCCCCCCTCTTTCCCTTTGTCCGAATTCCCTTTATTTCTTCCCTCATTTAGCCTCTTTTTTTCCCCCTTGTCTTCCCCTTCTCTTTCCCCATTTACCCCTCAAATCCCCCTAAAATCCCCTTTAATTTCCCCCTCTTACCCTTTGTTTAACTTCTTTCCCCTTTTTCCCCCTTATCGTTTCCCTTTAAAATCCCTTAAAACCCATATTGGAAGCCTTAATATGAAATTTCTTATACACTAGTCATGGACACTTCCCATATGCCCATCACCCAAGACCAAGCGCTTAAGCCTTGGGGGGTAATCGCAATCGAAGCCGGGCGGAGGGCAGAGTGACTGGCTGCGAAAAACCGTGCGATTTTTTATTACGATAAGTCCGCGGTGCGTTTCACCGTTGATCACTACTGATGATCAACGGCGGGCCTCTGTGCGAGCCCCCCTCCTCCCCCAGCTCACCAATCGCAACACTCATTATGCACCTCCCGATTACGTGCTCCGATTTAATCTGACCGCCCATTCTCTCACGGATCCGACGGTCGCTCGCGACTTAGATCGCAGAGACCCTTCCGTCGCCTTGCCCTTCGATTAAATCTCCACCGTCCATCCTTCCCCACCAGATCTACGATGCAGTAGCTCAATAACACCTTCGCCCGATCGCAGTCGTGTCCCCATCTCTCCACCTCCGATTTCATCTCAACCGTTGATCTGTCCCAGCGATCCAACGGCTCTCATGTCGCAAAGCCTCTGCTCCCGGAGCCTCACGTTACGATCCTCTGATCCATTGAGCCGTTGATCTCCCGCCGAGATCGCGGTGAGTGCTGTCCTTGACCCTTCCCCGATCGCTGATTGCAAGCCTTCCCTCTGAGCCTTCCCTCCGTCTCCCGATTAAATCCTGGCCGTTTGTTTGTTTCGCAATCCAACGGCTATCGCTCTCCCCTGTCGATCGCAATCGGAAGTTTGTGAGTGTCTCATTTTTGTGCCCTTGCGATTGCGATCCTCCGATTGCATCCTAGCCGTCCGTCTTCCCCGGATCTGACGGCTCAGGTTTAATCGCCCTCCACCTCCGCTGGGTCCCACTTCTTACATACATTTCGTTGCATTTGTTTGCATTTGCATTCATTTTCGCCTAAGTCTAAAGTTTCATATGTTGCATTAAAATTTCATGTTTCATATGTATTCCGCCATGTCCATAAGTCATCCCATGGATCAATCTCCACCGTTGATCTTCGTCTCCGGGCCAGGATCTAACGGTCTGCGCTGCATATTCACACCAAACCCTATTATCCGCGCATTCCACCACTTCACTGCATTTTCATCGTTCTTTTACAAAATAGCATTGTTTCCGCCACCGCCGCACCACCATTTAGTTCACCCTGCGTCCATTGTTCCGTCCACTGTTTCTTCACAAATTTGTTGTGTTGCAGAGTTTCTAGAGGAAGAAGACCGCCGTTGTTCAATGTACTACCTCAACGGCGAGCAGCACAGTCAGGATCAAATCTGATGGGCTAGTACCATCAGGAAAGTCAAGGAATGGGGCTGTCAGGACCTACAATTAAAGGAAAGCGAAGTTCAAACGCCGGAAATCTTGCCGGCGCCATTAAAAGCTCGAGCTAACTCGACAGAGGCAGTCATGAAGCAGCAATGATTTTTAGTACAGAGCAGAGGGATTAATGCGCGTCAACGAAGATATTGAGCCCTGAAACAGAGGTTTAAAGGGGCAAAGCATCATTTTGAAGACCTCGAGGATCGATTCTGGAGATCCTGAACATCAATAAGAGGTAATATCAAGGTTTTCTTATCAGCAGAATGTTTTTCCATAAAGGACAGGTCTCCCATACAGTCTTTATTATGCGCCGTGTCCTTGAAGGAATTTCTCGTCCCAGCTATAGTTCAAAACAATCTAACATCCATGAGGCAGACCCCTCAGCAAATTCTTTCATTTTGTTCAAATCACTTGGAGTACTGCAGCCAAAAGGTCAAATCATATCCGGAGCAGATCTTTCTTTCACGAGGAAGGTGACAAAGATTAGATATACAGTTCATCAAGAAGAATGGGTCTCGGCCCTGCATTCATTATTGTGTTTAAATGTAACATTTAAAATTCACCTACCTCCTCAGTCGGTCCTCTTTGTCACTTCTGCTATAAAGCACAGAAAGATATCATTGTAATGGTTGTTGTTGGATTATCAGTGAATTGCAAGCATTTTTGTCTCGAGCCAAGTTTCCTGTGTAATAGTTGTATGACAGGCTGAGAAATATGATGTATTCAGGCTGAATGTAAAAGCTTTGGGCAGTGATGTACCTGATTGGTGTTGTGTTTAACATGATAAGTAGTTTTCATTGGATCCTGATCTACAGCAGTTGGTGATGTTTTTCTTATCTCTGTGATTATTTCCATTTCATTTCATGTTCTTCTGACTGACATCTGAATGCATGATATAAGATTTACCCTTGTTAGGTACCTTATATCCCAGCTCTCTCAGTCTTTAATGTTTTCTGCTCATATGTGTGTCTGAATATTGTTTTTAATTGACTAAACCAATGTAGTGGATGATTATTGCCTACTCTCTGATGTGCAAGTTAATAGAATCAATATTCAGATGTTTTGTTAAGATTTAATTGAAAGAGGTTAGGAACATTGGGAGGTGTAAAGCCTGTCGCTGCCTCTTCATAACCTGCCCTTCCATACAAACCTTTTCAAGACCCCTTGTGTTGCCTATGGTTTTGTCCAAGAAGGCCTGGAGTTAAATGACCTCTGGCCTGATCTATAGACGGAATCAGATGGTCTTCCATCCTTCATTCTCATTCCTTAGTGTTCCATCCCACCAATCAGTCTTTGAGATCCAAATGCTCTAGATGACTAGCCCAACTGAAGCTTACACATTGAACATAAGTAAATCCTTTCTTGACTCCATTGCCCAATGGCTTTGATGTTCCCTGAGTTATCTATTCTTGCCTAGCTTCCTTCTTTACCCATCCTTGCCTTATGATGAAACCTTCCTTCCTGATTCTCAACAACCAAACTCAAACAATCAAACAAACAACCTTGAGCCTATAACTAGCCTAAAATCACAATTGAGAACTTCAAAGACATATATCCTTTGATAATCACAGAGAGATCCCTCTCTGGACCTAGGAGGGCTAGATCCTAAGGTCTGAAAGTGGTTCTATGTTGTCTCATCTTTTGGTCTCTGTCAACCTGGCCAAAACATGGGAACCCCAACATAATGGCGACTCCACTGGGGAATTCTGAGTACATTTCGTCTTAAACACCCTTTAAACCTCAGAAACTTAGAACTCTGGCTAGGTTGACGGTAAGTCACACCTTTCTTGAATCAGCCTCCATTATTGAATATCCACCATACTCTTAGACAAAGCCTGGATAGGGCCAGGTAGCCTCCAGATCTCATCCTCTCTTCAGGGGTGACATATCTGGTAAATGCCCTCCCAGTCAATCTCTGGTTGGAGCTTGTTGCTTTAGAGGAGATTCATGAAAGGTGATAGTGCCTGAGCACTGTGGTGGATAGTGTACCCTAGAATCATCCTAAACCCTCCACCTGGCGACTCCATTGTTCCTAAACGTTAAAGACTCCACTGGTGATCAGTAGGCCTGCTGATTATCTCGGTTTCACATCAGACTCCACTGGGAGACCAGTCCCAAAGAATAATGAAGACTCCACGGGGAGGCCAGTTCCTAAGACAACATTAACCACAAAGTAGAAGTAACAAGTAGGGCTAAGCTTCTTGGCGTATAAACAGCACTCTGGCTCACAGAACCATTCATACAAGAGCCTTCCCTGATCCAAACCCACCTGAAATAGTTGATAATCCTGAGAAAATCCTTAAAAGAACACCCGTGAGTAGGAGATCAACTATTTCCAGCAACATTCATAGAGCCAATTCTGCACCAGAAGATCTTGCAGCTCTATTAGACCCTTTCTTCGACCTAGACCTCCAAAACAGATTACCTAGAACTAGGTCATTCAGTGTTTCAGACTAGCCAGACACTAGGGACAGTGAAACCCCTCCTTCCACACCACCTGATCTCCACTTTCTCCAAAACTTGGGGCTTTCTCACCCTAGATCTACTCAACAGACTACTGCTGGTCCTACCATCCCTGTCATCCAACTACCAGTTGCTCAAGCCAACCTTATACCTCATCAGAACATCATCATGGCAGCCTGGTATGCACCTCTAGTTTTACCTCAGCCTCTACTGCCCTTACCAGATGATTATCAATAAAAAATCCCACACTTCCCTGCTAAAGAGCCTACAACTGCACAACAACATGTAGATAAAATGGAGGACTCTTTCGACTATATGGAAGTTGATGATGAAACAATCAAAATGAGAATTTTTGCGCAGAGCCTGGGGGGAGAGGTTAAAAAGTGGTTTAAAAACCTACCTGCTGGTAGTATCCAAGATCTCCCTGCTTTATACCAGACTTTCATCAACAAATGGGAAACTAGAGCAAACCCTCGCCAGCTCCTAGCAGAATACATGTCCCTTAAGAGGAACGCAGGAGAGAGTGTCCACGATTACACCACTAGATTCAACAGCATTTATAATGCTCTCCCCCCACACATGAAAACTCCACAAGGTATGGCCCTCGCCAAATATCCTGATGGATTTGATGCTGACATGGCCTATGAACTTAGGGATAAAGAATATACCACGTTGGAGGATATGCAGAAAGGGGCAGTAAACATAGAAGCAAATCTGATTGAGAAAAGAGCAAAACTGAGATCTGAGAAGAGGGTAACATACAGGGATGATAATGTAGCCTCCACGTCTGACCCCAATAATGAATGCGTGTGCAGGGAAGTGGAGGAGATGAAACAAATGATGAAAAAAATGGCTGTCATGGTTAGTAACCTAAGCAAAAATCAGAATCAAAATCAGAACTTTAGAAGAAACAACAACACCCCCAACAGACAGAAAGAGTCAGATCAGCAAGTCATTCCCCCTTTCCAAAACTTTCTTGATGAGGATGAGGGAATCATAGAAGAGTCTGAAGGGAATTTGATAAACGTGTTCGAAATAGAGGACTCAATTCTGAACTGTGACTCAGAGGATGATCAGCCCTCATCTTCATATTGGGATGAGGAAAGATTAGAAACTGAAGAGTACAGACTTGGGTACCAAGATGCCATGTTACAGGTCAGAGAACAATATGGGCTCAGGAGAAAAAAGAACCAAGACACTTCCAAAACCAAAACTCCTAAGGTGACCATCAAAAAGAGGCCTGAAAAACCTTCTAAAGTAACTGTTGTAAACGATAAATCAACAGCTGAGAGTTCTGAGAAAAACCAACAGAAAGGCAACCAAAACAATGAAAAACAAAGTCAACCAACCAGTAGCACTAGCACCTCAGTTAGTGCTCCTGATAAAACTGTGTCTACACATGTACATAATGAGAAAACACAAACTGATTCAGCTACTAAGGTAGTTGCAAATAAAACAGATTCGAACATTCCCAAAAGCCAATCCATTTTCAATTTAGAAAGTGAGATTGCAAAAATCAAAATCTCTGTACCATTATCTGAGCTGGCCTCTCAGGATGTATATAAAGGCCATATTTTAAAAGCATTAAATCTGAGTATAAATAATGACACTGTAAATTTGAGTGATGATCAGCCTGCCCTCTTATTCGGTCCCAAGATTGAGGGGAAATTTCAGGAAGGGGTAGGTCCACCTTTTTATATCAGTCTTAACATTCATGACAAGATCCTTCATAATGCCATGCACGACTCCGGTGCATCACACAATCTAATGCCTAAGGTAGTGATGGAAAGGCTAGGCCTAGAAATTACCAGACCTTACAAAGACTTATACTCTTTTGACTCTAGTAGAGTAAAATGCCTAGGCCTCATCAAAGACTTATGTGTGAGCTTAACTCAAATTCCCGCGAAATGTATGGTCATGGATGTAGTGGTGGCAGACGTGCCACCCAAGTATGGCATGTTATTATCTAGATCATGGGGAGCCAAGCTACAAGGCACCATGCAGATGGATGGCTCATATGCCACTATCCCTATATTTGGCCAGTCAAGAAGACTATATAGAGAATCCCAAATGAAATTCCTAGTCAGTAGCCCCGAGAAACCTGAAAATTCACCATTATATTCTGTGCATACCGATCTTGACTCCTTCATCTTTTGTAATGACGAATCCTTAGAAGAGCCAGAGTCCCAGAATAGGCATACAAATGAGAACACCGAGCCTATAGACCTCCACATAATGGCCACTCTGGAAGAATATGATCAGGAAAACCATGGGCAGCACACTGAAAACGAAGAGGAAATCAGCAATGAAGCCTGTAGGATCTGTGGTGGACCTCTCACTCCAAGTGAAACAGAAACAGAACAAGAACAGCCAGCTAACCACCTTCCTGACATCCATGGCCTCTACGAACAACAAGATAGTTTACAACCTAGTACAGACCTCCCAACTCAACCTAATGGCGAATCCAGCTGTAAGGTAGAAAGCGAAGTGGAAGTAAACAAAGACCCCCTGTGGGAAATGAACTTTGATGGGTCCTGCACTAGGCAAAGCGCTGGAGCTGGAGTGTGGCTGCGTAACACCGAAAATGATCACGCGGAGAGCCACGCTGTCAATCTGCATTTCAAATGCACGAATAACATTGCAGAATATGAGGCTCTAATCTTGGGCTTAAATCTGTTGAAAAAATTAGGAGCCCGTAGGATAATCGTGAGAGGAGACTCTGAGTTAGTAATCAAACAGATGAATGGTGAGTATTCGGAAAAACACCCCAGGCTTAGGGCATATAGGAATGATACTCTAGATTTGCTAAAAACGTTCATTGAATATGATTTAGTATCCATTCCTAGGGGTCAAAACGCTATTTCAAATGGACTAGCCTGCCTAGCTAGCTCTTATCCTAAGGCCCCAGTTGACCAACAAATCATCATTCAGACTAAATTCAGGCCTGCAGTGCCAGACAATGAAAAATACTGGCAGGTCTTTGAAGGAGACAAACAAATTGAAGATTTCCTGATGGGCAGAAATGAGTTTGAATTTTCTGATTCAGACTCAAAATCTAATGACAGCTGCCCAAGTGAGGATTCCCCAGATGAACTAGAAACACCTAGTAGTATAGAAATAAATTCTTTTTCTGAAGAAACTGGAGATTCAGCCATAAAACGTGAAAACGCAGATAGAGAAGAAATGGAGGTGCTGCAAGCCAAAGACAAGAACATACCAAGAGGCCTAGCACCCTTAGAGGACCTCTTTGATTTCGATGATGTTGCAAAGAAGCCCACAATAGAACATGCAGAATCAGATGTAGAAGAATGCAACATAGGCACTGAAGACAAACCCAAAATGATAAAATTGGCTAAGTCTATACCTGCAGACATGAAGAAAAGATACATTGACTTGTTTAAGGAATTCATTGATGTGTTTGCATGGAGCTACGAAGACTTAAAGGCCTATGACACCAACATCATACAACACAAGATACCACTGAAGGAAAATCAGAAACCTTTCAGACAAAAACTCCATAGGATTAATCCAAAACAATTGCCTGCAATAGAAAAGGAAATTAAGAAGATGTATGATGCAGGCATTATAGTCCCTGTAAGGTTTTCTGATTGGGTGTCGAACTTAGTGGCTGTAAGGAATAAAACAGGGGAGATTAGACTGTGCATAGACTTCAGAAACCTCAATAGAGCCTCCCTGAAAGATAACTACCCCTTGCCTAGAATGGAACATATCTTACAGAAGGTAGTGGGCTCTAAAAGAATCTCCCTGCTTGATGGTTTTTCAGGATACAACCAAGTTCTGGTACTCCCAGAAGATCAACTCAAAACAGCCTTTACCACTCCATGGGGCACCTTCATGTATGTGAAAATGCCCTTTGGATTAATGAATGCTGGAGCTACCTTCCAGAGAGCAATGGACATTGCTTTCTCAGACGAGATTGGACACTTTATAGTTATCTACTTGGATGACTTAACCGTTTTTTCTAAAACTGAAGAAGAACATCTGAAACATTCAGAAAGTTAAAAATGCAAGGTATGGTCTCATTCCTAAATCTGCAGGCTGCTGGCCGTAAGAAGGTACCAAACACGGGGCTTTGAATACAGACTACAGTATATTAGATAGACCTCAAAGAGCGAGGAGGAATATTTGCAATTACATACATCAAGAAACATTGAGCAGCCACTGCCCTTCATTGGGAAGATCAATTTCTTAGAACATTTATCTCAATCTTTGCTGGAGTCTCTAGGGAAAATGACTGAAAATGTCAAGAAAGGAGTTTTAATAAGGGATTCTGTCAGAAGTCACAGCATTTTGAGTCAAGAAAGTCACTCACTCAAGTTCTGCCCCATTTACCGATTGTGTTGTTTTCCATATTTTCCTTGCTTCCCCGCACACACAATGTAGTAGCGCCAAAACGAAGTGTAATGAACAACTATAGCCTTTTCGCAGTTTTATGAGATACCCAAAGGGCAACATCATGGAGAAGCAGGCCTATGCCCTGATCAACCCCTTGAAAGACTTTAGGGTGTACATTCTGCATTCTCACACCATTGCATATGTGCCGAACATAGTGGTCAAAGATATCTTGTCCCAAGACCCAGACGGGAAAAGGGGCAAATGGATTGCCACAATTCTGGAATATGACATTGAAATCAAGCCCACAAAGCTAATAAAAGGTCAAGGCCTAGCCCAATTAATGGCTGAAACTAATCTACGGGCCCTGGATATCAACATGATGAATGCCCTGGATGAGCAGGAAGGATTACCTCATCCAACTGTCGAGGAGCAGTTTCAGAACTCTCCTTGGTATGCCGATATCCTGTACGTGCTCACACACCTCAATGCCCCCCCAGAACTGTCCAAAACAAAGGCCAGATTCATAAAACTCAAAGCTAGAAATTTCATCAGACAGAATATAGGAGAGCTCATATTGGTGTAACTACTGAATAAAAGCTGAAATGCTGTCTGAATCTCTCTCGTAGTTTATCAAACAAGAATTCCATGCTTCTGTGAGTGTGGAGGCCAAATTTAGTTGGAAGGCTACCTGCAAATAAGATATTCAGTACCAGCTATTGGTCGTACTGAAAAGATGTTCATAAAATGGTCCTTACCTGCCACAAATGCAAAATTTTGAGGGCAAAAGAAAGTCTTTCCCCTCCCTCTCAAGAACTCATCACCATAGAAGGTCCCTTCATGCACATGATTTCATTGGAGAAACCAATCTCTCTTATACGTATAAATACAAATGGATCTCTAATTTCCATACCGACATTTAATACCAAGATTGAAGCCATACCCACTAGGAATGCCACTGATTCTGTCATCATTAGGTTCCTAGAAGACTTTATCTTATCTCGGTTTGGCTGCCCAAGGAAAATAATCACTGACAATGCTGCTGCTTTTGGATCCAAAAGAATGATTGATTTCTGTCACAGGTACGAAATTGCACTTGGACATTCAACTGCCTATTACCCCCAGGGTAATGGCTTAGCTGAATCATCAAATAAAAGCATGGTTATAATCATTAAGAAGCTGCCGGAAGAGAATAAAAGGTCTTGGCATAAAAAGTTGATACATGCCTTGTGGGCAGACAGGCTCACTACAAAGAAATCTATTGGCATATCACCCTTCCAGCTGGTTTATGGGACAAAAGCAGTTTTTCCTACTAGCCTTGGGATACCAGTGGTAAAGCTTATTCAAGAAGTCCAATCAGAAGAAGACAACATGATAAGGAGAATTAATGAAACAATCCATCTTCAGCAAACAAGGGAGCAAGTTTATGACAGAGCTGTCAGAGTGCAGGAAAACATGAAGAGACAGTTTGACAAAAGAACCAAAGCAACAAATTTCAAGGTTGGGGACAAGGTCCTGAAGTGGGATTCAAGAAGAGAGGATAAAGGCAAACATGGCAAATTCGACAGCTTGTGGCAAGGTCCATTCATCATTCAGGCCACTGTGGGTCCTAATGCATTTTTCTTACAAGAACTCGATGGTACAGAGCTGTTTGGGGGTCCTATCAATGGCAGGATGCTCAAACACTATTTCTGCTAATTCTCCATTTCCAGTTTCATTTCCATTGTATATACCATTGCAAATTTTCATTTTCAGCAAAAAAGTGAAGAAATTGTTCCAAAAAAAAAAACAGAATGAAAGGAGAGGTTCAGACATGCTCAAAACATGAACCTCTGAGGCAAAAGGATTGGCTCTAATAAACTCAAAATCTGAGCCAAAGGGAAGAAGAATAGCTGGTCCTTACAAGCTCAAAATCTGGATCAACAGTGACCACAAGATCCAGCTCTAAATATGCCCAAAATCAGAGCTGGAGTAAAGGAAAGAAGTGACTCAAACATGCTCAAAACCTGACTCACAAGGAAGAAAGAAGGATGTTTCACAGTTGCAAAATTTCATGCCTTCACAGTTTTGTTTTCTTCAAGTTTCTGCCCAGCAAGTCAGACTGTCTAATCCTGGCTTGGCTGTGTTTAAATTTCCTGTCTTAGAATGTAGGTGAAGAAACCTGTTGGACAGTCTAACCCCAACAGGTAGTAGTTTAGGTAGAGAAATATATGAGGCCAACAGTCTAATCTGGCCTCATGGAGCAATAAGGGTAGAATTAGAATAGGTTTGTTTTTGTTTTGCAAAATAAAATGTAAAGGGTCTGCTAATTCAAATGCACCCAAGGGAAAATTGTTAGAGTTCTAGTTTGGGTAGGTAGATTGGTTGGGAAAATGTTTCTGCTGATTTGTGTATCTAATATATTGTGGCAGCTAATCTAAAGAAATAAGAAAGATGGCTTATAGCAGCAGGCATCTGGCCTACACCAAGAGATCATTCTCTGAATTCTTGACTCCTTCAAGAAGAAGCCATCCCCATGTGGAGCCACTGTTAGCCCCCCTATGAAATTTTTGACAAGCAAATAGGGGGCTAATTCATTGTTGAGTCTTCAAGGAATGCCTTTCCCCTGAAAATCCATCCTCCTTGAAGTCTCTCAATTGTTGTGCCTAATACAAATCCCCCTCTGCTAGTAAATTGCTAAAAGGGCCTATTATTCCTTCCTTTACCCCTGCAACATACATCAATTCCCCCTCTTTCCCTTTGTCTGAATTCCCTTTCTTTTACCCTCATTTAGCCTCTTTTATCCCCCCTTGGCTCCCCTTCTATTTCCCATTTTACCCCTCAAATCCCCCTAAAATCCCCTTTAAATTCCCCCTCTTACCCTTGGTTTAGCCTTTTTCCCCTTTTTCCCTTTATCGTTTCCCTTTAAATCCCTTAAAACCCATTAAAACGGGCCAAAAACCCACTTTCCCGACTTTATAACAGGCCCTAGCCCCTTTCCCGTTAAGCCCCTTCAACCACTTCCCCACATATGCCCGTCACCCAAGACCAAGCGCTTAAGCCTTGGGGGCCAATCGCAATCGGAAGCCGGGCGGGTGCGAAAATCCTTTGTAACACTGAAAAAACCCGATGCGATTGTTTTATTACAATAAGCCCCGCGATCTGTTCCGCACCGTTGATCTGGACCTGAGATCAATGGCCAGCGCTTAATCGCAAGCCTCCTCCTAATCGCAATCACAACACTCATTGTGCACCTCCCGATTGCGATGCTCCGATTTAATCCTAACCGCCCATTCTCTCACAGATCCAACGGTCATCGCAGCTTCCAATCACAAGTCCTCTCCCGATCGCACTGCCCTTCCGATTAAATCTCCACCGTCCGTTTCCTCCCAGATCTACGGTCTGCGCTCAATCGCACCTTTCACCCGATCGCGATCGCGTCCCCATCTCTCCGCCTCCCGATTTCATCCCAACCGTTGATCTATCCCCGCGATCCGACGGTCCTCCGCTAATCGCAAGCCTCCTGCTCCGACCTCCAATTGCGATCCTCCGATCCATTCTGAGCCGTTGATCTCCCCGCCAGATCGACGGTCAGCGCTCAATCGCAGACCCTTCCCGATCGCTGATCGCAAGCCTTCCCTCTGTCTCCCGATTAAATCCTGGTCGTTCGTTTGTTTCGCGATCCAACGGCTATCGCTCTCCCCTGCCGATCGCAATCGGAAGTTTGTGAGTGTCTCATTTTTGTGCCCTTGCGATTGCGATCCTCTAATTGCATCTCCGCCGTCCGTCTCCTCCTGGATCTGACAGCTCAGGTTTAATCGCCCTCTGCCTCCGCTGGGTCCCACTTCTTACATACATTTCGTTGCATTTGTTTGCATTTCCATACATTTTCTCCAAAGTCTAAAGTTTCATATGTATTCCGCCATGTCCATAAGTCATACCATGGGTCAATCTCCACCATTGTTCTTTGTCTCCAAGCCTGAATCCAACGGTCTGCGCTGCATGATCATACCAAACCCTATTATCCACGCATTCCACCACTCCACTGCATTTTCATCATTCTTTTACACAAAAGCATTGTTTCCACCACCGCCGCACTACCATTTCGTCCACCATGCACCCATCGCTCCGTCTACTGTTTTCTTCATGAGTTTTTCTATGTTGCAGAGTTTCTAGAGGAAGAGGACCACCGCTGTTCAATGTACTACCTCAATGGCGAGCGGCGCAATCAAGATCAAATCTAATGAGCCAGTACCATCAGGAAAGTCAAGGAATGGGGCCGTCAGGACTCACATTAATGGAAAACAGAGTTCAAACGCCGAAAATCCTTCCGGCGCCATTTAAAGCTCAAGCTAACTTGAAATGAAGCAGCAAGGAGTTTCAGTACAGAGCAGAGGTATTAATGCGCGTCAACGAAGATCTTGAGCCCTGAAACAGAGGTTTAAAGAGGCAAAGCATCATTTTGAAGACCCCGAGGATCGATTCTGGGGATCCTGAACATCAATAAGAGGTAAAATCAAGGTTTACTTATCAGCAGAATGTTTTTCCATAAAGGACAGGTCTCCCATACAGTCTTTATTATGCGCCGTGTCCCTGAAGGAGTTTTCCGTCCCAGCTATAGTTCAAAACAATCTAACATCTATGAGGCAGACCCCTCAGCAAGTTCTTTCATTTTGTTCAAATCACCTGGAGTACTACAGCCAAAAGGTCAAATCATATCCGGAGCAGATCTTTCTTTCACGAGGAAGGTGACAAAAATTAAATATACAGCATATCAAGCAGAATGGGCCTCGGCCCTGCATTCATTGTTGTGTTTAAATGTAACATTTAAAATTCACCTACCTCCTCAGTCGGTCCTCTGTGTCTCTTCTGCTATAAAGCACAGGGGGATATCATTGTAATGGTTGTTGTTGCATTTGTTAGTAATCAGAAGCATTTTTGTCCTTGAGCCAAGTTTCGTAATAGTTGTATGATTAATCGAGAAATATGATGAGCTCAGCCGACGTAAAAGATTTGGGCAAAGGATGTACCTCGATTGGTGTTGTGTTTAACATGATAAGCGTATTTCATCGATCCCATCTACACCAATTTATTATGTTTTTCTTATCTCTTTGCTTATTTCCATCATTTCATGTTCTTCTGACTGACATCTGAACACATGACATAAGATTTACCCTTGTTAGGTACCTTATGTCCCAGCTCTCTCAGTCTTTAATGTTTTCTGCTCATATGTGTATCTGAATATTGTTTTTAATTGACTAAACCAGTGTAGTGAATGATTATTTCCTGCTCTCTAATGTGCAAGTTGATAGAATCAGTGTTCAGATGTCTTTGTTAAGATTTAATTGAAAGAGGTTACGAACATTGGGGGGTGTAAAGCCTTGTCGCTGCCTCTTCATAACCTGCCATACAAACCTTTTCAAGACCCCTTGTTTTGCCTATGGTTTTGTCCAAGCAGGCCTGGAGTTAAATGACCTCTGGCCTGATCTATAGACGGAATCAGATGCTTTTCCATCCTTCATTCTCATTCCTTAGTGTTCCATCCCACCAATTAGTCTTTGAGATCCAAATGCTCTAGATGACTAGCCCAACTGAAGCTTACACATTAAACATAAGTAAATCCTTTCTTGACTCTATTGCCCAATGGCCTTGATGTTCCCTGAGTTATCTATCCTTGCCTAGCTTCCTTCTTTACCCATCCTTGTCTTATGATGAAACCTTCCTTCCTGATTCTCAACAACCAAACAAACAACCATGAGCCTATAACTAGCCTAAAATCACAATTGAGAACTTCAAAGACTTATATCCTTTGATAATAATAGAGAGATCCCTCTCTGGACCCAGGAGGGCTAGATCCTAAGGTCTAAAAGTGGTTCTATGTTGTCTCATCTTTTGCATCCTCACAACCCGGCCAAAACATGGGAACCCCAACACGCCAAACTCAAGAAGGCTCTCCTTGAGGTGAAAAACCTAAAAGAGGAAAATTAGAATAACATACTTGGAAATTTGGCTGAGGCTTCTCATCAGTTGTCTAAAAACATCTAAGGAAGGTCTCCACAAATTTTGAAGAAATTTGGAGAATTTTTTTTTTTTTTTTGAGAATTTTTGGCCTACTTTGCACAGCGCCACTGGCACTCCGCAAAAATATGGAGAATATTTAGGAGGAAAGATTGAAATTTTTGGGTTTTTCCTAGCATTCACATCATCCACACAAAATTTAAAAATATTTGGAGCAGTTTTGACCCTCAAAAGGTCAAAAAACACCTCAAAAATCACCCTTTTGCCTCTGTTTTAGGCCTGGCGCTGCGCAAATAAAAGTATGAGGGTTTTTGAATTTTTTACTAGGTTATAGGAGCTGGATCAGAAACCCACAAGAATTTTTTGAAAGTATACTCTTCAGGCTTTCCAACGAGCCATCACGAGGCCAAATCCGACATCGGGAAGTGGTCCAAAACGTGGTTTCAAAACAGCCTATTTTCTGCAAAAGTGGCACTACGCAAATGGACTGTCTTTTGCCAAAAAGTCAACAAAACACACAAATTAATGGAAAAATGTTTTTTTAATATTTTCTTGGGAAAATCACTCCAGATTTGATTGAGAAGTTATATTATGTTATTTTTCATTTATTATCTTAGATATTATGTGTCTTGGGCCTTGCATGCTCATTAAGCACATAAATGACATTTATGACAGAATTAGGGTTTCTGGAAGCCTCTTATGGTTTCCACCTCCTCACTTTCTCCATAAATAGAGCATGAGGCTTTTATGTATTGGGTTGGATTTTGATGACTTATTCTGATGTAACACATAGTCCCTTGGAATTTGAAAATAACTTGATGTCTTGGAGTTTATGAATGCCCTGGTTTGTTTGTTGATGGAGGACAGATTGCAGGATCCATGAGTCTAGTTGATGGTGAAGTGTTTCTTTTTGTTTATGTTTTATATTTTATCATTGTGTTTCCATATTTCTATGTTGCAGTAGCACAAAGAATTTAGACTAAGAAATTTTTTCTAATGTCACCTTAGGTTTGTTTGTTCTTCACTGCCTTAATGTTTTCTTCTACTAGGACATGTTAGAGAATCCTTCTTTGCTCTCTAAGGATATCCTAAGCTTGTTTATTTCTTGAATGGTTTAAAACAGATGGTATCCAGTATGATTTATGGCTAGCCCTACTTCTTGTTGCCACTAAGAACACTATTCTTGAAGTCATCTATTTAAAGCATCATTACTTAGGTTTGTCAAAGAAGTTTTTTTCAATCTTGCTCTTTGCATTTAGTTAACTAATTGTTTTAAAGGAACTTCATAGCTATAATCTTGGATGTTCAGGGTTTCTCTCCTTCTCTGATTATAGTTATTTGTGCATCTTAAATTTTTTCTGCCTTTGATGATGAAATCACTGAAAGTTAAATAAGTTTCTTTCCTTTTTGTATTTCATTTAAATGTTTGTCTTGGATAATTATCTGCTTTAAGTTTGAATCAAAGGGTTTAGGGTTTGATCTGCCTTTGATTTTCTCTCTATGCTTATGATTCTTCCAAATCCCTTTGTTTAAGTATATGATAGAGAATTCTTTACTACTCTTTGTAAAACTTTGTTTCTCAAAATTAATGTCCATCTCATGATCCTTCAAACCTCAAATATCCACCAACCAAGCTAGATTTTCCCTACAATACTCCCTAATCCGTTAATGAACCTATCATGACCTTGTTAGACTCCATTTCCCAATGACTTGAAGTTTTCCTTGTTTCTATCTAGTCTATCTAAGCATCATACCCAACCAAAAAACAATCAACAAACCCAATATTTCATAACTAGCCTAAAGTCAACCCTAATCAGCAAACAAGTTCACATCTTTGCACCTAATAGAGAGATCCCTCTCCGAATCCAGAAAGGCTAGGTCCTTGGATTCCAAATCTTGGTTTGATGTTACCCCTGTCTATTTGTATCTCAACCAATCTAGCAAATTACAGGGAGCTAACAGGAAGATCCTCTCATGAGCATGTGGGAGGAATTTTTCTATGAATTACCATTCTAGAGAGTGATTCATTTTATATGGATGATAGCTTGGAGGTTGGAGCTTCACATGGGAATAAAGGTTACCTACATTTTTTAGATCTACCCTTGCAGTTTCTTGAGTACACGCAGCATTTGGGAGGGGAGGATTGTAATATTATTGAATTAGCATACAGCTAATTGGAATATGAAAATCTAATTTTTCTTCTTAGTTAGTAGAATAAGAGGGTAGGGAGACCCATAAATATCCTTAGTAGGAATAAGACCACTCCAAATGTGAATGGATGGTGTTATGCAAAATTATGGGTTACGGATAAAACATTCTTCACTAAATGTGGTGAGCATTTAGAACAATAGATTAAAGACTTGGCACCTACTTTTCCTAACAGTAAATAGACATAAAGAATAGATTAAGAAACTTACTTGGAGTCCAAGCGCTTCCTATTCTCCTTCTGTCGCTCTTGTTCTAGCTTCAAATCCAAGCTAGATCGCCAAAATATTTCCTACAATAATGAACACTAAACAACAAAGAGATTGCAATATACAGATGGATATTCACATTAATCTGTTAAATCAATGAAACATGAAACATATACATCAGATGAGAATCCATGATATGAAAGACAGAAGCTTATATAGATACATATGTGGGAAAGTAAGCAGCAATATTTATTCGTGGATAGAAGGGGAGGTTACAACCAGCGATTGATTTGATGTCACCAACTCCAGCATCATCCCAGCCTCATCACAATGAACATCTCTCCAGCAGCATATCACTCAAATCAAACCCTCAATTGAGATTCCAAGAGCATTTCTCTACTAAATTTCTTCCTTCTCAAGCACTAGGATCTGTGCTCAATTTATAGATGAGCTGAAGGTATTTTCAAAATCAATGAATTTATAATAATAGGAAAGACATGTTCCCAAGCTTAGAGGTGTCAAATGGACACATGGATTCGAATTTTGACACATGGACTCTTTTAGAAGGCACTGGCCAAGTGGAGATTCTGGAACAATGAGAATTTCGCTCCCAACTTGACCAATGCACCCTTGAGTGTTGGGAAGTGATTTGCATAGCACCCTTGAGTGGAGGTGCCTGCATATGCAAAGCAATTAGCCCCTTGAGAGACTGCGTTGGTGATCTCATAGGTGATATAAAATATACTTCAAATCTTGGAAACCTTGCAATGGAAGTCATGGATGATTTTTTCTTGTTCTTTTTCTTAGGGAATGTAGCAACTGAAATGATAGGGAATGATAGACCCTATTCATTGGTTCTGGGGATGATGTCCAGTTTAACTAGGTCATTGGGAATGGTGCCCAAATTGACCTATAATAGATTTCCCCCTAAAGCATGAAGTCAGAATAATGATAACAATATTTTTTGAATGAGATTCTTTACACTATGATGGGCTGGCACTAAAGTGGAGTGGCGATCTACATCAATATTACAATACATTACATCATGATATATCCTCTTGATCATGAATTATTGAGGGAAGGCATTCCCATGCTCAGCACATAAACTATCTAATAGCATGTACATAGTGCAGAAAGTCATCTACATTGGAATGTTGCCCAATACATACATGCCTACAGATATAGGCCCATGTTCGGATGAAAATCTATATGTAAGGTCACTGTACAGATGATGTGTACAACAATCCTGAAATCGTAGCCTGGATGGCTGAAACTAGATCTGGGGTCTTCTTATCTCGTTCACTCGATCGTTCAGGTACAAGTCTAGCCATGCGAATATATGATTTGTAGTCGAACATGGTAAGACATCATTTGATTACCAGCCAATGATGTGAGCTGTTAAAAAATGTGAGAGAACCACCATTGATGTTAATGGCCCTCAAGGTGTTAGTGTTAGAATATGCATTATGTCATCAGTGATCAAAATCACTCTTTTCATATTCATTTTAGGTATCCCACTTAGAATTTTTTTATCATTCCATTAGGTCATGTAAAAAATTGATTCACTGATGGTATCCCTAGTAATAAATTCTCACTCTCCCTCACAAATTATAATTTTTTGGCCCACCTTCATGTCTTGTTGAACATAAAAAACACTTTTGAAAAGCTTATTTCACTATGTCTTATGTCAATCAAAGTCAACCATGGAGTCAGGTCATTCAAGGTCCCATTAGGTCATTAGGTTTCATTGTTCAAAGTACAAAAATGCACCATTACATCTCATAAGGTCATCAAAAGGTGTGAGAGTGATCCCAATAATGTCTCTTTACCATGTAAAGATGATCTCCAATATGGTTTCCAAAGTTGTAATTTTATTTCAAGTGTGAGTTTCATTCCAAGATGTAATTTTATTTTTATTCATGTAATTTTATGTTAGTTCAAATGTAATAAGTACTCAGTCTCCCAAGGCTGCCAACTCAAAGTTCCACATGCCAACACATCAAGTGTCAAATACAAAAATTGTCTACTTAAGTAATTGATCAAATGCCAAAGGGAGTTGTATTTTTCCAAGGGTGCCTAAGTCATCATTTTCCACAAGCACTAAACCCTAATTTCCTCTCCCACTAAGCTAGGGTTTGATATAGAATCAGAGACATATGAGAATATGGGTCATAAGGTATGTCCTATCAGTAAGTATGAGGTCATTCCAAACTCATAAACATCATGTCTCCATCACTTTCCAGGAAATCATTCCAAGGGTCAAGCCATTTGCCACTCATAGGGCCAGTTTTATTTCAAACTATGTTTCTGACCAAACAGAGATGAATTTGAAAAAAGTGAGAGATTTTTTTTCCATCGTAGGTCCACAAAGAAAACCCTCCTTCATTTTTTACACAGGTGTCATGTCTTGGGATAAATGTCAAAAATACATGTGCCATAGGAGAGTTGCCTCACTCCTAGAGTGACCTTGTGAAAAACAAATTTTCTCCTAGATGGAGTGTCCAAATGACTTTCTTGATAAGTCAAATGACAACTAGACTAGAATATATTTCCAATGAGCTATTATAAGCTCCATTTGGAGTTTAAAAATGCCTCCAAAAGTTTCATGCAAGAGCACACTTCATTTTTGCATCCCCATTCTACACTTTTTGACCAGTCTTCAGAGAATTGATTTTTGAGGGGCTATACTTTATCATTTTCAGTGCTTGATAGGTCCATTGTGTAGCCAAGAGAAATATATTTCCAACGAGCCATCATGAACCAAATTTTGACTCCAGGAAGGCCTTCAAAAGTGGCCTTCAATATGGCACTGCGCATAGGAGTTTGGCGTTGCGCATAGAGCTCTGGCACTGTGCATATAGCATTTTTTCCAGTGCAAATTTACACAGCGCTGCGCATAGAGAGAGGGCGTTGTGCACCTAGGTGTGGCACTACGCACAGGGCCAAAACTCTCCCAAACTTCTCCATACACCTCAAGGTTTCCTCTTCACCTCCAAAACAAGGTTTCCAAAGTGCCAAGAACAAGCATGGAGAGAAAGGACAAAGATTACAGGGAGGAAGAACACAGTGATGATGATTTTGAAGAAGATGATATTTCACAAGAGAGAAGGCCACACAAGGGAGGCTGAAAACATCAGGAAAAATCCAAATACAAGAGGCCTCAAAATAGCATTGGAGAAAGAAAACCAAGAAGCCCAAAGTCTGAGTTTTGACCAGTAGTTGGCAAAGGAGATTGAAGATAACAGAGAAGTGTGGCTTGAGAGAGTCAAAATTCACTTGGATAAGATTCTAATGGAGGCCAATAGAGACAATCAGATTCTCAGGCACATGGCCCATCATTATCAGACCCGAAACAAAATTTGCAATATCAAGGTCAAACAGATGAAGGATAAACTTAAAGAGATCCGGAAGGGTAAGAAGGGAGGTGAAAAACTCAAGATACTTTCTGATGCCTCCTTAGCTCAACTTGACATGTGATTGTGAGCCTATCCCACAAATTTTGAGAAATTTTGAAAAAATTTGGATTTTTTTGAGTTTTGGAGCAAATTTAAAAAAACATAGAAAAACTAGTTTTGTGTGCAGCGCCTTGGCGCTGCGCACTCTTTGGGGCATCCAATGGAAAAATGTAAGATATCAGTGGGTTCATAATGATTATTACATGGCCCCTATACTTTTTCTAATAATTTGGAGCAAAATTAGTCAAGAAAAAGGGCCAAAAACACCCAAAAATCATGTTTCTGCCTCTTTTTCAGGGTGGTGCTGCACATGAGGCAGTCTTGGGAAATTGCACTTTTGAGGGGTCAAAACAGCTCGAAATCAGAAACTACAAGAATATATGGAAAGTAGATAGGATAATATTTATAGTTAGATATGATGAGCTCAATTTTGACATCAGGAAGTCCTTCAAAAGTGACCTGCAAGAAGGGTTATTTTGTCCTCCTTGGCACTGCGCATAGGACAAATTCTCCTTGTTTTGGAGTTCTCTCTGTTTTTCACGTAATTTTTGAGTTTTACCTCACCAGTGGGGTTTTCAATGATGTAATTGATAAATATGAATGTAATTATGATGGGGATTAGTTTAATATAGGTATATTCATTAGCTTGAGTCCTCTAGAGGTCAAATGAATCAGTTTCCTCTCTTTTAGAGGCAAGTTGTTGGGTCTTCCTAGTCTTCATATTCTTGTTCAGAATTTGGTGGAAATTGATCCTCATCTCATGGGTTCGACCCCCTAAGGATAGGATGAGTTTTTTTGAGGTCTATATCTTCTTATTTTTTCTCATTAGTAAGGGTTGGACTCAGTTGGATGCTTGGCCTTTGAAGAGACACATTTTGTATCAGTTTTGAGTAGGAATATTAATCAAATTTGTAGCTATTTTTATGGGATCCATGTGGTATAGTGTTTAGTTTTATTTTCTCCCTTTGTGCTCATATGTTATAATTTTTTGTTTATTTCATCCATCATTTCATTGCTATTAAGTGAATGTTTTCAAGTTTGATGAACAGAATCCATAATTTTTATGCTCTGTTTTGGGTAAACATTCACAGCCTGTAATTTATTCAGTTTAGAAAGAACCCATGATTTCACCATGCTCTTTCTAACTCCTCACCTCTCTTGATGATCCCACCCATTGAAATCATAAAGTAATAAATTACTGTGGCTACCTTGCCCCATAGAACACCCTGCAAATTTTGACCTAATTTCCTTTGCCCTAAACTGTTTTTCTCCCTCTGATCCAGCACAACCCTATATAATCAAATCAAAACCCTGAGGTACTATAAATAGCCTAATAATTTCATTATCTAGTCATATTGATTGTGATCCTTACAAAGAGATCCCTCTACTTTCCTAGTAGGGCTAGCTACTTGGCTAAGCGTGGTTTGTGGTTACCTTGGAATTGCCTTCTTCAGCGTGAGGTTCAATCTGAGTGATAACACAAGGTACTGCAATACATTTCGTAAGGCATGAATAGATGATTTGATGTCAAATTCCAAACAAAATCTTTCGGTCAAAAGTCCAGAAGCGAGGATCTTGTCGATGCTGTAACAAGCCTCATGGTACTGGAATATGATGTTTCTAAGTGAACTTCCTAGATGATGATTTGACGTCGACAGGAAGCCACTTTATTGAAAAATGGGAGTTACTGATTTTGAAGACAAAGTATGACTTGAGATAGCAATGTTCAGGGATTCCTGTCATGAGAATGAAGGTTTATGAGTATTGCATAAGGATGAGTATTCATTGGATGACTTCTCTTGAACATATCGGTGACACTGAGATGAGTTGGAAGCATTGACCCAAAACCGAAGTGAAGGTATGATGAACCATAGGTATGAATGAACCTTCAAGAAGATTACCCAACCCAAACAGTCACGGTAATGGATTGAAGTGTCATGTTCAAGAGCGACTTGCTACCGTAAAAAGTTTTGTTCACTTTCCCAAATTTTTCGCGGTCATTTGTCGACCATTACCTCTTTATTTTTTAACAAGATTAAGGAGGATAACATATGCTTGATCTATAATTCAACCCTTCGGGTGAATAATGTATCGCTATTTAATAATTTAACGAGTCTAGCGATGAATGAAACTCAATTCTTGCCATGATCGAAAATCCCGTCGTTATTTTATGTTCTAACAAGCCTAACGACAGTGACAGCCCAGTCCTTTTTCATGATTAGAGAGTTTGAAAAAGAGGACGAAAGGAAAATCCATAAGTACATTTTCGTAAAGTTGTCGCTCAAATCCAAAAAAGTGTAAAATAATATCTGAGAGAAACTCTTTAGTCATGTTTGACTAAGGTATTAATTTTTTGTAAATAATCTATCTCAGTCCAGAAAAGGGTTAAAATTATACTGAGTAGATATCAATTCATTTACTTTTATGAGCTTGAAAAAACAAGTGCTCGGAAATCTTTTCACATTATCGGAGTTTAAAAAGAGCTAAAAGAAGACTCCAAGGGTTCCTTTTTCACTGTTATTGAAGCTCGAAAAATAAATAAAAGTGCGCTTCAAGTCCTTTTTCATTTTTAACAAAGCTCAAAAAATAAGGATAAAAGTATGCTTTGTGGTAAAATCATTATTGAAATAAATATGCATGACTAATCTGCTCATCAGTTGCAAAACTTGTTCATAACAACATCAAATGGATTAAAAATACATGTTTCATGATAAAAATTGAATAAAACCATAGTCACAGCAATAAATATGATTTGCAAATAATCAAACAACTAATTAAAAGAGTTTTACTATTAATTTTTACCATTTGAAAGTTACCATTTGCATTTTGGAGTTCTGAACATGTTTTTGCCCCCAAACTTCAGTTGTTGATTGGGTGTAATTGGTAAGAACGTTTTGAATGCCCCCTGCAAGAGTACATGTCAAATTCCCCCTGCAAGAGAAGATTCCCCCCCAAGCTTCATTGCATTCACCTAAATATATTACTAGTTACTAATATTTGGATGAAATGAAGGTTCATTATAGGGGAGGATTTGTTTCATTTTTTAACGAGCTTGACACAAGTAAAGGAACTATGCTCATGGCCTGTTTCATTTTTTAAGTAGGTCAACACAGTAAAACAACCATCCTCATAGGCACTTGTTTCATTTTTTAATGAGGTTGACACAAGAAAAAAGAACTATCCTCATGATGTTGTCGAACTAGTGAGTGTGTGTTGGAAAATACGTAGTCTAACAGAGTCATCATTTAAGGAGTTTGATGAGCACCACAAATAATTATTTATAACATGCATTAACGAGTCTTCTCTAGGGTAACCATTGAATTTAGGAATTTTAGAGGGTAATTTATGTGGTATCACCAGCCACCAAGGAGAATAACTGATGGGGTCAGCTTGATATTGCACTGAAGATGTGAATAAAGGATCAAGTCGTTCAGTACTCATAAGGGAGGAACCAAATAGGATTCCAGATGATGACATGGGTGAAGCCAATGGACAAAACATCAAAGATGAAGCAACAGTAGATGTTGTTGTAGCTGAAATAGATGGTTTAGTCTGGGATGTTATCTCAGCCATGGTCAAATGACCCAGTGTATACCCTATATAATCTACGGGAACTCAAGGAAAAATAGGATCAAGAAAAGAAGAGGAAGGTGATTGAAGAAAAGATTCGTACAGGTAAATATACTCCCCAAAATGGGTTGGAGTTAAAGGTGTTTCGTCTTGTGGGATTTCTTCAATCAAAATCAAACCAGGTGGAAGTATTTCGCCGTCAGACCCAAAGTATATTTCAAGAGGTTAACTGCGCGATATGGGAGACTCAATGGCTACAGAAAAATTTGGGGTGACCAATGCAGGAACAACTTCCAGTCATTCGACTTCGAGATTCAAATTTTCTAGCAAAGAAGAGACAGGATCTGGATCAACTTCTAGTTGAACAACGTCGGGTTCAAGAGGTATGGTCTCACTGATTGGATGGATCGTGACCACGGGTAGCTGTGAGGACTCCGTCTTGACAACAAAAGACAAACCAGGATTTTTAGAAACAACTTGTGCCGAATCTGGTATATGGGAAGATGATGCTTCACTAAAGGTACTGATGGTACTAGTTTCGATAGTGTGATGTCGCCTTCGCCGAACAAAAGTGATTTCTGGTGGTAGAGGTGGTTTCAATGCTAATCTACGTGAACGATGGGGAAAAGGATTTTTTTTCTTCCACGATGACTGATTTATTTTGTAACAAAAAAAAAATAAACAAAATAAAAGGGTAATGCTAGGAAAAAGGTTTACCAAGAAACTGTGAACTGCAAAATACCTCCTGGCGAACCAAGAAGTACGGGCAAGCAATCTCCCCGAATGGTGTGTTCGGTGTATCACAATTTACAAGGCAGCTGACTCAGTTCACTATGAATGGATAGAAACCTAAAATTTTCCTCCCAAATATACCCGAAGTTAACTGGAGGCCCAAGTCCGTAATAGCACTATCTAATGCGAAACCGCACAGTGAGAGCACTACTTTATACTTTTTTTACTATAACACCGCCCGATATACCCGAAGGTACGTGGACAAGCTATGATATACTTACATACGTGGAGTGAGGTATCACACTCGGAATGTATCGCAGACAATTAACGACAACTGTTATGTTGTACGGCGTCGAAACACGTCTCTAGCCTAGACCTTCTAAATGTTATCGATATGGTTCCAATGCGTTGTTAGGTAAATTGATGTAAATTTTAAGTTGATCTTGTTTATCAATTTTTCTTTCAAGGTTCATCGCGATGATGTGATGGAAATTCCTAAAATGCAAACTAAAATGATAAGCAAAATTTTCAATTTTAGTTTGTTTTTAATGAAAATACTAGCTACTAGAGGGAAAGAGCAATCAGTTTTGAGAGCAAACAACAAATAGCACAAACAAATATGCAGCTTTCCTAATTGGTTCCTATGCAAAATGCACAATCCACTACATGCAAATGCAGGTTTTTATTTTCAGTCCCTTTAATGTGAATGCAAAAAATGAAACTAAATGCATCAAATAAATAAAAAGAAATTCTTTTTCTTAGATAAATGATGAATTGAACAACAATTTCTCTTTTAGGAAAAACGAAGAATGGAACTACAATTTATCCTATAGGAAACGAAGAATTTAATGACAAATTCCTTTTCAAAAGCAAATGGATCTAATGTAGTAATAAAAATAATTTGAAATTAATTTTTCAATGATAAAGAAAAACACTTTAAAGAGACATTGAACAAACTTATATTTCAAAGGAGGAATATTTAGGTAAAGTCACTGGTCTCTATGAGGCAGCATGCAATTGAAAACACAGAAAACAAAAGGATGAAAGCAAATGCAATGAAAAATTAAATGGGAATTTGGTTGGATCTAGGGGAAATGCAGTCTCTAAGGGGAGACAATTCGTTGCAAAGCACCCCTAAGTAGGAGACAATGCTCTGCAAAGCACAGTGTCCTGTTCAACAATGCGTTGGGCACAACAGAGAACAAAAACTCAAGTTGTTTAACACACTTCTAATGCAATTTTTTATTTCAAAAAGCCTAATATTTAAGATTAAATGCTACTGGGTGGATAAGCAGAGCCAAACACACCAAGGATGAAGGGTAAAATCCCCAGTATGGTCGCCAATTTGTTATGCAGAATTATGGATTACGGATAAAACATTCTTCCCTAAATGTGGTGTGCATTTAGAACAATAGATTAAATACTTTGCAACTAATTTTCCTAACAGTAAATAGACACGCAGAATAGATTAAGAAACTTACTTGGAGTCCAATCACTTCCTATTCTCTATCGCTCTTGTTGTAGCTTCAAATCCAAGCTAGATCGCCAAAATATTTCCTGCAAGAATGAACAGTAAATAGCAAAGAGATTGCAATATATAGGTGGCTATTCACGTTAATTTGTTAAACCAATGAAACATGAAACATATACATAAGATGAGAATCAATAATATGAAAGACAAAAGATTATACAGATACATATGTGGGAAAGTAAGCAAAAATATTTATTAATGGATAGAAGGGGAGGTTATAACCAACAATTGATTTGATGTCACCAACTCCAGCATCATCCCAACCTCATCACAATGAACAGCTCTCCAGCATCATATCACTCAAATCAAACCCTCAATTGAGATTCCAACAACATTTCTCTACTAAATTTCTTCCTTCTCCAGCACTAGGATCTGTGCTCAATTTATAGATGAGCTGAAGGTAGTTTCACAATCAATGACTTTCTAATAATAGGCAAGACATGTTCCCAAGCTCAGAGGTGTAAAATGGACACATGGATTCGAATTTTGAAACATATGCACTCTTTTAGAAGGCACTGACCAAGTGGAGATTCTAGAACAATGAGAATTTCGCTCCCAATTTGACCAACGCACCCTTGAGTGTCGGGAAGTGCTTTACAAAGCACCCTTGAGTGGAGTTTCATGCATATGAAAAGAAATTAGCCCCTTGAGAGACTACGTTGGTGAGCTCCTAGGTGATATAACATATACTTCAAATCTTGGAAACCTTGTAATGGAAGCCATGGATTATTTGTTCTTGTTATTTTTATTAGGGCATGTAGCAACTTAAATGATAGGGGATGATAGACCCTATTCATTAGTTTTGGGGATGATGTTCAGTTTAACCAGGTAATTCAGAATGGTGCCCAAATTTACCTATAACAGAGGGTATAAAAATAGCTGGATAAAGCTTCCCTATGTGTGAACAAGGGAAGAAGCATGTGGAGTGGGTCAACTTTGACCAAATCAACAGTGCTGGTATGGAAGTAGTGGACATTCAATGAGGGACAGCGCAGTTTTGGAGGGAGATCCTTTGCATGGAAGTAGTTCCTTTAATGAGTGGGGCCAAGGGTGAGGAAGATCACCAAGAATATAAGTAAGGGGATGGTAGCCATTGTGACCATGTTTTTAGATTATTCTTGATTGTGGTCTATTAAGACTTTTGGCTCTCTTTAGATGTTTAGCTAAGATTGCAATGTTGTTTAGCACAAGGGTGTTCGCGAGGGGGAATCTCACCTTCATCTTCGATGGATTTAGAGTGCCTAATCAGGAGAAGTATATTGAGTATTATTTCAAAAAAATTGGTATTTGGCCAAGCTTCACCTTTCTTCTACAGCGCAAATTCTGTTTAGATATGTGTTGAGTTGTAGGGTGCAGAAGTGGAGGGTTTCTTTGGATCATTTTTGAGCTTGTCTTCGGGGGAGGAAGGTTTATTTCCATTGAGAGATCATTAACGAATGTCCCTGAGCTTTATAGCATATTTTGACAACAGGCCAAGTCATCATCTTCCCCTACAGCACAGTTCCAGTCCATGACTGTGTTATTTTAGAGATCTGTTGCAGGGGTGAGTTCAGTGTTCCATTGGGAGTGTTTGCTTTCCATTGAAGGGATCATCCCTTCATTAAGAGAGTCTTTTAGAGGATTCTTTCAGATCTACATCAGATTCAGCCACCTCCTTTTCAGGTTGCCCAGTTGCGGAGCTTATTTAGCCCTAGGGTTGCATTCCGGTATCCTGATATTTTGTGTATTTCCGAAAACCCTTCCTGGGTTGTCTTGGAAAAGTGTATGGGAGCATAGATCTCCATTTTTGGCCTTATATGAGCATTGTATTATCAGATCCATTAATTCACATTCTCCAGCTGCAGTATTAGCCATTAAAACTACGTTGTACTTTCTTTGGACATTTTTTTAGCAGTTGCATCTCATGTATTGGTGCTTTTGGTTAATGGAGGCCTCTCTTGCCTAGATTGAGGGGTTTTTTCTCCAATATATTGTATAAACTTGTTTTTGTTATGCTTAATAACATGGATCTATCATTTGGCTCATATGTAATGTGTTAACATTTGATGCCATTTCCATTATTGTGAGCTATATTTCTGCTTTACACATTTTGGAATATTACAGTGGTATTAGAGCATAGTCTTGGCTCAGCCTGTGAAGACATTGCATCTATGTTATCAGAAGAAGAAAAAGCTTCTCATAGAAAGGAGAAGACTCACAAAAGAGACAAATTCAAGTCTCCATTATTTGGAGAAATGGAGGGAAAATTTTTTTTAGAACTTCTTCTCCAAACTATGCATGAGCTTAACAAAGAAATCAAGGGAATGAGGAGGGAAAGACATGAATATCCCTCAAAAATATTTACACATGAAGGAAGCTCCAGTTCTTCATATTATGGGTGTGACCATTCAGCCACACAATCAGATATACAATGCTCTACCATGCCTATGTTCATAGTAAGAGATATGGAGGAAGGAGATGTACCAAAGGAGGAGACTCTTGGTGACTATCCTCAAGAATATCAATCTCAATCTCAGAGGTTCAGATATCATCTAAACTTCCAAGGGTTTTGAAAGATCAAGGAGAATAGAAGACCTAGCAATCACAATAGAAGAAAGAGGTGCAAGAAGCATGATTTGGGTGGATTCCTTCTATCTACTTTTGGTGGATCACCTAGATGCACAGGTAGGGATTGGGTGAAGGATATAGACACCTATTTACAGCAGCACCAAGTTTCAGAAGATGAAGCCATTAGAGCAGCAGCGCTGCATCTTGAAGGTAAGTCTTATGCCTGGTAGTTTTATGAAAATTCTTCATTGAATCATGTAAATGTATCTATTTATGCAAAATTCACTAGGAGGTTAGTGAAAAGGTTTGATGCAAAACTTTCTGAAACATCCTTGGTTGAGCTAGCCAAGCCTAAATAAACAAAACCTTTGCATGAGTTAGAAGGATGCATAAACCCAAATCCATTCGAGAATGCTATTGAGGGGATTAGAAACTTGAAAAATACCTTTCTAGGGGCAAGATCCCCACTTAAAGAAGAGATTTGTTCTCAAAAGTAAGACATGGAGATCTTTTTTTCAAAAGAGGATCAAAACAAAGAGCCTCATAATGATGATGAGGTAACCTTCGTTAATGATGAAGAGAAGGCAAGAGGTAACAGCGTTGTCACATTGGGAGAAGATCTAGTACCTCATGGAGAGGAAGAAGGAGAAATTGCTCCAATGAGAGGGGTTCTTGTATCCTTACAAGAAGTTCCAAATAATATGTGGAGATCAAGGCACAATCCATGAGCATCATTTGCCATTATTGATAAATTATGAGACCTTGTAGATGAAAGGAGAAGATAGGGAGGATGGCCAACATTCTATGATTAGGAGCACACACCCCTATCTATTTCAGAAGTTTGATGCACAAAAGAGGCAGACTTATTTGTGCAGTGAGAGTAAGGACAAATTAGCCCACTCGTATATGCAATCTACTCTTGATATTGATGTCTCATTACATGGAGGAATTCCACCTGGGAGACCACCAGATCAGGAGATGATGAGAGATGCTTCACATGTGGTTGCAGCACTCATAGATCCGGGAGGTGTGAGAAGCTTGGGAGAACTTGACACAACATAAATATTTTGGGGTAGGCTCAGGGAGCAGGGAGACATTCTCCCAATATTAATATTACCCACTCTCACTAAACATCTTGCGTTGAGAGAAGATGTTTCAAGGATGTATGGCACCATCAGGGTGAAAGGAGACCACTCCATGGCTTTGGAGAATCATAAGATACCTCCACATTGGGAGGAATATTCCACATATGGTAGAGGTTGGTGGCCACTCATTCTTACATTGGCCAAACTCAGAAATTTTTTGATGGGTGATAGCTTCCCATGGAAGGCTAACCTCCAAAAACTTTCACCTTCATTAGAGCATGAGCAGCTACAAGAGGAGAAGCAGAGGCAAGATTGCAGCATCCCGGTGTATGAATTTGGCATGGGTGATGTCAAAGAAGAGAGCAGCAACATGACAAGTGATTTACATGATAGATCAGAAGTGTTGTCATTATTCAGTAACTACCCATATTGGAGATCCTTGTAGTTACTGGAATACTCCAAGGATCTCTTTTCATGCAGAGTGCTTGATGGCCAGTTATCAGATGGGAGATATGCAGTGAGAGATGGGGTCATCTATTTTAAAAGTAGGATCTTCTTAACTAGGGCTTCTAAGCTCAAGGAGAAACTAGTAGATGCAGCATGTGAGGGTTTTCTCTCCAAACCCACTAGTTTTATAGGAGCATACCATACTATCCTGGAGGGATTCATTTGGGAAGGCTTCAAAGAGGATATGCACCATCATATGAGGAGATGCATGGATTTTTTGGAGGATGAGGAGAGACATGACCCTTTGGTAGAGTTATCTCAGCCACTCCCTTTCTCATTGGGAGTGAGAGGAGGCCCATCTATGAGCCACCTTACTAGCTTGAACCAAGTATATGGTAAAAATTGTATTTTTGTACATCATGATTCATTTACTATGTATTTTCATTTCCTTACCATTCATGTGTAGGGCATTGCTCCAAGAGGGGAAATCTTTCTTCTAGACTTCATGATCTAGTTGAGGCCATAAGCAGCATTGATGATGGCCACTCCCTAGGAGATCTTGGGGAGAAGATATCTTATTCAGGGTGTGCTCAATTTACACCATACATCATACACCTTCTCCAAACATGTGAGAGGATTGGGGAAGCAAACAAGTGGTTGGGAAACCACACATCACGTCATATTCTGATGCAGTTAGGAGTAAAACTGCATTGGTTGCACATAAGGGACCATTTTCCTTTTCCATTACTACACATGGAAGCTAGCATGACTTTGATTGTGATCCCATATGTTGATGATGTTCTTCTTATTGTTTGGGACATGATTGGAGGGATGACACATTGGTTGGATGTGTCCACTGGGAATGAAACTTCCCACACTTCTTCATGCTTCAAGGGGACCATGGGACATTATATGGCTACTACATTATATCACTTGTTTCCTTATGAGGTAAGCCATATGGTTGACTTGAGCCTTTGGGAGGAGCCTCTCATGAGAATGTGGGAGGAATTTTTCTATGAATTACCATTCTAGAGAGTGATTCATTTTATATGGATGATAGCTTGGAGGTTGGAGATTCACATGGAAATGAAGGTTCCCTACATTTTTCAGATCTATCCTTGCAGTTGCTTGAGGACAAGAAAAATTTGGGTGGGGAGGATTGTAATATTCTTGAATTAGCATGCAACTAATCGGAATATTAAAATCTATTTTTTCTTCTTAGTTAGAAGAATAAGAGGGTAGGGAGACCCATAAATCTCCTTATTAGGAATAAAACCACTCCAAATGTGAATGGAGGTCATCAAAAGAGCTAGATAAAGCTCCCCTATGTGTGAAAAAGGGAAGAAGCATGTGGACTGGGTCAACTTTGACCAAATCAACAACATTGGTATGGAAGTAGTGGACATTCAATGAGGGACAACGCAGTTTTGGAGGGAGATCCTTTGCATGGAAGTAGTGCCTTTAATGAGTGGGGCCAAGGGTGAGGAAGCTCACAAAGAATATAAGGAAGAGGATTGCAGCCATTGTGATCACTCTTTTAGATTATTCTTGATTGTGCTATGTTAGTACTTTTGGATCTCTTTAGTTGTTTAGCTAAGATTGCAGTGTTGTTTAGCACAAGGGTGTTCCCGAGCGGAAATCCCACCTTCATCCTCGAGGGACTTAGAGTGCCTACTCAAGAGAATTACATTGAGAATTATTTCCACATTTCGGCATTTTTCCAAGCTTCAGCTTTCTTCTACAACGCAGATTATGTTTAGATATGTGCTGAGTTGTAGGGTGCAACAGTGGATGGTTTCTTTGGATCATTTCTGAGCTTGTATTCAGTGGAGGAAGGTTTATTTCCATTGAGAGATCAGTTAGGAAGATCCCTGATCTTCATAGCATATTTTGGAAACAAGCCAAGTCATCATCTTCCCCTACAATGCAGTTCCAGTCCATGACTACATTATTTTAGAGATCTGTTGCAGGGGTGAGTTCAGTGCTCCATTGGGATTGTTTGCTTTCCATTGAAGGGATCAACCCTTCATTGAGAGAGTCCTTTGGAGGATTTCTTTCATATCTACATCAGATTCACCAACCTCCTTTTCAGGTGCCCCGTTGTAGAGTTTATTCAGCCTTAGAGCTACATTACGACTTCCTAATATTTTGTGTATTTCCGGAAACCCTTCCTGGGTTGTCTTGGAAAAGTGTATGGGAGCATACATATCCTTTTTTGGCCTTATATGAGAATTTTATTATCTAATCCATTAATTTTCATTCTCCAGCTGCAGTGTTAGCCATTCAACCTGTGACGTACTTGCTTTAGACATTTTGGGTAGCAGTTGCATCTTATGTATTGGTGCTTTTGGTTAATGGAGGCTTCTCTTGCCTAACTTGAGGGGTTTTTTCTCCAATATATTGTATACATTTGTTTTTGTTATGCTTAATAACATGGATCTATCATTTGGCTCATATGTAATTTATTAACATTTTCTGCTATTTCTATTATTGTGAGCTATATTGTTGCTTTCCCCATTTGGGAATATTACACACACAGAACCTTTAGCGCCCTCGCTACTACATTCCTTACCTATTTCCAACTCCCAACTCACCATGACTCAGGAATGGATCTTCTTACACATTTCATGCAAACGCCAACCACTCATATATCAGACCATCTCCATGAATGGCAAAGACTTCGTAGTTTGTGCAAAGCCAAACTTGACAACAGAGTTCGGCTGGACTTATTTTTGAAAACCCTCACTGCAGAGATTTCAAAAGACGTAGCAATGAAAAAAACTACCTCAGAGGAATATGTCATTATTAAATCCCAGAAACTTGAACTCATTTATACCCAATTGGGATATATCTATAATTTCCTTCCAAATTCCCTACGCTTGCAAACCTATAGGGAGTTACTAGGCACGTTGAATATTGTTTATGGCTTGATAAGGTCATTATCCCAAGGTCAACCAAAGAGTATTTATCAGTACCCAGGATACTCTTATGATTCTACACAAAACGTATCACAGCCCAAGTACCATCAAAGTTAGCCTGCACCTCTGCAGAATATAACGAATAGGGTGATTCAATACCATCAACAGCAGGGAGGCCCATATCCTCCCCCTTAGGGAACCAGTACTCAGCTAGAAATTTTGATACAAGACATTTACCCCAACATTCATACACCAATCAGGGATAGGGGAACCAATAATCCCATTTCCTTGAACATAATTTACCACCAACGCAAAAAAATGCACCGGTGAACCTAGTGCAACCTTCACAAGCTCAGTAGCGACAATCGTATGACCAAGAAAATAACAATAATCCTCCAAATGATGTGAATAAGAATCCAAAGAACAACAAAAAAGGACATTCTGGACAAGGGGGCAGTGATCAGCAACACCCCCTGTGATCTTAGGCTCGGGGAAACTCCAACTGAAATCCAAACTAGGAGCCAAGTAATAACTCCCAAGGGAAAAACAAGAGACCTAGTCTATGAACAAATAATTCTTGTGCTATATGTGGGGAGTACGGTCATTATACCCAACATTGTCCCGAAATCCCTTATTTGAATAAAATTCATGGTAACTGAGGACAAGGGGGACAAAACCAATAACCTACAGTGATGGAGGAACCTTTCCCCCATCAGGGAGTGGTTAACACCCAACAGCAACAACCACCCCAAAATAATATTGGAGGAAACAACCATGAAATATACATGTATAGAGAATAATTTTTCTTCCAAACATTGAATAGGAACTACGACACTCCCCTGGATACCTACCCATCAAGTACAAGTACGAGCACACCTGTCGCGCTGTTAATCATCTCCAAAGTAATTATTGAGTCCCTTCCAAGAATGGTCAAAGGACCAACCTGTGATGAAGGACATCATTCCAAAGTTGCTTATAGCTATAGTCTAGTGGATGACTTGGCTCAATCTCCAGCGTCGATGTCAACATTGGAAGTCCTACAATCATGCCCAACACAACTTGGGTTTCCAACCCTATACCTGTCATGAAAAAATAGGGTACCATTCGATTTTGTACAGATTTTCGAGACCTCAATAAATCTTTTCTCGAAGAAAAATACCCCACTCCATTCATCGATGCTTGCGCCATGTTAGCCACCAATAAAATTTGTCATATCAAATGGTGGCTAAAACATTTTGGAGCCTTCAAGAAACAAGTTTTATTGCTAAAAAGTGTTATCTCTTGAAGACTCATGGGGACATCATCCCCTTGTTTCAATATTCACTGCTGTTTCCATTTGAAACTCATAAATTCTATTGATTCCATAAGAGAAAATACTGCTGCAAAATCCATTTTTCCCCTCCCTCCACTTCAAAACTAACCTTTATTTTACTCCTTTGTTTCCCATGAAATTCCTCCATTTTAATTTTTTCCCCATTCCCCCTTCATAAAATCCACATTACGGAGTTTAAAACTCCTTTTTTAACTCTACGGAAACCCCCAAATCCATCAGAGAAATTTGAAAATTTCATAAAAATACACCTTTTTGTGTTAAGGGTTTAAGCCCCCTTCGGCTAAGTCCTAAACCACTTCCCTACATGTGCCCGTGCACTAGAACTAGGTGCTAAGCCCTTTCCGCACTTATCGCATCGGAAAAATCTGGGCGCACAACTCTATTTCTTATGGTAGAAACTCCGATGCGATTAGCCCCTCGTTTTATAACCCTCGATCTTATTATCACCTCATATAACCCTTGTGCCCACAGTCTAGTGCTAAAACAGTGTATGATTCCTTTCCTGATTGCCTTTTTCCTTTGTAAATTCGATAAACCCACTTTTTCCTAAGTTTGGTCTAAACGCGCCCATGCAATATTTTTTAATGAAAATGGGTGGATTGAAAATCCCCTGCATCATTTTTTCCGATGCGATTGATTTCCTTTGTATAAACTCCCACCTCCACTTTTACTCCATATAACTTGCGCCCGGGACCAAGAGTTAAGAGTCCCGAAGTGCTAATCTCATCAGAGAATTAAATGGTTAGATTGAAAGACCAAGCCCGACCTTCCGATCCTGATTGGCCCTTATATATAAGCCCCAGGCCTATTATCTTTCATATAGACCTACGGCCCTGCAGACGGGTGCCTAGTCACTTCATATATATAAACCCACCCGATACATAAAACCTTTTTATTTTATTAATTTTTGGGTTTTCATATGTATTAAAGGTTTTCTGTCGGTGCATGATTTGAAACAATATCCACCGTTGATCCCAGATCGATCAAATGGCCCGCGCATTATCTCATCGCAAGTTTTTCATCGAGCGCATTAAGAATTTCCCCACCTCCGATTGACATCCCCCAATCCATTCTTCGCTGTTGATCTGATCTACAAATCGATGACCCACAATCAATCACTCCGGCACACTCCATGTTCTTCGCCCTGCCAGTCGCCAAGCCCTGATTGCATCTGGACCGTCCACGTGTCCAGATCGAATGGTCCAAATTACATTTCCCGACTTTAGTTTAGAAACATACGCCCCGCTTCATAATGTTTTTTGGCCAATCACAACTGTTGATCTTTGTAGATCAACGACCCTCATCAACCCTTCCTTCACCATTGTATTATTACATTCGATCCTCAGATGAAATCTCCATCGTTGATCTTTTATATCCAACGGCTCATATTAACCCCATCGAGCCCGACCCCTGTGGGTCCTGCGTCCTCTCAGATCTGATCTCCGCCATCGATCTTTTGATTGGATGGTCCATAATAAAATCGCCCTCACTGCTTCTGCTCGCACATCTATCCCATATCATGTTCTCTTCCCCACCGTTGGATCTGAGGCCCCACATCTAACGATCAGTGTTCCATATCGCGTAGCTTTAAGAACGGAGGATAATTTTCAAAAATCACACGATGAAAGATGTTTTCTGACGCAACGTGTCGGGCGGGGATGCATATCGCGTTCAAAAAGGCAAAACCGCCTCCCCACCTTCTCACAGCGCGAAACCCATGGTTTTCGTCCCCAAAACCACTTTCCCTCTTTTCCGTTGTGCTATCATGTGCATTCCCCACCATTGATCTCTGTAGATCAATGGCTTGGATCTAGCCTCCTTTTACATATCACCCTCTACCTCTTCCAAAGGGATTTCAATGAGTGATCTCCACCGTTGATCTCCTGGGCTGATCTCTTCCGACGGCCCACGATCATCCCGAACCCCCAACTTCATTTTTTACTATTTTTTCTCCGCCAAAGGTTTTTTAACCTTATTTCTTATATTTCCGCGATTTCTCTATAAGTGACCATTTGCATAATATTCCTCTCAATTAATTCTGACCGTCGATCTCTGCAGATCGACGGATCTGACATATTTCTTCCCACTTCTCCCTTTTAACTACTGCACACAAATCTCCACCGTTGGATGCTGTCATCCAACGGTCACGCTCCTCCCCACAACCTCTGAAGTATTTTTCCCAAAAACGCAGGATTTCATAACATTTGTTTGTATTTTGTAGGATTAAATGATTTTCCATTACATCAAAGGAAATTCAAAGGCTGGGGCTGACGATCCCTTATGCCTTTGTACATACAGGAAGATCATTCCCCAGGGTTCGAACTCATGTTTCATCAATGCTTCATGGGTATTGATGTCGTATGGGCCCTGTAAAAACCTGCACATCAACAAGACACAGAGAATTAGATAAAATAAAAGAGTATCAGTGTTGAAGATCCAAACACAGCAGAGATTGAAGAATTGAACATTTATTACATCATTTAATGGATTACAGCTAAGACCAAAATCAAAAGCCTAATCCATTAAATTAAACACAATTAAAGGGAAATTAAAAGATCATCAGACAGAAAGACCTCCATCGCCACAACAGAAGCCAATTGATTCCTCTCAGCTACACAAAGCCACCTGTAGCCTCAAAGCATTCAACAGAGGCCAAGTTATGATCAAAACATCAGATATTTTCCTCAACGTAGCCGAATAGTTAATTCTGCCAAAGGAAACTAATACAAAAAATATTAGCAGAGTTATTACATCCTGAAACAGAGCCTAAAAGTCAACAAAAACTCCCACCGATCTTAAATCTTAAATGTAAAACAATTAATACAGACATAAAATCTGTAAACTTCTCCATCGAGCCCCTCAAAGGCCAAGAATTCTTAAATCTGTATTAATTGACCTAGGAGATCTTTTATCAGATCCCACCTCCTCATTTCTTCTATAAATACTCCTGTAGAAGATGAGAAAATGTTAGTTGCAGAACTTTGAAATATACTTGAGCTTGAAACTTCTACTTGTAAATAGTGTTCACGGGCTCTTGAAGCTCTGCTTGTGATAGAATAGTTAGGCTGAGAAGTGAAGATGATCGCTGAACTGAAACACTAGACTTAAAGTTGTAACTGGTTTGAAGCATCAATACAAGCTGATTTATGGGATCCTGGTCTATGTCGACAGTGATGTTTTTCTTATTGTAAGTCGTTATTTTATTTTTGTTTTCACTTTTTCCATCTTCTTTGATAAAGAACAGCAAGCATAGAGTTAGGATTTACTGTATATTAGTACCTTTCTCTGACTGATAAGCTTTATCTAAATGTTTTCTTCCAAATTGTGTTGTTTAGGAATGATTTAATTTAGTTTAAGAAGTTAGGAATCCTGGCATTCCCTCGTCCTACTGTCTAGGCTAATTGTTATTCTTGAATGTTATTTTTAGTTTATGTTAAGTAGAGATGAACTAAGGAAGTTATTGTGAGCCCTATCCTAGTTTTATCCCCAAATACTATCTGAAAGTTTCCCTAAGAATGTGTTGAAAGCTGGCTAGTTTCAAAGTACTTACCAGATCTTAGACCATTTTTTGTTATCATTTGTGTTTCCCTTGTGTTTAAATGTTTTCTATTGAAAGTGTATCAAAATCTGACTAGTTTCGAATTAATTACCAGATCTTAGATCACTTTTATGTCTTTCTTAAGTGTATGTCAAAAGCTGGCTAGTTTCAAAGTACTTACCAGATCTTGGGCTTCTCTTTGTTCTTCATTTGTTTAATTCTCCTTCTTGTTGTATCATTCCATTCCATAAAATCAACTTTAAAGAGATCCTTAGACATAGATGACTTGCCCCGTGGACCACCCTTGAACCTGATTGTTTCAATTAAACCCTATTATGACTCCATAGCCCAATGGACTAAAACCAGTGAAGCATCCATCTTTTTGGCCAAAGCTTGTTCTATTTTCTTGCAACTTCACACCTTTGGAACTCTTTCCATTTAGGACTTTCCACTAGCCTAATATCATTACCCAAAACCTTAAAGATAAATCCATATTTGCACTTATTGGAGAGATCCCTCTCCGAATTCAGGAGGGCTAGATCCTAGAATCCAAAAGTGGTTGAAATAGTGTTTCTCCCTGCAGTTGGACTTTGCCAATCTTGCTAATTACAGGGAGCTAACATCTCTGGCGACTCCACTGAGGAAATTTTTGAGTTCATAGTTGCTTGGCCAGCTTTTATAGACTCTTTAGTTTTCCATACAACCACAGAAACTCAGAAAAACCCAAAAATATTTCAGATTGGTATTTAATAAACATGGTGGTGGACCATAAAACCTTTTACCTCCAAAAGAGCTAAAAACTTCCACTTGGCGACTCCACAATCCTAACAGACCTTAAGACTCCACTGGGAAGAACCATTATCACTATAACATCATTCTAACTTAGTTAGAGGACTGTAGGATTTAAATTTGTGTGAAATAGATTAGTTAACCTCTTAAATATTTTCATATCTGGTTTAACTTTTCTTGTTTACTTGGGTCTACAAAACACAGCATAGTAGCTCCTAGAAAGATTCATACTAGAGCCTATCCTGACCCAAACCCACCTGAGATAGTTGATAACCCAGAAAGTATCCTTAGGAAGTCTCCTAAGATAAAATTTTCAACTGTTTTCAGATCACCCTTGAGAGCTAATTCAATTCCTGAAAATCTTGCAGCTCTACAACAATCACAAGTAGACTTAATAAATCCATATAGAACTAGGCCTCTTGGTGATTTAGATCATCTATATTCTGAGTCTTCACTTTCGTCTCCTGAAACAAGTGAACATCCTGGTAATAGAGAAACAACACCACCTGATTCACATTTCCTTTTCAATTTAGGTGTCTCTCACCTAAGATCAGATCAGCAATCTATTCCTGGTCCATCCACATCTCTTCATCCTACATCCACTGTCCAAACCACTCCACTTCAGCCCACTTTCCCTTTTGTTAATCCACCTCTTTTGAATCCACCTCCACCACATATCATGGCAACATGGTATGCTCCCTTAGTCCTTCCTGTACCATTAGTCAATCTTCCACAGGACTATCAGTCCAAAATTCCATTATATGATGCTAGTAATGCTACTACTGCATCACAACATGTGGATAAGATGAATGACTACTTTGACAAAAATGAAATTGATAATGAATTTGTCAAGCTTAGATTATTTTCTCAGAGTCTTGGGGGAGAAGTAAGAAAATGGTTTAAAGGATTAGCCCCCCATAGTATCAATGATCTCTAAGCCTTATATCAGACATTCTTAAACAAATGGGAAGTGAAGAAGAATCCTCTCCAAGTCCTTTCTGATTACAAGAACCTCCATAGAAATATTGGGGAAAGTGTTCAAGCTTACTGCACTAGATTTAATAGTGTGTATAATGCACTTTCCCCAGATCTAAAACCTCCACAAGGCTCAGCTCTAAACAAGTTTCCTAAAGGGTTTGACCCTGAGATGGCCTATCAGCTGAGAGAGAGAGATCCTGCAACTCTTGAAGATATAAAAAAGGGAGCTCTTGCTGTGGAAGTTAACTTAATGGAGAAGAGAGAAAGAATGAAAAATGAGAAAAGAGTGTCCTTTAGAGAGGAATCTACCCCCTCCACTTCTAGCTCAAAGATGGAAAAAATGATGGAGGAGATGATGAAGAAAATGAGCATCCTTGAGAGAGTACAAGCAAGTCAAAACCAAATTTCTCCTTAAAACATAAACCAGAACCAAAATCAAAATTTTAGAAGGAACCAGGCTCCAAATAGACCTAGGGAAGATGATCAACGGATCACTCCTCCCTTTCATCAAAACTATGTGAGTGAGGTTGAGGAAACAGATGAAATAACAGAGGAAGATGATATCAACATGCTGGGAGTAGATAATGATGACTTTGAGATTCATTATGATAGAAAAAAAGGTCTTTACACACCCTATGATGACAAAAGAGATGAGGATGAAAGTTATTATCAAGACATGGAAAATGTCATCATAGAATCCCAAAGAGAATATGACCTTATAAGTAAAACTAATCAACAAACTCCCAACAACAAAACCTCTCACAAATCTTCACAAAACAACACTGTAAACAAACCCAAAGTTGTCAAACAGAAGGACAAAACAGTGGCTGTAAATTCTGATAAAGGTAAAGAGAAAGGCACTCAAAATAGTACCAAATAGAGTGCAGACCTTAGCAGTACTATCACTTCAGCTAGTACTCCTGTTAAAACCATTTTGTCAAATGTAAATAGAAAAAATCAGCAAGCTGATGTTGCTGATAGAGTGGCAGCTAATGAGGCTAAGACAAGTACTCCAAAGAATCAAACACCTTTCATCCTAGAGAAGGAAATTTCCAAAATTAAAATTTTTGTTCCCTTGATTGAGTTAGCTGCCCAAAATGTATATAGGACCCAAATTTTGAAGGCTTTAAACATTGAGGATAATAATGACACAGTCAATCTTAATGATGACCAGCCAGAGCTTATTTTTGGTCCTAAGATTGAAGGTAAGTGTCAAGAGGGGCATGTTCCTCCCTTTTATGTAAGTTTAAACGTTCATGACAAGATTTTTCACAACGCTATGCATGATTCCGGGGCCTCTCATAATTTAATGCCAAAATCTGTAATGGAGAGCCTGGGTCTAGAAATCACCAGACCTTAAAAAGACCTTTACTCCTTTGACTCGAGCAGAGTAAAATGTTTAGGATTAATAAAAGACCTTTGCGTTAACTTAGCATAGATTCCAGCCAAATGCTTAGGACATTGTTGTGGCTGATGTGCCCCCAAAGTATGGAATGCTATTATCAAGATATTGGGGGGCTAAGTTACAAGGAACTATGCAGATGGACATGACCTATGTGACCATCCCTGTTTTCAATCAGACAATAAGACTTTACAGGGAGTCCCATATGCAATACACGGTTACAAGCCAAGAAAAATCACAAAACTCTCCTCTGTATTCTATAAATACAGGCCTCGACTCTTTTGTCTTGTTTAACGATGAATCTTTCACTGAACAAGTCACTTTAACAGATTTAATGGCCGATAGGGAGGAAGAGGAAAACATCACAGAAGTGTCAAAACAGTTTGTTGAACCTTTAAACCATAGCAAACTAAACACAAGTCTTGAGCTACAAATTGTGCATCCATTACTGTTAAACCTTGATAGTCAAGGAAACAACCCTCAACACTGTGAAAAACCTGAGGAGTTGAAACGAATTCAACTAAGTGCTGATACTCATGAACAATCCAAAATAAATTTATTTGAAGAGGAAATTACTCAATATGAACCCGAATCTAGTCCTCTATGGAGTATGAACTTCGGCGGGTCATGCACTAGAACCAATGCTGGTGCAGGGGTCTAGATATGCAACACTGAGAACAACCACACAAAGAGCATTTCCTGTAGATTAAACTTTCAGTGTTCAAATAACATAGAAGAATATGAATCCCTCCTTTTAGGCTTGCATTTGTTGAAGAAATTAGGAGCCAAAAGAATCAAAGTATATGGGGATTATGAGTTAATCATTAGGCAAGTCAACAGGGAATACAACGCAAATCACCCAAGACTTAGGGCCTATCGAAACGATGTCGTGGACCTTTTAAAAAATTTTGAGGAATCCCAGTTAATTTTTGTCCCAAGAAAAAGAAATATCGCATCCCACAGTTTAGCTTTCGCAGCTATAACATGCTTAATGCCATATGAAACCAAATACTGCACAACTCAGATAAAATTTAGACCAACCGTTCTCGATAACGAAAAATATTGGCAAGTGTTCGACGGAGACAAACAAATAGAAGACTTCATGCAATTCAGAAATGAATTTGAACTACACAGTTCGGATTCAGATTATGAAACGGACTGCAACAGTGAAGAAAATTTTCTTGGTGAAGAAGAACAGTCTCTTGAGCTTTCCAATATTAATCTTTCATCTAGCAAACTTGAAAACACAACAGAAAATATTGCAGCGTTAGAAACAGAGGAGTTGGAAACCTTGCAATCCAAATATCGGAGTTTTCCTAAGGGTCTAGCCCCTTTAGAGGAGTTGTTCGATTTTAACGATGTGGCCAAGAAGCCAAAACTGGAACCTGTAGAGACTGAAGTGGAAGAGTGCAATATAGGCAGTGAACTTAAACCTATGATGATCAAACTATCTAAGACTTTACTAGCTCACATTAAACTCAAATACATAGAGTTGTTCAAATAATTTTCTGATGTTTTTGTGTGGAGTTACAAAGATCTTAAATCCTATGAAACTGAAATAATACAGCACAAAATCCCTCTCAAGGAAAACCAAAACCATTCAAAGAGAAATTGTGCAGAATAAACCTTGTACAACTGCCTTTGGTTGAGAAGGAGATCAAAAAAATGTATGAAGATGGTATTATTGTCCCTATTAGATATTCTAAATGGGTGTCTAATCTGGTGTCAGTTAGGAATAAAATAGGAGAGATCAGGCTTTGTATAGACTTTAGAGACTTAAAAAAAGCTTCATTGAAAGACAACTACCCTTTACCTAAGATGGATCATATTTTACAAAGGGTGGTAGGGTGTAAAAGAATTTCTTTGCTTGATGGCTACTCAGGGTACAATCAGATCCTAGTTCACCCTGACGATCAATTAAAGACAACCTTTACTACACCTTGGGGCACTTTCATGTATGTGAAAATGCCATTTGGTCTAATGAATGCTGGTGCAACTTTCCAAAGAGCCATGGACATAGCATTCTCTGAAGAACTGGGCTACTTCATCATTATATACCTTGATGATGTTACTATTTTTTCAAAGACAGATGAAGAGCACTTAGAACATTTAAGAATAGTCTTCGAGAGATGCAGAAATTTTGGGATATCTTTAAACCCTAAGAAGACACTTTTCGGAAGGTAAGCTTCTTGGGCACATTATTTCAGAGGAGGGTATTAAGATAGATCCAAAGAGGATTGAGGCCATACTGCAAATCTCTCATCCTCGAAACATCAAGGAGTTGCAATCTTTCATTGGAAAGATTAACTTTTTGAGAAGGTTCATCCCCAACTTGGCTGAGCTCCTTAGAAATATTACAAACATGTTGAAGAAGGAGCAAGCGGTAAAATGGACCTTGGAAGAAAAGAATTCCTTTGAGCTAGTGAAACAAGCGTTAACCAAAACACTGGTTCTGATCAGTCCTAATTTTTCAAAAGATTTTTATATTTTTTCATTTGCATCAGAACATACAATAGTTGTTGTCCTTTTACAGAAAAATCCACAAGGACAAGAGCAGCCTATTGCATTCTTTAGCAAGGCATTGAGGGATTCCCCTCCGAAGTATAACATTATGGAGAAACAAGCTTTTTCTTTGGTTAAAGCTTTAAAAGACTTCAAAGTATACATCTTGCACTCACACAGCATTGCCTTTGTCCCAAATTCAGTTGTGAAAGACATTCTAACATAGGACCCAAATGGTAAGAGAGGTAAGTGGATTTCTGTTATTCTTGAGTATGATTTAGAGATAAAGCCCACTAAACTCTTCAAAGGCCAAGGTCTAGCTAGATTGATGGCTGAATCGAATTTTGAAGTTCTTGATATTAATATGATTAATGATTTGGATGAACAAGAGGAAATCTCAACTCCCATTGTTGAAGACCATTTTATGAATTCTTCTTGGTATGCTGATATTCTTTATGTTTTGCTTAATTTGAATACACCTCTTGGTTTGACAAAAAAAAAGGCAAGGTTTTTGAAGTTAAAATTTGTAAACTATTGCATTATAGATAGATGTCTTTATTGGAAAAATGCAAGTGGTATATTGCTTAAATGTTTTCCTGAGTATGATGCAGAGAAGGCTAAGCACGAGTTCCATGAAGGGGAGTGTGGAGGCCATTTATACTGGAAGACAACAGCCAACAAAATTCTGAGGGTTGGTTACTATTGGCCTACTCTTTTTCTTGATGTGCATAAGATGATAATTGCCTGTCATAAATGTCAACTTTTTGAAGGCAAAAGGAATATACTACCCTTACCTCTGCATCCAATCACTGTTAAAGCCCCTTTTCAACAGTGGGGACTTAACTTCATAGGTGAAATCCATCCACCATCTTCTGCTCAGCATAGATGGATTCTCACTACCACAGACTACTTCACTAAATGGATAGAAGCCATCCCCTATAGGCAAGCCAATGATTCTGTCATTATAAAGTTCATGGAGAATAATATTCTCTCTAGATTTGGTTGTCCTACCAAGATCATCACTGATAATGTAGCAACATTTGGATCAAAGAAGATGGTTGAGTTCTGTCACAAATATCAGATAAAATTGGGAAATTACACGGCCTATTACCTTCAAGGTAATGGACTTGCAGAATCCTCAAACAAGATTTTAGTGAACATAATCAAGAAGTTGTTAGAGGACAACAAAAATTCTTGGCACACAAAGCTTGTGCATGCACTTTGGGCTGACAGATTGACATTGAAGAAATCTATTGGTATGTCACCCTACCAGCTTGTGTATGGCACTGATGCAATCTTTCCTACCAGCCTTGGTGTGCTAGTTATGAAGTTGATTCAAGAGGTTCAGTCTGAAGATAATGACATGATCAGAAGGATAAATCAGACTATTCACCTTCAGCAAACCAGAGAGGAGGTTTATAACAAAGCATTGCAGAAGCAAGACAGAATTAAAAAGCTTTTTGACAGAAGAACTAAGGCCAGCAATTTTAATTTTGGGGACAAATTTTTGAAGTGGGACTCCAGGAGAGAAGACAAGGGAAAGCATGGAAATTTTGACAACTTATGGCTTGGCCCTTACTTCATTCATTCAGCTGTTGGTAATAATGCCTTTTTCTTACAAGATTTGAATGGACCTGAATTGTTTGGGGGTCCTATCAATGGCAGGATGCTTAAGCATTACTTCTCTTGATCCATGTCATGTTTTGAAAGCCTTTTTATCTTTTTTCTCATTATAAATATTTCATCCATCATTTCATTCAAATTTAGAAAAATAAAAAATACAAAAACAGTGAAAGAAAGAAAACAGGGCAGATTGTAAAAACAATAAAGGTACAGTCCCCATACCAAAAAAAATAGAAACAAATCTGAAAGTGTGCAAGTTTAAATTCCGCTCCCGAAAAACACACTTCTAGTTAGTCATACAGCCTAATCCTGACTAGTTAGTTTTAAATTTACTGTTGATAGGATAGTGAATTCGATTTTCCAAACAGTTTAATCTTGGCTTATCAGTAGGTAGATTAGGATAGAAATTAAAGGTTCAAACATGCTCAAAATCTGAACCTAAGTGTCCAAAGAGAGATGACTCAAATCTGTTTATTTCTTGAGTCAAGAACAGAGGTAAAAACTGGTTCTAATCAGCTCAAAATCTGAACCAGTCAACAAAGGAAAAATAGCTCAAACAGAAGTAAAAACAGAGCTGTAAAAAAGATGAAGGAAGTGCTTTGAAATTTCAGATCTTAAGCCTTCCATTTTGCTTTAAATTTTTTGCAAAATAATATCTATGTGCAACTTGTTTTTTATGCCATAGATCAACATCAAGTTAGACTGTTCAATCCTGACTTGTATGCTTTTAAATTTATGTTTTAGAAATTAGAGAATAAAAATATGTTAGACTGTTTAATCCTAACAGATTGGTAGATTAGGTAAAGAAGAATTTGGACTCAACTGTTTAATCTAAGTCCATGGAAAAATAAGGAATATCATTAGATTAGTTTTATGCTTTCAAAAGAATAAAATGTTGTAAAAAGAGTTTGCTAATCCAAGTGCACTCTAAAGAAGAAAAAATGTTAGATCAGTAAGATTGGGTAGGTAGAAAGCTTGTATTGATGAAGTTCCTCTGTTTTCCATGACTTCTGACATTTTTCAGAACAGAGAAGATCATCCAAGTAAAGAAGGTTGCAGCCCAATGGATGAGGCACTAATCAGCCTCCCATAGAATGCAATTCTGAATTTCTTGATGCCTTCAAGAAGGCACCATCCCCAAGTGGAGCCACTGTTAGCCACCAATAAAATTTGTCATATCAAATGGTGGCTAAAACATTTTGGAGCCTTCAAGAAATAGGTTTTATTGCTAAAAAGTTTTATCTCTTGAAGACTCATGGGGACATCATCCCCTTGTTTCAATCTTCACTGTTGTTTCCATTTGAAACTCATAAATTCTTTTGATTCCATAAGAGAAAATATTGCTGCAAAATCCATTTTTCCCCTCCCTCCACTTCAAAAATAACCTTCATTTTAATCCTTTGTTTCCCATGAAATTCCTCCCTTTTCCTTTTTTCCCCATTCCCCCTTCATAAAATCCACATTACAGAGTTAAAACTCCTTTTTTAACTCTGCCGAAACCCCCAAATCCATCAGAAAACTCTGAAAATTTCATAAAAATACACCTTTTGTGTTAAGGGTTTAAGCCCCCTTGGGCTAAGTCCTAAACCACTTCCTCACATGTGCCCGTGCACTAGAACCAGGCGCTAAGCCCTTTTGGCGCTTATCGCATCGGAAAAATCCGGGCGCACAACTCTATTTCTTATGGTAGAGCCTCCGAAGCGATTAGCCCCTCGTTTTATAACCCCCAATATTATTATCGCCTCATATAACCCTTGTGCCTGCAATCGGGCACTAAAAAATTGTATGATTCCTTTCCCGATTGAATTTTTCCTTTGTAAATTCAATAAACCCAATTTTTCCTAAGTTTGGTCTAAACGCGCCCATGCAATATTTTTTAATGAAAATGGGTAGATTGAAAAGCCCCCGCATCTTTTTTTCCGATGCAATTGAGTTCCTTTGTATAAACTCCCACCTCCGCTTTTACTCCATATAACTTGCGCCTGGGACCAAGAGTTAAGAGTCTTGAAGTGCTAATCGCATCAGAGAGTTAAATCGTTAGATTGAAAGACCAAGCCCGACCTTCCGATCCTGATTGGCCCTTATATATAAGTCTCGGGCCTATTATCTTTCATATAGACCTACGGCCCCGCATATGGGCACCTAGTCACTTCATATATATAAACCCGCTCGATACATAAAACCTTTGTATTTCATTAATTTTTGGGTTTTCATATGTATTAAAGGTTTTCTGCCAGTGCATGATTTGAAACAATATCCACCGTTGATCCCAGATCGATCAAACAGCCCGCGCATTATTGCATCGCAAGTTTTTCATCGGGCGCATTAAGAATTTCCCCACCTCCGATTGACATCCCCTGATCCATTCTCCGCAGTCGATCTGATCTGCAAATCGACGGCCCACAATCAATCACTCTGGCACACTCCATTTTCTTTGCCCCGCCAATCGCCGAGCCCCGATTGCATCTGGACCGTCCACGTGTCCAGATCGAATGGTCCAAATTACATTTCCTAACTTTGGTTTAAAAACATACACCCCGCTTCATAATGTTTTTCGGCCAACCACAACCGTTGATCTCTACAGATCAACGGCCCTCATAAACCCTTCCTCTTCCATTGTATTATTTCATTTGATCCTCAGATGCAATCTCCGTTGTTGATCTTTTCTATCCAACGGCTCATATTAACCCCGCCGAGCCCGACCCCTGTGGGTCCTGCCTCCTCTCAGATTTGATCTCCGCCGTCGATATTTTGATCGGACGGTCCATAATAAAGTTGCCCTTCCCACTTTTTCTCACACATCTATCCCATATCGTGTTCGCTTCCCCACCATTAATGGATCTAAGCCCCCACATCTAACGGTCAGTGTTCCATATCGCGTAGCTTTAAGCACGGAGGATAATTTTCAAAAATCATGCGATGAAAGTTGTTTTCTGACGCCACATGTCGGATGGGGATGCATATCGTGTTCAAAAAGGAAAAACCGCCTCCCCACCTTCTCACAGCGCGAAACCCATGGTTTTCGTCCCCAAAACCACTTTCCCTCTTTTCCGTTGTTCTATCGCGCGCATTCCCTGCCGTTGATATCTGCAGATCAACGGCTTGGATCTAACCTCCTTTTACATATCTCCCTCTACCTCTTCCAAAGGGATTTCAATGAGTGATCTCCATCGTTGATCTCCGGAGCTGATCTCATCCGACGGTCCACGATCATCCCGAACCCCCAACATCATTTTTTACTATTTTTTCTCCACCAAAGGTTTTTTAACCTTATTTCTTATATTTTCGCCATTTCTCTATAAAGTGACCATCTGCATAGTATTCCTCTCGATTAATCCTGACCGTCGATCTCTGCAGATCAACGGATCTGACTTATTTCTTCCCACTGCTCCCTTTTAACCACTGCGCACAGATCTCCACCATTGGATGTTTTCATCCAACGGTCATGCTCCTCCCCACAACCTCTGAACCAGTTTTCCCAAAAACACAGGATTTCATAACATTTGTTTGTATTTTGCAGGATTAAATGATTTTCCATTACATCAAAGGAAAGTCAAAGGCTAGGGATGACAATCCCTTATGCCTTTGTACATACAGGAAGATCATTCCCCAGGGTTCGAATTCATGTTTCATTGATGCTTCATGGGCATTGATGCCATATGGGCCCTGTAAAAACCTGCACATCAACAAGACACAGAAAATTAGATAAAATAATAGAGTATCAGTGTTGAAGATCCAAACATAGCAGAGATTGAAGAATTGAACATTTATTACACCTTTTAATGGATTACAGCTAAACTGAAATCAAAATCCTAATCCATTAAATTAAACACAATTAAAGGGAAATTAAAATATCATCAGACAAAAAGACCTCCATCGCCACAACAGAAGCCAATTGATTCCTCTCAGCTACCACAAAGCCACCTGTAGCCTCAAAGCATTCAACAGAGGTCGAGTTATGATTATAACATTATATATTTTCCTCAGCGCAGCCGAATAGTTAATTTTTCCAAAGGAAACTAATACAAAAAATATCAGCAGAGTTATTACATCCTGAAACAGAGCCTAAAAGTCAACAAAAACTCCCACCGATCTTAAATCTTAAATGTAAAACAATTAATACAGATAGAACATCGGTAAAATTCTCCATCGAGCCCCTCAAAGGCCAAGAAGTCTTAAGTCTGTATTAATTGACCTAGGAGATCTTTTATCAGATCCCACCTCCTCATTTCTTCTATAAATACGCTTGTAGAAGATGAGAAAATGTTGGCTGCAAAACTTTGAAATATACTTGAGCTTGAAACTTCTACTTGTAAATAGTGTTCACACGCTCTTGAAGCTCTACTTGTGATAGAATAGTTAGGCTGAGAAGTGAAGATGATCACTGAACTGAAACACTAGACTTAAAGTTGTAACTGGTTTGAAGCATCAATACAAGCTAATTTATGGGATCCTGGTCTATGTCGACAGTGATTTTTTTCTTATTGTAAATCTTTATTTTATTTCTATTTTCACTTTTTCCATCTTCTCTAATAAAGAAAAGTAAGCATAGAGTTAGGATTTACTGTATATCAGTACCTTTCTCTGACTGATAAGCTTTATCTAAATGTTTTATTCCAAATTGTGTTGTTTAGGAATGATTTAATTTAGTTTAAGCAGTTAGGAATGTTGGCATTCCCTCGTCCTACTGTCTTGGCTAATTTTTATTCTTGAATGTTATTTTCAATTTATGTTAAGTAGATATGAACTAAGGAAGTTATGGTGAGCCCTGTCCTATATTTATCCCCAAAGACTATCTAAAAGTTTCCCTAAGAATGTGTTGAAAGTTGGCTAGTTTCGAAGTACTTACCAGATCTTAGACCATTTTTTGTTATCATTTGTGTTTCCCTTGTGTTTAAATTTTTTCTATTGAAAGTGCATCAAAATCTGGCTAGTTTCGAAGTACTTACCAGATCTTAAATCACTTTTATGTCTTTCTTAAGTGTATGTCAAAAGTTGGCTAGTTTCAAAGTACTTACCAGATCTTGGGTTGCGCTTTGTTCTTCATTTGTTTAATTCTCCTTCTTTTTGTATCATTCCATTCCATAAAATCAAATTTAAAGAGATCCTTAGACATAGATGACTTGCCCCATGGACCACCCTTGAACCTGATTGTTTCAATTAAACCCTATTATGACTCCATAGTCCAATGGACTAAAACCAGTGAAGCATCCATATTTTTGGCCAAATATTGTTCTATTTGCTTGCAACTTCACACCTTTGGAACTCTTTCCATTTAGGACTTTCCACTCAAATAATAATCATGCTCAACCATCCAAAACAAACAAAAACCCTCAAACTTCATAACTATCCTAATATCATTACCCAAAACATTAAAGATAAATCCATCTTTGCACTTATTGGAGAGATCCCTCTCCAAATTCAAGAGGGCTAGATCCTAGAATCAAAAAGTGGTTGAAATAGTGTTTATCCCTGTAGTTGGACTTTGCCAATCTTGCTAATTATAGGTAGCTAACACGCCAGTCATGAGGCCTTATCCTTCATGGATGGATTCTCGGGGTACAATAAAATTCGAATCTGACACATGGATCAGTAAAAAACTGCATTCACTACCCATTGGGGTACATTTTCATACCAAGTTATGCCATTCGGTATTAAAAATATTGCTGCCACTTTTCAACGGGCCATGAACTACATCTTCCATGACTTGGCTCATCTCATCCTTGCCTATTTGGACGAACTCATGGTATGATCTATGAAGTGAGCTGACCATTTGGAAGATTTGTGTATGTTATTTCAACAATGTCGGCAATACAACCTGCGCATGAACCCTCACAAGTGTGTCTCCTGTGTTAACCCAGGAAAACTGTTAGGGTTCATAATATCCCAACAAGGAATCAAATTCGACCCCCTCAAGGTCTAGGAAATGAAAGAGGTACCAACACCTAAAACATTAAAACAAATTCAATGTCTGCAGGGTAAGGCCAACTTCTTACAGTGCTTTGTCCCCGACTACTCCACTTGAGCGTAGGGCTTCCTGTATCTTCTCCGTTATGACATTCCTTTCAAATCGAATGATCAAGCTAATAATTCATTTGAGTCACTAAAATACAGCTTGTCTCCAGCCTCCTTGATCAACCCACCTAATTACGACAAATACTACACCTTATATTTGTCTGCATCAAATACAACCATCGTCGGGGTGGTAGTCCAAGTCAGACCAGACAACAAAGAGCACGTAATTTATTACATAAGCAAGAACCTAGTCGAGTCGGCCTTGAGGTGTGAGCCAGAAGAAAAAAAATCCCTAGCCCTAGTAAATGCAATACAAAAGCTTAAACATTACATCATCCTCAGGATCACTACAGCCATAGTAGCTATCAACCCCATGCGATATTTTCTAACCCTTTGAATGATGAACCATAAGTACACCCGATGCATAGTTATATTGTAATAATTTTACCTCCATTTCAAATCCCCCAAGAGAAAAAAAACACTCATCCTGGCCAAGTTCATCACCGATCTCCCTAATGAGTCCCAAGGATCCCCCATTAATGACTCCCTGCCTGATGAACATTTGTTCTTAGTAACAACAGAGGACCCTTGGTATGGCGATATCATTCTTTTTCTATGAACCCAAAATTTCAAACCCTAACTCACATGTGACAACCGAAGGTGTATACACCATCAGGCCCATCGATACCTCCTAATGGGGAACATTCTTTATTGATAAGGTGTCAACACCATCTTGCATCGGTGCCTCACTCACGACCAAGTTGAGCAGGCCCTAAATGACTGCCATAGTGGGGCTTGCGATGATCATCTCTTTGGTATGGCCACCGCCTAAAAATTCTTATGTGCCGGTTATTTTTGGCCCGCCCTATTTCATGATTTCATAAAAGCAGTCAAAAGGTGTGATCGGTGCCAACACTACGCTCATAAGGCAAGATCCCCTCCAACTCCCCTGCACCACGTCATATTAGCAAGCCCCTTTTGCAAATGGGGCATCGACTTCATGACTTGCAACCCCATCTCATCAGGCAACAGCAAATACATCATAGTAGTCTTCGACTATTTCACCAAATGGGTGGAAACCATGCCCACATACAACAACACCGCAGAAACTACAACCCAAGTTTTCTTCAATCATGTCATCACATGGTATGGTGTACCCAAGGAGTTAGTATTTGACCATGGAAATCATTTAGAGAATGAAATATTTTAGGAGCTATCCCAACACCTTGGTTTTACGCATGATTTTGTGTCACCATACTACCCCCATTCCAATGGCTGCAGAAGCAGCAGCCATTTACCTGCAATTGACAAAGCAACATGGAAACAACCATAAAACTAACCGGGTACCATATAAAGCCATTTTATGGAATACGTACAAGGACAAATCTTTTCAAAAGATACTTATACCTTTCTAGCTAAAGGTGAGGGAGTTCGTGTCAGAGTGTAGAAAACCTGGGTATAAAAATGGAAAAAAATATGGCTATGATGGTGGATCAATAGTGAGACCAAAAGTTTAGATCCAGAGTGATCTTTAGGCAACAAAAGGTGATAAATGAATGGGAAAACCCTTCTATTTATAACAAAATATTGAGTTAGTCTAGATATTGGTGCATAATTAAAATATTATTAACCAAATCAAGATCCAACTTTTATGGAACATTTTATTATATTTGTTGGAGGGAAAAGGAATTTGACTTGAGTCAAATCCCCTTATTTGTAAATAATAAATAAATAAATGATTTATTTATCATTTTAAGGATATGGTTGAGTAATAATCAAATAAATAATGATTTATTTAATTATTTAAGGGTGAATTAGTCATATTTAATAAAGAATATTATTTAAATAAGATTTAAACAATTATTCTTTAGAAAATAATAAGATAAATAATGATTTATCTAATTAATTTCCTTGTTTTGGGTTAAATATAACTAGAAATATTAATTAAACTATTGTTTAACTAATTATTTCTTGAGGAAAATCAAACAAATGTATATTTATTTAATATTTCCTTATGGGGTTTCCTGTTTAGACCATAAACAACTTAATAAAGGTGATTTAATAAGTTATTTTCATAGTGAAATCAATTTTACTTGGAGTAAAATTGGTCTTACATGTGTACTTGGGTCCATCTAATGATAATAGGTTAGATGACCA